>JAGSMP010000191.1:0-1200000 GCA_029286625.1 Parnassius orleans
TGGCGATTAGTTCACCTTATGTAACAAATAAGTTCACCTTAGTAACAAATAAGTTCACCTTATGTAACAAATAAGTTCACCTTAGTAACAAATAAGTTCACCTTAGTAACAAATAAGTTCACCTTAGTAACAAATAAGTTCACCTTAGTAACAAATAAGTTCACCTTAGTAACAAATAAGTTCACCTTAGTAACAAATAAGTTCACCTTAGTAACAAATAAGTTCACCTTAGTAACAAATAAGTTCACCTTAGTAACAAATAAGTTCACCTTAGTAACAAATAAGTTCACCTTAGTAACAAATAAGTTCACCTTAGTAACAAATAAGTTCACCTTAGTAACAAATAAGTTCACCTTAGTAACAAATAAGTTCACCTTAGTAACAAATAAGTTCACCTTAGTAAATGTTCATTAGTAACAAATAAGTTCACCTTAGTAACAAATAAGTTCAATTTTAGTAACAAATAAGTTCACCTTAGTAACAAATAAGTTCACCTTAGTAACAAATAAGTTCACCTTAGTAACAAATAAGTTCATTAGTAACAAATAAGTTCACCTTAGTAACAAAAAGTTCACCTTAGTAACAAATAAGTTCACCTTAGTAACAAATAAGTTCACCTTAGTAACAAATAAGTTCACCTTAGTAACAAATAAGTTCACCTTAGTAACAAATAAGTTCACCTTAACAAATAAGTTCACCTTAGTAACAAATAAGTTCACCTTAGTAACAAATTTCATTAGTAACAAATAAGTTCACCTTAGTAACAAATAAGTTCACCTTAGTAACAAATAAGTTCACCTTAGTAACAAATAAGTTCACCTTAGTAACAAATAAGTTCACCTTAGTAGTAACAAATAAGTTCACCTTAGTAACAAATAAGTTCACCTTAGTAACAAATAAGTTCACCTTAACAAATAAGTTCACCTTAGTAACAAAAAGTTCACCTTAGTAAAATAAGTTCACCTTAGTAACAAATAAGTTCACCTTAGTAATAAATAAGTTCACCTTTAGCAAATACCAAGTTCACCTTAGTAACAAATAAGTTCACCTTAGTAACAAATAGTGACATCTGGTAAGCGTAAGATTATTAGCCCTCATTACTTACGGATTTTGATTTTGTATCTGCCGTGCCCTTCGATTGGCATTATCAAGAGAAATCCGCCAAGCTAGTCGCCGATGAGTGTCACGGAGCACTTCAGATCCAGCCTGGTCCTTTGCAGTACCGTCTGGTGATGAATATTGTTGTTAGAGCATTGGAATTAAAATTATCAAACATTGAAAAAATTTAAAATCGTCTTTTAAAAACTAACAAGCTAAAAGTTAAAACAGTAATAAAAAATAATCGACTGCGTAAAACAGTTTACTGAAAAGAGAAAACTTTATGCCTGTGTCACTTTCACAACTAATACGAGTCTAAAGACACCCCTTATGTTAAAATCCATAAAGCCGTTTTATGGTAGAGAATGAATGAAAAATTTTTTTTCATAATTTAATCGGTTTTGAAGTCGAGTTTTCTTTAATAAAACTTTTAAACTTGTTTATTGACAAACTTTGAACATGTTCTAGGATTTTGATGAAGCGTATACATTGCCCCTATAAATGAATTACTGATTCTGTGGAGTCTAGTAACTGCATTACAATATGTTTGTTCCAGTGTTTAAAGTATGAACATCTCTCATTCTTATTAAAGCTATTTATGTTTTATGCACATACATTATATTTTCAAATATATTGCGATGCCTAGATTAATATGTTTATTTTTTAAATTTTCTCTGAGGGACTCTTTACAATTTAGGTTATAAATCGCCTGTACGGCTCTCTTTACAAAACAAATATGGCTTCAATATCAGTCGCATTACCCATAAAATTCCATAAGATATTACGCCATGAAAGTAACTAAAATGCACTAATCTAACTGTCTCAACAGTGAGACTTCTAATCTTTCTTACAGCATGCTGCAGAACTTAGTCTGCTTTAATTTAGATATATGGGGGCCCCATTGAAGTTTCGCGTCAATAGTACCAAGAAAACAGTGATATCCACAAGACTCAACTCCTCCCATTTAGACACATTTGTATTCGAATGTTTTACATTAGGTATTAAATTTAATACAATTTGTCTTATTGGCGTTTAAGAGCAAATTGTTGGCATTAATTAAACCAATGTACTAATTTCGATAGAGCATTATTTACATCGTCATAATTAATTGACTGCCGTTTGAGTTTGAAAATTAAAGAGGTATCATCAGCAAATAATACTATATCGTGATTGTCCCCTACAAGATAAGGTAAGTCATTAATATAGATTAAGAACAGGAATGGGAAAGAATCGAGCCCTGAGAAACGCCCATTGATACTACCGATCCGGAGGAACCTTTGCCATTGATCATGACTTTTTGAGTTCTGTTGCTTAAATATGAAGTAATAAGTCTAAGCGCCAAAGTTTTTACACCGTAATGTTGTATTTTTGATTAATGTCTCATGATGAACAAATGGAAAGCCTTGAAAGATCAAAAATACCTAAGGCATCTTGTGAATTCTCCCAGGCATTAAAAATATATTTCATAAGCTCAACACCGGCGTCAGACGTCGAGGGACCCTTGTAAAACAAAATTTGTTTTTATGAAGTAATTTATTTGTATTAATTTTTTTTTATTGATCCAAATTATTTTTTCAAAAATTTTACTGTGAGTTGGTAGTACAGAAATAGGTCTAAAATTAGCGGGGTCCAATGTACTACCAGATTAAAATAAAGGTCAAAAAATCAAAAAAATCAAAAATGCTTTATTTCTGTAACATACCAGGTTTACCAACACATTTTGATAACATTCCTTTTAAGTATATAAATACCTGTATTAGGAAGTTATCGCTCTTCCATATTTTATGACTACAAGGTAAGTGTGTAGCATTTGTGATTACTATAGAATCAGTCTTCATAAGATTACTAATATAATTTTAATTTATTTTATTAGGTTAATGTGTGTGTGCGTGCGTGCGTGCGTGCGTGCGTGCGTGCGGTGCGTGCGTGCGTGTGCGTGCGTGCGTGTGCGCGTGCGTGCGTGCGTGTGCGTGCGTGTGCGCGTGCGTGCGCGTGCGTGCGCGTGCGTGCGTGCGTGCGTGCGTGCGTGCGTGCGCGTGCGAGCGTGCGCGTGCGTGCGTGCGTGCGAGCGTGCGTGCGTGCGTGCGTGTGCGTGCGTGCGTGTGTGCGTGTGCGTGCGTGCGTGCGTGCGTGCGTGCGTGCGTGCGTGCGCGTGTGTGCGCGTGCGCGCAGCGTGCGTGCGTGCGTGCGTGCGGTGTGCGTGTGCGTGCGCGTGCGCGTGCGTGTGCGTGTGTGTGTGTGTGTGTGTGTGTGTGTGTGTAATATTTATTATTGTAAATGGTATTTACAATTTGAGTGTCCAATGTCAAGTAATATTTTCTAGTATCTTTTTCTGAAGCGTAGCTGAGGATTTTAACCATTGTGAGAGTTTTTACAGTCATAATAGTTTATGGTATATTTTTATTGTTTTATTAACTTTGTTATAAAGCTTAACTTACATTTTGAGATATTGTTTAGCTGCAAAGCTGTTTTCACCGTAGTGGTGGCAACGACTATGTCTTTCCTCCTTTAGTCAGTATTACAGGATCATACGGTAAAGATTTATGTAGCTTAAGTATGAATTGAGAATGGCTGCCTACTGTCACAAGTCACTATAAGTGTATAATGTATTAGTTGGAAATCGATAGTGTAGGAAATGCATAACCTTTAACAGAGATTGGGTTCTTTCGTCAGAAACTTTATTTTAGTTGCTCCACCCCATACAGGAATACAATAAGACAATACTGATTGTACCAACGTAATATAGACACTTGTTAACAATGTCTTGTCAGCGACATGTCTAAGTTTTTAAATATCCACGTTAGTTTTCTAATCCTACCATAAGTTTATCTAAATGTGGATGCCATGACAAGCGCTGATCAAGAACCACTCCCAGATATCTAGCACCACAACTTTCTCAATTGATTGGCATGCACATGATGAACTTTTTCTATTTCCACAATTGTGTATCCTTATAAAAGTCATCACTAGGTTGTTCTTTATCAATTAAAGCACATAAAATTTGTTTTACTAACGTTGGGAAGATTTGAGTTTAACCACTGAGCAATTATTTCTAGTCCTTTTCCGCGATTCTTTGACTTCAGTCCATGTTTCACCAGAGAATACTATAGCTGTATCGTCTGCGTAAGAAAAGATTTTGGCATTTGCGATTAAGGTTACACAGATCGTTGATGTATATCAAGAAAAGCGATGGTCCTAGCACACTTCCTGTGGTACGCCATAAGATGTGTCCGCTAACGTGCTTGTATAATCACCCAGTTTTACCTGTTGTTTTATTTTGAAGATAGTTTAGTGCTAGAGAGGCATCTCTAATGCTATATCTCTCAAGTCTATGCACAAGAATGGGGACAGAGACAGTATCAAATGCTTTTTAAGGTCCAGGAACAAGGCATTTACGACCATTATCAACATTTTTGACTATTAGATTTGTGAGAGCAGTAACTGCATCTCGGTTGATATTCCACGTCTAAAGCCAAATTGTGAAGCAGAAGTGATGTCGAATTTATTTAAATAACCAATTAGTCTAGTGCATGTCAGTTTTTCCAAGACCTTGAAATAGATGTTAAAACTGATATAGGACGATAATCACACTATCTCTGTCACCACTCTTGTACACTGGAGTTATTATTGCTCGTTTTAGAGCATCAGGAAATATTCCTTGTCGGAAACAAAGATTGGCTAGGTGGCAGATAATTGGTACAAGCAGATAATGAGCCATCTTCAAGAACTGAGGAATTTTATCCCACCCAGGGCGTTATCTGTCGTAAGACTCATAACAGAAAGGACTTCTTGATTGTCAGTTTCTAGCAAGACACAAGAGATAAGTTGTCGAGTAGAAGATGGATTGTGTCTACAGAGATTACTGTTTGTGATGCCAATAGAACAAGGTTGGGTTGCCTGGTCAATGATTATTTCGTTAGCTAATTCGGTACCAATGTTAGCAAAGAAGTTGTTGACTAAATTAATTGACTCAGTTGGTGAGGATTTTAAGTTTAATAAGTTGCTATCAGTGCTTTTACTGGCTTAAAGTTAGCTATTTTGTTGATACACCGCTATAAAGATTTAGAGTTAATTTTAGTTTTATCGAGTTGTTCTCGTTCGTATCTCCGTTTTAGCTTTTAATTAAGTTGTTTATATAATTTCGGTATCTTCTGTAGGTTATTTTAAGTGTTTCATTTTCTGGGTCTAGACGAAGGTTTTCTGCATCTTATTCCGGTTATTAAGGCACCGTACAATGCCTTCTTGATCCAAGGCTTACTGATACGCTTATTTCTATTAATATTAATAATAGTTTTTGTGTTAGAATCTAGGATTCTTGTATGCAGTAATCACCTTATCACATACTTCATTCGGATCATTGCAGTCCAGTAATAAAGTTAAGTTTTAAATTGTAATGTATTTACTGCTCTTCAAAATTAACAATCGTTTTAGTTTTCATGTATATTTTTGAGTTTATTTTATTAGAAAGTTTTAACAAGAGTAAACAATGATCTGTGACAGTAGTATTAAGAGCTGCTATAAATGCCGAAAATTTGTGATCGTCGAGTTTTACCATGAAATGATCAAGACAGTTCGATCCCCTTGTCGGAAATAAGTGTCCGGAAGAAACCATGCGTCGATAACATGTTTAGGTAATTTTAAGGTTGTTACGCTCTTGAGCTTATTCAGTTTTGTTACTAAATTTATATTAATGTTCCAGTTAATATAATATTTTTATTAGATTTTAAGGTAGATGTGTGTTCAGTGAGTTAATGAACATGTCGGCATTAGTGTTTGATGGAGAGCGATATATGCCTATAATAATAACGTTGTTAAAAGCAATCTGTATACACGATGCATGTTGGAGACCGATTTGACACTTTAGGTTTATGTATCCTTTTACGTACGCTACTACACCGTCGCTCTGATTAATATGTAAAGTTGTGGCAAATGAATTATAATTTTACAAGGAATATGTTTATTAGTGGTCGAACAAGCGATTAGTACGTCTGTCTCAAAGTCCAATTGTGTCAGCGTTATTTGCAGGTCATCCAGATTACGTCACAGTCTCAAGCTGGCGTGTCTTGGCACATGAGTATTCATTTTGATTTAGAACTTCTACTGAATACAGAAGTAGCAGTGTAAATAAAGTCAAGAAGTTAAGGTGTTAGGGTCATATTTGTAGATCTTAAATGAAACGCTTAAGAAAAGATTTAAAATGTAAAACCGAACTGAACAATTATAAGAAGAAGAGAAAATTACAATATGTAATATTCAAACAATATGTACGTTACCTGTCACTTAAAATCCGAGCGTTTAAATATAATATATTTAGGTATGTAACTTATACGTTTTATACAATATATTTGAACACAATTAACAATAGCAACACAAAAATTGAGGTGGATATTAATGATTTATAATATATTTTTAGTGTTTTCTTATATTTACGACTACATTAAATGAAACTAATTTTGATTATATCGCGTTGAATTTTACTTTTTAACCTCGACGCTCTGGGTGCTTACACCACCATGGTCACGGGGAGGTGACTGCAGACTCCTGATACGTCGGATAGTCTGCAGTTTGTGAACATGTTCAAGATCATCCCCGCCATTACATTAGATTTGATAGACCACAAATCCTCGCAAAAGAACACCGATTCCTACCTAGGATGATTCGCGAGGCTATTGAAATTAAAAAACATCCTAATTTCAACAGAGAAGATGGATGGATGGGTGCTGCCATCTGCTTGGGATCCTATAATTAATAAAATTAAATCCAAACCCAAGTATACCACTGCTAGACTTCAAGATACTGTAAGCTCATTCTGTGTAGATCGAACCAAAAATTAATATTAAAAAACTGAAGGTAGCCGGGCTAACTATGACATTAGGACGTCAAACACCTCAGTCCCCCCCGTGACCATGGGTGCTGTAAAACACCCGAAACGTCGGGAATTAAAAAGTAAAATTAAACGCGATATAATCCGTAAAAATTAGTTTCATTTAATTCTTATTAGCATAAAAAGTTAATAAAACCAAATTTGTTAAGTGTCAAATGCACCCGCCCTACCCCAGCCTACGAATTTGGAGTATATATAAAATAAAAAAACACAAACAAATGGATCAGCTCAACCGGGGAAGGACCACGCTCTCACAGAATACCAGTGTGAAATAGCATCTCAAGAGTGTAGAGAACGGGAGACCATTTTTACTGGATACGAGGCATTCCGTCTTAGTCCGTCTAATCTAGTTAAATATTCTTATCAGTGGCGGATTTACCAGCAGGCTAAGTGGACTGGAGCCTAGGGCAGTAGATTTTAGGGGCGGCAAATTTGGGTCCAATTTTTTTTGTGTTTTACTGAAATTAAAAAGATTCATATTTATATACCTAAATGTTATTAAGTCCACAAGCAATTCAACATGTAATATGTTTCACCACTTAGATAAATGTTTCTACATTTTGCGTAATCGCGTTTGATTGTGGCGCGGGAACGAGTGACATGACCCTTCGCTAAGTGTGTCTGACCGAAATGCCGAATTGACTACATGAGCGCGGTGCTCCCCAGAGAAAATATAAACTTTTTTATTTTAGTTCTTTGATAAAAAATTGAATGAGTGATGGGATAAAGCGATAGTGGAGCTGAGTATAAAAAGAAGGCCAAAATGAAGAAAGAAGAACAAGGATATCCGTAAAGCGATAAAATTGACAGCTTTTTTAAAGTGGAAGTAGAAGTAGTGTTGAAAAAAAAAGCAGATATTTATGTTTTTGACGAAGAGGCGGTAGAGGAATTATCAGTAAGTAAGTATAACAATTGAAGACGCGTCTTAGAATAAGACGTTAAGTAATAACCGAGTGCAAACAGCAGTAAATCTATACAAAATCTAGCTTTATAAAATCAACGATACCGTAAGGAGATTATCGCAAGGTACGGCGGATCAAAGCAAGTCCTGTGACTTCTAAAAGTGAAAAATATACGCTGATCAGCGTCGTTTCTTGCCAGTAAGTCTTCTTCCAAAGAAAAATTAAAAATAATGATGTAAATGACCGAAATTGGCTGGTACAGATCTTTTACTACATAATATGTAGTAAAAGATCTGTATATTACGGGCCCTGTTTGGCATCCAGTCCATCGGAGAATAAGACTCAGTTTGAGAACGACGGATTTAATGACTTGAAAAATGCAGAATACCGAGTAGCTCAGCATGAAAACTTTGCGCGTCATAAATCTAGTATACTTAGTTTGAAAGTTAGAAGTGAGATTGATGGTCGACACGACAATTTACTGCCCGTCCAGATTGATGAAGAAATTACTTTTTGGAGAAATGTTCTGAAGAAGTTCGTTGCCGTAGTGAAGCGACTGTGTTCAAGAGGCCTCACTTTCAGGGGAAAAAATGAAAAGCTCGTTGATCTGCACAACGAAAATTATTGTATAATTTTGGAACTATTGGCTGAATTCGATCCTTTTTTAGCCAGTCATATTGAACGATTTGGTAATCAAGAATCTGGAAGTACTAATTACTTATCAAAAACCGTTTGCGATGAGTTTATTCTTTTGATGGGTTATAAAGTCTTAAAACAGATTGGAGACGAGATAAGAAGGGCGAAATATTTTTCCTTATCATCGATTCAACACCAGATATAGCACATGTGGACCAACATACATTTTGGAACTTACGTTTTGGAAATAGACGAACCCCGTGAAAGATTTCTCAAGTTTTTGCTCTCAGTGGGGCATAAAGCTGAAGAAGTGTTTTTTGCCATTATTTCGGAACTCAAAACACTGGTCATAAATATTGACAATCATATGAAGACTGTCGTGGACAATCATGTGATAATGTCGCGAACATGTCTGGTGTGTACAATGGCTTACTACTGGCTAAAATTCAAAGCCAAGCACCTTTTGCTTTCTTCGTTCCTTGCTCTGCCCACTCTTTAAATTTAGTGGCAACTGCGGCTGAATCTTGCACAGAAGCTTGTCGCTTCTTGTTTGCTTCAAAATCTACGTATTTTTGTAAGTTCAACACAACGCTGGCATAAATTATTGACTGAAATAGGGAATGGGAAAACGCTAAAGAGAATAAATCTGACACGTTGGTCAGCTAGAGACGCAGGTAGAAGTTTAAGAGATTCTTGGCATGAAGTCCTTCAAACTTTGGAATTAATCAAGAATGATTGTACCAAAAAGCATGCCTGTTAGTAACGCAAAACGAAGCGACGGGAATACTTTTCAATTTAGAAAAACTTGAAAAATTGGTAATGATTCTTGTGTGGAATGTTTTTTTGGAAAGAATAAACAAAGTGAATGTATAAATTAAGGCTTCTACCGTAGGTTCAATCACTCTCCTTGCAAGTTTTTCGTAGCTGAACGAGAATATTTTAAGTATTTCGACAATTTTGGAATTAAGCGTACTGCTTAATTCCAAAATTGTCTTTGTTTAAATTGTGAAAAGGAAAAAAAAATGATTAAACACCTGATAAAGAAATGAAAATAACTATGAGTGATACTTTCAGGGTTAACACATATCTCATCCTTATTGATAAACTCGTATTCAAATTTAAAAAAAAAACGGCAGGAGGCCTACAACAGGTTTAATAAAAAAATTTAATTTCTGACCAAAATGAGCGGATTGTCGTCATCAACCCTTACGGGAAAAGCCATTTTCTCGGAAGGAATGTATTAGAGACTGACTTAGTTCAAGAATGCCACCATTCATTCATTTTCAATGCCACCTTTCTTCTGAAAGAATTTTCAGGAAACCATATTCTGGATTACTGAAAAAACGATCTTCGTTCCTGCGACAGAATTTCCAAAACGTTTATCCAAAATTTATATAATTAATATCAGCTCGCATAGCTCTACCTCTACACCAGCGACAGATTGTTCGGGTGAGGAGGCTTTTTTTGCTTAAATCTGGTGAAAAATTATCTAAGATTTACCTTAAGCCAAGAAAAACTAAATGCCTTAGCTCTCTTGTGCAGAGTCAGAACTAATGAACAAGATTTCATACGACGATATAAAATCGCGCAAAAAGGTATTACTTATTATTATGAATTATTGTTTTTAAACTGTCAGTGAGCGCAATAAAAATTATTTAATTGCGCTTTTTACCGAATGTACTTAATTCTATATAAGTAGTATTAAGCCATGCTTTACCCCGCCTTATTAGTAGTATATGATTGAGCCTTTATTAGATCAGAAATATAGCCAAAAACTGTTTCTTGTGCAATGTTAACTAAATCATTGGATTGTAAAAATCATCTAGGAACTGACAAATCAATCGTCTAGTTTACAATCATACTAATTACGGGAAAAAAGTGGAGTAATTAGGACGATAGTGCACAAATCATAAACCTACAAATTCATTGACAAAAAAATATAATTAATATGATTGTGAACTAGGGTATCGAATTGTAGAGGTCGGTAGTGGCGGCAAAATTTCAATAGCCTAGTGGCGGCAAATGTGTAAATCCGCCACTGATTCTTATAAACAATTTTAAATGATAGTACCATAAGGAGCTTAGGTTTATTACTAAAAAAAATATATTTGATTCTGGTAATCTATTATATATATAAGAGCATGGTAGCTCAGATGGTTAGCGCTCGCTGTAAATTTCACAGTACGCGGGCAACCCATGTTCGATCCCCGCCGGCACCAAATGAAATTGTTAATTGCAATTTTAATTTGTGCTGATATACCACGTGCTCGGCGGTGAAGGAAAACATCGCGAGGAAACCTGCATGTCCGAGAAATAAGAAAAAAATTTTTCTTAGACATGTGAAGTTCGCCAACACGCATTGGGGCAGCGCGGCGGACATTTCCTTGTCCTAAAAGCCCCTCAGAAATGAGGGGAGGCCAGTGCCTAGCATTGGGACGTATATAGACTGTAACTTAAACTTTACTTTTTAAGTTATAAGATTTCCACCTATGTACTGACTCATCACGATATCTCTGGAACCATAAGGAATAGAGACTTGAAATGTGGTAGGAATATTCCTTTCACCGAGTAGAGGTCAGCTAAGAACAGATTTTACGAAATTCAACCCGCAACAGGGGTTGCGGAGGCGTTAATTGAAAAAAAAAATCACATTTTCAAACTATAGCCCTTATAGGTATAAAACTTGGCCAGAATATCGTTTGAGTGGGTCCCTGGATGGTTTAGACTCACAATTGGACCCGGTAGGTGGCGCTGTTGTCGAGACCAAGAAATCACCCGTACGAAGCCGGGGCGCATCGCTAGTTTATTATATTTATATTCTCTTTATAGACCAAGGGGCCGGAAAAGTGTATTATTGGTCGGGAATGGTCTTGAATTTAGAAAATTTAGTCTATTTTAGTGGCTTAACTCTTGTATTGACGAATTTTTTTTTGCAAAGCAAAAACACCGCAATTTGTCTGACGCTACAAGATATTCTAGGTGTAATCCCTAAATCCTACGTTCTGGTTACATTGGACTTAGAAAAAACATTTTCAGTTTTACAAAATATTTTATAAAATTACTTTGTTTTATAAAAGCAATCACTTACTTGACGTTCATCACCTCACAGTTTCTCAGGCCTTTGACTACGGTATTTTTGAACTCCATCGTCAAGCCAGACTGGTTGGCGGAAACAATTTCCAGCGTCATTGGGTCCAGCGGCTGCATGCCGAGGCTCGTCACCCCAGCAGCTACGACCGGCAGCGCCCGCTGTGTGGACTGCTTCAGGCACTCCGTGTCCGAGGAGTAGCATGGAGTGATAAATGGTGCTGGAAATAAAACATATAAGTTCTTTAGTGTAGAAGTTGCACGTGGTAGAGCCATGCTGCAGCTGTATTATGGTTGTAGCACGAATGGGTCGGCTCGACCGGGGAAGGACCACGCTCTCACAGAATAGAGATCTATGTTCAGCAGTGGACTTTGAACAGTGATGATGATATGTAGAGACAGATTTCTGTGATAGACAGACAGAAAGACGGACAGACTTCAAGACGATCCCATAAGCTTTTCTTTTTACAGATGTTGGCATAAATACTTATGCGTATGTAGCGGAGATATATAGGAGTCTTTACGTTACTTCATAATATAATTTAAAAAAAATATTTCATTTTGGGTTTTTAATTTTTTTAAATTAAGAACTTAAATTGTACTTGTTATTTAAGGTTACTCACACCAATAGTATATTAATCTTACATAGAGTCATTTTTAATACAATTACCGGCCATGGTCACCACCTTCGTCTATCCCTGCTAGGATTTGCTAGGTGGTAGGTAGGTTTATGAGATCGGAAGACCAAAATATCTGGACAAATTTTTAAAATGTCAGGATTTTGGGGTTATTGACGGAGAAATAAATATGAAAAATAAAATGTTTTTTTTTTTAATTAAGAGACCACGAATACTTTTAACAAAACTAATTTAAGTAATATACATTTAACTTTTAGGTTAACACGTGTATTTGGCATAGGACTTTACTAGAGTCCACCAATTTGGATCCTTTAGCAAGCAAACAAAGTCGAAGTCTAGTCAAATATCCGTTAACAGTGAATAGGTACCGTACGTGGTACAGGTTGAAGCGCTCATTCACCATTCACTTTATTTTAGTTCTAAAAAACACAACGTTACCGCGTTCTAAAACGATACCAACTCCATCTATTGGTAGGGATTGGAACTTGAAGATCAATACAAAATAGGTAGGAAATCAGAAATTCAGAAAAGATTTAAAATTCCAACAATTTACTTCAAAGTTCAGTCTAATTACTAACTCGGCTTTTATTAAATTAAAGGTTATACGTTAACTTTCCGAGAAGCTGTTTATATGGAGATTTTGAGTTTTGTCGGGAGTCTGGAGATCATTTAAAATGTCGGGAGAATCCAGCCAAATCCCGACCATCTGGTAACCCTAGTGGTGGGACCCTTTTCTGTCTAGAAGTCCGTCTGGGTACATACCACCCTCTATCCTATTTCTGTGGCCAAATAGTGGTGCTTGCACTGCTGTGTGTTGTGTTCCAGTCTAAAGGGTATAAGCTAATATAATCACAGTCTGAGGCATTCCATCTTAGTCCTCTGAAGTACCAACGCATCTGTAGCCTTCTTTGTTTCAAGTTAGTATATATGGTAGAGCCATGCTGCAGCTATATTAGTAATATAGCTGTAGCACGAATGGGTCGGCTCGACCGGAGAAGGACCACGCTCTCACAGAATACCAGAGTAAAATAGCAGCTTAATGCTACTGTGTTTCGTATGGTGAGTGAAGAGAACCGGAGACCCTTTTTACTGGAAAAGAGGCATTCCATCTTAGTCCTCACAGGTGACAACGCATCTGCATTTTGATTCTTTATTGAGGATAGATGTAGATGTCTATGGGTCACAGCAACCACTTACCATCAGGTGGACTGTATGCTCGTTTGTCACCCTATCCTATAAAAAAAAAGTTGGTTGTAGGTTTCCAAGGGCTGCAGTAGCCACTTACTATCAAGTCGACTGTAATTTCGTTTGTCTCTCCAGTTTAAAAAAGAAAAATCATCGATGAAGTATCAAAATGCAGATACGTGTCACCCTTGAGGACTAAGATGGATTGACTGCCTCATTACCAGTAAAAAAATTCTGTGTTTAATTTATATAAATTTACAAAATAAATAGTAGTAGGTACGTTTAATGTTCTAGAAATTGCGTAAAACTGAACGCCTTAATCTATTTCGAAGCAACGAGTTTCCGTTTTCCAAAGGATTGCTATTTTAAAACGCTCAGTAACAGTTACACTCAAGCAAAAGACGTCTCTTAAAACTGTTTAAGCCTTTATTTTAAAATTCTCCTAATAAACTCCCCTACAGTTAGTGTCATTATTATAAAGTAGATTAAAGATCTCGAGCAAGAATCTCGAATGTGTGCGATACTGAACGTGATTTATTAATAGAAGTTCATTAAAAATAGATTACTTTCGAGTCATCGAGTGCGTACTTCGTTAAAACTCAATCAAATTTCGATTAACACAGCTTCGTAATTGCAAAGTATTTTTAATATACCTAATGCTAGAGCGCTTTTTCTGCCTAGAATTCCGTTTGGGTATGTCTTACCTTCTTCTGCCGCTAGTCAACAGGGCATGCAATGCGTGCACAGTTTCATAGATAAGAAGTGCCAGTGTATTTACAGTGTAATGGCAGCATAAAAGGTTCCACTACCTCATATTATTCCGTGGGTCTTGTGTCGTAAGAAACGACAGAAGAAAACCAGTCAGGAGTTTGGCATCAGCATCTTCTTGAGAACAGAACAGAACAATAAAAAACTGTTGCTTCCTACGGGCCTACCAAGCATGGCTACCAACTATGGAAAACCTCCCTCTAATGGTAGACCCTGGCTAATGAATTAATAATTCTAATTCTAATAATAGCAACGTAAATAGGGGATAGATTTTAAATCTGCTAGAACTCGAGAGTGTCAAGTGTATCGGTCGTATTTAGGTTGAGTCAAGCTTTCGAATAAATATAACACAATGCTGTTCACATGGCCGTAAGCATCAGAACGGCGAGAGGTGTACTCCGTTATTAATTTCAAATTGATCGAGTTTCTCGAGTTCGATCCCGGTTCAAATTGTTAATAGGAATGTTACAGTGGCTGAAGGAAAATATCGTGAAAAAGCGGTTTGTCAATAATATGAAGGTTACCTTATCATTAAATGTATCTTTGATACCGCATGGCCTATTAGTTAGAATAATCGCTCACTAGGCTATGAGTCCAGGGTTTGAGTCACAGCCTAGGCCGACAATTTATGAAAAAGAAACACAAATGTATGATTTTTATTCTTAGAAAACCTTAGCTCTACCTACATTTTACGTAAATAATTAAACATTGACGAGCACCTATCGTATTTATCCCTTTGTCTGATTCTGATTCTTAAAAAAAAACGTTAGTTTAACACTTATAATTTAATAGAACAATGAAAAATACCCAGACCCGGAAATGCTATTTGTAGAAATAAAAAACGAAAAAAAGATAATATTTTTGGCCAGAACATTTATAATAATAAACATTAAAGAGGTTTTTAAAAGAGACTTACTTAAAGTGCAAGTCACACTGGAGAGCAGCGTCCAGAAAGCAGCAAGCAACACCGACGTCCTCATGTTGATGGATTTCGGCAGGTCTTCACCACAAACAACATAAAAAAGCAATGTGGCCGCCGAGTGACTCGCTTCAAATTTATACCGACAGTGACCAACCTCCGAACATATGTCGACGCGGTAAAATCGATTTATTTAATTACCGATTTTTGTAACGTGGTAGAGCTACACCGCAGCTATATTATAGTTGCAGCACAAATGGGTTGGCTCGATTGGGGGAGAACTACACTCTCATAGAATACCAGCGTACAATATCAACTTAATGCTGCTGTGTTTCGTATGGTGACTGCAGAGAACAGAAGATTATTCTTAATGGTGACGAGGTATTCTATCTTGGTCGTCAGGGGTGACAACGCAATTACATTCGGATACTTATTTAAGGATAGATATGCGTTTCTGGGCCACAGCATCCACTTACCATCTGGTGGAGTGCTTGTTAATCACCCTTATTCTAACAAAAAAATATATTTAAAATAGTTTGGAAGGGTTAATATACAAGCAATAGATCATCGATAACTAATAAAAAACTAGATACACAATCAGTGACAAACAATGTCCTTACCGAATGAGCGCCCACTGGAACATTTGGGTGCGCTTTTAGTTTGTATCTTTGTGAATACAACTTTAGACAATGCATTTAAGGTTGAATTTACATTAATGTACGGGTATATTTAATTCAACTAGAATTACGTCAAAACAATTGGCGACAGTTTTTAGAGAACTTTTGCATGGGATTGTGTATGTAGTTTTTTATTAGTGATCGATGCAATAGATTTTTTTTCTCTATCTAGTTAAAATAGGATATGTATTACGTATGGTAACAAAGTAAGTAATTTTAATGAGAACCAGAGACTCATATTACCAATAACAAGGCATTACATCCTAGTCCTTAGGGTCAACCCTAAGGACCAAAATGCAGAAGAATCAAAATGCAGACGAGTTGACGTTGTAAACAACGTCAACTCGTCTGCATTTTAATTCTTCTGATTTTAAGTGTTGGGCTACTTGATTTCCACTGTGCATAAGCAGGACTGTGAGCTCATTTGTCACCAGTGGAAGCAGTGGACTTTTAAGTAACAGTGAAACAGCAATCAAGTTTCAATTTTGTTGATTTTTCTATATTGTACTGAAACCCCTACGTTAAATTCTCACTACTCCATGGATTGACTGGTAGAGAATGCCTATAGGCATTAAATCCGCTCTTTGTATTATTTTTTAGCAGGGATTGCAAGACATGAAAATGAGTGGCGGAGTCGGCAAGAGACGCCTTACTCTTACTCTTAACCGACGAGCATACGCTTTGTTATATACTCGGAGTTGTGAAAGAAGCGAGAGGGGTGTGTCAGGGTCGTGCCAAAGAGGGCATCCACGACTTTTTCTGCCACCAGGGCGGCGTCACTAGAAAATCAGGTATAATATTTGACAGATTTCATAGCGGGGAAGTTAATTTGTTCGGAAAATGTAAAAGTTATTGTTTGTTTCTGTACTATTAGCTATATTTTTATTTATAACATTAAAAATAAATAAACCAAACCACAGATATTCATAAAAGTAGATTTTTTTTTAAAAAGTTAAAAATGTGCAAAAAAATTAAAGAGCAAACCACTGACGCATTGTTTTGTGTATTAATATAATACTCTAGAAACTGATAAACTTTTATTAAAAAACAACTTCTCAATTAAATTACATTGTGTAACAAAAAACTTTACCTCAGTGTCAACTAGCGACATCTGGTGAGCAGAAAATTATTAGCCCTCAATGGAAGTCTGTAGTGTAGCCCTACCCCTCTGGGTAACAAACGTGTGAGTTTATGTATGTATGACTGGTGGTAGGACTCCATCCCTGCCTGTAGTCCGTCTGGGTAGGTACCACCATCTTAATATTTCTGCCGGCAAATAGCAGCGCTTGCACTGCGGTGTTTCTGAAGGATATAGAGAGCCAGTATAATTACAGACTGTGAGACATTCCATCTCAGTCCTCAGAGGTGACAGCGCATCTGTAGCCTTCTTTGTTTGAAGTTGGTTGCAGGTATCTATGGGCTGCAGTAGCCGTTTACCATCAGGTATGCTGTAGGTGTGTTTGTCACTTCAGTATTATAAAAAAATACTAATGAGATAAAGTAGTCCCTTCAAAATACTCTAAATAATACTTTTCTTTCCACAAAATTCATTTATATCGCCAATTGGCGATATATTAAATTGTATTCTTTACGTGGTTGAGCCATGCTGCTGCCATATTAATAGTATAGTTATAGCACGAATGGGTCGGCTCGACCGGGGAAGGACCACGCTCTCACAGAATGCCAGCGTGAAATAGCAGCTTAATGCTGCTGTGTTTCGTATGGTGAGTGTAGAGAACCGGAGACCCTTTTTACTGGAAAAGAGGCATTCCATCTTAGTCCTCACGGTTGACAATAAATGCAGATGCGCATTTAAATTCGCAAACGAAGATAGATGTAGATGCCTATGGGCCACAGCAACCACTTACCATCAGGTGGACTGTGTGCTCGTTTGTCACCCTTATTCTATAAAAAAAATTAAAAAAAATGAAAATGGGCCAGATTAGGAGTACCCTTAACCGACGAGCGTGTATGCGTAGATATATGGATGTAAAGGAGGCGAGAGAAGTGTGTCAGGATCGTGCCAAATGGAAGTCCGTAGTCTCTGCCTACCCCTCTGGGTGACAGGCGTGAGTGTTTATGTTAAATATATTAAAATTCATTTTTAATAAGGGCATGCAAATGTTTTAATACTTTGGCACAACAATACATAGATTTATTTAATAACACGGGTGTTCGTAAACTAAAGAATAATATGCTTTCTCATGACTTCTTTGTCTAACTTCCTATAATGTTCGTGTGTTATTATTGTTATTATTATTATACATCAACTTGTTATATGTTTACTGTTTTAATTCTATCTGTGAAAACTTGTAACTCTTTCATTCTTCCTCAATTTTTTTTCATAAATTACTTGATGTTTTAGCTGTAAGTTTTCCAATATGATAAAATAAAATGAGTACCTATAATACCGTTGAAACAGTAAATAACAATCCTATTCTCAATTGATATCTTCCAAAAATATTCGTAGGTTGTAGCCGTTTTTTTAAATTGGCTAGGACGGGCAACGTTATAACATGAATCTGTTAAATGAGCGCCCACAACCAATTTTTAATATACATTACTCCAATGATGGCTTTATAATACCTAAGGTACACTAGGCATTGGTCTAGGGCATCACCGCAGAGAGGGCATCTGTTATTAAACTTCTAATAAAGAAATTATATGTTTTATGGGCCGCGAGTTACAATTCCGCACGGAACAAGTTTTTGTATGGCCCACAAGTAATCGTTCCGGGTCTGGATGTTTGTCTTTGTGCAATTTATGTATGTGATATGTTAAGTAATATACAGATACCTACAAGAGGGCTGGTTCTTTTCTCGCTCAAAGGCTAAGTATAGCCATTCAGCGAGGAAACGCAGTCGGCGTTCTTGGCACGATAACACGGGAGTAGGATTGTATGACAATTTAAGTTTATGGTTTTAATTTTCTTTATTATAGTTATATATCAAAACACACCAGGATTTTTTCCTGTATCGGAAAAACTAGTGTGAGGGTAAGTTTTTTTATAAAAATGTTGGGAAGAAATGCATGTTACTATTCAATCAAAATAGAAATGAATCTCTCGCTATTACAAATACACTAAACGCTTTTAGTTTTTTTTTATAGAACAAGGGTGACAAACGAGTACACGGTCCACCTGATGGTAAGTGGATGCTGCGGCTCAATAGACATCTACATCTACCCGATTAAGAATCAAAATGTAGATGCGTTGTCACCCTGAGGACTAAGATGGAATGCCTCGTTCCAGAAAAAGGGTCTCCGGTTAAAGAGTTGATTTATCGTAAAACATAATTTTAAAAACGATTTTTTTTTAATTTAGCGATCCTTAAATTTTATATGATATCAATATTCGCTATGTTTTTATTGTATATTTATCAATATATAATTAAAGTAGCTGATACCTGCGACTCCGTCCGCGTTGCTTGATAGTAACAAAGTTTTCATGCAAGAAGGAAAAACACCAAAAGATCGCATACAAAATTTTTGTAAACAATGTTATTCGTTGCTTGTTTGTAGCAAAATATAAATTATCTCTAGTAACGCGAGAGCAAGCGACGTACAGTTGACAGTGTGAAAACCCCGTATAAAAATCTTTGTTTCTTAAAACATTAATAACTTTATATTAAATGAAGATATCGCAATAATTTTTTTTGATAAGGGCCAAGTGTCTAAGGAACTAAACTTAGAAAACCTAATTGAAATCTATCCAGTAGTTTTTCCGTGATGCGCACACAACTGCAAGCCTCTATCATTTTATTCATATAGATGACAATAGACAATAGACCACCATTTGCTATTATTTTTAATTTTATTTAGGGCTCCAAATTAAGCGTTATTATTTTCATTTTTATTTGCAAATGTTATTTCTTTGTTAGTTTGTAATCTGCCCAGTGTAAGAGTTCATTGACCCGTAAATTTTGATTGTACTTCTCAATGTAAATACTTGTAATTTGTATTCATATGAACGAATGATTTGAATGTCCCATTCCAAACATTTTATCACTTACGTGAAAAATAATGCAAAAATTAATTAGAATTAAAAACACGTTGTTCAAGTTGCGTAAGTTTTACGGGAAAAGGCAATTAAACTAACATTTTACTTTGTGAGTGATTTCGTGTACTACAGTTTATGAACAATTGAAAACTAAAATAATGCACTAGACCGCCATCTGCGCAGGAGGGATTATAGTGCACGAGTGCGTGCGCTTATAGACTCGTGCACTTTATTCTCTCCTTGAAGTCCGATGGGACGGCAAGACAACACGGAACGAAAAGAGACCAAGCGCTGGACCAACGGCTTTACGTGCTACCGAGGCACGGAAGTGAAACACCAATTGTTTTAAAAATATTATTAAATCTTTATTACAACAATCTAATAATTTTACATATATCAATGTGACCCCAGCCCCTGTTAACGGTTAACCTGAGTAATGCGGGCTAATTCCTTCCTATATTTAACAAGTTTTGTTAAACAAAAATAAAAAACCAAATAAATACATAGATGTGTTTCTAACCTATTGTGCGCTTGCGTTTGTTTGTGGAGAGTGTATTTACTGTGTGAATGTGATTGTTGTTATCCTATCCTTTTTTTAAATAAGAATTACTATAACAGCATTGCCTATTGTTGCTTCTGCTGCCTGTCGGATGACACAGGTAAAGAGATCAGGAGGTTAAGTTACAGAAACCAAAGGCATGTTCTCCTTCAAGATACAATGTGGCAACTCATCCACCGACAAACTGTCAACGTGATTCACATTTCACGCGTGCAAGCGAACAAACCGCGGCGCGGGTTGTCATTAGGTGGTCCACTTGCAGTCTGTTTAAAGGCAAATTTGAGTTGAGAGAAAAGAGTTAAATATTTTGCTGGCGGCTGTCTCACCATTCGGTTATAATCTGGGTGTCTACCAGTAGAACCAGGTTAGCTGTTTACGTATTGGCTTATAATTAGTAAAAAGCAAAAGCGCTGGTGGTAAGACTGTCTGGGTCCGTAGTGTCGATAAATTAACTTGCGTTCGTTCAATGTAACTACACCATTGATATATATGTACTACGCACTAGATTTCGCATTCCGAACATTCACTATGTTCAAGTGAACTGTACTGCAATCCGTACACCTTACTTTAGTGTCATTTACTGTGGCTTCAATATTCATGCAGTGTGGAGCGGCGATAATAATACGAGATTTCAAATTAAAGTTTAAACCTTACGTAATAACAACAGTAGTCAAGTAAGTAAATTTTTGTTGTTGAATTGAATAAATAGGTAATAATATCGTAATATTTTACTATCTACCGCGCATGCGCGAAGACAGAGAACATATTTTGTTTGAATAGCTTCTCTAGTGTAGTACATATAACTCAATGAACTACACACTGCAATCTGAGTGTCAAACTGCTTAGTTAAAATTTCAAATTAAATACTGAGATAATCTGAGGATAAAACGAGTAATTTCAGAAAGTTTCAAATCAAACGCCTAATACTTTTTATTTTTGTTATAGAATAAGGGTGACAAACGAGCACACAGTACACCTTATGGTAGTAAGTGGTTGCAGTGACCCATAGACATCTACATTTATCCTCGATTAAAGATGGAATTTCCAGTAAACAGGTTCTTCGGTTCTCTACACTCACTATAGGAAACACAGCAGCATTAAGCTGCTATTTTACGCTAGTATTCTGTGAGAGCGTGGCCCTTCCCGGTCGAGCCGACCCATTAGTGCTACAACCATACAGCTGCAGCATGGCTCACCACATACAATTTTCTTTATTTATTGAAATATCTAACAAATAAAAATTAATTTTTGTTGTATTTTATGCGCTGCCATACCGTTCATCAGATTGCGCTAAAATTTTGTCAACTTATTGCTTGCACTTGCGTGAAGGTTATTATACAATAGTACAATTAAATTGCTGTAGGTGGCGCGCGTGTCGTACCGACATATTTATTTAAAAGTCATATTATGTCATTCAATTTCAATGAATGTATTATTTATATTCCTAATTAAACAATTTAAAACGATATTTCCGCAAATATTTTTTTCTGCGGCAGCAACGTGCCAGGTACCAGCTGGTATACAATAAATTTTAAGTAGTATAAGTTATAAAACTTATACCATTTTATTACAAAAATTAGTTTATTATTAGTCTCAGGATAAACTAGTCTGTTTCAATTTTTATTTAAACAAACTTTAGTTAAAGTCCCGCGCAAGATATGCGAACAAAAATGTGAAGTATGAAATTTGACAGCAAACGGTAAATCACTGTTTAACTGCATTACAGTAATAACAGTTTGTTAATTGTAAGTTAATGTTTATGGACCTACGCATCTGGCTCTCGTCATCTATAATATTAGATAATGTTACCTCATTTTAGACTCAATCAATCAATAAATCATTTATTTCGCTAAAACATGGGTACAGACGGATGGATACAGAGTCAATATTTGTTTCCACATATTTTGCCTTTCGTGGCATGAAAAAAATATTTAATATAAATGCGTTCAGAAGAAATGAATAAAATTAGAATAAACACAAATAATAGTATGTAACTACCACTTGTAATTTAATATAATATGTATTACTTGTGAGATACATTGTGTTTTCATGCGATTGCAAGTCAATCTATTTATTTAAAACATAAAATATTTTTAATATTGATATGGTCACTATAAGATGTTGTTAGTTTAGCTAATTACGTAATAACTTAAGACAGAAGGACCCTTGAGTAGGGACTGAATAAATTATACTTGTTATTACATGGATCTCACAACTTTTACGGTAGAAGAACTGAGTTGCGAGACTTGGTTTTTTTTTAAGTTATGTTTTTGATGGTAATTATTCAATTGAGAAGTATCACGCAAATTCCGATACATAGTAACGACTAAGAGTAATTTTAAGTATTTTTACATTGTAATTTTTGATGAACTATTAAATTTAAAAAAAAACTGACCATGCGTCAGGCCACGCATAATGTAGAGGTAGGGTTCCAGTTACCCGTCATAATACGTGAATGAAGAAGGCCTTCTTGATATATGAGTTCATTAAGGAGTTCATGGAGATTACGACACATCTTCCGTCAGGTACACCTCAAAACTTCAAAAATATTGTACAACAAGTGCGTGTTGCCAGTGATGACTTAAGGATCTGAGACGTGGTCCTTCACTTCTGGCCGTTGAGGAAGCTCAAGGTTGCTCAGCGAGCTATGGAGAGGGTCGGGGTTTCTCTACTATATAGGTTTAAAAATGAAGATATCAGCAGTAGTAACCGACATAACCCAACGCATTAGTAAGCTGAAGTGGCAATGGCTAGCAATATAGTTCGAAGAACCGACAACTCGAGTGGCAGCCTCGTACCGATAGGCGAAGTGTTGGGCGGCCCCCCACTAGATGGAGTGACGACCTGGTAACACATGTAGGAAATCGATGGATGCAGATGACTCATTTCTTGGGGGAGGCTTATGTTCCTATATATATGTGCCTGTTATATCATCAGTAGGACAATTTGAAGAGAATCGCATGAAAAATTGAAGTGGAACTCATGGCGCCGATCCCTCCTGGACTATAAGTAGTTTTCTTCAAAAATGCTCTATTTCTATAGTTTACAATAACATTACAATGTTATAATGCAGCTAGTTTTAGGTCGTTTTATATGGAATTGTAACGAAATTTTTACTAATTCAAGTGCTTTTTAAGTTGGTAAACTGTTATTGGTTATACCTATTGTAAGCATACTTAGCTGTGATAGTTTTCCTTTTAACTTCATTATATATAACACTATCGTGCATACTTTTTACACTTTTATAAAAACAAGGGTTTCGTTGGGATACACATGACTCTCATAAAAAATACATGTGTTTGAAATAAAACCGTTTACTATTACTTTAATAGTCCTCTTTG
This sequence comes from Parnassius orleans, assembly GCA_029286625.1. NCBI lineage: Eukaryota > Metazoa > Arthropoda > Insecta > Lepidoptera > Papilionidae > Parnassius > Parnassius orleans. Next base: position 23,692 of record JAGSMP010000191.1, read on the forward strand.
AGAGGTATGAGTGAAACCATTTTAGAAGTGAGCCTTCTATGCCAAACTGTGTTATTAACTTATGCTCGAGGATTAAATGGTCAACTTTGTCAAAAGCTTTACTAAAATCACTGTATATTACATCAACTTCATCACCGTTGCTCATGCTTGTAATTGTTCTTTCAACAAATGCAGTTGAACGTTGTTTGAAGAAACCATGTTGTCGATCAGTGATATGTTGTTTTATATGCCAGTTTAAGGTAGGAAATATGAGGGACTCAAAGACCTTAGCCAGTACTGGAAGAATGCTGATTGGTCGATAATTTTTAATATCGCATCGATCACCGGATTTAGGTATAGGCATAACAAGGGCTTCTTTCCATTAAGTTGGTAAACATCCTTCAGAAAGTAACTTGTTGTATATGATTAATAAGGGTTTAGAGAACTGATTTGCACAATTTTTGAAGAATATAGGAGTATACCATCACTGCCTGCACTTTTTTAACGTCCAGGTTTTTGTTGTTGTTTAATTTTTCTTGTGATATATATATATTTTATTTATTGACTGAGTGCAAGATAGTATTGTGTTATTAAATTGATATGACTTTGCAGGAGGAGTGTAGTCTCTAGCAAATTTTTTAGTAAATAAGTTTGCAATACTGGCTCCATCATTTACTTTAATATCATCGAGTTTCATATTTTGTGGTATATTATTGGAGTTATGACGTTTTTGTTTAAGGTAAGACCAGAACAGTGTTGGATTCTTTATTAGATTATCCTGAACATCATTAATATATTTGTTGTACAATTTTTTATAAGCATATTAGTTCGTTTTTTTAATATATCATATTCAAATTTGTCTAGATTGTTTTTAAATTGTTTCCATTTTCATCGACACTTTTCCTTTCCCTTAAAACTTTTATAAGATTGATATTGAACCAAGGTGGGTATTTATGTTTTTGTGAATATAGTAACGGTATTTTGTCCTTTATTATTTTATTAGTAATTTATATAGTTTATTTAGTGATTCGTCAGTGGTAGAGCAAATATTCAGTTCATCGTCCCAATTGATAGAATTCAAGCATTTCTAACATCATTATAATCTGTTGTAGAATTTATAAACACGGTTGTCTTTATACTTGAGAGGAGAATGTTTTAAATGGAATATCGATTAATGATCGACTAATCGCGGATGATACCCATCTACAACTGAGAGAGCGTCGTTCGACTCTGATACATGAATAGGCAACTTGATGTTTGACAAGACTAAATCTAAAATCTTATGTTGTTTATTGTTGATGAAATTATGTTGAAGTAAATCATTTAATGACATGAAGTCTACGAACATTTGAATTAATGTCCCCTTAAAATTACTCGGGATTATATTATCTGTGGATTCCTTTGCCCATTCTATGTTACTTAAATTAAAGTCGCCGACTAAAAGTACTGGTTCTGTCACCATGTTAATGACATTGCTTGGTTTCTCTGTGAACTGAAGAAGATAGTCTCTGCAAACGGGTGGTGGCATATAACAAACGCAAATATGTAATTTTCTAGAACGATTAATGTTTTTCTTATTCAGGGAATTCATATCTAATGTGATCCAGAGATCTTCGCAGCAGGTTTCAAAAGAATAATTTCTGTACGAACATATTGATTTGTCTACTGCCGCAAGTACACCGCCTCCATCTTTTCCGCTGCAAAAAGTGTTTGGGAGTCTATCTTCTATATATTTGGTATCTAGTGTCGAATAACCTGTATCTAATATGTGATCACTAAGCCATGTTTCGGTAAGTATAATCACTTGATAGTTATTAGAGAAAATGTTATTATTAATTTCATTTAACTTGTTCTCATTCCTCTAATATTCTGATAATAAATATTAAGTTATTAAAACAGGTTCAAGCACACATAACGAACTTAAATATACAATAAAATATTAAAAATAGGAAAGAAATAAATTACACTGTACAAATCCTTAAACATAAAGAAAATATTATATTATATACCTATATTATCATATTCAGGATATCTATATGTGCGATAGCAATAGCTGGTGTGTTCACGTCCTTCCTTACAAATATTCTTCCATTACGGACCCAAACTTATATTTCTTCTCTTTAGCCTTGAGTCTGACGGTGCCATGCAGTTGTTTATTTACCAAGAAATATAAAATATCATTTTCCGATAGAGGCAGGAGACAACTTTGCCTAACTGTATAACGGTTTTGAATAGATTTTCACTTCTGTGTTCGGGCAAACAGTTAATTTCGATGTTAGTTAGGCGACCTTCTTGCTCGAGTTGCGACAATCTTGTTTCACGTCTTTAAGTTTGTCCTTAAGAAATATTATCCGCTCGAAGTTGTTTATTTTCTTCTACATATGACTTAACGGCATTTGCCAGTTCTTCATATTGATTGCAGGTGAATTTTATGGTTTCTTCAAATGATGCGAGTAGTTGTTTCAAGTATGAGAAATCCTGGTCCATTTTTCTTGAAAGGCTGCCCAGTTCACTGCGAATCAAATTCCGTAATTCTGATTGTTGAGCGTGGATTTCTTTGTACAGCATTTTGCAATTCTGAACGAGGAATGTAATCCTCCTTATAGACTCCGTAAGCCTCCGTGGATCGCGCGCCTGTGTAATGTTACAGCAATCCTCTGTGATAGCTTCATTTGCTTGTGCTATGTTAGATTTAGCACGTATTATCGTTTGCCTCTTTTTTGGAGTGTTGTGTTGAACTACGCACTCAGGACATTTCCAATTTTGTTGCTTTTATGATTACTTGTATTCAAATTCACACACAAATAATGAAAATTTTTACGACAATTTGTCACTGAACATGTTATTTTGTCAGGAGATTTAAGATGTTTTTTTCAACCGCTGCAATTAACATTACTCATTTTTGTTATGTTTTATGACAAGTTATTCGTATCGACATTCTTTGAAGTGAGGCTGAGACGTAGACACCTGTTTCTCACATCATTGTTTTTCCACACATATTGTATCAATTTCAATGCCACTTAACAAACGATACTTTTACTAAGCAAGGATACACATTTTATGACATAATCATAATTAGAATAATTATTTGCGATTAATAAATACGGAGCACGTAACGAAGTGCGCGCTAACGCGGGTATTCTGAATTTTCTGCAAATTTGGCCGGTTTCTTTCGTTCGGTGCTTGACATCAACGATATGTTCTTTTACGCGGGTTTTTATGGAACTTTTATCCAAAGATGCGTAAAAAAACCCCGCGTAATAAAGTTAAAATTAAACGTGATAAAATTATATCTGCTTGGGATCCTATAATTAACAAAATTAAATCCAAACCCAAGCATACCACTGCAAGACTTCAAGATACTGTAAGCTAATTCTGCGTAGATCGAACCAAAAATGAATATTAAAAAACTGAAGGTAGCCGGGCTAACTATGACATCGGGACGTCAAACATCTCAGTCCTCCCCGTGACCATGGGTTGCTGTAAAGCACCCGAAACGTCGGGAATCAAAATAGTAAAATTAAACGCGATAAAATCCGTAAAAATAGTTTCAATCCGTATCATTAGTTTTATTCCATGTATAGTATACATCATTATAGAACTGCATTAATGAAACTATGAAGTCTACTCGAACGTAAAAAAAATATCTACATCTATTTTATTGTGCCAATCAATATTAAATATGACGAATATGTTAATAAAATATCTCAAAAATACCGTAAATTGATAGAAGACCATGAAATTCATCATTATTTTTTAAAACTTAATTAAGTTTAATTATTGAATGAATGTAAAGAGTAAAATTTAATAATAATATTTAATTTTGATTCCAAGACAATTTACCTTTCTTATGGATACATCGGAAGACATGCCCGATATAAAAAATAGTAGGTGTTTCTAGACATATTATATATTCACGTGTTCCTGTAGCATATTATATCTATGCCGAATACCAATCATCTACGTCTAATAGTCTTTTAGAATTCACAAAAAAAGCTTTGACAGACATAGAGACACAGACACCGAGGTGACTCTAAAAGTGATCGAATTTTGCTAAATTTGGCACGTAGCAGCATTTAATCATGTTCCTAAATTCAAGCTCAGCCGCGGGTAAAAGCTAGTTTAATATAAATTTAATATAAAGTTATTAAAGTTTTAAGAAACAACAATTTTATAAGCACTACGTGTTTAGTGATGTGTGTTTTCTTGATATACCTATCGCAACGGACAAGTCGCGTGTATCAGCTAGTTACCTTTATATATTTACCAGCGACTCGTTTCGAGTTCGACTGGGGGATCTATTAAACATAAACATATAAACATAAACGCTCGCTTGTCACCCATAGTAGGCAGAAACTACGGATTTCCATTGGCACGATCCTGACACACCTCTCGCCTCCTTTACATCCATATATCTACGCATACACGCTCGTCGGTTAAGGGTACTCCTAATCTGGCCCATTTTCAATATATCGCCAATTTGGTCGATAAACCTTGGTCTAGGGCGTCCTTCCCGACACTTCCGTTCACTTCTGCAACATAAATTTGCTTTGTCACTTTTTCTCGTTCATTCTTTCTACATGACCAAACCCGAAGCATTCTTTCTTAATCCTGGTCAAAACGTGGATCTATTAATGTGGTATTATTTAGATTTAAGATAATCCGTTACCGTTACAGCCTATTAAAGTCCACTGCTGAACATAGGCCTCCATAGATTGCTTCATAGGGGGATATTTGCCGTTGTTGCCACGCTTGACAAGAGTTTGACCACCGCAGTTATTTATTTTTAGTCGTTATTAGAAGACGCTGCTCATCGCCTGATTTGTAAACCTCAGTCGCCACTTACGACATTTACTTCATCATCAATTAATTTCGACTTAAAAAATCTTTTGTTTTTGGATAAAATATGCACTGCGCAAATTTTAGCTATAAATATACATATAACGATTTTTACAAATGAATATTTAATGGCTAAATAATAGATTTCCGCAAGGTAACGCCTGATTATAAATAAACAAGCTGTGCCTGGCATGCGATGCAATGCCTTCCAAATAAAATAATTTAAGAGATTAAAAAAAATTAACAACACGCATTGATCACGAGCTGTGATGACCCTGATAGTTATTTTATTTCATCCTGATGATCCTGATCATGGTACTAGGATAAAGTTATTGGAACGAAGTTCTTTATCGCACGGTACGAATTTGACGGATGGGGGCTAGACGAGAAAAAGTGTAAGATTTTTCCATCACGACCCCCTTTTATAGTGCGAGCGAGATGGAATAATATCCATCTCCTCGCACTTTTCTTATCTTGCCATGAAAGAAATATTATTTTAAATGACGTTTCATTTAATAGACGCTATAATTCATTTATTTGTATTTGTTAATCAATAATATAATACGTTTATCAATATAATATACTACGAAAGGACTTCGTTCCAACCGAGTGTTCCACGACACTCACGCATGTTTTAAATTATTGTACTGTCATCGGTCCTTGATACGAGTGCAGATTTTCAAGTCAATCGGCCGTCTATGTTAGTGAAAATTACATTAAAGATTCCGTTACATAGATAGATAGATACACGCGAAGGTAATAAAAGCGTGTTAAAAGAGTTTGTCTGTATATATGTTTTGTCTATGCTCAGGCATAACTTCTTTGTTTATAAACAGATTGTGTTTTAACCGTGTAGTCGCGGTGTAAGAATATCTACTACCCTATCATTCCGTGGGTGTCGTATGAGGCGACAGCGGGAAGCTAACCAGGAGATGAGAAGCAGCATCTTTCTGATAACAGTTGAATACAAATAAAAGCCTGTAGTTGCCAACCCGCTTGCCATGGTGCGTACCGTGCGTGACAACTATGGCAAATATCCCCTTAAGATGAAATCTATGGAGTAGGCCTATGTTCAGCATTGGCCTTTTGATAATGGCTTTTATGGTAATGATTATGAACCGATTTTAATGATTATTTTGTAAAATAGGTTATATTTCAACGGTGGTCCAATTTCATTTTATCATTTTTTTTATTTTTTTTTATTAGACTAAAACGTAACCTCCTCACTAGGACTTTCTCCTGTTTCGGGGGGCAGTTAATATACATAAATTTCACAAGGACAAACATCCAGACCCGGAACAATTATTTGTAGGCCATACAAATACTTGTTCCGTGCGGGATTCGAACCCGCGACCCTTAGCGGTGCAACTCATTGCTAAGCCGCTGCGCCACGGAGCCGTCATTAATTCACCCTTAAGTTTGGCAAAATAGACGATGAAGTTTTAAATGTATTAAAGTTTTTACAGCATGGAATAGCAGCATAAAGCTGCTGTGTTTTGTTTGTGTTTGTATTCCATTTTAGTCCTCAGGGTTAAGGGGCCATTTATTAATTACGTAAGTATGATTTTGGCGATTTTTGACCCCCCCCCTTCTCCCTCTTCTTACGTAAGATTCCATCTCGTTTTTCAGAATAATAAAATGTTGTTAGAAAAGGATCAGTTACACTAAAACTCACAGTTTGACGTATATCAAAGATTTTTAATTTTAACAGATAATTTAGTTTATTATTGCTATCAGATATAGATAACCATTATATTATTATTAGACAACTAGTTGAGGTAGTATCTAATCCTTGGAATATCATTATTATATTATTAATTATCATAATTAAAAGTAAGTTTTTAAATAATCTTAGTCAATAAACGTAAATCATAAAACAATTTACAAACGAATAATACTTTTAAAATAATAATCGACTAGAAAATTTTAATCATTCAATGCTATTGTTGCTTGAACATAAAATAATCATTTTTATATTCCAAATAATTAAAATAAGATTAATACGCGAGAAGAATGTACTATAATTATTATTTATAACATTTAAAATGGATAAAAATGAACACATTTAAGATTTTAAATTTTTAAAAACAATAAAAATTTGTAAAATAAGATGTAGGGTCATGCGGGGCATTCCGTCGGCGGGGTTATTCCGTCGTTTGGCTGCATTGAGTTCTATGTACTACGTACTAGAGAAGCTATTCCAAGCAAAAAATGTGCACTACTCTGTTTTCGCGCATGCGCGGGAGATAGTAAATTTTAGTCTATGATTGTAGATAGCGTGGCATATAAATGAAGAAATTTATTTTTTCTATTGTAATATTATTACCTATTTATTCACTTGAACAACAAATAATTTTACTTATTTGACTACTGAATTATTAATTACGTTCAGGTTTAAACTTTAATTTGAAATCTCGTATTATTAGCGCAGCTCCACACTCTATGAATATTGAAGCCACACGTAGAGAGTAATTGTGTTCTGTGAGCCACACTAAATGACACTAAAGGTGTACGGATTGCAGTACAGTTCATTTGAACATAGTGAATGTTCGGAATGCCAAATCTAGTACGTAGTACATATATATCGATGTTTGGCTATAACTTTTATAAATAAATGATTTATCAATAGCGGCATTTATGGGCGGATAGCGAAAACTCTTTTTCGTAGACCGACATTTAGATGGCACTGCTAACGCGTTAACTGTTTTATCGACAGCCTTGTTTGTTTAGGACGCCATTTTTGACTAGTGTAGTGAAAGTCAAACTCCACGGATTTGGTTTCAAAAGTGAGTAAAATTTATCAATTTTATCATTTTTTGATGTTTATAAAGTTAAATGACGATTTGAGAATCAAAAATTCTTTTTGTGCTATTCAGTTTTACTCTGCGCTTTGTTTTACTGAGTTATTTGATGTGACATATTAGCTCCACAAATTCTAAGATGGGGGTTATTCCAACCAAAATTATATGCCGTAATAGCCCCACCATTTTAGTACGATATTGAAAAAAGTCAGTGATGTCCTAGTGTCGAAAAAATAACGATGAAAGTTGATATGGGACCAATACTTTCTGATTTATAGTTATTTAATATTGCATATTCTGAAATGTACGGTAAATTATAATGTATATTTTTTACTTATTTCGAGTGCACTGTAATGTGTTAACGAAATAAAGATTTTTTCAATTTAACTTTTACTAGCAGAGTATGGCGTGAAACGCTGTCATGATGAATGTTGCACTAAGTTGATAAAATGACAACGTTACGTTTAAAAAAAATTTCGTTTAATACATTACAAAATCAGAATAGCAATTGTGGGAATAGCCTCCACGGTAAACTACGAAGTGTTTAGCCATGGTGGAGGCCTATGTCCAGCAGTGGACTGACAAAAGGTTGATGATGATGATGACGATGATATTTCAAAATACGTTACGTTTGTACATTTAACTTGCATTGTACCTATGCTGCTTTTCATATTATCCCGCCATATTTATTGTTGTACGTCATTACAAGCGGAAAAGAGAAAAGACTTACTCAGAACTAACAATTCAAAAAGCTTCAGAAGATGTGCGAAGTAATAAAATGTCAACACTTAACACGCGACTAAATGAATTTCACGTGTCTGCCGGTCATCCGACGGTATTTTCATCTGAATTTGAAAAACGTATGGCTAATTGTCTTCATATAATGGAAACAAAATTTTTCCTTTGACACGCAAGGAAGCTTCTTAATTAATTTCAGAATTTGTATTGTATTTTTAATATTGCCTACCTAATTTTGTTTTATTTTGCCATCCTTAAAACATTAATCACCGTTTGGTACACTTAGTACTAGCGCACTTGTTATTAAAACTACGATTAGCCCTTAAAGTAAAATAAAACATTTATCGACAACTTAACAATTTCAAACTGATTAAAATTTGTCGAATTATTCGGCACATCACTAGCATGTATGGAGGCTCGGCGTAATAGCTCCACAATTTCTTAAAAAATATTTTTAAGGAATTTAGATCCTCCTAGCTTATTGTAAAGCTTAGAATAGTATGTATTCCGCCGTGAATTTTATGAGCCACTAAGTATTTTCTAAATAGATTCATAGATAAAATCAGAAGTCGCCGCCGTTTTCCAGAATTTTTAATAAAATTCCTTGGTTGTTACATAAAATATTGATTTTCTACAGAAGTAATACAGCGTAACCATTAACAAATAAATGCTTTTTATGATGCATTTACTCATTTGTTGTTATTGCTTGCTGTAGCGAAATGGCAAAGATTTGAATTTCACACGTCACTTTTTTTAGGCGGAATAGCCCCGCATGACCTTAAATGTAAGTGTACATTATAGAATGAAGAACACCATTCGGCACATGGAACTAGATTTATAATATTTTTATACTTTCAAACCCCACTAGATAAGGACATGTAGAGATTTTTTTTAGCTTTCTTTTAGTCTGTACCTAGTTATAAGTTTTTAATATCTGTGGTATCTTTAGTGTATAATATCTTTTGTAACATGTGTGTTGGTGTTTGTGGTAATAAATAATTCTTCTTTCTTTCTTTCTTTCTTTCAAATCAAGAGATGGGCAGCAGCGTCTTCCTAATAACAACTTTAAAAAAACATGCGGTTGCCAACCCGCCTGCCAAGCGTGGCAACTATTTACTGTTACTATTAGACGATTTTTTGTTAACTTTTGAACTTGTGATATTCCTTAGTTCACTTAAAAACGTAAAAAAGAAAACTTTAAATAAGTAAAAACCTACGTCATAAACTAAGAAGATTTTTTTTCCCACTCAAATAGCTTCTGAAGTCGTGGCTTTAAACAGGCAGACAGAAAAACATTAGTAAAATAGTTATTTATGTCTTAATAGCAAGCAAATAACCTTGTTAGCTTAATGGAAGGCAATGATTTCGATATAACAGGCAAACACTTTAATTTTACATAGTTATATGTTATGTATAGATGTATAGTACCTATACGGATCAGTAATCTGAAGCGGCTGGGCCCGCCATATTTTTTTTTATAGAATAAGGGTGACAAAATAGCGCACAGTCCACCTGATTGGCCCATAGACATCAAGATTTATCTTCGATTAAGAATGGAAATGCAGATGGGTCTTCATTCCTGAGATCTAAGATGCAATGCCTCGTTTCCAGTAAAAAGGGTTTCCGGATCCCTACACTCACCATACGAAACAGCAGTATTAAGCTACTATTTTACGATGCTATTCTGTGAGAGCGTGGTCCTTCCTCGGTTGAGCCGACCCATTAGTGCTACAACCATAATATAGCTGCAGGGTGGCTCTACAACGTAACAAAATTTCAAAGTCACAAATAATATGGTTGCCAGCCCCTACCAAGCATGGAAAATAAAGCGATGTAATTTACCCGCCGATGAGGCAATCTATAGGAGAAACCAGGATTTTTGGTAGGACAAAACGAATTTTTGTTCCAAGAATCACACATCACGCGACCCTAAGTGTTCAGGAGGTACACTAAATGAAAACCCCTTTGTTCATATTTGAAGAGACATCTAAAACATGACGTTAGAAGTATTTTTAAAATTTATTATGCAAATTGATTGTTGACGTAGTACATTGAGGTTCATTTTGATGCTTTGTCTTTTTGTTTAACCTTTTGAGTCAATAACTTCAATGAAAACAACGAAATACGTCGAGTTATTAATATATTTTATATTCTTACATAATAAAAATGTCCGGAGTGAATTCAATTCGGTGTAAAACTCATTGCGTAGCCTAGCGGAAAGGGCAGGACAACGCCTGTCGTTAGTATAAAAAGTAAAGTAACGTTACAGCCTATATACGTCCCACTGCTGGGCACAGGCCTCCTCTCATTTCTGAGAGGGTTATCCGAAAATATAAATTTATTACTTATATAAAAGAAATAAGTTTGAACTGTTTAAAACCTTTATTCTGTTATTAATTGACGGCTCCGTGGCGCAGTGGCTTAGCAATGAGTTGCAGCGCTGGGGGCCGCGGGTTCGAATCCCGCATGGAATAAGTATTTGTATGGCCTACAAATAATTTTTATGGGTCTGGATGTTCTTCCTTGTGCAATTTATGTTTGTAAGCTGCCTCCACGGTACAGGAGAAATTCCTAGTGGGGGTAATGTTTTTTTTTAAAAAACTAAGAAGATTAATTTTTACACGACCAGATATTTCAAAACTCATCGACATTCTTTTTTTCCTTCTAGTGTTGCCAGTTATATAATCTCAACTCCCTGGGAGGTAATTAAGACTCTAGTGATTTGTATAAATTTTCCCAAATAATTAATAACAATATTTTTAACAATAATAAGAACAAAGCATAAACATTAAATAAGTATTTTTAACATTTCAGACATTTTATTTATTTATTTATGGCTTATTATTTATTTACATATGGCGGACATAATGCCTTCAGGCATTCCCTCCCAGTGAACCATTAGGCTATAAGCAGAGATAAACATATGGGGGGTAGTGCAGTAAATATAAACTGATATGAAAACAAAAATGTTAACGAAGTATGGATAAACAAGAATAATATTGTAAGGAATGAGGGTAAAAAAATAAATAAAAGAAAATACGAAGAAATGAGGGTAGAACTGTAATCTCCCACTCGTTCTAGCAGTATAAAATATCGCGCAGGCGACTAAGGGAGATCATTCCGCTAGCGCCACCGCTCCCGAGCGGTTGTGTTAGTTTACCGTGCTCCCGCGCTCCCGTCCCCGTACGGTGAGTGCCTCTCGCTCTCGCGCCTTCGCTCACCCGCTCACGCTGTGGCAGAGCAGTCGCCGACTGTCAGTAGACTCTTTTTTTCACGTCGTTCTTGCCCCCTTGCCTCCTGGCAGGGAGGTCTGCTCATATATTGTTATTGTTTTTTGTTTTTGTTTTGTATTGTTTTTGTTTGTCTTGCCCTATCATGTCTACTCCGGACATTAACCAGGTTAGGGCCATCCTCTCACAGTATAACCAGACCCTAGGTTTAGCTGCTATCGACGAAATCGTTTTCGTCAAAATGCTTACCTCTCTTGCCGCTCAGGCATGTCCCACTCCAGCCCCCGCCGCGTCCTGCTCGGCTGCCCCGCAGACCGACTTGCTCGCGTCCCCCGACTCCTACGCCATGGAGTGCTCGTGCTTGGACACCACGTCAGTCTCATCGTCCTCCCGGAAGAGGCCCGCCCAAACCGACAATTCATCCAGTAGCTGCTCCACGGAATCAACAGATTCCGATGGAACAGTTACTGACAAGACCCCCTTCACGAAAGTGAAGTCCAAGCGCGGCCCGAAACGCACTGCAGCCATTCGCACACCCCCCGCCCCTGCCGCCACCCGCACCTCTGCAGCCCCCGCCGCTGCACTCACCCCCGCAGCTCCCGCTGCTGCCTCTAACCCCGCAGCCCTCGCCGCTGCCGCTGTCCCCCTAATGTCGCTAGACATCCCCTCCCCTTCCAAGCCAGCATCTTACTGCGCCCCCACCTTCGCCAAGAAACAGGTCCTTCCTCCTGTCTTCCTAAGAGACAAGGGCTAATTCACCAGGCTCTCCAAAACCTGTTACGACACAGGCATAAAATATGACCAAGCCACTAACCTCGGTGAAGCTATTAAAATCATCCTCCAATCCATCGAAGACTTTCGTCGCCTCACCAGGCTCTTCACAGCCGAGCGTGTATACTACCACACGTACGCTCTTCCGGAAGAGCGTAAAGTCAGGGCTGTCCTCAGTGGCGAAGCTACGGCTCCAAACTAGGGCAAGCCCAAGATAAGGTTTTGTTGTTTTTAGCAGTTTTATAAAAATTTACCTTTTCTTCGCCAATTAGCACTTTAACACACTTCAATTCATCACAAGGAACACTATTATCCTCCATTTTCACTAAAAATCTATAAAAAAGCATAAATTTTCAACTCGCAATATTTATTCGCCCAAGTAAACACACAGAGTAAACATTGAAATGTGAAGTGAACTTGCAAAGGGATCGCCCGCGCTTGACTAATGACTAACTTCACACTAAATGCCGAGCTTTTCGCTACATACAAATTGCTATATAAACAATCGTAGTTATATTTCATTATAGAACATTTTGCCACAGGTTAGAAAGGGAGCGATCGTCTTCTTGAAAGCCCGGTAAAAGCCCACGCGTGCGAGAGAGACGACTAATTTTTATGACAGCAGTATCGCGCAGTTTTGCCGCGTGTTGACATTATAAGGCCTGTGTAGCTCATCAGCGACAGCGACAGAGAAGCGTGCGGGAAATTTGAAATAGTTTACGAGTTATTTTATTAGTTAATATTATTGATTGAGCAGTTTGATAGGTCAAGCCCGGCTTCTCGGCTTCTATGGAGGCTTCGCTACCGGCTGTTCTCCGCGGAGTTCCCGTTGAACTCTCCAACGAGGATATCTTGGAGGACCTTAAGTCCCTAGGCTTCCCCGTCGAGGCTGTGCACAAGATGCACAGCAACAAGGGCAAGAGGTTCCCGCTTGCTCTTGTCATTCTGACAAACGTGCCGGAGGCAAAAGATATATTCCGGCAGGTACGCACCGTGTGCGGCCTTTCGAGAGTAAAAGTTGAGCCTCCCCACAGGCGCGGTCATCCGGCGCAGTGCCACCGCTGCCAACTTTATGGGCATGCGGCGGTCAACTGCTCTGCCCCCAGGTGCGTTAAGTGCCTTGACCCGCATAGCTCCAAGGAGTGCCCTCAGCCCCGTAACGCCGAATCCCCACCCTCGTGCGTCCTATGCCAGCAGCCTGGCCACCCGGCCAACTACAGAGGCTGTCCTCGCGCTCCTCGCCCCCGTCCTACCAAACAGCCCCCTCAGGACTCCTCTCGGCCTTCTCAGGGTCCCCCTAGGCCCCCTCGGCCCCCTCCGGGCTTTTCTCAGCCCTCACTACCCCCAGTTTTCCCCTGGGGCCCCAAAAAGACTGATCCCCCTCGGACTTCCACCGCCCCATACCAGGCACAATCCTCATTGGCTGATGACCTGAAAACAGTTTATTCTGTTATTCGGAGCGTCGACATAGAGAGATTGCCGTCCTTGCACGCAAACTGCGCGCTGATCAGTCCCCTCAGGACCGTCTCCTTGCTCTTGCTGAGCATCACAACCTTTTGTGTTAAATAAAATTAATTTGGTTTTAATATAATTTAAATTAATATAATATCAGAGCACTCTGCTCCCATTATATGTATCTCACGGTCGTATCAAGCCAAAGGGTTTATCGCTTGTCTCCTTTAACATCCGCGGTTTGCGTAATAACCTCCCTGAGCTTAAGCTCTTTCTTCGAGATCGCGAAGCCAACCTTCTCCTCCTCCAAAAGACCAACCTCAAATCTAAGGATCTCAAAGGTCTCTCCATCAAAAAGTATTCTCTTTTACGTGACGACAGACCTGACTGCAAAGGCGGCGGTACTGCCATTTACTACAAGAAGTCACTGCTTCACTGATCCCACATCCCCACTCTGTCGCTTACCAATATGGAGGCCACGGTATGTAGGCTAGCCTAACTGGACATCAGTCCATCATCATAGCCTCCAGTTATATCCTTAGTGGAACCCTCCCCCTCAAGAGCGATTTCGAGGCCATCCTCGCATTAGGCAATTCAGTCATTATGTTTGGAGATTTTAACTCCAAGCATACTAAATGGACCTGTCTTACTACTACTCGTAGTGGCAAGAAACTGCTTGATATCACTCAGTCTCTCGACCTTACCGTCTACAGTCCCCTCGCTGTCACTCACTATCCCGACAACGCCGACCATGCTCCTGACGTGCTAGAATTTGCGCTAGTAAAAGGAGTTTCCCTCAACCTCAGAGCAATCGAGACTCTCGACAATCTAGGATCGGACCACCGCCCGGATTCCCTCATCCTTGGCCATCAGCCACCCCCTTCAACTCCCTCCACCAAAACCTTCACAAACTGGAAGGGCTTCACGTAGTCCTTAGCCTCAGCTATGGACTCTCCGGATTCCCCCATCACCCTCTCTTCCGACACCTTCGACAGCCCCGAAAAAATCGACACCGCGGTCGATTCTCTCACCACCCTCATAAAATCCTCCCTTAAGGAGAACGAAAGGGTCGTCCCCGTTGCTAATAATAGTTTTCCCCCATATATTAGCAACCTCATAAAACCTCCTGAAAAGGCTGAGTGCTTTGCAGACAGCGTAGCTGCGCAATGCTCTCCCAACTCACATCCCACCGACCCCTCCCACATCCAGGCAGTGGAGGATGAGGTCCGCCGTCGGAACTCACCACCCACTGCCTCTGACCCTATCACTGTGTCCAAAGATGAGATTTCATCCATCATCAAAGGACTAAAGCCCAAAAAGGCACCGGGTGCGGATGGCATTTCCAACCAAGCCCTCAAACATTTTCCTGAGCAGGTTATCACCTTATTGGCTATAATCTTTAACGCCTGCTTCGATCTCAGTTACTTTCCCACCACGTGGAAAGAGGCAACTGTCATTGGCATCCCCAAGCCAGGAAAGCCTCACCACCTCCCCTCCAGTCATCGTCCCATTAGCTTCCTCAAGGCCATGGGCAAACTCTTCGAACGCGTCATCCTCACTCGCATGAGACGCCATCTGTTTCCCACAGACGGCGACCCTCTTGTCATCCCCCATGTGGAATATATCCTCAGCGGTTTTTATCCTCGTCGTTATAAGACCATCGCGGTCTTTTTTGACATAGCTAAGGCGTTTGATAGAGTCTGGCATGAAGGCCTTATCTACAAACTCTACAAATGAGCCTCCCTGATCGTCTTCTCCATCTCGTGGCCTCCTACTTGAAGGATCGTACCTTTCGTTTCAGATATGAAGGCACGATCTCCTATCCGCGTCATATCCAAGCCGGTGTCCCTCAGGGCTCCGTGCTTGCCCCTCTTTTATATATACTGTTCACCAACGACATTCCCATCCCGTCGAATGATGTTCAGCTCTCCCTATTTGCTGATGATCCAGCCCTCTATTATAAAGGTGCCTCAATTCTAGCTATCCGGAACAAGATCCAACAGTCAGTTAGTGACTTAGGAGCTTGGTTCTAAAAATGGCGTATCGATGTGAACCCGGAGAAGAGCTCCGCCGTTCACTTCGAACATAAACGACGCCACCCCACTACCATTCCGTTAATCCGATTATTAGGAACCCCTGTCCCCTGGCATAAGACCGCCAAATACTTAGGTGTCACCCTTGACACGAGGCTCACTTTC
Source organism: Parnassius orleans (assembly GCA_029286625.1). NCBI lineage: Eukaryota > Metazoa > Arthropoda > Insecta > Lepidoptera > Papilionidae > Parnassius > Parnassius orleans. Next base: position 39,700 of record JAGSMP010000191.1, read on the forward strand.
GAGCCCCATGTTAAGAATGGTTCAACAGCATGCTGGGCCGACACAGTAAAATGTCTCTCCGCAAATAGCGAACCCTATATAAGGTCTGTATACGACCAGTTATGACATACGCGGCCCCCATTTTTGCTCATGCGAAACCTGGAATCCTAAACGAACTCCAAGTAGTTCAAAACTCTTTTTGTCGTCGGGCTACGAACGCATCCTGGTTCGTCCGTAACGCCGACCTTCACCGAGACTTAGAGCTCCCCACAATCTAACAATTTCTAAAATCACTCTCTGAGAACTTCTTCAAAGCCTCAGAGTCTCACTCAAATCATCTCATTCGTGAGGCAGCTTCCTATGCAGCCCCACTTCCCTCTCGTTATCGAGTTCGCAGGCCGAGAAACTCTCTCTCGGACCGACCTGGACTGCCTCCTGGCGGCTCAGGCCGAGTCTTCTCCCAATTCATAATTTGCATAAGTTAGGCGCGCTTCTCAGCGGCTACTCGCCGTCTGCGCCCCCTTTCTCCAAGGGGGGTCGCTTCCGATACGGCAGAAAGGCCCTCCAGGCCAAAGCCAGTACCAGGTGGTGTTTAGTGGGTAGGCACTTAGGTTTATATAGTGAGTCCCACATAACCACACAGCCGGCTGCGTGGTATGCTACAGCACCACCTCCTCCCACGCTTCCCGAAGGGTAGCCCTTACTTTGCTTCTGGGCGCAAAAAGAACCAGAGATCAGTCGGTAATTTTACGAGTCTCACTGTCGCTATTATGTCCGTTGCATTTTTGTAGTGTGAGCAAGGAAGATCGTGTTGAGAGAGGGCTGCGTTACATTGAAATGGGTAGGTAGTGTTGCTGTTGGTTTGCGTACTTTGGGGTTATCATGTATTTGGGTCCTTTATGAATAGAATAGAATAGAATAATTTTTATTCAATATAGATTACATGTAATTCTTATTGAAAGTCATTTTACTTTACCACTGGTTCGAAAAAAACCTCTGTCCTGGGAAGAACCAGCAAGAAACCCAAGGGACTTTTTTAAAGTAAATTTTACATTAATGGTTGTACAAACTATTTAAGTACAATTTTATTTTAAAAACTGCTTGAAGCGACCACCTCATTCCTAGGGGTTATCATCAACCATGTATTCATTTATACTATAATAACCCTTTATACAGTTTCAGCTAAACAAAACATTTAAACTTGGTAATAGAGACAGCCTGTACACTTTCCGGGACCTTGTTGTAATAGCGTATACATTGCCCCAAGAATGAATTACTGACTCTGTGGAGTCGAGAAACGGTATCACTAGCTTGTGTTTGTTCCTAGTGTTTACAGAATGTATATTACTTTTTACTAAAACTACCTTTGTTTATACATTAAATTTTCGTAAATATACTGAGAGGCCAAAGTTAATATATTTATTTTAAATTTATCTCTAAGGGACTCTCTCGGTTTTAGGTTGTAAATAGCTCTAATGGCCCTCTTCTGTAAAACAAAAATAGTTTCTGAATCAGTTGCATTTCCATAGCAAAATCCCATAAGACATTATGCTATGGAAATAACTGAAATAAACTAATCTAGCTGTCTCGACACTAGTGAGACCTCTAATCTTTTACAGCATAGGCTGCAGAACTTAGTCTGCTTGCTAGTTTGATATGGGGGCCCCACTGAAGCTTTGCGTCGAGAGTGATGCCAAGAAAACAGTGGATTCAACAGGGCTCAGTTCTTTCCCATTTAAAACCACATTGGTACCCAGATTTTAACATTCGTTGTTGTAAATTTAATACATTTAGTTTTATTTCCGTTAAAATGTACATTATTAACGTAAACCAATGCACTAATTTTGATATAGCATTATTCACTTCGTCACATTTAAATGATTGACGTTTAAGTTTAAAAATCAAGGAAGTATCATCAGCAAATAATACTATATCATGATTATCCCCTACAAGGGAAGGTAAGTCATTAATATATACTAGAAATAGGAATGGGCCGAGAATCGAGCCCTGAGGGACACCCATTAGTACAGGTGACCCGGAAGAACTAAATGAATGTTACACCGGTGTGGTTGTAACGGGAACATTTTACGGTTGGTCTAACTGTATTGCTCTATGCTGGGTGTATGGTGCAGCGCGTTGTTTTTTTGCTGATAATGATCAGTTGCGTAAGCGGTAGAGCAAGTTGAGCACCCGCTCTCACACCTTTATTATTAATTTTGGTAATTGGCCTCCAGAATAGTTTCGGATAGTGACAAAACCTCCTTGGGTTTGTTACCGAGTAGTGTTCTTATATTTAGATAATTTTGAGAATAGTTTCTAACTCTAACAAAACATACGTGTGTCGTGGAACACTCGGTTGGAACAAAGTCCCTTTCGTAGTATATTATTATTGATAAACGTATTATATTATTGATTAACAAATACAAATATATAAATTACTAGCGTCTATTAAAATGAAGCGTCATTTAAGATAATATTTCTTTCATGGCAAGATAAGAAAAGTGCGAGGAGATGGATATTATTCCATCTCGCTCGCACTATAGAAAGGGGCTCGTGACGGAAAAATCTTACACTTTTTGCACCTAGCCCCATCCGCATCCGTCAAATTCGTGTCATGATAAGGAACTGTTCCAATAATATACAAAGATATCTATCCTTAACCTATTTTTCCTTCTAAACTAAATCTTACATTATGCAACTAAACAAAAAAACACACAAAATTAACGAGACGGAATGGCGTGACGGTTATTCTTATGAAATTACTAGAATAAAATAACTAGACCAGCGATAAGAATTTGTGTTGTACACAAATTCTTATCTTATCAACCCGAGATTCGAACCCGGGACTTCATGATCAGCAGTCGCGTTTACAACCACTAGACTATAGATTGGATTTTTTTTAGTAGAGTAGGTGGCAAATGTGCAGACAGTCCACCTGATGGTAAGTGGATGCTGTGGCCCATAGACACCTACATCTATCCTTGATCAAAATCAAAATGCAGCAGCGTTGTCAGCCCTGTGCGAGGATAAATTAGACTTAGGTTGTAGTTGGTTTGTTATTACGTCATTGTGGCGCGATGATGACACCAAAAGAAAAATCTCATAACATATAATAATTGACACCTCTTGAGTGCTGCAAAATGAAACCGATCGATTTAATCAAATAAGTATTTATTTATGTCCCAAAAGGAATACTAGGTGTACAAGTTTTGTTTAGACTCAGTCTGAATCAAATTTGTTCAAAAACTTGATTCAGACTGAGTCTAGTAAACTACCTCATCATATTTTCTATCTATGATTGTAATAACCGATAATGCTAAAAGATTGGGCGTTTACTTTTCGTTTTTCTGTCTTTTTATCTCGCATGGATTTTAATGCTCATCGTGATAGCGTAACGTACACTAGACAGACTTTGACGATGAAATATGAAGCTACACTCGATTCATCGCATATAAATTTTAAAACTGTCTATACTATACTAATTATAAATATAGGCTTTCTCTTGGGAATGAGTTCACTGGCTGACCGACGAAAACTTTTAGACCTAATGACGCTACATAAACTCTACACGGTAAGTTAATTTCGCCAAGTTTACTGCAACAAGTGTGCCTTAAAATCCCTATCATACCCCTAGACACCCAATTACTAATTTATTCAATATTCCTTCAGTAGAACCAATCTTGGTAAGTTTCTCCGTTAAATAGATGTATGCGAACTTACAACAGCTTAAACAATCATGACATCGACGTCTTTGGCGACCCCGAACGTGTATTCAAAAGAAAATGAAAAGACTTACTATTTTACCTACCTTGTCCGATTAATGATTCTAAGCTATTGTTTAGTGTAATTTTTTACTGGATGTGGTACTTCTATTTCAATTAGTTTGATTTCTGTTTGTTTAGAGTTTATAATTTATATCTATGTTATTTAGTTTTTTTTCTTATATTGATGTATACACCTGTAAAGAGATATCCTTTGTCTAAAAAATGTTGTATTTCCTTTGTAACAATGCATATTGATAATATTGTCGACGGTGTATCTATCTAAATAAATAAATAAATAAATACAGGTTCGCACTTTTTACCCATGAACTAAAAGTAGGGGATTTAAGTTAAACGGGATGAATGAATGAATATACTTTTATGACATATACAATTATACGTGGTAGAGCTACGCTGCTATATTATGGTTGTGGCATGAATGGGTCGGCTCGAGGAAGGACCACGCCTCACAGAATACCAGCGTAAAATAGCAGCTTACTGCTGTGTTTCGTATGGTGAGTAGAGAACCGAAGACCCTTTTACTGGAAAGAAGGCATTCCATCTTACTCAAGGGTGACAACGCACCTGAATTTTGATTTTAATTGAAGATAGATGTAAATGTCTATGGGACACAGCATCTACTTACCATCAGGTGGACTGTGTACTCGTTTGTCAAAACTTGTTAGCACAGATCCTTGTTGTTTAGTTATAATTTTACTTATTAAATCTTTTACTTTCAACTTAGATATATAAAGAGAAATAAGGAATATATAAGGATAAATAAGCTAAAGCAACAATGGGCCGGTCATATAGCTCGAAGAACCGACAACAGATGGTGAAGAAAGGTTCTTGAGTGGCAACCTCATACCGGTAAGTGAAGTGTAGGGCGGCCCCCCACTAGATTGAGTGACGACCCGGTAAGATATCCATTAAGTCGATGGATGCGGGTAGCTCACGACCGTGCTTTGTGGTATTCGTTGGCAGAGATCTATGTTCAGCAGTGTGCTGTAAAGATGATGATGAATATTTTTGATAAATAAGGAAATACATTTAAAAAAATTCGATGTAGATGTCTATGGGCCGCAGCAACCATTTGCCATCGGGTGGACTGTGTGCTCGTTTGTCACCCTTATCCTATAAAAAAAAGCTTCCTAGAAACTATATTACTGTACCCTGTGCGGGAAACTAAAGACTTGAAACTCCGGCGGAATATGGTTGGAAAGCTTAACTTAAAGGAATTGGCGGAAGCCTATTATCAGATATAGCGTCTGCGATTACTAACTTGTTCTTCTTTTTTTTTTAAAAAAAACATTACACCCATATTTTCTCCCGCAGGCAGTTTACAAACATAAATTGAAAAAGACGAACATGCAGACCCGGAACAATTATTTGTAGGCCAAACAAATTCTTGTTCTGTGCGGGATTCGAACCCGCGGCCCTCAGCGAAGCCACTGCGTCACGGAGCAGTCAACTAGGATAGCGTCTGGTCGATATTTGACCATTTAACGCATGGAAGAATCTGATGTATGTTTTTACGTGGAATGGTTGCAACACAAATACAATTGGCTCGATCGGGTTAGGACCACGATTGTCGTTTCCAGTAAAAATAGGGTTTCCAGGAGTATAGAGATACGTCACCATACGATATACTACTTAATGCTGCTAAGCTGCTATTTTACGCTGGTATTCTGTGGAGTGTGGTCCTACTCCGGTCGAGCCAACTCACTGTCCACGTACATGTGCTTGTTTTTTTTTTATAGGATAAGGGTGTCAAACGAGCACACAGTCCACCTGATGGTAAGTGGTTGCTGTGTCCCATAGACATTTACATCTATCTTCAATTAAAAATCAAAATCCAGGTGCGTTGTCACCCGTGAGGACTAAGATGGAATGCCTCGTTACCAGTAAAAGGGTCTCCGGTCTCTACACTCACCATACGAAACACAGCGGCATTAAACTGCTATTTCACGCTGGTATTCTGTGAGAGCGTGGTCCTTCCCAGTCGAGCCGACCCATTCATGTTACAACTATACAATTAATATAGCTGCAGCATGGCTCTACCACGTACAATTTTTTTTTTCTTTATAGGATAGGTGTCAAACGAGCACACAGTCCACCTGATGGTAAGTGGTTGCAGACCGCTGCAGCTATATTAAAAGTATAACTATACTATTAATATAGCTGCAGCATGGCTCTACCACGTTCAAAATTTTTTATAGGATAGGTATGTCAAACGAGCACAGTCCACCTGATGGTAAGTGGTTGTGTGATTGCTGCAGCTATATTAATAGTACAACTATACTATTAATATAGCTGCAGCATGGCTCTACCACGTACAAAATTTGCTTGTTTGTCACCCTTATTCTATAAAATAAAATAAATAAAACTTAAAGAATTTACGGAGGGGCATCGCCAAGTGTTAAGTATGCTATTAGTGACTTAGTGTAGGTTAATCGTAAACACTAATTTTTTTAACTTTATTTTTCCTACCTTTACGGCATCATACACATCATGGTGTTATTTTTTGTGTACATTTATGTGGAAAGTATCTTTTCAATGGTATAAGTTTCATTTCCCTCATATTGTAATAAATATTAAAAACGTACGACAAGTTTTGATTTTCACGTATATATATAATAATAATAATAACCTAGTGTTCACATGAAGCTACTTCTATCACATCTCTGCAAAGACCCACCGGTATGAAGCGCTTTTATTCACCTAATGATTTATTTAAGACGACCTTAAACTTGTTTAATCGATTAGACCATCTTTTATTTAACTTCACACTCCAAACACTTCAAATTATCTTGTTATTAGAATCGCTTGCCGTGAAATTTATTCAATTCCAAAAAAAACAGATGCTTCATCATTACAAATTATTGTATCGTCAACAAATTACTGGCTAGCGGTCAATTTGTCTATCGCTATTCTGTCAGCTCAAGGTTAGAATACCATCCAACTCAAATACTGGGTAAAAAAAGTAAAATAAGTTTATTATGACTAGAAGCTATTCAAAAAAATCCTTAGAATTTAAATCTAATTGTGATAGGAACTATGAAGAAAGATGTATAAAACACTATTTACTACCGTACCATAGTTTATTATTCAGACATAATATGGTTGATATTGCATTTTTGGTAAGTATAGCGTAAAGCTAATTAGGCTGTCCTCCACACAAAGCTTAAAACGTAATCAAAAGATTTTCCATAAATTATTCGAGATCTGCCGGAGACGCATACCTAGACACAGACATATTATATCGGTAAGGGGGTGATCGCGACTGACTACCGAAGTACAATGTAATAGTCCCATATTACGGTCATATGATAGTACAGTCTATGAAACAAAATTAATAATATAAAAGATCTCTAAGATGCATAAGCTTTATAATAACAGAGTTAGGGCTTGAAGTATGGGATTATATGAAAGTAAGGTCTATGAAATAAAGCAAATATGTGGAAGGTCTATATGTAAAATCAATATTTTGATTTTGTTTTGGTGTGCTGCGCTTGACTTATGCATCTAATGATTCTGGTCGATGGAGGTATGCGAGTGGGGATGTCTGCTGGGATCGAATGGGGAATGACTTTTGGATGGCGTAAGCCCGTCCGTCGTATTGAGGCTCGTTGCGTTTTGCAGCATCAGATAGCACTCGCCAAGTGCAAGCAGAGTGCAAGCACTGCTATTTGGAGACAGAAATAAGTAAGAGGGTGCAGGTTGGTGCTTCCCCAAGTGGATTCCGAGGCAGAAAAAGAGTTCTACCTCCTGGTAATTTACCTCCCCCATCGATTGACACAAAGCTCGGTACTGAACCACCAGCATTCATCAACTTGTTTGTTTATAGAAGAGGGAGCAAACGAGCATGCGGCTCACCTGATGCTAAGTGTCGACCGCCGCTTCACGAACACCTGCAACACCAGGGGGATTGCAGGTGCGTTGCCGGTCTTTTAAAAATGTACATAAGTAAGCTAAGTAAGGTTGCCACAATTACCAGTACGAAGTTGCCACTCGAAAACTTTTTTCCCCCTTCGATTCTTCAAGGTATATAGTCGGCCCATTGCCGCTTCAGTGAACTGGTCCGCTGGGTTATGTCAGTTATTATTGTTCTTCCGTGGATATCCTCGTTACGTGTTATACCACGCAGGGAAACTTGGAACATAGCTCTCTCCATAGTGCGCTTAAACAAACAAATATATTCTAATACAATAAAAACAAATATATATAAATCTATATAAAAGCAGAAGCTCATAATGATGATCAGTTTTCGAAAAATAATCAATTGGTGATGTTTCACTGATTTGGACATCACAGAGCACCAAGATTTTTTTTACTGTCAGCGGATCTGACTATGTCTCCTGGCATTGAGGAAAATCTTCATGACTTCCTGTTCATGGAACTGACAGCGACATGACATTAATCGGAGGCTGGACCAACAATTTTATTGTTTGACGAAAATGGCTAGATTGTTATTCTGTTATTACACCATTATAAGGAAAAAAACACTGGCTAAATACCTATGGTTTCTGTGGAATTTGAATAAATTGGCTCCGTGGCGCAGTGGCTTAGCAATGAGTAGCGGCGCTGAGGGCCGGGATACGAATCCCGCACGGAACAAGTATTTGTATGGCCTACATTTTTTTTATAGAATAAGTGTGACAAACGAGCACACAGTCCACCTGATGGTAAGTGGTTGCTGTGGCCCATAGACATCTACATCTATCTTCGTTTGCGAATTTAAATGCAGATGCGTTGTCAGCCGTGAGGACTAAGATAGAATGCCTCTTTCCAGTAAAACGGTCTTCGGTTCTGTACACTCACCATACGAAACACAGCAGCATTAAGCTGCTATTTTACGCTGGTATTCTGTGATAGCGTGGTCCTTCCCCGGTCGAGCCGACCCATTCGTGCTACAACTATACTATTAATATAGCTGCAGCATGACTCTACCACGTAAAAAAACTATGCAATATAATATATATGCACAAATAATTGTTCCGAGCCTGAATGTTTGTGCTAGTGAAATTTATGTATGTAGCTGCCTCCAAAGAGTTCGCGTGGTGGCGGTGTAAGAATATCCGTTACCGTTACCGTTACCGTTACTGCTTATTAAAGTCCACTGCTGAACATAGGCCTTCCCGATTTCCTCATAAGGGATATTTGCCATAGTTGCTACGCTTGGCGGGTTAGCAACCAGTTTTTATTTTAGTTATTATTAGTAAGATGCTGCTGCATCTCCTGATTTGTTTCTCTCTGTCGCCTCTTACGACACACGGTATGATATGGGGTAGTGGATATTCTTACACCGCCACTACTAATATATCTCTGTCCCTTTAATGGATTTAAGTGTTGAGACCCGAAAAGAATGAATGCCGCGATTTATTATTCAAACAATTTTTTTCATTATTTCGATAATTTATTTCGAGAAAAACTTATCGGTTAAATGAAAGGTTAATAAAAGGTTGAATTATTGCGTTGAACCACAGGACATTGAGAGGGTCGTGAGAGCAATAAGTACGTTGCGCTGCATTTATTTATTTTAATTTTATGTTATTAAATAAGATACACGAACAAACAGTAGTTATATACAGTTCTACAATTAAAAGTACAATCATGATTTCTTATATTTACGCGAACACTACACATTGAATAAAACTACTTATACGGATTATATCGCGTTTAATTAACTTTTTATTAATTCCCGACGTTTCGGGTGCACAGCACCATGGTCACGGGGACTGAGGTGATTGACGTCCCGATGTCAGAGTTAATCCGGAGTACCTTCAGCTTTTTAATTATTAATTTTGGTCCGATCTACGCAGAATGAACTAACTGTGTCTTGAAGTCTTGCAGTGGTATGCTTGGGTTTAGTTTTAATTTTATTAATTACAGGATCCCAAGCAGGTGGTAGTACCTCCATCTCTATTGAAATTAGGATGTTTTTAATTTCAATAGCCTCACATATCATCCTTGGCAGGAATCGATGTTCTTTCGCGAGAATCTGTGGTTTATCAAATCTAATGTAATGGCGGGGCCGTCTAGGATATGATCACAAACTGCAGACGTCCCGGAACGTTGGTGCTTCACGTCAGCAATGTTTTCTTTTAAGGATTTTAATAGATCGTTTTGTTTGCCCTATATATGAGAGACCACATTCACAATCAAGCTTGTACACTCCAGAAGTGCAATATTCCTCTGCATCTTGTAGAGGAATATTGCACTTGACGAATGGTAAGAACTGACTAATCTTCTTCGGCGGCTTGAAGAATGTTCTAATGGAAGCTCGCTTCCAGATGTAGCCAATCTTGACTGTGGCCGGCTTCACTCGGTCACTGTGACGTAGGCGCGGGACCCGAAGCTTGTTGTCGTGCAGAACCTGCTTGACGTGCTGAAGCTCGGCGGCCAGGTGTTTGCTGTCACAGATCCTCGTGCTCTCTGTAACAAAGATTTGCCCACGGTAGCTAACTGTGAAGGATGATGGTGGGATTCACCATTTAAATATCGGTTTGTATGGGTCTTTTTCTATACACAGTGTGACCTATGGTGTTGTTAGGATTTCGAATGACTAACACATCTAGGAAAGCTAAAAATTATTTGCCTCTAACTCCATAGTAAATTGAATTTTGAGTTTATCGTCACGTCAATCACCTCAGTCCCCGTGACCATGGGTGCTGTAAAGCACCAAACGTCGGGAATTAATAAAAAGTTAATTAAACGCGATATAATCGAAACGCGATAAAAACGAGGAAAGAGTGACAAAGATTTATGTTTGAAGTGAACAGCAGAGTCGGCAAGTGACGCCCGCCCTAGACGAAAGTTTATCGACAAATTGATATATTAAAAAAACACATCACTGAACACGTAGTGCTTATAAATATCGTTGTTTCTTAAAACTTTAATTACTTTATATTAAATGGAGATATCATAATATATTTTTTTTAATAATGGCCAAGTGTCTAAGAAATAAAACTTAGAAAACCTAATTGAAATCTATCCAGTAGTTTTTCCGTGATGCGCGCACAACTGCAAACCTCTATCATTTTATTTATATAGATGGGCCAGATAAAGAATACCCTTAACCGACGAGCATGTATGCGTAGGCATATTGATGGAAAGGAGGCGAGAGAGGTGTGTCAGGATCGTGCCAAATGAAAGTCCATAGTCTCTGCCTACCCCTCTGGGTGACAGGCGTTAGTGATTATGATTATTATGAACGCTCAGCTATAACTAGCAATCATATCGAGTTTGAGTATAAATCTTATTGGAGACGCGCAGGTCATTTTGCGCACGAAAATCACTTGTAAAACTAAACTACTGTGCCAAAAAGGTTAGGATTAAGACAGTTTTATTTCAATCTAAATAAAATACAAAAAAGATAATTATAATTTATTGGATAACGATTATTAGTTGTTACTACGCGTATTTTTAATGCTTTATTGTTTGTGATTGCGATTTAATCTATAAATTAATACGGGAAGCCAAACCTTAGTACCCCTTTTTTAACCGACTTCAAAAAGGAGGAGGTACTCAATTCGACTGTTTTTTTTAATGTGTGTTACCTCATAACTTTTTTCTAGATGAACCGATTTTGATCATTCTTTTATATTTGAAAGCTGATACTTCTCATGTGGTCCCATATAAATTTGATCAAGATCTGACCAGTGGTTTTTGAGTTATACTTAATAATATATATTGAAGTCGGTTGTACAAATTTTTTAATTTTACCACTTGTTTAAGCTTAATATTGCGCGCACGTAGGATTGTAAGCTTTGGCCTACCGTTACAGCCCACTAAAATCCACTGCTGAACATAGGCCTCCCCCATAGATTGCCTGATATAGTTTACCAAAGTTGCCACGCTTTGCAAGTGGGTTGGCAACCGCAGTTTTTTAATTTTAGTCGTTATTAGGAAGACGCTGCTGCCCATCTCCTGATTTGTTTCTCTCTGTCGCCTCTTACGACACTCACGGGATGATAGGAGGTAGTGGATATTCTTACAACAATATATTATTGGTATTTACACCGCCATAGTTAAAGTTTATATGGAGGAGGAGTGCAGAAAGCTAAAATTTATATTATACTAGCTAGTACCCGGCGCGTCGGTACCACAGAAAAAAAAAATTGTCTTATGTTTTTTTTTGGAAAAGTTATATTGTTTAATTTGGAATAATAATACATTCATTGAAGTTGAGTGATGTACACAGAACACAATTGGTGATGTATAACTTTCAAACTTTCGGTACGATACGCGCGCCACCTATTGTAAGCTATTTTTTTTTATAGGATAGGGTGACAAACGAGCACACAGTCCACCTGATGGTAAGTGGTTGCTGTGACCCATAGACATCTACATCTATCCTCAATAAAGAATCAAAATGCAGATGCGTTGTCACCCGTGAGGACTAAGATGGAATGCCTCTTTTCCAGTAAAAAGGGTCTCCGGTTCTCTACACTCACCATACCGAAACACAGCAGTGTTAAGCTGCTATTTTACGCTGGTATTCTGTGAGAGCGTGGTCCTTCCCCGGTCGAGCCGACCCATTCGTACTACAACTTTACTACTAATATAGCTGCAGCATGGCTCTACCACGTAAAAAAGCTAGCTGTAATATGCCTATAACCTTCTTACAAGTGCAAGCAATAAGTTGACAATGTTTTAGCGCAATCTGATGAACGATATGGCAGCGCATAAAATACGAACAAACAAAAATTAATTTTTATATATTAGATGTGTGTTACGTCTATGTTCATACTGCCAATGTCAATAATGGAACACATAATAGTCTATGGTCAAACAGTTGCACAGAGTAGAGATTGTCACCATAGAATTTCAAAATATGGACAATAAAATAATTATTTATACAGACAGGAAAAATTATCATAAAAATGAGCTCTGAATTTTGTGTGATTTTAAATGATTTTTTTTGGATTTATTTTATATTTTGTATATTAGATATCTGTGTTTTATATCTTAATGTGAGTAATGCCTTTAAAATTTATTGCCTCGTCGGTCTAGTGGTCATAAACTTCATCATAAGGTCCCGGGTTCGAATCCCGGGTGCGGCCAAAATCAGTTATTGAATTTTTTTTGTAAGAAACTCTCAGTAGCAGCCGTCATATTCCGTCTCATCGGACTATGAGAGTGAGGGAATATAGATTGCACTTGTGCTTGCACTCGGTCACTATAATCCTGTCCTGTGAAGATAGCTAGTCTCCTCTAAGACTGGCCGCCGTGACCGAAAATCGGTCTGGGGGACATTTAATAATGGATTCTTTGAAAAAAATAATTACTGAATGGTATGAATTGTGTCGTATGATATAATTCATATAGGTAATAGGCCTGAGGGTCATCTCACACCGAGACGTGACGCGACGCGGCGCGCACATTTTAAGATAGTGAAACAAAATATAACTTAACTTACTACGCGAAAAGATGCACATTCTATTGAGATAATCTAAATGCTCAGTGGCGACGCGCTGCGCCTCTAGATGCCTCGCGGCGTAACGCGGCGCATCACGACGCAGCGGTGTTGTCGGTAGGCGCAGAACACAAGCGGTGCGCTGCCAGCGATCACGATGCGCTCGCGATGGAGCGCAGAAACCACTGGCCCTTCTGCATCGTCGCGTTGCGTCGCATCTCGGTGAACTGACCCTAACTTTATCAATTTACAGCGTACTGTTATACCCTGTATTTGTTAGTTTTAGTGCTGCACTGCCCTTAATAACGCTAACTAAGCCTTAAGGTTCAGTGAATAGCATGGAGCAGTTTGGCCAAGTTAGTCTGCTTCCATCTTCGAACCTGCTCGGTTGTCTACGGACCTAAGTTAAATTCTAATCAATTTGTAATATATAATTTCCATTCATCCTTTAATTAAATATCCGTATTTTAAATAATTGTTTTTTTTTAAAAGCAATCAGCCCGTCTCCGTATAACATTTTGGTGGCAGCGGTGGGATACGGAAATCCCCAGTGTCAAGTGAAGTGGAACCGCTCAGCAGACTCGCTCCGTATCCTAAAATCTTATAAAACTAAATCTTATTCTGTGTCGTCCTGGCGTGTCCTAGTGAACCCAAATATAGCGCAAGTGCTATACTCATCGCTACGGCCTGGACGTCCATTCCATTACGGAGACCCAATTCATTCCTGGAAAGGAGTTCACATACTTACCAAGAAAAACCCGCGATTGCATCCTGAACCGCAATCATCTCCTTCCATCTACATACATACAGAAGAGAAAATCACCTAGAAGAATTAACCTGAAAAGCATCCATCGTCTTAAAAGAAATATCGTCGAAGATTTCCATAACTCGAAATTCATCGCGTCCCGTTCCAGTGCGCTACCGAAGACGCGCTTATCAATCGGAATGTTCCCGCTTATCGTGTTTGCAGCCGTCGCCCACACATTACTATAATATAATATAATATTTAGTATAATATTATAGTACTGTGAGTCGTTGGTCATTGTTTTGTCTAGACTTTATAAACCAAAGCTTCTCAACCTTTTATGTTTCTTTGTTCAATTGAATTTAAATGTTTTAGAGTTTATTAATATTTTTACCATTTGTGATTATTTTATATCATTGCGTGTTCCTTATTGCAATTATTTTATATTATTGTGTGTTGTTGTATTGATTGATATATTTTTATTATGCCAAAAGTGGTGAAAGGGGAGGAGGCTAGTTTAACCTTCGAATTCACAGAGCCGGGTGTTAGTGACGCCCCGAAATCCACCCCAGCCACTCCAAGAGTTACTAAGGCCAGCATTGCAACTACTGCAATGACCGAGATGGATTTAAATACTTTGTTCAAATTCGTTAAACCGTATGACGGTAGTAGGGAGACCGTAAATTCTTTTATTATTAATTGTAATAATGCATATGAATTAGCCACAGAATCTCAAAAACAAATTTTATTTAAGTACATCATTAGTCAACTCCACGGTAAAGCGGAAATCGCTTGCTCCATAAAAGAGAGTTTAAAGACTGGGAACAACTCAAGGATTTCTTAAAAACATAAATTTAGTGAACGTAAACATTATGCTCATATTCTTACCGAATTACAAGAGAGCAAACAAGGCCCACATGATAATGTCAGCCAATTCGCACTCCGCATAGAAACCTGTCTTTCGCAACTATTAACAGAAATATCCTATGTAATACAAAGGCAAAAGAATTACCAGGTCGGGTTGCGGTGGAAAGACCTTGCCCTCCATCATTTCCTTATGGGGTTACATCCCGCATTTCGAACATTGTTAGGTGTAGGTCTCAAGACCCTATGAAGCATAAACCTAGCCATCTCGGAGGAACGTATTCAACAAAGCCTATACAAACGACCACAGCCAGAAACAAAACATGAACACAAACCTAGGCAAAACTTCGTAAACCTTTAATACTAAGCCGTCTACTTATCAAAATTTTCACAGTATCCAAATCCTAACCAACAGAGCTCCACTAACGCTTTTGTCGATATTGTAAGACGGCGGGACACGACATTATGGCCTGTAAAAACGAGAGTATTCCAACAATCGATTCAAGAACCAAAATATTCCACCAACCTCTCAATTCCAATATAGGCCACAACCACGGTTAACTTCATAGAGCAGCCCAATGATGAGGAAGTTCAAGAAGAATTCCATCCTTTGCGACAATCAAATTTTAAACGATCAAAGTCTCGCCACGGTGTCTTGAGACTAGATCCTAAAGCCGACACCAATCATTCCTCCTCATATCCAAGGACCACACGGGTAACCAGCCCCAAACAAGTGTCCGAAAATCCAAGGACCACACGGGTAACCAGCCCCAAACAAGTGTCCGAAAATCCAAGGACCACACGGGTAACCAGCCCCAAACAAGTGTCCGTAAATCCAAGGACCACATGGGTAACCAGCCCCAAACAAGTGTCCAAAAATCCAAGGACCACACGGGTAACCAGCCCCAAACAAGTGTCCGAAAATCCAAGGACCACACGGGTAACCAGCCCCAAACAAGTGTCCAAAAATCCAAGGACTACACGGGTAACCAGCCCCAAATAAGTGTCCGAAAATCCATGGACCACACGGGTAACCAGCCCCAAACAACTGTCCAACAATCCAAGGACCACAAGGGTAACCAGCCCCAAATAAGTGTCCAGTCATCCAAGACCCATAACTTGAAAGTTCCCTCTCCAACAAGCAAAATCGAAATTTACGAGATAAATCTAGATACCACTAAAAGGTTATTACCACATGTCCTGCTCGATTCATCCGTCACGGATATCCCACTGTCTTTGCTTGTTGATTCAGGGTCTGCCATATGTTTATTAAAACAATCTAGTATCCAGAGAAATCTCAAACTCATAAAAGAACCTATCAAAGTTAAGGCCATAGACCCGGACGATGAACCTACAATTACCGAGGGCCATATTTCGTTGAAATTAAAATTAAATTAAACCACATCCGCGTCATATAAATTCCATGTCATTAAAGATGTCAATCTGCCATATGACGGCATCATAGGCTCCGACTTCCTAACCGCGTTTGGCTGTAAAATTGACTACACAAACGATACCCTCAAGATCGGTAAATTAGAAATAAAATTACATTTCCTTGATCCATTCTATATCATTCCACCACGCACCGAAACTGTCATGAATGTTCGGTTTGCGATACCAATCTTAAAGAAGGCCTTATCACTGATCAACACATATCAGATAATTTACTTATACCCAATTGTATCGTAAAAAATATAATAAATAATAAAAATAATAAAAAAATAAATAAAAAATAAAATAAACGCGTTAATTTAACTATAGCCAATACTTCAGAGTTTCCTGTAAACCTTAATCCAAATTTAAATCTTAAAGTCACACCTTTACATTCTGACGCAGTTCAGGTGAACACGAACATCTTTAACACGACCAAAAGAACAAATGATATAATAAACTCATTAAGAATAGAACATCTAAATGAAGAAGAGTCCAACGCCCTCATTGAACTTTGTTCCCAGTATTCCGACATTTTTCATCTGCCCGATGATCAATTAATTTATACATCCGCCCTTAACCAACAAAAAAACCAAAAAAAACGAACAGCGAGACGCCCATCCATACTAAAACGTATAGGTTCCCAGAATGTCATAAAAAAGAAGTCGAGACCCAAATCAATAAGATGCTCGACCACGGAATAATAGAACCCTCATTCTCACCTTGGAGCTCACCAATTTGGATTGTGCCTAAGAAATTAGATTCCCAGGGACAACGTAAATGGCGAATAGTAATTGACTATCGCAAACTTAACGATATTACAATTGGCGAAACTTATCCTATTCCACAAATTTCTGAAATCCTAGACCAGCTGGGTAACAGCAAATATTTCTCAACCTTAGACTTAGCTTCCGGGTTTCACCAATTGTTAATCAAACCTGAAGATGCACCTAAATCAGCGTTCTCTGTACCTCAGGGGCATTTCCAATTCAATAGGATGCCTTTTGGCTTGAAAAATGCTCCGTCCACCTTCCAGAAGCTCATGAATGCATGCCTATCAGGACTTCAAGGTTCACGATGTTTCGTTTATTTAGACGACATTGTTATTTACTCTTTCGATCTTACTTCTCCCATAGATAATCTCAATGCTGTATTTAACAGACTCAAGTTATAATCTCAAGTTACAACCTGAAAATGCGAATTCCTTCGTAAAGTAATTTATTTAGGCCATATAATCGGTGAACATGGTGTCAAACCCAATCCCGAAAAGGTGAGGGCTGTCACCGAATTTCCAGTTCAAAATCATCCAGACATTAAATCCTTCCTAGGCTTAGTATCTTACTACAGACGTTTTATCTGATTTTTCGAAATATGCAAAATCCCTCGTCTTTTAAAAGGATGTCCCTTTGTGGAAGAATGAACAACAGCTTTCTTTCAGACCCTTGAAAGGTAAACTCGTTACAGCTCCAGTCCTTGCATATCCGGACTTTACTAAACCTTTCCTCTTGACATGCGATGCATCAAACTATGCCATCTCTGCTATTCTCCCAAGGTCCAGTAGGACAAGATCGACCTATTGCTTTTGCCTCGCGCACACTTAATAAAGCAGAGAATAATTACAGCGTAACCGAAAAGAGTGCCTTGCGATAGTATTCGGCACCAAAACATTTCGTCCTTATCTATATGGCAACCGATTCACAATAATGACGGACCATAAACCTCTCCAGTGACTTTTAATTGCAAAGACCCTGGTTCCGCCTTGTTCGATGGCGACTTAAATTGGAAGAATTTGAGTATGATATACATTATAAAAGGGCAAACCAACACAAACGCTGACGTTCACGGTTCCTGTGAACCCTGTCCAACCTGCAGACCCACCAACGTCCAATCCTCCTATAGTGGACCCGGGTCGAAATCTAGACAAAGATCTCATGGACTTACTGATTTCTCCACCTTCCTTTAATCCAGACGAAGCAATCTCTCCTACACTGGATTTAGCTGAAGATACTTCCCCATTACCCTACGTTGATTTACCTTCTAATATTCCAGACACCCTAAAGGAAGAAATCGAAAACGAACCTATTAACTTACCTCAACCAGAACCTGAACAGATAGCACCACCTGAAATTGAAACCGATAATGTCCCATTTCCATCCACGAGTTCATCCCCAGACGTACCTGTTGATGATTACCCAACCTTCCTTTAATCTATGTCATGCAAAGATAAAACTTTTAACACAGAAGTAGAAGAGCATAACGAAACTCTTATGAAATGTGCCGCGAAAGTAATCCTGGTCCCAACATCTATCGATTTAGATGAATCTAACCCGTACATTCAAGAAATATTAACCAACCCTGAAATTATCACCGACATACAGGAGTCCGAGAAAGAACTCTTCTCCTTTAAAAAGATAGAAACAAATAATAAATGCTATTATTTATTGTTCACCAAGGTACATCATTTTGATGAGGCCTTCTATCCAGAAATATTTCAAACGTTAAAAACAATCAAAAATGAAATGATAACTTCCAGAGAAATTAAAGAAATCGGTAAATCAGATATGAAAAATCCCTTCGAAAAACATTCATTCATTAAAATATATAATATTCTATGTTATCTCTTTCATGATACTCGAATTAAAATTCATATACCATAACAATATTATATACCCAGCTCCGACAGAAATTAAGAATCCTTTTCGAAACCATGATATCCCGATAGCCGGTCATTTAGGCTCTGTCAGAATGTACAACAGGATAAAACAATCGTATTATTGGAAAGGTATGCGAAGCGATATAGAATCATATGTAAAGCAATGTAAAGCATGTCAGGAAAATAAAGCACTTAGGAAAATCAACCGTGCTCCAATGCAGATTACCAGCACATCTACAGAGTCATGCCAAAGAATATCCTTAGACATCGTCGGCCCACTTCCCGAAGCCGGACCAGCGAAATTACGTTTTATTCTCACAATACAAGATGACCTTACCAAGTTCTCCTGTGCATATCCCATCCGGAGTACCACTGCTGAAGAAACTAGTGAGTGTTTACTGCATTATATATCAATCTTTGGCATTCCTAAGATAATCCTTACCGATCAGGGGACTAATTTTACTTCAGACCTATTTAGAAAACCTGTGAATTCCTCAAAATTAAAAACTTATGGTCTTCACCATACCATCCTCAAACCCAAGCTCCTTAGAGGGAGCCATTCAACCTAAAGAATACTTAAAATCTTCCATTAATGAAGAACAGTCCAATTGGCCTCGTTATGTGTACACAGCCATGCTTGCCTATAACACATCCGTTCACTCTACTACACATTACACCTCACGAACTTATGTTTGGGAGTAAACCATTTATTCCTAATTCCATTTATAATGAATCTCCAGGGCTACATACTCCGATTATGTCCGCATGTTGCAAAACCGCCTGAAATACTCCAGAGAGAAGGCTTTAGACTTTATAGAAGTCAAAATCCTCGAAGTCATACTATGACACCCATACTCGACCAGTTAAATATAAAGTCGGTGAGTATGTCTACATAAAGAACCATTTGAGATTGCGGAAAGCACTCCCTCTCTGGAAAGGTCCCTATAAAATAGTTAAGGTACATAGTAATAATACACACCCTACTAATCAATCGACGCCATGTCGCATCACTTCGATCAGGTGAAACCTGCATCAGAAGTCAGTAACCTAAAATAGACAAACTTAGTAAATAGCTAGTGCCTGTAAGTTAACCATACTTACCTATAAGCGTAGTCTCGCCATCTGAAAAAAAAATTAGGTTAATTAATACTTACCTTTGTTTAGTATAGTAATTATTTACAGAACCCCAACTCGAGGTCAATCGCATCAAGATTATATTCAACAAATAACTTCGAGTGCAGGCATCTACTTTGATTATTTAGGTACATTAAAAATTAATAACGCCCAGCTGAAAACGTTAATTCCAATAGATATTTCACACTTTAGCATCCATAAGAAATATAGGCACGTTAGATACAATTAAATTTTATGTGACCAAACTAGGACTCTAGAGATTATTGCCGAATGTCACAATATGCTCCAACCATTAGCGGTACGTAACCAGGACTTGAACAAGGACTTTGAATCCATCTCACACTTATTAGATAACAGAGCCAAGCGCAGCGCATGGTTGGAGGTATTGGTAACGTTAAAACATATTTTGGTACTCTAGATGAAGACGACGCTCTAAAGTATGAAGAAGCAATAGAATCTGTACAAAATGATGAAAACAATTGGCTTCTTTAATGAAAGAAAACATTTTGGTTACTACTCTACTACTACTCTGTAATAACGTATTATAATGATACACTAAATAAAATAAAAACCAACGAAGCAAAGCTAACTACAGCTATCGACAATCTCTCTATTAGAATTAAAAATATTTCTGAAATAACTAATGGTCTACAAATATCTGCTAATATTAATGAAATTTTTGACAGTTTAGAAACTTCAATTCTTACATTATCTTTTCAATTAGAAGATATCATAAACGCTATTTTATTTAGCAGTAAGGATATTTTACATCCAGCCATTGTAACGCCACAACAGTTATACCAAGAACTTGCCGATAACTATAGGTATCTACCTAATAATTTAGTATTGCCTGTTTCTTTAGATATTAAGAATATACATTTAATTTTAAGACTTTGTAAGATTATTTGCTATTATATAAACAATAAAATAATATTTTTGTTGTAAGTGCCACTGGTAGATGTAGAAAATTATATGTTGTTTCATAGTATAGCTCTACCTACACCATATAATCCAAAGGAACCAAATTCATTTAGTTTAATTATACCTAATAATAAATACGTTGCAATGACCAAAGACAAAACACATTACTGCAATATTGACGACTTAGGGAAGTGTAAAATTGTGCAACCAGGAACATTCATCTGTGACGTAAGCAACGTGTATTCGGTGGACGCTAAACCATCCTGTGAAAGTGAACTTATGTCTAAAGTGATCAGTAAAATCCGTTACAGTGCGAAACTAAATTTATTTTGGAAAATTGGATATCTGAAACCATTAATAAATAATAGATGGATTTATATTCAATCCGACCCAAATAAAATTTCTATAGATTGTATTAAGTCTCAATTATTTGAAGCAAATATTCTGGGCACAGGCATAATTACAATTCCATATGATTGTATTGGATTTTGTAAAAGCACTACATTGTTACCTATGTATAATGTTCTAAATATTACATCACCCATAAATTATATGCCTGATTATAACCTCATCAATGACACTTGCTGTAATATTAATAAGTTCAACCATGTTGTAGAAAATGTGTCTCCTATTAAGTTACAAAATGTAGATTTAGATGAATTTAATTCAAAAAATAAAATAATTATTGATTCTTTATTAAGTAACCTAAATACAATAGGAAATAAACCTCACATTATTAAATATGGGACACATTATTCTATCATTATTATTATTATTTCTACCCTAATTCTGTTGTATTTTATATTGGGTTTTAAGCTTTTCCGTCGATCCCGTAACATCCACCTTATAAAAAATAATACTAGTAGCACTCCTAAAGTGAAATTCATAAAAACTTCACCTCAACCTCATTTAAAAATTATACAACCTGTGATTGAACAAAATAGTGATTCCGAATCTGATAATGTTGCACCGCTTAGAACCCAAGTTTAAAGTTATTATTAATTAATTAGTATCTAGAGATTTTACGATATCATCCCTAAAATATCTTCTTAAGGGGGGAGATGTTATACCCTGTATTTGTTAGCCTTAGTGCTGCACTGCCTCTTAATAACGCTAACTAAGCCTTAAGGTTCAGTGAGTATAGCAGTGGAGCAGTTTGGCCAAGTTAGTCTGCTTCCATCTTCGAACCTGCTCGGTTGTATACGGACCTAAGCTGCTTCCATCTTCGAACCTGCTCGGTTGTATACGGACCTAAGTTAAATTCTAATCAATTTGTAATATATAATTTCCATTCATCCTTTAATTAAATATCCGTGTTTAAAACATAATTGTTTTTTTTTAAAGCAATCAGCCCGTCTCCGTATAACAGTACGCCATAGAAAATTTCAGGAGGCAAAATTTTTTCGACTCAATCAACAAATATCATCTTAATATTAGCTAATTTGCGCTCATCATACATAATTATAGGTACATACACTGTATAACGTTCTTATATTTATTATTTATTTTATTATCAGAACTAAAAAGTTCTTACCAACGGTAAGAGTAAATCCGGATCGACAGTACAAATGGGCGTTCCTCAGGGTTTATTCCCGGCCCCTTTCTATTTGTTGTTTATATAAATTATGTTATGTAAGGTAGTTAATAAATAATAATGCCCTCCAGACCGAATTTCAATCACAGTGACCCATCTCAACGGAGACTAGCCATCTGCGCGGGTCAGGATTATATTGCCCGAGTGTACATGCAAGCACAGGTGCACTCTCTATTCCCTCACTCTCATAGTCCGACGGGACGGTAATCCGATACGATTGGAGAGAGATCAGGCACAGGACCTCCGGCTTTACGTGCTTTCCAAGGCACGGCGGTGAAACACCGCCAATTTTCTGACTCCGGGCTGCTACCGAGAATTTCTTGTCCTAGGATTCGAACCCAGGACCTCATGATTAGCAATCGCGTTTAAGACTACTAGATCAACGAGGCAGTTAAAAGGTAGGTAATTACATATTAAGGGACAACCATGATAAAGTATTATTTTTGCTGATGATATTTCATTAATTTTCAAACTAAAACAACAATTGCTAAAATATGACGAAGTTAATAATCTAAATTAGTAAGCTTTTTTTTTTTTTTATAGGAGAGGGGCAAACGAGCTGCGGTTCACCTGATGTTAGTGACTACCGCCGCATGAACAACTGCAACACCAGGGTTGCAGATGCGTTGCCGGCCTTTTAAAAAGGAGTAGGCTCTTTTCTTGAAGGTCCCTAAGTCGTATCGGTCCGGAAAAATCGCTGGTGGTAATCGGTTCCACAAGGAAGTTGTGCGAGAAAAACATCTTCTAAATCGCACAGTGGTGGACCGCCAATCATCCAGATGGTATGGATGGTATCGCGAGTTTTGTCGCGATGTGCGATGGTCAAATTGAGCGGCTGGGATTAGTCGAACAATTCCTCAGAGCACTCCCGTGGTACATGCGATAAAATACGCAAAGAGATGCAACATCTCTACGCAGTGCTAGTGAGTCAAGCCGATCGGAAAGAACTCGGTCGTCGACGATTCGATCCGCTCTGCGCTGAATGCGGTCAAGTGGAAGGAGCTGGCACTGGGAGCCCTGCCCAGAGATGGGAACAGTATTCCATGTGAGGCCGAACCTGCGCCTTGTAAAGTTGCAGGCGTGTGCCGGCATGAAATACTGCCCTGCTCTACTGAGCACGCCAAGCTTTTTAGAGGCTAATTTTGCCTCTTCCAAGTGACCACGAAACTGCACGTCACTCGATATGTCAACGCCGAGGATTCCGATACTGGCTGAGGCAACAAGGGAGTGCTTTGAAACTGAGGTGATACGACAAAGGGGTTCCTTTGGTAAACGCGCAAACTTGTGTCTTCTGGGATTGAACTGGACTAGGTTTAGTCGCGTTTCAATCCGAGACTTTGTCCAACAAAGTCTCGACTTCAGACACAAGTTTGTTCCGGTACTGGCGACGTTTTCCGAGAAATATTGGCATGGCTGGTGTATAGAGCATCACCAGTGCTGTCATCCGCATAGCAATGAATGTTACCGGTTTGCAACATATCATTGATATGCAGAAGAAACAGCGTTGGTGATACGCACCAGGAACACCAGCGTTAATAGTCTTGTAATCGGAGCACGCACTGTCTACTACGACCTTGATGCTCTGATCAGCCAGAAAACTGGTGATCCAATTGCACAATTTCTCGAAGCCCATAGGAAGGAATAAGCTGATTTAATGTCAATGATTTGCATTTAAATGGCACTAAAATAAATGCATAGAATTCGTAACTCCAAATGTCAAACATCTAAATACTAATGTGGGGAAAAGTTGAGTCTTGGTGATACCACCGTTTTTCTTGGAATCTCCCTTATATCTAAACTAGCATGCAGACTTAGTTCTGCAGCGTATGCTGTTAAGAAAGGTTAGAAGCCTGGCCAGCGACGAAATTACTAGACTAGCTTATTTTAGCTATTTCCATAGCATTTTTGACGTGGTAGAGCCATGCTGCAGCTATATTAATAGTATAGTTGTAGCACGAATGGGTCGGCTCGACCGGGGAAGGACCACGCTCTCACAGAATACCAACGTAAAATAGCAGCTTAATGCTGCTGTGTTTCATGGTGAGTGTAGAAAACCGGAGACCCTTTTTTAAAAGAGGCATTCTATCTTAGTCCTCACGGCTGACAACGCATCTGCATTTAAATTCGCTAACGAAGATAGATGTAGATGTCTATGGGCAACAGCAACCACTTACCATCAGGTGGACTGTGTGCTCGTTTGTCACCCTTATCGTATAGAAAAAAAAAGCACAATGCAAAATGTAATAGTCGTATGGTACTTTGCTATAGGAAATAATGACTGACGATGAAATTATATTTGTTATGCAGAAGAGCAACTCTCGACTATGATTCAAAAACTAAAGAGTCTCTAAGATAATGTATGGTAAATAAAATATTAACTTTAGCCTACCATTACATTTACGAAAATGTAATATGTATACGGAAATCAGGGTTTTTAGTAAAAAGTAAAAATTAGTGATATTCATTCTGTAAATACTAGAAACAGACACAAGCTAGAACCTAGTACCAGTTATTCGACTCCACAGTCAGTAATTCTAACTTATAGCAATGTAATATGCTTTTCAACAAATCTCAAAAAATATACAAAATTTATCTAATGCGAAGTTCAAAAACTATTAAACCAAGATTGTAAAAATAGTTATTATAATATTAAAGAATTTAAGAATGATAATAATATCCGCTACCAAGGTATTTCTAATATGATTTTTATAGTTATTCGCAACATAATACATGATTGTAACCTGTTCTTTTTTTTTAAATGGTTCCGCTGAGTTTCTTGTTGGTTCTTCTCTGTAGAGGTATTTTTCGAACCACTGGTAGATAAAACATAAGAATGACTTTCAATATATAAAAATAAAGTTACAGCCTATATACGTCCGACAGCTGGGCACAGGTCTCCTCTCATTTCTGAGAGGGTTTTAGGGCAAGGAAATGTCCGCCGCGATGCCCCAATGCGTGTTGGCGAACTTCACATGTCTTCGAAATATTTTTTTTTCTTATTTCTCAAACATGCAACCTGCATCTTCAAGATGTTTTCCTTCACCACCGAGCAGTAATTATTTATATCCATATATTAAATAAAAAATTATATTTCTATTTCTGTGCCTAAACCTGGCTCGCGAATCAGCCTGTCTGTTGATGAAAATCAAATAGAAATCATCACAGTAGTTTCTGAGAGACGGACGTAATATTATAATGGTGATGATGATATTTTTGAGAGGAATATTATTCAGCAAGGTATATTAACGTTTACGTGGTAGAGCCATGTTGCAGCTATATTATGGTTGTAGCACGAACAGGTCGGCTAGACACTCTTACAGAATACCAGCGCAAAATAGCAGCTCAATGCTCAGACCTCAGGGCTCATAACGCATCTGCATTTTGATTCTCAATCGAGAATAGATGTAGATGTCTATGGGCAACAGCATCCACTTATCATCAGGTGGACTGTGTACTCGCTTGTCACTGTAATTCTATAAAAAAAATACTGTACAAATTGCACAAATTCCAGCCGTCTAATTTCACCATCGTACATCGCGACATAATTCGAGATACCATCTATTCCAATTGGATGATTGGCGGTCCAATACTATGCAATTTAACCTGTAGGGCGAATGTTAGTTTGCTTCTTCGCACAACTTCTTTGTGCATCGGCTTCCACTAGCGGTTTATTGGGACCTAGAGGGCTTTTATCTATTAATAGAGCTTACTTCTATTAAAAAGCCGGTAGCGCACCTACGATAATAATAATGTCCTCCAGACTGAATTTTAGTCACGGCGGCCAGTCTTAACGGAGACTAGCCATCGGCGCAGGACAAGATTATAGTGGCCAAGTGTATACGCAAGCACAGGTGCACGTTCTACTCCCTCACTCTCATAGTCCGATGGGACGGTAAACCGACACGACCGAAGAGAGATCAGGCGCAGGTCCAACGCTTTACGTGCTTTCCGAAGCACGGGGGTGAGACACCGCCAGCTTGTTGACCCGGACAGCTACTGAGAATTTCTTGATGGAACAGCTCAATAACTGATTTTCGATCGGCAGTCGCGTTTACAACCATTAGACCAACCAGACAGTCACAGTGTACAATGCGAGTGCACCTACAATATCATCATCATTACAGCCCTTCACAAGTCCACTGCTGAAAATAGGCCTCCCCCAAGGAATGCCACAATGCACGGTCCTGAGCCACCTGCATCCATCGACTTCCTGCATGTCTTACCAGGTCGTCACTCCATCTAGTGGGAGGTCGCCCTACACTTCGCCTACCGGTACGAGGCTGCCACTCGAGAACATTTTTACTATATTGCAACTGCAATATAATAACTAATAATAGTAACTAGTGATAGTAGTGACACCAGGGGGGTGTTGCAGTCGTTCATGTTGTCCCTCTCTTTGTTAGTACTCATCCATATTACCTACGTGTTTCGTATCATCAAGAATATGAAAGTGCCATTATATGTCAAAAAATTTTGACGAGACTGTAGATTAATTGCACTTAATTGTTTTACAAGGAAGGACTACTTTTGTACCTAGTAGTTCGACTAGGTAGTTACCCCCCTCGTACCTATTTCTGCGGTGAAATAGCAGTGCTTGCCCTACTGTGTTCCAGTCTTGAGGGTATAGAGAGCCAATATAATTACAGACTGTGAGACATTCCATCTCAGTGCTCAGAGGTGACAGCGCATCTGTAGCCTTCTTTGTTTGAAGTTGGTTGCAGACGTCCATGGACTTCAGTAGTCACTTACCATCACATTTCGACGTGGTAGAGCCAAGCTGTAGCTATATTCTAGTTGTAGTACGAATTAGAACGCCTGGGGAAGGACCATGCTCTCACAGAATCATTATCATCATCATCATCATTACATCCCTTCATAAGCATCTGCATCCATCGACTTCCTGCATATCTTACCAGGTCGTCACTCCATCTAGTGGGGGGACGCCATAAACTTCGCCTGCCGGTAATGACCGGCCATCTAGCTCGAAGAACTGCCAACAGATGGGAAGAAAGGTTATCGAGTGGCAGCCTCTTACAGAATACCAGCGTTAAATAGCAGCTTAAAGCTGCTGTGTTTCTGTTTTAACTAACATAGGCACTTTTTACATCAAGCCTGAATAAAAGTAAATTGTGACTGCAAATCAATGTCAACGGCCTTCGCGTCTACTGCTGAAGATTGAAGCAGCGTGTGGCTGGTGACACTTTTCGTGGTGTGTATAAAGACCGATCTTGGAGTGGCAAGATCGACCACATCTTAAATACTCATCCGTTATTATGAGCACATTTATTAAAGATCATATTCCGAATTCCTTTTAATGTGGACACACGACAGTGAGTCTGCCAAGTTAGAAACGCAAAAGGGCGACGCCGACGCACTAACAGTGTGTAACTACACGAACCAATTCGACCTCCTTTAACCCGTAACTCCAAAATTATTAGACCTAGACGACAATGTCCACCAGACCGAATTTCGGTCACGGTGGCCAGTCTGAACGAAGACCAGACATCTGCGCAGGACAGGATTATAGTGCATAAGTGTACGCGCAAGCACAGGTGCAATTTCTATACTCTCACTTTCATAGTCCGATGAGACCATAGATTTAATATAAACTGACGTTATAGAGACTGTAATCCGACAGCTTTACCGGGTGAAACACCGCTGACTTCCTGACTCCGGGCTGCTACTGAGAATTTCTTGACATAAAAACCCAATAACTGATTTTGGCCCGACCCGGGATCAGTGGCGGATTATCCTTAAGGCAAACTAGTACGTGCCTAGGGGCGCAAGTTTAAAAAGGGGCGCGCAGAAGTTTTAAAACGAAAAAAATTTGTTTCTATTTGATTACTCCTACATCGCCCTCACTCTCTCATCACATTTTTCATTCACGCCCACCTGTTAAGGGTACTCGTGTCCTAATTATGTTGCAACTCTAGACTATATTATAAGTTATATTGTATTTTATTTGCAAAATGGGTACTTTTAATTTATAATACATGACCGCTAAAGGGGCGCTGATGAGGTGCTAGCCTGGGGCGCTGTCAATATTTAATCTACCTCTGCCCGAGATTCGTACCCGAGACCTCAAGATCAGCAATCGCGTTTACGAACACAAGACCAACGAGGCAGTCGAAATAAGGAATATCGCAAGTCCAAGGTCGAATTTTTTCTCGAAATTTATATAGCACAACCACAAATTATATATAAGCTATTCAATTTAAAAAAACATAAGAATCGAAATACATACAAAAAAGCGGTAAAAACACATGAATGTAAGTTATACAATTGATTAAAAACAATTGTAACTTGGCATGTTTCATATCCATCAAAAAATTATGTAGTATAAAATTAAGAAGATAATTTTTAAGCTTGTATTAAAATTATCATCATGATTATCATCATTATAACATTCCGTCAATAAAAAAAATTACAAGGAAATTAGCAGCAGTGTATTTCTGATAACATCTCAAATTAATAAAAAAAATTACGTTTGCTGACCCGCCTGCAAAGCGTGACAACTATTGCAAATATCCCCCTGTCAGGCAATCTATGGGGGACGCCTATTATCAGCAGTGAACTTTAGAAAGGCGTTAATGAATAAATGTTTGGACTTTATGCTGCTGTGTTTCGTATGGTGAGTGTAGAGAACCGGACATTCGATTCGACGTTCGGAACGAGGCGTTCCATTTTAGTCCTCAGGGATGACAACGCATCTGCATTTTGATTCTTAGATATTCGAAGATAAATGTAGATTTATATAGGCCACAGCATCCACTTACTATCAGGTGGACTTTGTGCTCATTAGCCACCTTTTTTATTAAGAAAAAAAACTTAACTTAAACTTAAACTCGAAAAGTGCATTGTATACCTAAACAAGCAGCACGTATTCCCGTTTGTGGCAGCCATGATTCATGTTAAAATGTTAAGAAATTAATAGAATTAACTACGAGGCATTCTGCCTTAGCTTAGTCATTAAGGATTAGTAACTAATTGGAGTAAATAGCAGCTTAATCCTACTGGGTTTCGTATGGTGAGTGTAGAGAATCGGATACCCATTTTACTGATAACGACAATCCATCTATCTAGATTCTTAGTAGAAAATAGATGTAGGTGTCTATAGGCCACAGCATCTACTTACCATCATGTGAACATTTACGTGACTGCCCTAGAAGGAGGATAATGTTTTTCGAGAGTATGTATGTCTATTTCTTTGGCACGCTCTGTAACCTAAACCACTTGATTGATTTTAACATATGAAGTGTCGATAGATTCGTCTTAATTGTGGGAATGACATAGGCTATATAATATTTATATATTGCATCTGAAAATACAAAAAAGGGAGGGTGAAAGTTTTTTACGCTGTGGGTTTTTAAATGACGTTTTTACCATTTTGCTTGTTCTATAAAAAAGCATTTTTTCTTTGACGGTTACAGTTCCTGACGTGCTCTAGTGGCCAATTACCATCATGTGGTTTGCAAGTCAAATTATGGCGCTGACTGCAATACAGTACAGTAGTCAACACATGTTAAATACATAATTTTGTTCAGTGTTAACGTCTGCGTGCGTATTCTGCGTCGAGGTACATTCTCGTTAAAAGTTTGCGCAACATATAAAAAGGCTGGCACGTCAAAAATCCAATGCAGTGTAGCCTGTCGAGCGTTAATGACTTGGCTCTAAATTGACTTTATACATTAATCTTTTGATATTAACATTTACAAAATGCATGCGCAAGTGTATATTTCGGCAGTTCTTTGCTTTGCGGCAAGTGCTTTCGCGGGAAATCTGCGTAAGTTTATTTTTGTTCTTTTACACATATTATATAAATGTCAGCAAGATTTTTAAAATCTATTATGTATAACACAAATCGATTCTAATTTTAATAATAGTTTTATTAAGGATTGAGGAGTTCATAAAGTCAATAAAGAAAAAATTAATTTGAAAGAAAATCTGACGAAAATTATATCATTTAGCCATGGTAAAGAAAATAATTTAATATGTGAAAGAAAATCTAAGGAAAAATATGTTACAAATAATTCTCTTTTACCTGAGGGCTAAGGGTTGAGAATGAGAAGTCCACCGTATTTTCAAAGGATACGTAAAAAATATTTTTAAAGGAATTAGTAGTATATTGTACTTATACACTTGTAAATGTAAAACATAACACAAGTATAAAATATAGTAAAAATGACATAAACAACTTAAGTCATTAAAATTACATTTTTATGACTTAAGTTATAAGAAGTAAATTTAGTATTTTCACATTTTGGCTTTTTAAAAATCTTTCTTTTACTCTTTCAAATAAATTCTGATTCACTGAATTTAGTTACTTTTCTACCGACTTCCAAACAGGAGGAGGTACTCAATTCGACTGTATGTTTTTTTCTTTTATGTGTCTTACCTCATAACTTTTTCTGGGTGACCGATCTCGATGATTCTTTTTTTTTGAAATGGTGCTTCTCATGTGGTCCCATATAAATATTTATTAAGGTCTGACAAATAGTTCTTGAGTTATTCTTAATAATTTATATTGAAGTTGGTTGCTAAAATTTTTTAATTTTAAATTATGGATCAAAATCAATGCATCTTTTACTCAAAAGTAGTTATAATATTATCTTAAAGCAGCACAGGAATCCATCATTCCACAGACATTATATAAACAAGTATTATGTATGTGATCATCCCTTTAATTTCCATTTAGTATTTTCCTACAAAATCAAAATATGAAACTACATTTTGATTTTGTGAAACTGTTTATTTACCTAAGCCGTAAATAGCCAGTACAATTACAGTGATGGGGTTAGAGCTGTTAATTCTTACCCCAGCGGTCTGCGCAGCATGCTTGGGCGGTGCGTGCTCTCAGCGGAAAGCCATGAGGTAACTCCCTATGAGCGCAGATCAAAGCCTAGCAGAAAAGGCTGTCTCATGTGAAGTTTACAGTCTTCACTGAGTTAGCTGCAAGTATCTATGAATCGCAGTAGCCACTTATCAGGTACACTGTAAGTTTGTTTGTCACTGCGGTTTTATAATAAACCTTGCATGACATCTAGTTACTCATAAATCCCCATTTTGAAATACGAGTACATCGATGATATTACGGAAGTAATATTAAAACTAAAAACTGTATGAAAAGCGCGACACAATCGCGACATAGTACTGTTAATGGATCCATGACTGATTTTATTTACTTTGAACGGATTACAACGGAGACGAACATAATGTAACAAGAGATCGCCTGGTTCAGCCATAAAAGTAGCTTTTTTTTATAAGAGAGGGGGCAAACGTGCATGCGGCTCACCTGATGGTAAGTGACTACCGCCGCCCATGAACAACTGCAACACCAGGGGAACCAGAGGAATTGCAGATGCGTTGCCGGCCAAAGCATGCAAATATATTATGCTATGACTACGGACTTAAAAGGCGTGTTTGAAATCCGTCATACAACTGACGTCTTTAACTAGTTCTGCCACAAGAATTTTAAACTTACTTGGAGTGGTTAAAGGGAATTAATAATTTCAATTGTATTTCAAGCTTTTTAGAATTTACTTCTTAAGAACCAATTTTCATATATTATACACAAATTAGATAGAGAACGAAATCGAGTGTTAACAAAAAGTAAAGTCGTTACGTTGCCCGTCCGTGCATCACATTTGCGCATCTTATGTTATACGCGTGTGAAGATAGCGATATTGGTTGAATGACTACCTCGTTGGTCTAGTGGTCGGAAACGCGATTGCTAATCATAAGGTCCCCGGTTCGAATCCCGGGTCGGGTCAAAATCAGCTATTGGGTTTTTCTGTAAGAAATTCTCAGTAGCAGCTCGGAATCAGGAAGTTGGCGATGTCTCACCCCCGTGAAAGACTCTCTCCGGTCGAGTCAGATTACCGTCATATGGGACTACGAGAGTGAGGGAAAAGAGAGTTCACATGTGCTTGCGACATACACTTGGGCTCTGTAATTGACGGTTCTGTAGCGCAGTAGCTTAACAATGAGTTGCAGCGCTAAGGGCCTCGGGTTCGGATCCCGCTTGGAGCAAGTATTTGTATGGCCAATAAATAATTGTTCCGGGTCTGGATGTTTATCCTTGTGAAATTTATGTACGTAAACTGCCCCCACGATACAGGAGAAAATCCTAGTCTGGAGGTAACGGTTTTAAAAAAAATCCTGTCCTGCGCAGATGGCTAGTGTCCGTTGAGACCGGCCACCTCTGTCTGGACTCTGGAGGACATTATTATTAATGGTTGTATTTATTTATTAGTTAAATAATTATCTGTTAATTTCAATCGTTAAAAATATTTGTTAATATTTTGTTTAAAGTCAAAGATATACTAAGTTGATAGTTAGGTATGTGTTAGTTACAACGAGTTGAATGATTTCTTTTCTTCAACATAAGCCAAGAACATCACCCTGTTCGAAAAAAAATATCATTCATTGTCTCGTTAAGAATGAAATAACAAACAACACAAAATTGTGAATACATTAATTATTACAAAATGATTCTACAGCTTCAGAAGCAGTAGGTAAACTCCAGTTACACTAGTACTTTTATTTATTCTGTGGTCACGCGTCGAAGCTGACACGCGCCATTTTTTTAAAGGGAAGAAATTGTATTATTGATAATTGAATTGCTATTTAACGTTATAATTATAATGATTTTTATAAGACTCGTAAGAACATACCTCACGAGCCTTATAAAATTTGTTAACTTAACGCTTAACGTTCTTTTATGTAGATATAAGTTAAATATTTAAATAAGTTATCTTGATATTCAATCGGTCTTACAAAATGTGATTTATTGACGATCTCAGGTTTAAAGAAGAATAGTGTAGGACATTTTATCTCAAAGCGTTAGAGAATCCATCATACCCACATACACTATCCGTCCATTCATATATTACAACCTATAAAATTCCACTGGCGTAACGTAGGCTTAGGTAGGAATCTGCTATAGTTGCCACGCTTGGCAAGTCGGTATCCACAGTTTTATATTATTTTTGATTTGCTATCGAAGATGCTGCGCCCATCTTCAGTTTTAGCTCTCTGTTGCCCTTACGACACCCACGGACGGTTTGTGTAGTGGATATCCTTACACCGCCACCACAGACATCATATAAACAAGTAATAATGTCCTGCAGACAGAATTTCCGGCACGGCCAGTCTCAACGGAGACTAGCCATCGGCGCAGGACAGGATTATAGTGCCCGAGTGTATGCACAAGCACAGGTGCACTCTCTATTCCCTCACTCTCATAGTCCGATGGGACGTAGACCGACACGACCGGAGAGAGATCAGGCGCAGGATCAACGCTTTACGTGCTTTCCGTAGCACGGGGGTGAGACACCGCAAACTTTCTGACTCCGGGCAGCTACTGAGAATTTCTTGATGGAAAAACTCAATTACCGATTTTTTTTGGCCCGACTCGGAATTCGAACCCGGAACATTTCTTCGGAACATCAGTGATTGACAATATGGAAAGTTTAACTACTAATCCTAGTGAAGTGCTAACACGACTAGGTTTCAGGCTTTCTGAAGAAGACATTGTTATTCTCATAGAATTTTGTCGGAGATTCACACTTGCTGCTGAACGGAGGTGGAAGACAACCGGTCGGAATAGTGATAGTTTTCGGAAAGAATACGAACATTGACTAGAGGCTATTGTAGATTGGCCAAGTTGCGTGCATACTATCCTTCAACAACGCCGAGAAGAGTCATCTAGTGAAGATTTCATAACTGCAAATCCGTCACCTTCATCCTCAGTTGCAACGATGACAAAATACGGGACCTCATGATCACAATGATACATGATGAACAAGTAATAAGTCTATCTATCACGTTTTGTGATAGGAGAGGCAGCATTTTGTAGGTGGCAGAGTTCTTTTTCTGCCTAGGGGTCCGCCTGGGTTGGCACCTTTTTCTCTATGTCTGCAGCGCGAAATAGCAGCTTAACGATCTGAATGGTATAGAGAGCTAGAATAATTCTTACTTATTTGGAATAATAATTATTTTCTATTATACAATATAATATATAATTATACTGGTATATAATCTAAATCACAAAAATTTTATGTAAGTTTACGTGGTAGAGCCAAGCTGCTGCTTACGGCTGCAGTACGAATAAGTCGGCTCGAACGGGATAGGGTCACGCTCTCACAGAACACCAGCGTGAAACAGCAGAATAATGCTGTGATTCTATGGGTAACAGCATCCACTTACCATCAGGTGGACTGTGTGCTCGCTTGTCACCCTAATTCTTTAAAAAAAAGAGTCTTTGTCACGAAAGAAGTCGCTTAGCCGCGGCGCTACCGTTTTCGCGAAATTTGACATTTGCTATCAAATTACATCGTAGACATAGAGAGAATAGACTGTGCGTTCCGTATTCAGTTGTGCAGTGAATACAGACCGAAAAGTGCGAGAGAGACAAAGCGAATGTGCGGCCAGTAGTAGTCTCTTTCTAGAATTCTGATTGGTCCACGTCAAATTCTGATTGGTCCACGTCACTGACATGCAGGACATGGACCAATCAGGCTTGCAGGAAAGAGACAGGTACTGGCCGCACAGTCGCTTTGTCTCTTTCTAGAGAATGGTCACTTTTGTGAGGCTAACGCTCAGTCCAATTACATAAATACTTAATATTTTAGCTCGCATATCATCCGCGGGGCCTTCTTTTTGATTTTAAATCTGGCACTAATAATTATAAATTACTTTTTGTAATAAGGCGGAATAGGTTTTTACCCATGATTTTTTTTTACCCATTATACACTACATGCTTTTTTAACGTAACTCCCACACTCGGTACAATTTTTTGTATACGCAACTATTAGTAAAGCATACAAAAAATTGTTCAATTACTGACGGTTCATCCCAAAATCGAAATACACAACTTGCAATTTACTGGTGGTAAGGTTCCTTTTTTATAAAAGTATTCTCTCAGCAACTTAGAATGACTTAAAATGAAAAAAACTTTTAACGGTTCATAAATAGTTAAACTAATATCTATATTGTTTTAAAAAAGAGGTTTTTATTCACTTTATTTACTGCAAAACGGATCGTAAAAGAATACATACATTTTTAAATATAGAAACCCGGTATTAGTGCTTTGAGGTGACAACGCCTCAAATGACTAATGTCTCTCCGGTCTCCGGTTCTCTACAATCACGGTATGAAACACAGAAGCATTAAGCTGCTTTTTCACGCTGGTATACTGTGAGAGCGTGATCCTTTCCTGGTCGAGCCGACCCTAACGTGCTACAATCATAATATTGCTGCAGCGTGGATTTACTACGATAGGATTCGTTACGATAAAAATAGAATGGGTCCTTTTGGAATGGTATATTATAAGATAATAATATCGTCAAGAATTTTTCTTGTATAAAAAGCTATGTATATATACTATTATAGATGCAATCATTGTCATTCGGTGAACCTTAATCATCATTAATTGTAAAATTAAAACATTAGTTTCTTCTTCTTTTTTTAAAAACCCATAAAAGTGCAATGCTGGACTTGACACATTCTAGCAAGGCAAAGGCACTAAGGCTAATCCTCCCCTGGGACGTCTCCCATTTTAGGGAAACTTTGCCTTATTCGTCAAGCTTGGCAGGCGCAATAATTGCTCAATTATGTTTGCTTGGTTTACTGTAATTCTTTATTCATTTGAAATTTAAGCCGACTGGTTTCGCCTTACAGCATCATCAATATTAAATAAATGATAAATAATAGTTAAACATGTAGGTAGGGATGTTCCGATACCATCAAAGTATCGATACCTACTCATATCAGTAGTACTCAAATCACTTTTTGATACTACTCATGCAGATACTCCTAACGTATCGATACTTACTGATATCGATAGTTTTAGATTTTTTTTTATGAAACTAACGGAGCAAATGTTAAAGGACAACAATTTTGTGTGAATAGAAATTAAAAGTAAAGTAATTAACTAATTTTTATTTAATAAACAAAACAATTATTTTTTTATTATTATATTAAACAAAAAACTCTTTAGCGTCAAGATTGCCCAAAAACAGTAACTGCTTTAGGTATTTTGGAGACAATATGTCCCTTGTTTGCGACATTGTTGCTCCGGCTTTGGAAAATAAGTACTCGCTTGGAACCGATGTTGCAACTACAATTAAATATTGCTGTGCATATTTGTACAGACAAGAAATACAAATTTCATATCATCCCATTCTGCATATGGGTTGCTTTTAAGGAAACTACTGGATTTGATAAATATAGAAACTTCATCGCCCTGATGAGATTTTGTTTCTTGTGTCCGTGCTAATTCCTTATGATGTTTCCAAAATCATATTCGGGTGGTGCAGTAGATTCGAATCGGAAGTAAGGTCAGTCTGATTCGATTCGATACCAAGTACCTTTGTTTCGATACCGAGTAAGTATCGCAAGATTGATTCGATGCTATTAGTACTTGGTATCGAATCAAAAGTATCGAGTACCTACTCGTATTTACTAGTATCGGAATGTCCGTGCATGTAGGTACATGAGATACCCAAACGATGATAATATATATTTGCAGTACCATCTTACACCCAACCCTAAGTGAACTTTGTTCGAATACAATCCGAAAGATCTCCGAAAAGACTAAGGATATCGTTGATTGTCTATTATTAAAGTCTCCACGCTCAATTACCTCGCATAATTCTGAATATAAACTGTTAAAACACTTATGACACACACCTATCGACCTTTGTCTAACTATTTGAAAGAAACACCTTATTAAAACTACGTAATATTTAACTACGACTATTACTATAATATTTAACTACGACTATTACTATAATATTTAACTACGACTATTACTATAATATTTAACAACGACTATTACTATAATATTTAACAACGACTATTACTATAATATTTAACAACGACTATTACTATAATATTTAACTACGACTATTACTATAATATTTAACTACGACTATTACTATAATATTTAACAACGACTATTACTATAATATTTAACAACGACTATTACTATAATATTTAACAACGACTATTACTATAATATTTAACTACGACTATTACTATAATATTTAACAACGACTATTACTATAATATTTAACAACGACTATTACTATAATATTTAACAACGACTATTACTATAATATTTAACAACGACTATTACTATAATATTTAACAACGACTATTACTATAATATTTAACAACGACTATTACTATTATTTAATTACTCAGACTAAATAGGTATATGTAAGTATGTTTTACTTGAATTTTATGAACAGCAATTTCTAGAAAATATCGTTTTTTCAGACAATTAACTCCTACTCCCCGATTCTCTCCCTCCCCTTTCACTGTTCATGCTGTGCACATTATATATATTAAAGTAATGTGACAAACAAACTTACAATCCATCGTGTTAGACGTATATCTAAGATAGAATGCCTCACAGCCTGCAATGATACTCGGAAACGCAGCAGTGCACCTACCCCGACGTACTCTTGGGCAGCAAGCAGACAAAATTTATTCATAGACAATTACGTTTTGTCTATGAATAAATTTTGTCTGCTTGAAAGATTATTTTAATTTACCACTGTAGTGGTAAATTTAAAAAAATCGGAAAATACCTCTGTATTTTCCGAACCAGAGCACTGTTTCGAACTGGGAAGAACCAGCAAGATATCCAGCGAGACATTTTTTTTTAAATAAAGAATAGTTTACAGATAATTTCTCTTTTAAAATAATTTCATAGTCCATATAATTAAGATATACGTGGTAGAGACATGATGCAGCTATATTATAGTTGTAGCACGAATGGGTCGGCTAAGCCGGGGAAGGACTACGTTATCACAAAAAAGTGTTTCTTATGGTGAGTGTAGAGAATCGGAGACCCTTTTCACTGTAAATTCAATTTCATCGCTTTGCAGGCAGATTGTAAATCGCACTAACAGACTTTCTCTCACATTTGACGCTGCTTCCTATCGCCGATCTGAATAATCTGGCGTTAATGGGATGGTTATATTATATACCACCATCTAAAAACTAAGAAGTCTTTCTGCTTTTTAAGTGATTTTAAAAATGTGAGGAACTTCTCAATTCGGCTGTATACATATTTATATAAATTTATATTTGACGTGTACCTAATCCTTCAACTACAACAATTTTAGCAAAAAAAAGGCAAATGGTGAAGAATAAATTAATTAAAAAAGATCTCAATAATTCTGTCCTTTTTATCTTATAAATTCAAAATGCGTGGTAATGCATTATTTTAACTGATTTTACTGCGCACGCAAACATTCGTAAGGGTCGATCGGTAGGCAAAAACGTCGTCGGTCGTCGCCCATAAATCACATTCGATTTGGGATAATTTCAAGAAGCCTTTTTTACTCGTATTTTTAAAAACTGCATTAACGGTATATCATTATTTATATATTTGAACTTAAGTTTAAAATTTGGCTGCTCTTCGAAAAATAACCCTGTAATAAGGATGGAAAAATACGATCAAGATTTTAATGTGACTATTCAGACGATATTCTAGTAGTTACCTTGAACTTATGATTTTCCTTAGTCCACTCAAAAGGTTAAAGGAATAAACTTAAAAAGGTAAAAAACAACTACAAAAACTAAAAAAAATAAAAATGTTTTCCACAAAGCTTCTAAAGTCGATGTTAAGACATAGTGTAGGTAGGTATCGAAGAGTCAAAGCCCCGATTTTTTTTTCTATAGTCTATTGTTGCCAGGTTGCCAGACTTAAGTTTTTTTTTCTATACTGGCCGTTCAACGAAATAAAGTGTCGATTTTTTTGCACCACCACACGGTAACATAAAATAAATGTTCATGTTGGTTTAATTATTCATTCACTTAACTACATCAAAAAGAAATATATTTTCATCGCCGTACGACTGTTACTGTAGTTATGCAATGGAGCAGTTTTAAGATGAAATTGAGGTCGCTTATGTAACGGTAGGGAGGTCGGTAGCTGCTCAATGTCAGTGTAGCCCTTCTTATGAGCCTCTTATGCATGCGATGGAAATACACAAGGACTCCAGCTCCGGTACACGAACAACGATGTTTACTTAATGGTTGTCTTGTACCATAGAGCCGGTAATTCATTCTTGGGGCGATGTATACTTTAAGGCGACACCGCGAGAAAATGCACCTCCTTTCATCGAATAGTATAGGATTATGACTCGACTAACGAAACTGAAACTTTGATATAGGTAAATTCATGTCTTTATCTTGAATTTGCTTGTTCAAAAACACGCTTTTATAATTTTGACTCGATCATAATTATTTGCGAAAACACCTCTAAAAAATCACTATAGTTGAAATTACAACGAAATTACTTAATCTATATGCTTGGGAATTACTCAAATACATTCATAACATCAATATTCGTAATTTGCTTGCTCATTATTTTGATTACTTAAATCAATATTTTTTTAAATATTTTAAGATTCTAAGAGATTTCTAAGCGGTCTTAATCGTAGCGGGCGCTACGCAATTTTAGACCCTATGACGGAGTTTTTTAAGTTTTTATAGAAATTATGTACTAACTCGGATTCAGTCGCGATAGCCCGTTTAAACGGTTTTCGATGTGTCGTCTTAACGACAAAACCCCAGAAATTATACAAAATCTGACTTCAGCCAACTTTAAAACTTTATTACTTAAACAAAGATTGTATAAAAAGGGTTATTATAATATTAAGGAATTTATGAATGGTAATAATCCCTGGGAATGAGGTGATCGCTACCACGCTATCTCTATCTATATTTATATTATATATATCTATGTTTCGTGTTGTAAACTGTTCTTTTTAACTTCCCTTTGAAAATTAATAACTTTCAAAAGTTTTCATCAGATGTCCACGTTTTGAGGTCCTATTAAGCCGTTGCGACTATTCCCGGCCGGACGTCCGGCCGTGCGTGTGTGTGTGTGTGTGTGTGTGTGGGGTGTATGTATGTATGTATGTAAATAAAATTATGTCGTACGATATTTTTAGAACGAATCAACCGATCGAGATGGGTGACACGGCATTCGAAAGTGTTCATTGAGACTTCGAGCTGATTAGATTTTCAAGTCAATCGGTCGAGCCGTTCAAAGATTTTCAAAAAATAAGAACCAAAAAAAATAGATTTTCGAGCGTTGCGAAAATAAGCGGCAAGTTCCAGGAATGGCCTGCAGGGTCAACCGTTTTTCATTTTCTTTTTAAAGAAAGTCCTGCCGTTTCTTACTGGTTCTTCCCAGGACAGAGATATTTTTCGAACCAGTGGTAAATTAAACATTAGAGTGATATTCAATAAGTATTATTTATAATCTATGTTGATAAAAAAAATCTATTTCTATATGTTTTCCCTATTTATTTTACAATGAACTAAGTAAACTTTTCATGTTCAACATGTAAATGTCATACGAATGTCAAATCTCATGACTATTATCTGTATAAATATAAAAAGCTTTGGTATAAAAAAAAAACTGTTGCTCTTAATTGGATATAAAATTTATATTGATTAATATTTGAAATTGTTGTAATGGATTCTATTCTCGGAGGTCCAAATTAGACACCTCAATTGTGAAAGCGTTAAAATCTCTCTGTCATTTGCCATAGTATTTACATTATTTTCGCTCGTTGGTCTAGTGGTCGAAGACGCGGTTGCTGATCACGGGTCCGATTGCCGGATCGGGCCATAATCAGTTATTAGGTTTTTTTTTGTCTTGAAATAGTTAGTAGCAGCCTGGAGACAGGAAGTTAGCGGTGTTTCACCCCCGTGCCTCGTAATAAAGCACTTAAATCCGTTGCCTTATCTCTCTCCTTTCTTCGGTCGTGTCGGCTTGCCGTCCTATCGGATTATAAGAGTGAAGGAATAGTGAGTGCACTTGTGTTTCCGCATACACTCGGGTACCCCAAGCAGCACAAAAGCGTTATGAACATCAATATACCAGCCCATATAGAACTTAGAGTTATTTTAAAAGCATATAAGAGTGTTGAAAAGAGGTTGAGTCCTTATAAGAGTAGTTTATGAGTTATTATACAGCTCAAGCTGTATAAAGTCTGTATTATGGGATTTAAGTAAGCTTGATCGCATAATACAGAGGAGCCGTGATAGCTCAGATGTTTAGCGCTCGCAGTAAGTTTCACAGTACGCGAGCAAGCCGGGTTCGATCCCCGCGGCACCTATGAAATTGTTAATTGCAATTTTAAGTGCTGATTTACCACGTGCTCGACGGTGAAGGAAAACATCGTGAGGAAATCTGGATGTCTGAGAACTAAGAAAAAAAATATTTCGAAGACACGTGAAGTTCGCCAACACGCATTGGGGCAGCGCGGCGGACATTTCCTTGCCCTAAAACCCTCTCAGAAATGAGAGGAGGCCTGTGCCCAGCAGTGGGACGTATATAGGCTGTAACTTTAAGTAAGCTTAGGTTCTTAATCAGAATATGAAAACTTTAGTATACAACTTTAAGTATTTTGTAACACTTCAATCTGATTTTATCAATAATATTGTATAGAAGCTGTTTTTTTTTTGCATGCTGTAACTTTCTTATACAGCTCTTAGAGCTGTTATTATAGTATCACTAAAATCTTATTTCAGAACAATGATTTATGCAAACTCTCTTCTAAAACTTATTCGTATGGTGTCATTGAACACTTTTTTAAATACAGTAGTTTTATGCCTTCTGTCTATGAGAGTGATATAAAACTAAAAAAAAAATAACAGCCATAGTACAACTTAATTTTGTATAAGTGACAGAATATTGCCATTTTGCATGCGTTGCGTGTTTATATTGTGCTACTGAACAAAATTAATTTGTTATCAATATGTGGAAAAAAAGAAAAGATTTGGTGTAGTTAATAAATCATGTTAAATCTAAATTAAATTTATCCAACACTGTTCCCAAGACAAGATTTTTCATCTTTTATACGTATTTCTGAATTAAATGTTATGTTGAAAAAACTGCTATACAGCGTAAGTAATAAAAATATTCTATTATAGAACTGATTAAAACCTAATGGCTGCATATATATATCCATAACATACATAATACAGCTAGTATAAGACTATAAGACCCTCGAAATACCATTTAGGCTGTTTAGCAAATTGCCGCCATTTTAAGACCCATTAAAACAAAATTTAAAATATAATTTTGAGAATATTAGACATTAGTCTAAGTCTATACCATTACTTTCAGTTTTACTAATGATCACTGTGCCCCAATGTGCCTTCATATCCATTAATTTCTTTTTTATTCTAACCTATACAACCGATATTTAGTTACCGTATTTAGTATTTCGCCCTTATATTATTTTGTTATTTTGCTGGCGTGGCAATTTTTTGATAGAAAACATTTACAAGTTTACCCTAAATCTAATTTTGCACTTTCAATTCACCAATTACCACCGTCAAAACTCAGCTCCATTCCGAATATAATATTAATATGTTAAATATATGATAAGACTATAAATGTCGCCATCATTCAATAAACGTTCTTTTTGTTTTATATCCATTTGTAATCTCGTTCGAAAACCAATTTATAACGTTTGTCTTTAAAAGTTACTTATAAGACAATATCTGTAGGTGTAGTGTAATAGTTTCCTTGCACACCAAATAACAGCTTTAATACAGCAGTTATACAGCCTCTTTTGTGCTTGTACAGCTACTGTACAGCGCTACTAACGCATATAGCTGCATAATTTGTGCCAATTTTTTACTTATAAAAACTGTATAAGCGCTTATACAGCTTTTATGCAGCCAGAAAATACAGACTTTAGTATAAAAACAAACGTCAATACAGCTCGTATACAGCTTGCATGCTGTTTG
This sequence comes from Parnassius orleans, assembly GCA_029286625.1. Classification (NCBI taxonomy): domain Eukaryota; kingdom Metazoa; phylum Arthropoda; class Insecta; order Lepidoptera; family Papilionidae; genus Parnassius; species Parnassius orleans. The sequence continues at coordinate 82,990 of JAGSMP010000191.1, forward strand.
GGACTATAATCCACAGTCCTGCGCAGATGGCTAGTTTTTGTTGAGACTGGCCGCCGTGACCCAAATTCGGTCTGGGTGACATTATTATTATTATATTATTTTCCCACCTCTAACGACATTAACACATAAAAGTCAAAAATAGTTTTTTACAAAAAACGATCAAGCTATGTACATGTCTTATATATTTAAGAGCACTATAATCAACATCCGCACGAGTCAAGTCAACTATTTATTCTGTTTTTTAAGTAGGAAAACATTTGTGAGCTGTGTTTGCTTATGTACAGTGTAAACGTAGCTTCAACTAATGATTTTATAGTATTTCCGCTATAAATAGGTATCGGATTGTCATCGGTTGTCATTGCCAAAAATTAATTTTATTAAAAATTAAAAGAGCCGTGGTAGCTCAGGGGCTAAGCGCTCGCTGTAAATTTCATAGTACGCAAGCAACCCGGTCTCGATCCCAGCCGGCATCAATGAAATTGTTAATTGCAGTTTTAAGTGCTGATATAGGCACCACGTGCTCGGCGGTGAAGTAAAACATCGTGAGGAAACCTGCATGTCTGAGGAATAAGAAAAAAAAATATTTCGAAGGCATGTGAAGTCCGCTAACATGCGACATTTCTTTGCCCTAAAACCCTCTCAGAAATGAGAGGAGGCCTGTGCCCAGCAGTGGGAAGTATATAAGCTGACTTTAAAGATTTCTAAAATGAAATAAATAATTTCACTTTCTTTAGTCGGTGCTAATACGTAGTGTATAGAAGAATTACAAGCCTTACTTCAGAAACTGTTACGTGGGAATTATTTTATTCATGTTAGTTGTTTGAAGTCGGCTTTTACTGTTTTCAAAGTTTTTTTTTTACCCTTTTGAGTGGACTAAGCAATTTGACGAGGCGGTGTAAGAATATTCATTACCCCATATCGTCTTATGGGTGTCTTAAGAGGAGAGAGAGGGAAAGTGAAACAGGAGATGGGCAGCAGCATCTTTCTGATAACAACTCAAAAAAAAAAAAACGCGGTTGCTAATCGTAGCAACTGTGGCAAATCCCTTCTATGAGCAATCTATGGGGGACGCCTATGTTCAGCAGTGGACTTTTATAGATGTGAGGATAAATGGGTGGTGGCAATATTCTTTATCTTTATTTTTTATTTTATGTTTTAATCTATAAAATAAAAAATAATATTATAATCGCAATGTCGTCTAAACAGTTACATTAAAAAATTCATTCCCTATTTAGCTTCCATTAGCCCTCCAAATTTATATGGGATTATGGGGAAATTTATATGAAGTAGGTATAACCACATAACACAGGAATACTACCGTAAAATGGGGTGAATAGACACAACTTTCAACTTCTACACTGTTTCTCTTACATATTTTGTATAGGTATAAGCTGATAATAAAACACTTTAATGTTGCGAGTCTTGTTGTAGTTTATCGAATAATAATGCTTCTAACGAGTAAAAACATGCAAATTCGTTGTATTTTAGAAAAAAAGTAGTCTGTTTCTATATACCGGGAATCCGGGGTTAATAGATACGACATAGGGGTGAATAGAGAAAAAATGCTAGGGTTGTCAAATTTGCTTTTGTTGTGGTATGTAGGTTGTGAGCTTGTGAGTCAAATGAAAGAAAACATAACTACATCAAAATTGCCATTATAAAAAATAATTAGTTAATAAATCTGATATTTATACAATTCCATTAACTTAAAAATATCAGAGTAATGTAATTTAACTGCTTTGCAGCGTAAACATTTCCGACATAAAGCCATTAGATAAATAAGCCAGTGCTTACGTAGTTTTCAAGATATTTTTTTTAAATAATAAAAATATAAAATGTTTCAAAGTTTGTTAGACTATATAACACTAATTATAATACTACGTGTTTTGATTAATAACCTTTGGTTATTTTTAGTTGTAGGTAACAAGACGAGATCAATAATCACTATTACTTATTTATAAAATTATGTAAGCACTAAACATAAAAGTCAATTGACATAATTGCGGGACTTGAAGCTGATAACTCACCTATTCCGCACCGCTTAGATACCTTTTCAACTCGTATACCGAGCGTCTCTGTTAAACAATAAAATACAAATATAATGAATGATATATTTACCTACTAGATAGAACTAATTCATATGAGCACACTAAGTATATTTACTGCAGGAACTTCTATCTGGTGTAATGGTAAAACCTCAAGTATTTGGAATTTTAATGTATAACAAATATCAAAATTTAACATTTATAATAGAAGACTTTTAAATACCTTTAAAATGGTTTAAACGGTTTTATTTTTTATTTTATTTTTAAATTTTAGTGTCAATTAGCTACTTAAATTAATTTATGTAGTAAGTAAATGGTGCAAATAGTTTTTGACAACCCTAAAAATCATGTTTTTATTAACCCTTTTTACGTTTCTAATAACCCCTCATTCGTATCTATTCACCCCTTTCTTCGTTTCTATTAACCCCAAAGGCGTTTTTATTCATCCCTCAGTCGTATCTATTCACACATTCAAAATACCAGTATCCTCATTTTACTATTTAAAAGAATAAAATCGTTCAATATCGATATTCATATTTTGTATTAATAATAGATGAGAAACTCAACTCCCTGAAAAAAAAATTTGCAACAATGAAACACTGAAGAACTTGATGTTTAACTAAAAGTTTTACACAACATAAAACCACTTGTACTCACACGTTTATAATAACCGCCCTTTTCTTTACTGTCATCAAAATTGACACTAATTTAAAGGTTACCAAAATTAAGGAAAAATGTTGGCAAATAATAAACAGTAGTAATAAACAGACGTTCCCGAGCTGGTCTACAGCTCGGGAACGTCTGTTTATTAACCTAGAGACAACTTTAACAAATAACCAGACTTGTGTCTATTCACCCCGCGATTTCTATTCACCCCATCTTACGGTAAGTGTTCTTTGCTCTGAGAGTATAACCTAAATAGTTTGGAAAATCCAAAAGCGCACGCCTCATGAGCGTTTCATTTAATTTTGATGAAAAAAATAAATTGTATTCCTGACTATTAAAATATATTATTTACGTGTTTTAAATTTATCGCTCTATTATTTTAACAGGTAGTGCCACTTACAGGAAAAAAATAATAATGTTCACAAAATAAATCGATTACACAAAGTATAAAATTAATATACAACTCTGTGTAAAAGTATCGAATATGTCAATAAAAGACCCGCGTAAAAGAGGTCGTTCTAATTTTTTACTGCATGTTGGTAGCACTGTACTGATTTAGCGCTAAAGTTTGAGCAGGATCTGTCATTTAATTTGTTTTAAACTACACTTTTGTTGGTCATAGTTTTGAGTTATCGGCGATTTTACAATGGAAAATATTGTTGAACAAAGAGTGTGCCTTAAATCTAATTTTGCACTTTCAATTCACCAATTATCACCGTCAAAACTCAGCTCCAATCCGAATATAATATTAATATGTTAAATATATGTTAAGACATTAAATGTCGCCATCATTCAATAAACGTTCTTTTTGTTTTATATCCATTTGTAATCTCGTTCGAAAACCAATTTATAACGTTTGTCTTTAAAAGTTACTTATAAGACAATATCTGTAGGTGTAGTGTAATAGTTTCCTTGCACACCAAATAACAGCTGTAATACAGCAGTTATACAGCCTCTTTGTGCTTGTACAGCTACTGTACAGCGCTACTAACGATAAGCTGCATAATTTGTGCTATTTTTACTTATAACAACTGTATAAGCTTATAAAGCTTTTACAGCCAGAAAATACAGCATTCTAGTATAAAACGAACTCAATACAGCTCGTATACAGCTTGAATGCTGTTTGGGACTATAATCCACAGTCCTGCGCAGATGGCTAGTTTTTGTTGAGACTGGCCGCCTGACCCAAATTCGGTCTGGGTGACATTGTTATTATTATATTATTTTCCCACCTCTAACGACATTAACACATAAAATCAAAAATAGTTTTACAAAAACGATTAAGCACATGTCTTATATATTTAAGAGCGCTATAATCAACATCCGCACGAGTCAAGTCAACTATTTATTCTGTTTTTAAGTAGGAAAACATTTGTGAGCTATGTTTGCTTATGTACAGTGTAAACGTAGCTTCAACTAATGATTATAGTATTTCCGCTATAAATAGGTATCGGATTGTCACTCAAATACACAAAAATTTATTTTATTAAAAATTAAAAGAGCCGTAGTAGCTCAGGGCTAAGCGCTCGCTGTAAATTTCATAGTACGCAAAACCCGGTCTCGATCCCAGCCGGCATCAATGAAATTAATTGCAATTTAAGTGCTGATATAGGTACCACGTGCTCGGCGGTGAAGTAAAACATCGTGAGCAAACCTGCATGTCTGAGGAATAAGAAAAAAAAATATTTCGAAGACATGTGAAGTCCGCTAACATGCGACATTTCTTTGCCCTAAAACCCTCTCAGAAATTAGAGGAGGCCTGAGCCCAGCAGTGGGAAGTATATATATTAAAGATTTCTAAAATTAAATAAATAATTTCACTTTCTTTAGTCGGTGCTAATACGTAGTGTATAGAAGAATTACAAGCCTAACTTCAGAAACTGTTAAGTGGAATTATTTTATTCATTTTAGTTGTTTGAAGTCGGCTTTACTGTTTTCAAAGTTTTTTTTTTACCCTTTTGAGTGGACTAAGCAATTTGACGAGGCGGTGTAAGAATATTCATTACCCCATATCGTCTTATGGGTGTCTTAAGAGGAGAGAGAGGGAAAGTGAAACAGGAGATGGGCAGCAGCATCTTTCTGATAACAGCTCAAATTAATTAAAAAAACGCGGTTGCTAATCGTAGCAACTGTGGCAAGTCCCTTCTATGAGCAATCTATGGGGGACGCCTACGTTCAGCAGTGGACTTTTATAGATGTGAGGATGAATGGATGGTGGGAATATTCTTTATCTTTATTTTTTATTTTATGTTTTAATCTATAAAATAAAAAATAATATCATAATCGCAATGTCGTCTAAACAGTTACATTAAAATCTGCATTCCCTATTTAGCTTCCATTAGCCCTCCAAATTTATATGGGATTAAAAATTTTATAATGGGAAATTTATATGAAGTAGGTATAACCACATAACACAGAAATACTACCGTAAAATGGAGTGAATAGACATAACTTTCAACTTCTACACTGTTTTTCTTACATATTTTGTATAGGTATAAGCTGATAATAAAACACTTTAATGTTGCGAGTCTTGTTGTAGTTTATCGAATAATAATGCTTCTAACGAGTAAAAACATGCAAATTCGTTGTATTTTAGAAAAAAAGTAGTCTGTTTCTATATACCGGGAATCCGGGGTTAATAGATACGACATAGGGTGAATAGAGAAAATGCTAGGGTTGTCAAATTTGCTTTTGTTGTGGTATGTAGGTTGTGAGCTTGTGAGTCAAATGAAAGAAAACATAACTACATCAAAATTGCCATTATAAAAAATAATTAGTTAATAAATCTGATATTTATACAATTCCATTAACTTAAAAATATCAGAGTAATGTAATTTAACTGCTTTGCAGCGTAAACATTTCCGACATAAAGCCATTAGATAAATAAGCCAGTGCTTACGTAGTTTTCAAGATATTTTTTTTAAATAATAAAAATATAAAATGTTTCAAAGTTTGTTAGACTATATAACACTAATTATAATACTACGTGTTTTGATTAATAACCTTTGGTTATTTTTAGTTGCAGGTAACAAGACGAGATCAATAATCACTATTACTTATTTATAAAATTATGTAAGCACTAAACATAAAAGTCAATTGACATAATTGCGGGACTTGAAGCTGATAACTCACCTATTCCGCACCGCTTAGATACCTTTTCCACTGTATACCGAGCGTCTCTGTTAAACAATAAAATACAAATATAATGAATGATATATTTACCTACTAGATAGAATTAATTCATATGAGCACACTAAGTATATTTACTGCAGGAACTTCTATCTGGTGTAATGGTAAAACCTCAAGTATTTGGAATTTTAATGTATAACAAATATCAAAATTTAACATTTATAATAGAAGACTTTAAATACCTTTAATATGGTTTAAACGTTTTTTTTAATTTTAGTGTCAATTAGCTACTTAAATTAATTTATGTAGTAAGTAAATGGTGCAAATAGTTTTGACAACCCTAAAATCATGTTTCTATTAACGCCTTTTACGTTTCTAATAACCCTCATTCGTATCTATTCACCCCTTTCTTCGTTTCTATTAACCCCAAAGGCGTTTTTATTCACCCCTCAGTCGTATCTATTCACACATTCAAAATACCACTATCCTCATTTTACTATTTAAAAGAATAAAATCGTTCAATATCGATATCCATATTTTGTATTAATAATAGATGAGAAACTCAACTCCTGAAAAAAATTTGCAACAATGAAACACTGAAGAACTTGATGTTTAACTAAAAGTTTTACACAACATAAAACCACTTGTACTCACACGTTTATAATAACCGCCCTTTTCTTTACTGTCAAAAAAATTGACACTAATTTAAAGGTTACCAAATTAAAGGAAAAATGATGGCAAATAATAAACAGTAGTAATAAACAGACATTCCTGAGCTGGTCTACAGCTCGGAACGTCTGTTTATTAACCTAGAGACAACTTTATCAAATAACCAGACTTGTGTCTATTCACCCCGCGATTTCTATTCACCCCATCTTACGGTAAGTGTTCTTTGCTCTGAGAGTATAATCTAAATAGTTTGGAAAATCCAAAAGCGCACGCCTCATGAGCGTTTCATTTAATTTTGTAAAAAAAAAATTGTATTCCTGACTTTTAAAGTACTTATATTATTTACATATTTTTTTAATTTAGCACTCTATTATTTTAGCAGGTAGTGTCACCTACAGGAAAAAAAATAATGTTCACCAAAATAAATCGATTACACAAAGTATAAAATCAATATAAAATAATCAGTATAAAAGCAAAAATATGAAAGCGCCTTTAAATTTTTAATAGCAATAAAACTTAAAAATCATTTTATTAACAAACTACGCGTACTATGCTATTGATATGAAATAGAAACCAATTGATGTAATTCTGAAGCTAATAAAAACCTGTCTCGATCATTGAAGTAATATAGTTGATATAGTACATAATAGCTCAATGGTGTCGAATTCGATACGTCAATTTTTTCGGGAGTTATCATGACCACATACAAAATCAACATCCGGACGTACACGTAAATTTTTTTTCAAACCGTTTTTTTTTTCAAAGTGGCAATATTAAATGATTTTCAGAAAATATAAAATTGATTAATTCGAGTGTTTACTTGATATACGGCTACTTATATTATTGTATAAGTGCAATATGGTTATGTTAGAAGTATTTCAAGAACAAAAATTTGCTTGACCTTGATATATCGAGAGTAATGCACAAATTTTTTTTATTTTACCTAATAACGCTTCGCGTTATGAGACGTGCAATAGGTTATACTATTTATTAAAAAATAAAAAAGAATCATCAATGTCGGTTCACAATTAACGAAGATACCGCGTAACAAACATACAATAAGACATACAGTCGAATTAAGAACCTCGTTTTTTTTTTAAAATTGGCTAAAACATTGTTCGTGATGATTTTTTTTTTTGCTTAATGATGAATTTGCTATCAAAAAAGTAGGTGCACCTACTCGTACGTGCGATTCCATTATAGCCTCGCTATTAATTTCTCATTTCGTGACTATCTTGGAGCTCAATCTTTTTTTGTAACTAAAAAAACGTTTTACGTGGTAGAGCTGCCCGGTGGTAAACGAAAAGATCATGAGGAAATCTGCACGTCTGAGGAATTACACAGCAGCATTAAGCTGCTATTTGACGCTGGTATTCTGTGAGAGCGTTGTACCTACTTCCCCAATCGAGCCGACCCATTCGTGCTACAACTATAATAACAGCATTGATCTACTACATGCAAACCTATGTTAGCGCAAAACGAGAAATACCCATTTTAGCTTGAAGCGCAGATTCAATTAACTTGCTTTCTCATTTTAGTGTTATTTCCGTACAAATTACAACTTTGCTAATGGTATTAAACATTAAGGTTAATTCTGCCTTAAAAATACAATACGAGCTGAATGAATAAATATGCATATTACGTATAAATTATGTAGCAATTAAAAGTTGCAATACTTGGGTAAGATCACTTTGAGGTTATCTTGGCAGTGTTTTTTTTTTTTAAATAAACAAGCTAGACGCTAAATCAAATGCGTTGTGTAAAATGTAGTAAGTTGGCAGCACTGGAGTCACATGAGTTCTGATTAAACGCATTTCTTTCTTTCTTATTTTATAAAATTGTAAATGGCACCACATTATTTAATAGATCATACCCAGGGGAAGCCGGGGCGGGTCGCTAGTAAAGAATATAACATAATCATTAATATATTATGTACATACATACATAATATATCGTATATAGTACGTGAGGGTAATATGGTCATCCGGTTAATATGGTCACTTTCTTATAAGTAACTCAAAAACTACAGCCTTGTTTGTATGGATGGCACTGTGATACGATAGCTCTTCATCCGTCAATCAAATAATAAAGGGTCAAAGGGGCGCTGCTTTATCGAGGTAATTTTGACAGTTGACATTATTATAAATATTAATGTCGATTTTAGTGTAGTTTCGAAGTGTTCCTAATTATTGCCAAAGCTTGTTTGCTATTTTTTTCCTAATATATTAGTTATAGTATACGACCTTGCGTTTTTGTCTCTGTCTTCCTCATAGGTTTGGTTTTGTAGGGCGGCAAAGCTTAAGGTGACCATATTACCCTCACATATCTTAAACCAAATAATTGTGAAATGATACAGTAATAACTGAGAAGTTGCAGCTGGTTTGTTTAGCAATACAACTAATGCTTCACATTGCTACAGAATTGAAAGCAACACGTTCAACTTGATATGAATACGTCTCACTTACTTACTTTCTTTTAATACGCGCTGAAATTTAAGTTCGAAATCCACTTTATAAACCTTGATCCACATTTACTATTTGTAAACGCAGTGCAAGCCTAAAACCCATATTCCGTAAGTCATAACAAGTAATTGAAGAATTAAATTAACAGCTTACATTACGTGTGGTAACGACGTTAGAGAATACGTTACTACGTGATAGAGCCATGTTACAGCTATATTATGGTTGTAGCACGAATGGGTCGACTCGACCAGGAAGGGGCCACGGTCTCACAGAATATCAGCGTAAAATAGCTACTCAATGGTGCTGAGTTTCGTATGACGAGTATAGAGAACTCTTTTTACTGGAAACGAGGCTTTCCATCTTAGTCCTCAGGGGTGACAGCGCATTTGCATTTTGATTCTTAATTGAGGATAAATGTAGGTGTCTATGGGCCACAGCATCCACTGGTTGATGACTGATCTGATGGTTATATTCTTCTGTAAAAATTCTAGAGTTGGGGTAACGTTTTTTTTAAAGTATTCCACTGATGTCACAGACCTCCTTCCATTTATGGAAGAGTTTGAAAAATAAGAACCATGCTAGCTGAATCGTCAAAATTCGTCTGAAAAATTAGCAATGTTTTCGAGGACATTTGATAACCACGCACACACTGGAGATGCACGGACGAACTCAAAGTAGACGAGAGTGTGGAAAATAAATATTTAACACTAATTTGCAATAATGTGTTGATAAATGAATAACTTAAGACTTTATATTGTTTACTTATGTACACAAACTGTGCACAAACGTGAATAATGGCGTATTGTCTTTGGTCACAGTGGTGCGGATGGATATTCCTCTTTTTTTTTTCAATAAAAAGTCCCGCAAGGAACTCCTTGCTGGTTTTTCCCAGGATAGAGGTTTTTCCGCTCCAGTGGTAAATTACGAGGGGTGATCCAAAAGTAATGATAATGAAAATAAAACACGGTAATTAAAGTTAAAATAATAATTTATTTTTCTACATAGTCTCCTAACAAATCAATACATTTAGTCCATCTTTTTTCTAAACCCAGGATTCCCTTTGAAAAAAATTCTTTGTCTTGACCCTCCCAAAACGCTTCAACAGCGGCCATTACTTCGCTATCGTCTTCGAATTTCTTGCCTCGGAGGCGTTCCTTGAGCCGAGGAAAGAGGTAGAAATCACTAGGAGCTAGATCTGACGAATAGGGAGGGTGTTCGAGCAGTTCGAATCCCGTTTCTTGAATGGCAGCCATCGCAACTGCGGCTTTGTGAGCCGGTGCGTTGTCTTGGTGAAACAGCACTCCAGCTCGCAGTTTGCCGCGTCTTTTTTCCTTATGTAGGTATTCCTAGGTTCTTCCCAGGACAGAGGTTTTTTTTCGAACCAGTGGTAATTAGACAAAAGAGTGACTTTCAATAAGTATTATTTATAATCTATATTGATTAAAAAAGTTTCTGTTTCTGTTAATGGCCTCCCGTAATCTTCTTATTTGGTCTGCGTAGTAAGAGCCCGTAATAGTGGCTCCCTTTTCCAAATATTCCACCATAATTATGCCTTGAGCGTCCCAAAAAACAGATGCCATAACCTTTCCCGCCGAACTTGAAACTTTGAATTTCTTTGGCGTTGGTGAGGAGGCTTCCAAGCTCGCTCCCAAGTCATCGATTGTTGTTTCGTTTCAGGATCAAAATGGTGGATCCAGGTCTCGTCCATAGTCACAAAACGGAACAAAAAATTTTCTTGATCTGCTTGGAACTTTTCGAGATTGACCCTCGAAATGTCAACTCGATTTTTCTTTTGCTCGTCGGTTAACATTCTGGGTACCCAACGCGCAGAGACCTTTTTCATATGCAACTCGTTCGCAAGGATTCTTTGAACGCTGCCATATGGGCTATGTGTTCAGTTGTTACCTAACTTCTATTAAAAATGTCTATCGGGTGGTAAGTGGATGCTGTGGCCCATTCACACCTACATCTATGGTCGATTAAGAATCACAATCAATTTGACGGCTCCGTGACGCAGTGGTTTAGCATCGAGTTGCAGCGCTAAGAGCCGCGGGTTCTAATCCCACACGAAACAAGTATTTGTATGGCCTACAGATAATTGCTCCGGGTCTGGATATTTGTCCTTGTGAAATTTATGTATGTGAACTGCCCGCAAGATACATATGTAATCCTAGGAGCAACGTTTAAAAAAAAATCAAAATCAAAATGGAGACGCGTCATCATATCATCCAGAAGAACTAAGATGGGATATGCAAGGCATTACGAGTTAAAAAGGTTTCCAGTTCTCTTCGCTCACCATACGACACCAAGCAACATTATGCTGGTATTTCACGCTGGTATTCTGAGCGAGTGTGGTCCTTCACCTGACAAGCAAACCCATTCATGCTGCTGCTATGAGACACAGTGCCTTTGCCAAGTATCTCTTTCTTTTGTGTAATTTTATCGTTTAGCCTCTTTTTTCAATTTGCACAAACATACTATGTTTTATAGAATGAGGGTGACAACGAGCACACAGTCTACCTGGTAGTAAGTGGATGCTGTGGCCGATATACACCTACATCTATTCTCAATTAGGACTCAAAATGTAGGTTGTTGTCATCCCTGAGGACTAAGATAGAATGGTTAGTTACCAAAAAAGGGTCTTAAGTACTCTACTCTCACTATACGAAACACAGTAGCACTATGCTGCTAATTAACGCTGGTAAGAATACACACAGAATTGAGAGCGTAGTCTTCCCCGATCGAGCCGACTTTTTTGTTCTCCAACCATAATGTAGCTGCAACGTGGCTCTACTACGTTTATAAATTAATATTTATCGTTTATTTATTATTTTACATTAATATATTCGAAGATTTTCAACTATCACTTTCAAAGTCAAAGTCAAAGTCTTTATTTGCAGAATAAAATGTTTAGGTAATACAGGTATTTAGTATTAGAGTAAGTCTCAATAGTATTCTACCGGGAGCTGTTCCGGTGTGCAAATATATCTTAAAATAATCAAATTAAATTGTACATAATGTCAAAAGCTTGAATAAATTACATAATACATTAAATAATATTGTAATCAATTAAAATATTCCTTAACACTATAATAACACTTGTCAAGACTTGTCACTTGTAAACAAAAGAATGACTTTAAATAAGTATTATTTATAATCTATATTGAAAGTTTCTTTTTCCGTTTCAAGGGCCGACCCTGGTTCCACATGTATTCTTAGTCGTAGTAAGATATTTGTATATTTTAAATTATGTTTAAGGGTTCAAATAATAGGAACTGTGTAAATATATTATTTAATAGATAGCACGTCCTTTACATAGAAGTACCAAAATGGAAGTGAGAAAAAATGTAATAGCGTATTGCTAGAAACAGAACACAATTTTTATTCTTTTATGACTAAAATTATTTTCTTTTTTGGTCATATAATACCGTTGTTATTAAAGATCAATAGCAAAAATGTTGATTGTGAATTTACGAAGCAGTCCAACTAATTTAGAACAATTTTTTTTGTTGATTCTTGATTTGCTGCTAGTAATTTGGTATTGATAAATAATTTAGTATAGCAAAACAAAACGCATAAGAGTAACGCTGTCCTTGGAATTGCCAACACATACAACCTGAGGGACAAATTATATAACTTGTGTAGTCGGTAGAAGAGTCAATTGTAATTCCTAAGAACACTCTTGGGAATTACACATTGATAAGCTGAAGGAATTAAGTTTACTGCTTTGCATGAAATTGGACGGTTAAAGAGACGCGATAGCTCAGAGATTAAGCGCTCGTCCACAATGGAATTGCTAATTGCAATTTTACGTGCTGATTTGCCACATTCTCGACAGTAAAAGAAAACAGTGTGTGGAAGCCTGCATTCAAAGAGATTTAAATATATAGGTATACTAACTACTTAAATGCCTGCATCTTAAATATTTCTCCGGATTCTGAAATAGAATCCTTCCCCGGACAAGCAGCTGTATGCAGATGAACGAAGAGGTCGCCTTCGTATTGCTAGCATACAATGCTTTATACAGCTGCAGCTCTTCCGCATAAAAAATAGTTGCAGCTCTCCTTTTGATAATTTCATCAAAAGTTGTTTTAAGGTCACAACGGTCCGTTATTAAATAGGACGCTCCGTAATATTCCGATTGCGTAGCAAAGGAAAAGCGTCTGTCGCAATTTAACTAATGAAACCGTTACCGGGCCAAATCGTTGAACAAACCACCAGCGGAAAAGGAAAAGCGTTCTTATGAAACGTATGAGGTCATTTCACTGTCACTATCACTGTTGAACGTTGGCCGCCCCCATAGATTGTCACAAAGTACTGTTATTCTCTATGAGGCGATTAAAGGAATGGCGAGAAAGATGTCGTTATATCCATCTCGTTTACGTCGGACACAATAATCTCAATGGCGCTAGTGACATAACTACAATCGTTACCGCTAATAGAAAACTATAAAAATTTCGTTCATTCGTTTTACTAAAGTAAATTGCAAATAACAATTTCATAGGTGCTAGTGGAAATCGAGCCCCTGGGCTACCAAATGTGTTTAATAAATTATACCCAATGGTATTAAATTAGTCTTTTATACATATATTATATACCTCATATCATCCCGTAGGTGTAAAGTACAGAGGGAAACTGAAACAAGGTATGCTTCTGTATTATTTTATTGTTTAAATAATGGTTTGTTTGTTTGTTCTGCGAATGTGAAGTATTGATTAAGCCGAACGTCCACCGCGAACTAAACTATGTAAAAACTAGTAGGCTCAGTGAACTAAGCTAAGCTAACCTGGAAAATCGTTGCACGTCCACCGAAAAATAAGCTAAAACAAACAACACTATGCGGAAGGCGCCAGAGGGTTAAGGTAAGGGGGTGAGAGGTACTTAGTTTAGTTCGCGTAGTTTCGGATCGGCCTACACAACTAAGTTAGTTTGACTTAGTTTGGCTATTTTACCTAGCTTAGCTGGCATAGTTTGCGGAGGACGCACATGTATGAAAAGCTGGCTCAGCTATACGCGCTAAGATAAACTAAGTTAGTTTAGTTTGCGGTGGACGTTCGGCTTTAAAATGAAACAAGCTAAGCTCTAATGTCAAATAAATATAACTTATTTTTGCCGTTAATATTTATTGCCTAAATTGTGTTCGTAAGTGTTAGGAATGCGTTAGAAGGTAGTTCTCTTGCTTACGCAATTAATCATTATCAGCAATAAAACAGAGTAACGCATTACGCATTTAGCGTAGCGAAATTACAATTCGACCATACTGTAATACGTGCGAGGAATTTTGTCTGCTTAAGGGACTTGAGAAACTATTGGCATCGACTGTGCTGACTCAAACTGCTGTCAAAATCTTCCCAAAACTTAGCAATGTGACTCGATACATTGTGAAGATTTATTTTAGATAATTTTTTATTACTTGACACTGGAAAAATTACAACCATACGACTCCATTACTAAAGAAGAAAAAAGCCCTCGTTTTCTAGATAATTTAATTATCTCGGGTCGTTAGTATTAAAGCTATCAATGCTCTTTGATCGCGAGACCTCTCCCATTTATCTATACTTTTAAATTATCTGTTTCAAAGTCATAAAGTGACTTATAATATTTTTATTTCAATATATGGTATAGTTAATTGAAACAGTCTTGATCTGAAATAGTCTATAATAATATATTAGGTACTTACCTGAGTAGAGTAAATAATAATAATAATTTTATAAATAATAAAATTATTTTTGATTTGAGAATAAAAGTTCCTATAACTCTTTCATTAATTAATCAGTGTTTGATTTGATATGACCTTTATCAAACTATAAGTACGTATAGCGGTCACCATGAAATTAAGGATTATGAAATTGCCTCATTGGTGGCAAAACATTCAAGTTACGTGACCAAGATCTCGTCAGCAAACCCACTTAATGCACATGCAGATTGGATAATAAAACATGTAATGCCAGTTACTAGACTCCACAGAATCAGTAATTCATTTATGGGGCAATGTATACGCTTTTACAACAAAATTCCAGAACATTGAATAAAACTATATATACGGATTTTATCGCGTTAAATTTAACCCAGAACATGTTCAAAGTTTGTCAATAAACAAGTTTAAAAGTTTTATTAAAGAAAAACTGTACAAAAAGGGTTATTATAATATCAAGGAATATATTAATGAAAATAAGGTGATCGCCACCATGATGGTTCAATGAAAATTCATTTAAAATTTGTACAAACAAAATTATTGTTAAGTGAAATGTTTTAAAAAAAGTCCCGCTGGGTTTCTTGCTGGTTCTTCCCAGGAAAGAGGTATTTTCCGAACCAGTGGTATATAAAAAATGCATTTCAATAAGTATTGTGTAATAATCAATATTGAATAAAAAATCATTCTATTCTATTCTATTCTGTACTGAGTGCGACAAAAAATTAAATATTTAAATAAATATATATATATTATGATAATTAACCCCACGAAAGAAAATTACCCCCACACTAGGATTTTCTCTTGTATCGTGGAGGCATTACATACATAAATTGCACAAGAACAAACATCCAGACCGGGAACAATATTTGTAGGCCACACACATACTTGTTCTTGAGCTATCATTATTGTGTATTTTAATAAATAAATTAAATAATATCTATACTTTACAGCGTCCTTCATTCAGCCCTGTTCCAAGTCTGACCCCAACCTGAACCAATGCATTCAGAAAGCGATAGAAGTGGCGGGTTCTAAATTCGCTGAAGGCATCCCAGAGCTGGGCATCGCTCCGTTAGACCCTATGAACCTCGGCACCGTGGATGTCGAGAACCCTGCCCTCAATCTTATCTTCACCGACACCGTCGTCACTGGACTCAAGGATTTCAGAGTCAATTCCTTCAAGTAAGTTGCATTTAGTCTTCAGAATTAAAAAAAATCATTGTTAAGACCTTGAACCGAGTTGCCAAAGCTACCATCAGGTGGTAAGACTCCTTTTCCACCGACTTCAAAAAGGAGGAGGTACTCAATTCGACTGTATGTTCTTTTTTATGTGTGTTACCTCATAACTTTTGTCTGGGTGAACCGATTTCGATGATTCTTTTTTTATTTGGAAGCTGGTGCTTTTCGTGTGGTCCCATATAAATTTGATCAAGGTCTGACCAATAGTTTTTTAGTTATTCTTAATAATTAATATTGAAGTCAGTTGTACAATTTTTTTTTAATTTTAAATTATTATGTCTAGGAGTCCATCTAAGTAGGTACCACCCTACCTATTTTTGTCCCCAAACAACAGTGCGTGCGTATAGAGACCCAATATAATTACAGGCTCTGAGGCTTTCCATCTAAGTCCTCAGAGGTGACAATGCATCTGTAGCATATGTTTGAAGTTGACTGCAGGTGTCCATGGACTGCAGTAGCACTGCAATAGCCACTTACCATCGAGTAGACCGTAAGTTCGCATATCATTTCAGTTTTAAAAAAAACTAGTACGAAATTTCAATGTACACGAGCAATTCGAGTTCAATCTCTGTCGGCTCCACTAAAATTGTTGATTACAATTCTGATGCTGATTTTCCGCGTGATTGAGCCTTTTTACTGGAAACGAGGCATTCCATCTCAGTCTTCACGAGTGACAACGCATCTGCATTTCGATTCGTCATCGAGGATAGATGTAGATGTCTATGGGTCAACCACTTACCATCAGGTGAACTGTGTGCTCGAAGTAACTCACATTAATAGACCATATCCAGGGTCGCTAGCAATAAATAATTATAAATATATATATATATATATATATATATATATATATATATATATATATATATATATATATATATATATATATATATATATATATACATAATAAATAAATTATAAAAATTATTGAAACAAAGTTTGGCAGCGATTAACTTATTCACAGAAATATGTTTTCTTTTTTTTAATTAGTATTTGATACAATTATCAAATTCCAGAATCAACACAGAGACAGGAAAAGCGGTGTTCGACTTCACCGCCAACGTGACCCTGAGCGCGAACTACAACATGGACGGTCGGGTGCTCCTCCTGGCCATCAAAGGAGACGGTCAAGCTAAGATTATAATCAGTGAGTCTTTTATTAAACATATCACTATCTGTTACTTACCCGGCGCGTTGCTACCGCAGAAGAAATGATTGTGAAAATTTGGTTTTGGAAAAGTTATATTGTTTCATTAGGAATGATAATACATTCATTGAATATATAACTTTCAAATAAATTTGTCGGTACGACACGCGCGCCATCTACTGAAGTTAATTGTACTATGCCTATAACCTTCGCGGAAGTGCAAGCAATAAGTTGATAAAGTTTAAGCGAAATCTGATGAACGATATGGCAGCGCATAAAATAAGAACAAACAAAATTTAATTTTTATATATTATATGTACTTTACATTTTTTAAAGAGGAAAGTAAACCAGGAGGCGGGCGGCAGCGCCTAACAACTAAAAAACTGAGGTTGACAACCCGCTTGCCAGAATAGCAACTATGGCAAATAACAGTTCAGCAGTGGAGTTTTGATAGGCTGTACGCTGCAACGGAAAATAATATAATATGTGTAAACATATTATATTATTCTATTTTCTAATATGTTACAAAGATATTAAACCCTTTTTACTGGAAACGAGGCATTCCATCTTAGTCCTCAGGGGTGAAAACGCATCTGCATTTAGATTCTTAATCGTGGATAAATGTAGATGTCTATGGGCCACAGCATCCACTTAGTATCAGGTGGATTGTGTGCTCATTTGTCACCCTTATTCTATACAAAAAATACCCGTGATAGCTTAGGGTCTAAGTGTTGACTGTAAATGTCACAGTACGCGAGCAACCCGGGTTCGATTACTGCCAGCCCTAATGAAATTGTTAATTGTAATCTTAAATACTGATTTACCACGTTCTCAATAGAAGTCTGCATGTTTAAGAAATTAAAAAAAATATTTCGATATGTGCAGTCTGTAAAGCGTCAACACGTATTGGGACAGCGCGGCGGACATTTCCTTGCCTTTAAACCCTCTCAGAAATGGTGTGTCTTTCGTGTTGGGAGTAGTGGTGCTGAGATTAGTGGTGACGGGGATAGTGCACGTAATTGAGGAAGGGCGGGAGGTGTTCTTCAAACTAGTTAAGACACATCATTTTATTTTATTGCGCGGGTCTTAGTAAATTGATTTTTAACATCTTTAACACCTTACTCTTACGAAATAGTGATGGACCGTATGACAGTTACTGACACCCAATTATTCGGAAGCTGGCAAGCCAAAGGTTCTGGAGATGTTCTCAAGATCACCCTTCTGTTACAGCAAACCTAAACATCGTGATTAAATACGACTACGAGACAAAGGACGGTCACTGGGTGGTCACGAAATACAAAGACAACTACAAGATGGACAAGGCGCAGTTTAAATTTACCAACCTCTTCGGGGGAAAGAATAAGGAACTTGGTAAGCACCTGGTCTGCAGCGTTGCTCCAGTATAAGCACATTCGTGGCTTGATATGCAGTATATATTAGTCCACAGCTGAACATAGGTTTCCCCCACAGCTTGCCTCATAGAGGAGATATTTGACAAGCCACACTTGGCAAACGGGTCAGCAATCGCAGTTCTTTATGATTTTGTTTTATCAGTAAGATGCTGCCCATCTCCTGTTTCATATCCCTCTGTCGCCTCTTACGACTCCCGCGGGGCGGGTAGTGGATTCCCTTACACCTTACACGGTAATAACACAGATTAAATAATGTTACTACGTGAGTAATAATACATAGTATTATTGCCAAAGAAACAGAGACAGAGAGGAATGATTTCATTATCACGAATAGAAGTTTAAACGCTCGTTTACCAACTTATCGACAGTTTCTGTTAGAATAATTTGCTTATACGTGGTCGAGCCATGAAGCAGCTATACTATGGTTGTAGCACGAATGCGTCGGCTCAACCGGGGTAGGACCACGCTCTTACAGAATACCTACCAACGTTGAATAGCAGCTCAATGCTGCTATGTTTCGTATGGTGAGTGTAGAGAACCGGAGACCCTTTTTACTGGATAGGTACGAGGCATTCCATCTTATTCCTCAGTTGTGAAAACGCATCTGCATTTTGATTCTTAATCGAGGACAAATATAGATGTCTATGGGCCAGAGCATCCACTTACCATCAGTTGGACTGTGTGTTCCTTTGTCACCCTTATTCTATAAAAAAAAACTTACTAGTCTTCTATAACAACCCGTAAAAGTACACTGCCGGACATGGGCCTCTTCCGTTGTTGAGGATTCGCCTTAATCCTCACGTTCGGCAAGCAGATTGACACCCGCAGATCGCAGTGCCAGATATATCGCACCTTGAACGCTGTTGCAATGCCGTTTATTTTACTTCTGGAATAAACGAGATAGCTATACTGCCATCTATTAGAAGATCAGAAGCCATAAGGTTTTGACGTGAATACGTCTTTAAATTTGTTTCCATAGTAGGAGGCAATTCAGAAAATTGATGATAAAAACAAACGGAGGATACAGTTTGGTGTTGCAGCTACATATCTACCATCTACATCCATAATTTTATTACACCACTCGATAGCTAAAGGATCAAAGAATTCATTACGTATGTGAGTGAGTGAGGACTACGAAGCATCACGCGCGGCTAAGGGTGAAGCACCGCCATTTTGAGGTCGTTTCGCTGCGTCACATAATTTCTGTTTAGTATAAATTATGTCGTTACGCACACGTAATCACGTAAAACAACACAGCAACACCTCGATTATTTTTTTCAGATATTTCCTATTGTCAACACTTGCTATAGTAATTAAAGATATTTAAATAGAAGCTCTATTTCAGCCGACACAACACTAACATTTGTAAACGAAAGTTGGGAGATTATAATGCAAGATGTCTCACCGCCATCCCTCAAAAAAATCATTAAACGCAGCGTTCAGGAAGTCAAGAAATTCTTCGCCGCCGTTCCTGCAGCGGAGCTCATGCTCCCATAAACGGTTGAGGTCTTTGCCTTCAATGTCATCTATTATTCATGGCATGAACCATTCGCTACCTCGCCATCTCATTAATTCTTTTGACATCTCTTTGATTATGAGCTTTATATAATCACTTCTTCATTTCTTCTATTCTAATATTTTTATTTATTAGATATCGGTCTATATAGTCCGACATCAATTCTTTCCATTCAATCATTCTTTTCCATAGATTATCTATCTAGACTATATATAACAAAATCAATTGCCGTGCGTAGTCGCACAAAAACTGAAAAAGTTATTTTGTCCACTTAGGCGCCTTAAAAACTTGAACTATTGTAGTCATCGACTATCCGTTGGGTTCAGCTATCGTCAAACTCCTCCAAGTACTTCTCAATGTGACGCATCGGCATATTGTAAAGAAGTTTTTGAAACAAAATATTTTAAATGAATTTCTTACTTGACACTGGCAAAAGAATATTCGTGCGTGTCCATAACCAAAGAAAAAACATACTATTGTATAAAAACGTATAAAAACTTTTTATACGTCCATGCTCGTGATGGATGAAATAGGAAATATGTATAAGGTAAATTTTAATTCATCATAACATTACCACGACCATTTCACCAATACCATTAGAGTATTATGTTTTTGACGGTACTCTTTACATCACACATTACATATAAATAACCTTGTAATAGATGAAATAGGAAATGTGCGGTAACTTTTCAATTCATCACATTATAACACTACCAGTTCACCTATACCATTTGAGTCTTATTACTTATTAAGTTTTTGACATACTCTTTACATCTCACATTAGAAGTAAATTACCTTGTAATGGATGAAATAGGATGTATGGGGTAAATTTAAATTCATCAAATTACTACTACCATTTCACGATTAACAAAACCAAATTCATCAGGGTGTACATCGTATTCATCAATAATTTTTATGTATTTAAATACCGTCAACTGTGGCAACATTACCATATTTTTTTACTTTTATGCAATTTACTCCAACATGGGGCTAGTTGTTTACGTTTACATTGATTTATTTTGTAAAAAAATGTGTATCTCTTTTGGTTGGACTATTGAATCTTAATAAATCTCACATAGAATCGCTATAATAACCAAGAGTATGAGCGAGGTAAAATTGACACATTTTTGGCAACTTTACCTAGCCTACAGTTTGCATTGAATTGTGTCCCAGGTGTTTTTGGAGGCATTTTGAATATATCTAAAATTGTAGGCAAATTTGTTACTTATGTATTTCTTTCACACCAAAATATTTCATTAACGAACAAAAAAATCGATAGGTATTATATTTATTTTAAAGTTACTATCCTGAATAACTGAACAAAATCTTAAAACGGTTCCCACACAAAACCATATTAATTATGCGTGCTAAATTTGACAACCCTAGTCATAGGTGCCTACATGCTATGTGAAGTAACTTTACCTAACATCAAGCAACATTGCCTTTTCCAATAACTCAAGAAATAGAATATTTATAGAATTGAACCATTGCGATACACCTTAATAACAGTATATCATATACTATTAAATATAAGCCACTTACGTGCAATTTGATTTTCTATAATGCTCGGGCCACACTAACGAGAAATGCCGTTAATTATCGCGTTGATGGGCGTTGAATGTAGGTGTGGCCACCACTTAACGCGATAATTTTACAACGGCATTAACAATGCCGTTTGCCGTTGGGCAATAATTCGAGTGGCGGTAAATCAAAGAGATTAACGCACGAATTAACGCGTTGAAGCGGCCACACTACGTTTGTCTCATTGTGCACGGTGAGCGCAACGGGGTCGCACGTATGGCTATGACAGAGTGGAATAATGAAAAAGTTATTACGTTTCTTGAGATTCTGCAAACAGAGCCATGCTTAGGCAATGATAAAATATATTCATATAATAAAAATTTACACTCATCAAATATAGAGTAGCAGCGTCAACGTCCATCCATCTTGCTTGAAATTCAAGGAACATTAACGCTAGGGTTGCCAACCCCAAATTTAAAAACCTAGGATTTGAAGTTGGTAAAACCAGGACAATTCAGAATAAAAACAGGACGCAGTAAAGGCCTTGTCAAACATAACTGCGAACCGAACCGAACCGAAACGTGGCGAATGTATGTGCTATGTATGCAAGTATCGGTTTATTTTTGCTTTTTATATGCGACTAGATTCAAACGATACCATACATAACAAAATAAAAACGTTTCGCCACGCTATCGGTTCGCTGTCTGTTTGACTCGGGCTTAATAGAGTTGCAATAATAAAATTAATATGTAGTGAAAATAGGTTAAATGAAATTCAAGTAATGATAATAATCATATTTTTTAATAAAAGTATTTGAATAAAATTATTAAAATATAAAACAAACGCTTTAGTTTGTAACAAGTTCTTTAAATTTAGGTAAGTTATAGTTAAAAAAGTGCCACACGAATTTTAAAATACATGTACTTATCAGGGTGCTTTAAAAACCCAGGACGCTGCTTAAAAACTATCCAGGACATCCCAGGACACTACAAAAAGTAGAACATGTCCTGGGAAAACAGGACGGATGGCAACCCTAATTAACGCCAACTTTAACGCCGTTCAACGGCATTGAAATTGAAATGACGTTGACCGTTCCAAGTGTGGCCGCACACTTTATCGCGTTAAAATTAAGGCAATAATTGTTGCGTTTATGGGCATTGACGTTTCCGTTACTGTGGCCCCGGCATAAGAAACACCGATCTTTATGCGATGACGCTGCGAACATAATTGACCACATAGAATGAAAAAGCTGTTATTTAGACGATAAACGAAGTTGCTAGCTTGAAAAACTTTTTGGGATATCACAGTTTATTATAAAATTCACCAATATGTCTAAAATTGCATAAATTGCCACAGACAAAAAAAAATATTAACATTGAAACTAGTTAAGGTAGGTGAGGTAAAGATGCCCATGGAAGGTAAGGATGCCACAGTTGACGGTAAGTGAAATAATATACTACGTACTAGAAAAGACACCGCGAGCAAAAGTTGTGCGACAGAGCGCGTGGCAGGAGGCACAGAGTACCTTTTTATGGTACAGACTAAGTAAATTTGAACCCAAGGGCTCTAATACGTGTTGCAAACGACTTAGCCTCGGCGTCTCTTCTAATACGTAGTACCTACATATTAATTCAACGATTTTTATAACCGCTAGCGTAAAAAAAATATTAATTCAACTCTTTATCTCCAGCAAGAACAATTAGAAGCGTGCTCAACGCGAACTGGGAGTCCGTCATACACGACATAGCTCCCGTGGCTTTTGCGAAAATAATCGCCGCCTGTGTAAACGAAACCAAAAAACTATTCGCCGCCGTTCCCGCCAACGAATTACTGTCGCCTTGAAACTGCGCAACCGATGCAGAAGCAATAGTATTATGCAACTCTTATACCTACATGGTGTAACAGCGCACTCGGTTATAAGTACGAGGGCAAACTGCAGACAGACGTCATGAAATATTACACAAAATGTCCGAGTCCGTTTCCATTGATTTCATATGGGATAAAAGCCTATAGGCAAAGCTCGACTTTGCAAGAACAATTTTTACCTACCTACATATATTTAGTTTTAGGTATTTTTGTTAGACTTTGCCATTTTGTTATTTCAAAACAATTATAATTATATATAATTTGAATGTTACATAAAATGAAAAGATTCTCAAAAGTATACACAAAGAACGCGTTTAAATTATTGTATTTCTTTTATTTGTTCCTAATCCTAAGTTTGCCCTCGTAATGCTTTAAGGCAACATTTACTATTTATAAAATATTAACAGACAGTTTTTCAATATTTTAACAAATATTTAAAATCTTTCTTTGTATACAAATCATTAATAATTGAAGTAAATTTAAGGCAAGGATAAATTTTAATTGAAAAGTTTGTATTACAGTTTTATTCTAGAAATTTCTGATTTACAATATTTATAGATTTTCTGACAAAAAGTTAAAATCTTGTCTATGCTCTATGTACTTGAATTAATATTATTATCCTATTTATTTCAATAAAGTAGATTTGTATAATATTCTTGTTTTGTATTTAAACTTTTTACTTGTATCTAAATGTAAAAAATGATAGATAGAATTTAAATCGTCATTATCTATAATTTTATTAAAAATCTACAAGAATATACATAAAATTAAAAATACTTCAAACTATATGCCTACATAGTAATATATATAAGTCAATGCCTACATCCCAAAGCAGAACCTTTACTTAGTTGTGACATATATAACAGACTAAGATAAATATATTATAAATAATATCATTTGTAACTTAAATTGCTAACACAAAACATTGGGCATGGTTAAGGTTGTTAGGTACCAGTGATAATATAGGTTTTTGTGATAATTAGTAATAAGCATGAAGAAATACAAATTTCAACAATACTTTGCTTTTTAATTTTGACCTAAAAGTAAATAAAACAAAAATATAACAAAATATGATTTATTAATATTTGTAACATAGTAAAAAAATTGTAAATGCTTATGAAAATTCCATTTTCAAACTTATAATCTAAGTACAAAGTTAAGCAGTAAAAAAGGCAGTTTCGTAGTAAATGCTTATGAAAACTCTAATAACAAACTATTATACTCTAAGTACAAAAAAGTTAAGCAGGAAAAAAGGCACTTTTGTTTATAGCAATGATTTTTTATAAAGTTAACAATTAACGAGGGCACATAGCATGACGGCCTCCATCCACTGGCAGACTGACTCCAGTAATATTCGATGCCAAATCACTTGCAAGGAAAGCAATAGTAGCGGCCACCTCTTCTGGCTTCCCAGGACGTCCCAACGCATGCGTGTCTTTAGTGCGTGCTAAGAATGCTGCATATTGCTCTTCATTCAAACCTCCTCGCTTTTGCAATTCAGTTAATATTACTCCTGGATTTACACAGTTTACTCTTACACCTTTTGGGGCCAGCTCCAAAGCCACACAATGTGTAAACTGATCCACTGAGGCTTTTGATATGTTATAAGCTAAAACTCCTGGAAAAGATCTTATACCATTGACGCTAGACACATTTACAATATTGCCTCTAGATTTTATTAGATGTGGCACAGCTAACATAGTTAGGTAATAAATTGAGCGTACATTAGTGTTCATAAGGCGGTCATACTGAGCTAAGGTTGTTGTTTCTATGGTACCAGTTTCAATAATGCCAGCATTGTTGACCAAAACGTCGATTTGTCCATAGTGATCAACAGTACTTTTTACAATTTTCTCAATATCACTTTCTTTATTTAAATCCGCCGGCACCACGAAACAGGGCGTGGACTTTTCGCAATCATTATTCACTTTCTTAAGGTTCTCGACATTTCTCCCGGTAAGTGAGAGTTTTGCTCCGAGTTTGGACAAGAATACAGCCGTTGCAGCTCCAATTCCAGAGCTTGCACCGGTAACAATCACCACTTTTCCGGCGAAATTCATATTGACTACTGTTACCTTTAGCAAGGGCGAATAACTAAAAACAGACAGATACGAGTATTCTTATCAAAAACTATAAATAGATGACCTCAGACCAACAACGAAAAATAGACGGAGCGCTCGGAAGATATCATAAATTTATTGTAATATGTTTAATATTTAATATATTTTCATAGATTTACACAACTCTAACATTATAGTAGAAGAATAGATGAATGAGAGTAAGCGATAATAGTACGAAACAAATGAATAAATAGCACATTTAAATAAAATAGCGAAATGAAAACAAACTTACAAATATATTTTTTCCTACAAAATCATAAGTTCATAAGCAATCACAGATTACTGTATATAAGCAATAGACAATTTGTCAGTTGACACTTGTCACTTTGATTTTTATAAAGGAAAGCTAATGGATCTATGCTCATACAACCTTATGTGACGACTATTTTGTTCGCAAAGTTCTTCACATACACAAAAGTTTTTGAAAGATTTTGACAATAGCTTAACCCAGCATACAGTTGCTGACAATAGTATATCTAAAGGTACCTTAGCGGATAAAAACACTTGAAATAAAAGCACTTGTTACATCGTTTCAAAATTAGATTTTTCGCAGACATTTAAACAAATATCCTTACTACTATTGCAGGCAATCACTCTATGCTTAACGATCTCCCCTTACTAATTATACTCATGTTATGTTATTTTCATCAATTAGACCATTATCACCAATTATTTCTTATTATGACACTAAAAATAACTGGCGTAGGGATAACAATTTAGCAGTTAATACTGATAAAACTGTTATAATACCCTTTACCAAAAAAAAAACGGCTGGTCGTTGCTGCTGGTGATAAGAGGGCTGGCTCTTTTCTCGCTCAAAGGCTAAGTATAGCCATTCAGCGGGGAAACGCAGCCAGCGTTTTTGGCACGATACCGCGTGGAGTAGGACTGTTTGATAATTAAATTACTAGTTTTTTTTTAAATTATAGTTTTTAATATTGTATATAATAAAATAATGAAATAACTATATGATCTATATTTAAAATTAAAAAAAACTCAGTTGAAAAAATTAGTTACCCGTAATTTAAAAAATTATTATAAGCAAAGCGTAATAGTAAAGAAGTACCATTCTTCACTGAAGTTAAATATTTGGGGTTACAGTTGGTCAAAAACTTATATGGAACTTTCACCTGCAGATGCATAATTGGGAACAACTGGGGCTCGAGTCAAAAGATGATTCTGTGGTAGTACAGCAGCATAGTGAGGCCGATTATAACCTACGCCTCCACTGTTTGGTGAAATAATGTCAACCAAAAACCGACTGAAGATCGGTACGAACCTCGCCTGGAGTGGCTCTTAACACACTTTTATGCCTAACGCCCCCTGATCTTTATGTAGACAAGGAGACGAAGGATAGTTTATATAGGATCAAAAATTAGGAGGTTTGAGATTGCTTTCCTACAGATTGAGATTTTTGCTTGACTCAACGAAGGAAACACCAACTTTATTGATCTCTGAGATCATGCATCCACTATACCCTTTCAATAAAATGTGTATAGTGTATAGTGAACTGTCCTCCAGAGAAGACTAGCTGAATGAACAGGTCATCTGTGATGTCAGTAGCCCAACATGGAACCAAATTCGTGCTTAGTATGAATTTGGTGAAATTCGCCTCTGTCTTCCAGGAAGACATTGACGCCATATTATGTTGTGCGGAAATCAGTCTGCAAAAACACTACGTCAACCCAAATATAAATATAAATTCTGATAGTCAAGCAGCACTGCTGGTACTGAGATCAATCTTAGTGACCTCAAAGCTAGAGGGAGGTTGCGTAAACTGTTTAAACGTCCTACTGTCACAACAGGGTCGGTAATGAACAAGCCAACAATCTTGCACGGGAGGGGTCACAGAATACACAATTTGAACCAGAGTCATTTTGTGGAATCTCAAAAATTCTGATCAGACAGACCCTTAAAACTTTACCACAAACAATATATAATAAAATAATATGATCATAAATTCGCTTCAGAACCCCTGGGATTAATTAAAAATAAACTGCGTATTTTGGCAAATGCCCTGATTGGAATATAATATAGCTGTTTAAAAAGCACATGGCTTTCTTGAGACTAAGCAACGCAAGCACGTGCCGATTCTGTTCCTTAAGGGAAGAAACACCTCTGCACATCCTAACTAATTGCGGACCTTTAATACGTAAACGTAACACTCATCTGGGAAACTACGTACTTAGCCCAGAAAAAGTGAAAATGCTCACAGCTAAGTAACTTAGCCAGGCTTTAAAAAAATTATCACCATTGCGAGGTAACACCCCACTCAATACGCTTAGATAAAGTTTCCGCCAACAATTCGGCATAACCGCCACCTATGGAAAACGATAATTTTTATAATTTCGCCCACAAAATGATACGGCAGGTAACGCCTTTTATTCAGGCTTGGCATAATATATAATTTGATCACCACCCCATCTGTACAGCTTCGAAGACTGATCAACCCCACTAAACTACTTCTGTATGATCTGGCACTTTACTATTGGGTCAAAGTCTGATACTATATAACCGAACTTTGATGAATAATCAAAATAGGATATGTTAAATATCTTGCTTTCTTTCTTTTATTCACTAATATACTTAAAATTCAGAGAGTCCTACTAGACGGCTATAGCTACGTCTTCACACTTGCACCAGCGAGCTGTCTCGTCAAACTAGCACAAGTGACCTGTCTCATCGAATTCACAGGTAATGATTAGTTGCGTAAGCAGGAGAGCAAGTTGAACACCCGCTCCCACACATTATAATGTTTTTGACAATAACCTCTTAATGTTTTTTTTTATAGGATAAGGGTGACAAACGAGCACACAGTCGACCTGATGGTGGCACATAGACATCTACATCTATCCTCGATGACGAATCGAAATGCAGATGCGTTGTCACCCGTGAAGTCTAAGATGGAATGCCTCGTTTCCAGTAAAAAGGATCTCCGGTTCTAAACACTCACCATACGAAACACAGCAGCGTTAAGCTGGTATTCTGTGAGAGCGTGGTCCTTCCCCGGTCGAGCCGACCCATTCGTGCTACAACTATACCAGTAATACTGTAATATAGCTGCAGCATGGCTCTACCATGTGAAATTTTATATTAATTATTGGATTTTATACCACTGATTCTGGATTTTTAATGGTATTTTGTATTTAAAATGTTCTTAATAATCAAATACAATGAACACCCTTCTGAGCCGCGCGACATGACAATGACACCTCGCCAGTACAATCATTTTAGCTAAAAAATTGGCAAAACTAATGGAGTACTTTCATCTACCGGCATATGTACGATATAGAGCAAAGTAAAATTTTATCCACTCTCACTACCCCTTCCGGGCTCTTCGTCAGCGTCACTCGCACCCCAGAAAGTGTCCCGAAGCACGGCTTTTTTCTAGTTTTAAAGAGAACGATCCATGATACATGAAAGTGTGGAGGTACGAAATGATTATTGATAAATTTGCTATCAACCTCTTATACATACAAAAGTGATATCACTTATACTTTCCGCGTAATCTGCCACGAAATATGAACATGTTTTATCATTTATCGATTTTTTTTGCTCAAAGTTAAGTTTAACAAAAATTTACAACTTTACCGCCTAAGTATGTATGACTCAACTAAAGAATGGAATATGCTCTTTAAAAAGAAGTATAATTTATTTCTTCACTCCATTAATTTTAAATAAAAATATTCCATTAATTTTGCCAATTTTTCCATACCATTGCTATCTGGAATGTTTCAACTAATAGAAGCGTTCACGGCTGATGTTTCTCGGTTCTCATTAGGTGGATAGCGTTTATGCGTCATTTGCGCGCCGAGTCGAGTGTTGAATTATTTAAATTTTTCATTATCTCTTAAACTATGCGTCCAAATAACATGTTATAAAGAGCAAAGTTTATCTTCATAAAAATTTCTTGATTATGAAGTAACTTTCGTTCGTAAGAATTAATATGCCACCATGTCTAATAATAACGCTCATAAATCATTTTAATTTTCAATAATTTTTTTGTCACAAAATACCTTATTGCGACTTATGTATAAGAAATAGGCATATGGTATCGCGCATTTTTTTTAGATCTATATTTTTGTAGAACATTGTATTTACGTACCACTAACCATTACGCAAGCGCACGCGGATAAATCATTTCGGGTGTACTTTTTCTTCTGACTTGCTTAACAAAAATCAATATTTTAGGTTAGCTTAAGAGGTCTAGCCTAATGCTAGATAATTTATACTATTTCTCGTGAATTTGGCTATAATATACAAAAAGAATTTTTGAAATCGGACTGGTAGTTCCAGAGATTAGCGTGTTTAAACAAACAAAAAAGCAAAAAAATACTCTTGCGCTTTATTATATTAGTATGAGTATAGATAACCCTTTTTATGCAGTTTTTGTTTATTAAAATATTTAAACTTGGTAAAGGAGAGACCTTGTATATGTCGTGGCGGAAGCCTCGGGGTTGTTTTTTGATGAAACAGCACCACTGTCCCCATTTGACATGGGCTCAGTTGTGCTGCCGCGTATTGGCTCCATTATTACCAAAAGGTCTAATCACACACTTATAATTTTATTCCACACTTCATATTATAAACTTACTAAAATTGTCACAAAGTTTTATAAGGAAAATAGAACCTACACCGACGAGCGCAGAAACTTAAGTGTCGTATTCCCGCGTTCATTTATTAAGGAAGCCATAATAATAACCTAGAAACGCCAAAACACAAACAATACCTTTTTATTGAATTAGTTAGGTTACTTAGGTAATTTCAATAACAATGATTTATAATCAAATTGACAATTATTTATTTTTACAATTTAAAACAATATGTGAGTTAAGTTTGATAATTGAATAAACTGTTGTTTTAATGGAGTAACTTGTCGATAAAGAGATTTATAAACCAAAAGAATTTTATAGAACTAACTAGTTACATATTATGTTTCTGATAAATTGCTGTTATTTAAATGTAATATTAATAATCAGACACTATTGATTATTATTATAATTAAACGTCAGCGCAAAATTTAGGCGTCGTCAACAGAAGATGTCCTTGCGGCGACATATATTTTCTGGGACTTTTTTGTAATAGCGTAAATGGTAAATAAAATGGGTGTATTTTTACCTGCACAACAGAAAGCTGAAGATAGGTTTTCAATCTGAGGCATTTATAGCACATTCAGGTGTGCCACAGGACTCACACTTGGGGCCAACCTTATTTAACATTTTTATAAATGATGCAGTAAATTGTTTTCTAAACAGTGGTGTACCTACTTCGATTTAAAATTTTATAAAGAAATTAAAACCGTTAATGATGTAAACTTACTACAAGATGATATAAATAGGCTAGTCTCCTGATGCAAGCTTAATAATGTAATCCTTAACCGTGAAATATGTTGCCAAATATCTTTTAATAAAAAAAATCCATCCGATTTATAATTAATATCATATTAGAGGCAATGTCATCAAAAATACAAATGTTATTCGTATAGATTTAGGTATTTTAATTGATTGTAAATTAAGTTTCACTACGCATATAGATCATGTAATGAAAAACTCACTGAAATTTTTAGGATTAATTAAACGGGTACCTAACTAAAACTTTTAAAAATAAAAAATCCAAAGCAATTCTTTTTAACTGTATTATTATTAGTAATTTGGAATCCATATTATCAAACACATATAAATAGGTTAGAACGAGTGCAACCGAAATTCCTTAAGTACCTTTATTTTGATAATAACAAAATACTCAGGCAATTAACTTATATTAAAAGACTAGGGAATTGTAATATGATTTCATTAAAGGATCGAATAGTTATGCTTGTTACACAAAATCATTAACAATAAAATTAGCTCGGAAAATCTTTTAGATAAAATATCATATATTATTCCTAGACCTAATTCTAGAATAAGAAATTATAGTCTATTTAAAACTAGGTATTGTAGAACAAACGTTGGATTATCAGCGCCTATTAATAGAACTTTAAAAACTTACAATTTAATATCTAAATTAGTTGATGTACATATTTAACGACTCTTTTACCATTTTTAAAAATAAAATAAAAAAATATTTTTCTAACAAAATTAAGATTACCACATGGGTTGTAGTTTTTTTTACATATTTTTTTTCTTCGTGTATCGTAATAAGTTGTTATCTTTTTTTAGTTTTTAAACTTTAATGTGCGTACTTAATATTTTTACTTTAACATGTTCAGTTAGCCTTTAAGTATGATATGTACTAAACATTAGAATAATCAATTATTAGTGTAAATTTTTTTCGTACATTATCATGTTGGCTTCCTAATAAATAAATAAATAAAAGCGTATATACATCACCCCATGAATAAATTACTGAATTTCGAGTCGAGAAACTGGTATCATTAGCTTGTGTTTGTTTTTGGTGTTTACAGAGTGTATATCACGTTTTTTTTATTACAACTACTTATATTTTTGTTAACATACATAACATTTTCATAAATATACCGAGAGGCCAAAGTTGATATATTTATTCCTTTACATTTTTCTCTGAGAGACTCTCTCGGTTTAAGGTTGTAAATAGTTCTTAGGGCCCTCTCCCGCAAAACAAAAATTGTTTCTTCTAAATCAGCCACATTTCCCCACTGACTTAGAAGTATATGGACTGGGCATACCTACAGAATTAGCGTGACTACCTACAATACACTGGCGCATAAAATGGCCGCCTTTATAGGGTTGTAACTCAGCAATATGGGCCGCTGATATCGATATTTTACTAATATGAATTTGTTCTCATTTCATATAATTGAATTTGTTGCTTTATTTATTTTATTCCATAGTATTTATATAAGTACAGGGTATATTTTCAATCGTCAAATAACTTATCTGAGGAATAAATAATGTGTCTGGCAGTTTTATGGCTTTTGTGTAGATAAAAATTAAATCCGTAGCCTAATTGTGTAACACCAAAATGACAAACCATACCATTTGACAGTTTAACAATATCCATTGCGTTGTTTTGTTGTAGAGCAAACGAATTTTTCAATCACATGAAGCAATGGATATTGTTGGGTTGTCAAATTAGATTTGGATTGCTATCCGTTAAGTTTTGTGAGCTGCTTCACAGGCTTCACCGCATATGTACACTTACAGTGCATACTCTGCTACAGATTTCTTGTATTAGTACAGTCAAACAAAGAGTTAAGTATGCAGGCAGCTAACTGCAACTTGTTTTAAACAATGTTCTGAGTGTGCTAAGTACTTATTCAAGTTTTTACATCATTTATATAATTGTGAACAAAGTTAAAAGTTATAACACACAATAAAATGAATATTGACAGAGTAGTGGGAAGATTCTTGAGAAGATTTTTGCTTGTATACAAATTTATTTACTGTACAATATTACTGGGATGGAGATCCTGATCCCATATTATAATCCCATATTGTAGTATTTTAATATAAAATAATATATATAAAATCAGATTTTAAATGAAAAATATTATTTTTGCAGGTAGGTACATTAATTTTGTTTATTTGAAATTCGAAAATCTGGCATGATCATGAAACATGATATCCGGAATTATAATCTATTAATATTATTTATTCATTTCTGAACAAAATTAATCTATTAAAATAATCTCTAGTACAACACTTTGTCACTGCTTTTGACAGTTTGACAGCAGATCTACCACAAAACTTGGCGCTTAACATGGCGGCGCAGTCACGCATGGATGAGCTAATGACGTCACACGAAAGTGTTACGAAAATAAGCACTTGACAAAGTGGTTGTCTCTCTTTTCTATTGCAGCTACTGCTTTGTTAAAAGAGACAAAACTGTTTTTGACAAGTGTGTGTCGATATTATAGATATTTGTATAACTATTATTTCTATAGTAGAATATGCCGCCTCCATAGGTATATCTCTGCATTTCCCATACCAAAATCCCATTAGATAAATAAAGTGACTACTGCCTTTAATAGCTAATATGTTATATTATAGCTAATATATTATATATACATTATTTTATATCTTGCCATGTTATTTTAGGGCCAACAATGACTAGTAATTCGGCAAACGTTTTCACTGTCATCCTGAAGTAGCTTAAGAAGTTTACAGGTCTCTATCTCAATTAAGCGTACAAATTAGTCTTTCAATAATCTACATCATAATTACAGCCTATCAAAGTTCTCTGTTGAATATAGGTGTCTACCTCATAGGAGGGATATTTGTAGCAATGGCCAGTGGCCACGCTTGGCAGAAGGGTTTGCAACCGCAGTTTTTTTATTATTTTGAATTATTATGGTGTTGCCCGTCCCTGTTTCAGCTTCCCTCTGTCGCCTCTTACGACACACTAGATAATATGGGGTAGTGGATTCTCTAACGGCATCACTACGCGGCAATCGATTTTAATGATCAACTGCTAATAATTGGGTAAACACACAATTTTACTTTTCTCCTAATGCTACACAAACAATGAGTTCTTCCACTCAATTCACTTTTCTGCCACCAGGGCGGCGCCACTTACGAATGTGGTGAAATATTTGACAGATTTCATAGCGGAGAAATTACTTTGTTAGGAAAATGTAAGGGTTAATGTTTTTTTTTCCGTAATATTAGTTATATTTTATATTAATTAGATTAGAAACGAATAAACCAAACTACGGATATTACTAAAAGAAGAAGAAATAATAAAAGAGTTAAAATGGGCAAAAAAATTAAAGAACAAGCCACCGAGGCGTTGTTTTACGTTTCAATATATTACTCTAGTAACCGGTAAATATTTATTAACTAACTTACTAACTTCTCAATTAAATGACATTGCGTAGCAAAAAACTCACCTCAGGCACAACTAGTGACATGTGGTGAGTGGAAAATTATTAGACCTCATTGCTGCAAAAATTTACCTGAATTCATAGCGTGTCTACATCGAGCAATTTTATGGCACTATTCGAGTACAGAACCAGAGTACGAAACCTATCCAACTGCAGAGAGGTGACTTTTTGTCCTACTCCGAGGTCAATGGACGAAACCAACTTGATTGGAACCTATTTAATTGGGCTTAAGATCGCTCAGTGAGCTATGGAGAGAGTGGTACGTTCCGAGTTCCTCTGCGTGATAGAATATCCTGTGGAACCTAAGTAACTGACATCCCATCCCAGTCCATCCCATCAGATCTATAGGCTAAAGGGACAATTTTCAAAGATTGCTAGCCTCGTACAGTTAAGAGGAGTATTACAAAAAACGCGAAATTACAAGGTTCCCTCGTTGAAATTATATGTTTTTCGTTCGTTGCTTGATATAACAATTACTTGGTAAAAATAGTTCGTTTTCTCTACTACAATAAGCTCAAAGCGATACATTATAGATAACTTATTAATTTATTTAGTAATAATCATTCTCCCGATGCATGTTTAGGCAAAAACTCTCGGAGACACGATTTGGGAGCTCTAATTTGCAGATTCCATTGAATATCGACCATCAAAAAAAATATTTTTATCTCTCAAATATCCTATACTTTAATAATCACAGAATACATTTTCGTTATATGCCTTTCACGTAAGGAAAAAAAAAATCGACATAATTCAATTAACGACCGAAAAAGCTTCGATACAAGCCCCAATATCTCCGAAGTTCTACATCATTTTGACTAAAATTTATACCAAAATAATTATCAACATTTGCTTAAACTATACTATTATTTTTAATTTTTTAAAACGTTACTATTATTTTTTAATTAATTAAATAAAAGTACCATATACATGTATTTCACTGCGCCGGCCATCTGCGATCAGTATCGCGCGAGCGCTTGTCGAGGTTGGACCTGCGTCAGTTGATATCGCGCGCTGCGTCGTTTCCATACTATTGTAGTGTACGTCGATTGCCATATAGGCGCTGCTATTGTGTGCGTGCTAGAGCATCGTCAACTACGACTGCAGTTTTTCATCGTAAATCAAAATCATGACTGGTTTTACCAAATCCAAGGCCAGCTTCATATAGCAAATAAAAATGTCTGCATAGTTGTCATATGGACTGGCCCAGATTATGCAGTAAAAGTACTAAAAATCTACAAAGACGACCAATTTCGGATTTTGAATATGTTACCAAGTTACAAGCTTTTTATGAAAAGTTTGTACTGCCTGAAATTATCGACTCGAGAAAAGCTCGGTCAATGCCGTTGCGGCAAATATTTTTCTAATAAAAAAATATGGTAATTGACTGTAAGTACCGATTAAAAAAATATTAGTCACATTTGGTTGTTTTATTTATTAAAACAGGTTGCAACCGTACTATTTATTTATTTATAACACTATGCTACCGGTAGTAGATATTATCGATTATTAACTGACATCGGTTAACAATCGATTACTGCGTAACAATTAAAATATTTATGTGTACTTATTTCAACCTTAAGGTTCATAAATATGAAAAATATATCAAAATAGATTATAATAAATTAATTAGATAACATTAAAATGACACACCAAAAATTTTTCCATCCACTGAATTCCATCCTAAGAAAACTTGTATAATGGAAGATCAAGATCGTTTAGTCGCCATACTCACAGTATCATAGTGCGAGCGAGTGAATAGATATGAGAGACAGTGTATCGCTCTCGTAGCTCGCCGCCCGCTCGGTGCGTAAAATACCTAAATTTGGGTAACGCCGAAATGTAAGAGGGCTCTTACGCGAAGGGTCGAGCGGCAATCCTCCCCCGCCCCTAGAAAGTCATGCAGGAAGTCCATTAATGCAAATGGCTCGGAACAGCCTAGTATAATTGCTGGCTATACCAATTAATTTGCATTAAATTATATATCCCGTGTATATTTCGCCTCAATTCACAATTTTCTTCACTCGATAACTCTCACCAGATTTTAATATTGCTCATTGTACACCAGTTTGAAAAAGCTTGCAATCGACGCGAGCAAATCGCTTTCCACATCCCTTACGGTATATTATATAAATCAATTCTCAAAGAACCTTTATTATGTAAAAATTCGAAGTTTAAAATAGTAGACAAATTTGAAAGACAAAATAAGTTAAGCCTCATAGATGTTCATAGATACGTGTAGATGACAGAAAACGTCCAATCAGTTGCGTCAGTCACACTCAGTCATTTCAACTCCATCAAAACAACACAATGTAGAAAATAAATAAAACATTAAAATAATATTCTAAATTTTAGTCTTTTCCTCACAATAATGTCCAAAGTTAGTGCAACAGTGTCGTGTTTCAGGGTATAAAAGTTTTCGAAAAAATAATGAATACAAAAAATAGCTTTTCGTTTACAGAAAGAAATAATTCACATACACATAGGACAAGCAGGTGTCCAAATAGCTAATGCTTGCTGGGAATTGTACTGTCTTGAGCATGGCATTCGCCCTGATGGCATCCTGGCATTCACAGATGATCAAGCCAGCTATGGGGTATTTTTTAATGACACTGGTGCAGGCAAAGTCGTACCAAGAGTTGTTATGATTGACTTGGAACCCACGCCCATCGGTTGAGTTTGTGTTTTTACTTTTCATTGTTGAATTTATTAATATATTTTTTATACTAGATAGCAACAGTAAGCATTTTCTGTCAGTTACCTTTATGGATATGTTCAAACGACTGCTAAATATGTGTATTTTAAAATGTTAATTTTATATACTATAATCCCATTTTGCAGATGAAATTAGAACAGGGACATATAGAGAACTCTTTCATCCAACATCATTGCTCACTGGTAAGGAGGATGCTGCCAGCAATTTTGCACGTGGATACTTTAGTATCGGTCGAGAAATGATCGATGTGGCGCTTAATCGTATAAGAACTGTGGCGGAAGATTGCAATTCCCTCCAAGGGTTTATTATATTTCGATCTTTTGGTGGAGGCACTGGATCTGGATTCACTGCCCTTTTATTGGAAGGTTTAGTAAGAGATTATGGAAAGCTTACTAAAATAGAGTTCGCTGTGTATCCAGCCCCAAGAATCTCGCCCATTATTGTCGAACCGTATAATGCGGTTTTGACAACGCATGCTTGCATGGACACTGAAGATGTATGTTTTATTTTTGATAATGAGGCTTTATATGATATTTTGGCAAGATTATTAGATGTTCCAAGGCCCACTTATACAAATTTAAATAGGCTTATTGCTCAGGTGATACAATTATATATGATTGCATAATTACATTACAGTACAGAATAGAAACAAAATCAAATTTCATTTTAGGTCGTATCGTGCATGACAGCTTCGATGAGATTTGAAGGATCTCTAAACGTGGAATTAGTAGAATTTCGGACAAATCTTATTCCGTATCCCCGAATACACTTTCCTTTGATAACGTTTGCACCATTCGTGCCAGTGTCCCGAGCTATGCATGAAGCCATGTCCACGCAGCAACTTATGATGTCCTGCTTCGAACCGTCAAATCAAATGGTTAAGTGCGATCCTAGACAAGGAAGTTACATGTCTTGTTGCTTGCTCTTCAGAGGCGACATAAACCAAAATGACATTAATGCGACTATAAATCAAATAAAAAACATGAGAACTATTAAATTTGTTTCATGGTCACCAACAGGATTTAAGGTAAAGTACATCCATTCATTTATACATTACAGCCTATTTTAAGTCTAATGAACAGCCTCCCCCATAAATTGCCTCACAAGAATCCTCCCTATTTGCTCGGTAAAGTACACTTCCATTATAAAAAGCATTCTCACAAGATCTTCTTCATTCATCAGCCTACAACAGTCATCTGTCAGACAAGTACAAGAGTCTCTTCGCTTTTAGGGAGCCTTAATTATCACGCTTAGTAGGCGGAATAAAGATCGCAATACCAAACGTCTCGCAACTTTGACACTTCTGCTCGTCGCCAGTCTGAGTACTTTACGT
This sequence comes from Parnassius orleans, assembly GCA_029286625.1. Lineage (NCBI taxonomy): Eukaryota > Metazoa > Arthropoda > Insecta > Lepidoptera > Papilionidae > Parnassius > Parnassius orleans. The sequence goes on from JAGSMP010000191.1 coordinate 121,317, forward strand.
CTAGAGTAAACGAGGTGTTTATAGCGCCGCCATCTATCGAAAGCCATACGATTTTTCTGACATTTTCTATTGTTGCCTCTTACGACACCTAAGGGACTCAAGACCTTCGTAACCTTTTATTTTTGTCTAATACTTTAGGCGTACGTATTACTGACTAATTCAGCACCATACCTTAATTATTAGTTACTTTTCCTGATAGCGCTTAAATGTATCCATTATTTCACACACTTATAACGATTTTGAATTTTTAAGCTTTTAGTATAAAAAAATTGTTAGTTATCAAAAACCCAAAGACGGTAGTTTATATTTATAAAAAAAAAATTAACGCCTTATATATATACATAAGTACTTTTTGAGGACACAATTATCAGTATTCAATCGTATTCGTATCCCTTTGATAAAATTAACCATTATATTACAGATTGGTATGAATTATCAACCACCGGCCACAGTTCCTGGAGGTGATTTAGCAGCACTACAAAGGGCTGTTGTAATGGTATCGAACTCTTCAGCAATTCGCATCGCCTGGGAGCGATTGTGCAAAAAGTTTTCATTGATGTATTCTAAGCGAGCTTTCGTTCATCATTATGTTGGCGAAGGCATGGAGGAAGGGGAATTTACCAGTGCTCTACAAAACGTAAAAGCCTTATCAAATGATTACAAAGAAATGGAAACAGAGTACTGATTATTCGTAATTAACATCCCTGCAATTTTACTGAAAAAAATATACGGCACAAAAAATACTTTTAGTTTAATTTACTTACCCTCAGTTGCCAGCACAATTTAGAAGAAAATTAAAGTATATTATATTTCTTATAAAAGATGATCCAAAGAAGCGTCATTTGAGATCAATTGATTTGGTTTAAAAGTAAAATAATATTATTAATAAAATAAAATAATAAGACTTTCTCCCCCACTAGATGGAGTGACGATCTGATTAGTGATGCAGGTGGCTCAGGGCCGTACTTTGTGGCATTTCTTGGGGAGGTCTATGTAGGTATGTCCAGCAGTGGATCAGTAAAGATGATGAATGATGAACCTGTACAAACATATTACATACGATATGTACAGGTTCAATATGGTCAGGTACTCTGTAATATTGATATATTGCTTGCTATGATAATATTTCTTGCTTAGTTTATATATACAACATAAAGATTTTATAAATAAGATATAAGCGCCCTTGCATATATTGCCACACAAAATCAAGATCTTAAGTTATCTGCATCTATCGACTCCTGCATGCCTTATGCCATGCGTCCATCACTCCATCCACTGCAGTGGTTACCCCGTACTGCACTTGCCGGTACCAAACTTCTCTTGGAGGAACTATCTCCAAAACCATTGTCAGCTCGTTTGATCTTAGACCCCGTATATCGGAAACCAACTTGGAATCGTTAAACCAAAACGTCAAAGATATAGCTACAGCCGCTTTGTGCGCGAGGTTACAACTGCACAGACATATAATCATATAGTCGGTCCAAATTATAAAAAATTCATAAAATTAAAAAAAAAACACTGTCACCCAGAGGGTAGGCAGAGACTACGGACTTCCAATATGCATGATCCTGATATACCTCTCTCGCTTCTTTCACATCACCATACATAATCGATGGTTAAAGGTACTCTTATTTGGCCCATCTTCAATATACTTTAATAATGATTTTAATTTTTTTAATTCTCTTCAGAAGTGTCAGAGAAGTCAGAATGTGTCGCAAAAGGCACGTATCCAATAACAATGTAGTATTACTCTCTACTTTAATATATGGTAGAAAGTTGGTACCATACCCGGTAGAAGCATGAAAGTAAAATTAATGCTATAGAAATACTGTTATTAAAAAGTATGTTAGGGCTGATCCTAAATGATAGGGTGAGAAATTGCGCTTAGCCTTTGAGACGTGGTAGCTTAGGGCAAAGCACTCGCTCTAAATTTCTCATTACGCAAGCAACCCGGATTTGATCTCCGCCAGCAACAATGAAATTTTTAAATGCAATATTAAGTGCTGATTTACCACGTGTTCGGCGGTGAAGATATGTGCATTAAATGTGTTCTTCTTTACTTAATGGCCTTGGCATATAGGCCGGCGGCGGATTGCTGCTTCTATTTTATCGTTTAAATAATGGTTTAAATTGGATTTTAACATGTAAAAGTAGTGCAATTTTAAATGTCTGCGCATGTGAACGATTAGTGGAAACGATGTTACTAGTGCTTTGGTAGTGATATAAATTTCAGGTTTTGTATCCGCTTAGAAGCCTTAAGCTTTATCGCAATCAACTGGCCGCTGGGTCATAAGCTGTTGTCAAAATCTCCTAAGAACTACACAAGCATACTGTGAAGAGTTTTGTGAATAAAATACAAATCTGTCTAGGCTGTGTGGTTTAAGACCATTGCTTGCCTTAATTGACGAATTGTATAATAACAAAAAACAAGAAATATCTATGAAATATGACGATTATTATTGACAGTTGACACCACAGACTAATATCATCATATTAGTCTGTGGTGTCAACATTCTTACATGTTGACAGGGGTTTTGGTGGGAACTTCAACGGTGGAGGATTGCTGCTCTTGTATTATTGTTTAATTAATGGATAGAAGTGGATTTTGATATGTAAAAGTGATGTGATTTTGTGTATTAAGTGTTTGCGCATGTGAACTATTAGCGGAAACGATGAAACAAGTGCTCTAATGGTGATATGATTCTCAAGATAAGGTGCATGCTTAGGCGCTATGAGATACCATCGCCAACTGTCAGCTGTCTGCTGGTTGCCGTTAAAATCTCCCAAGGGCTGCACAATGTGACGCATCATCAAATATTGTAAAGCAGTGTACTATGAAGGATAATAATTATACATTGTAACTTCAGGCTCAGAAGGGCTAGAACCCAGAGCCGTAAAGCCAGTTATAAAAAAATACATGTTGACACATATGGTTGATGGTTGACATCGACATTGACAGAATTAATTTGACGTTGATTGATTGTTTATCTCTGACTAGTATACAGTTATCTGTGTGTCTGTGTTTATCTATCGAAATCGTGCTCGCATCTCGCACCTTGAAAAATAATATTTAGTTTATATTTCTTATTTTTTATGAAATAAGAAAACAAATAGTTTGAATAACACACTATATTTTCTACAAAATTACTATACCGTAAATTTCTCTAAGTTAAGTTAAGTAAGTAATAATATAAATATTTAAATATCGGGTTAATTATTTGCATATTATAAAAAGGATTATCATTTTGTGCTTTCTTACTCAGATTTTTTTAGATAAAGAAAAACCTCATTTTAACCGTTTTAGCCTTAAATTTTTAATATAGAATTTATTTATTGATTTCAGGATTCATTTAAGGTTGCGCAATGTGGAGTATAGCAAAATTATGTCGCGTTTCATATCCAATTCGATCAGTATCAAACAAGATACTTCATAACACTGGACAACCGATAATGAGCAAGGAGCTTCTAACCCCTGCACACTGTACAAGAGTTGGTTTGAGAAATAGGGTGAGTTATAAGCTTCCTTCTTGGTGGCCAGAACAACATTTTAAAAAGTAAAAAAACAACTTATTCTATATGTATAAGATAAGATGGATGGATAGAGGGAGGAGTCATCACAATTTTTGAAGAAGTGGTTGAATTTCTTTACCCTTTTTGCCGCTATAAATATGACAACTAGTCTTAACATAAAAGCCTATCCATTCTTGCCTTGAAGACACCAAATTTGTAATTATATGGAAAGACAGGGGCCATCAAGTTATTCAACTCTTTGCTGTATGCATAATAAAAGATAAAGTGCACTGTGTGGTTTAATTGCATGGAATATCGACAACAAAAGAGCGGAGATCTGCCAATCTTTTGTCTTATGGAAGAAAGAGGAGGGAGGAATTAAATCATGTTATCCCTGCACACACTCTGAATTAGTAAAGATATTACAACTATGGACTTGTATTACTATAATTTGTGTCTTATTATAATAACATTTGTGTACATACTTTATACATTACTTGTTGTGAAAGCTTGCCTTTTAGATTTGTGATGAAAATTAATTCCGGCCATTATATTCATCAAAACAATTTCTAATTCAACATTTAAATTAAATTATAGTTGTAGTATATATATAGTATAGTTGTAGAAATCAGAATTATAGTAAAAAAAAATTTCAGATAAGTCAAGTAATCAAGTCAAATGGCATTGTTGTACGCTTCTGCTCAAGTGGACCAAAGCCAAAATCATCAAAGGCTGTCGGATACTGGCTACTTGGTTGCAGCGGAATGGTGTTTACTGCTGTCGTGCTAGGTATGGTCGCTGGCTATATGATCCTGCTATATAGTGTTTATTATATTATAAATGTTATTTTACGGAGTACTAATGGAAGTAAATAAAAAATAGTTTTATTTAAGGATATTATAAATACATTCCTTCTTTTGTATATATAATTTTAATTTCATATTCAAGCAATTTAACTGATAAACAATGTTATCATAAATTAGATTGTTCATAATAGGGATTAGTTTGAAATTTATCAATTAAAATTTTCTTGTTTAAGTTCATTATTGTGCTAAATATGGAATATTTATGATATTGATTGAAGTTTACTTTTGAAACAAATTCATGTAGTGTGGCTAGTCATTAAAAATGTTACAGAAATAATACACTTGGAATAAAACTAATTTTACAGATTTTATCGCATTTAATTTTAACTTTTTCAATTTTGATGTCTTGGACACTTTACAGCATCCATGGTCATGGGAGGGACTGAGTTGTTTGACGTCCTGATGTCATAGTTAACAAAGGCTATCTTCAATTTTTAATTATAAATTTTTGGTCCGATTAACACAGAACCCGGTCACCATAGGTGCTGTAAAATGCCCAAGACGTCGGAAATTAAAAAAGTTAAAGTTGAATGATAAAATCCATAAAATTAGTTATATTCCAAAATGTTATAAGTTTCATAAAAAGTATTTTGAAGATTTAGGATGTGTATGTAGATTTTTAGTATCTGAATATTCATTCTTTCTTTTATTACAGCCTATTAAAATTCCACTGCTGAACATAGGCATCCCCCATGGATTGTCTCGGGGAGGATATTTGCCATAGTTACCACACTTAGAAGTCGGTGGTAGCTGCAGTTTTATTATTTTCAGTAGTTATCAGGAATATAACTGCCCATCTCCCGTTTCATTTCGTCCGTCACCTCATAAGACACCCATGGGATAATAATGGATAGTGGATTCTATAACGCCGCTACCACAGTCTAACTACTACTAATGTTCTTCTTAGGCTGTGCCGCTATACACGGCATGTACATATTATTATTATATAAAGATAACAAAATGCAATAAATACATTCATATAGTTAATTCTAAGTTTGAAGTATTGTATACCAAATTAATACAGTTATATTATTTGATTTTAAGACTAGCTTAATTTATGAATTAACTAAAATAAGAATTAACTTTGTGTTCTATAATAAAAATAAAGTGATTTGAAATTGCATTTTGTTTACTTTTATCAAATATATTATACTATAAAAATATAACTAAATATAATAAAAAGATAACACCAAGAATTTCTTACCCAGTTCGTCATAATATGAATTGATAATTGACCAACGGATAAATACCATCAAAATAGAGCTTCTTCCATAAGATAGCCAAATTATCTCAAACTATGAAAAAGGAGAATAACAGTCTGCATATTACGACTAATTTAATTTGCTAGGCACAGGCTTCTTTAAACTCTGAACTATGAAGCAGGAAGGCTGTATGTTCTATCTGGATAATTTGGTTTCATTCATGTACCTGAAATATTCACTGTTACTTTACAGCCTATCAAGTTTATTATTTTACTATGTACTTAAAACTTTTTTTACATTATTTACCTTAGATTATAAAGAAAACAGTGTCATTTTATTTTGTTATCACTTTGTTTGTGTGTCGTGCCGTTTGAATTAAGCTATGTAACATTGTGAACATTTCTCAAGTAAGTGAATTATAATTCTTTTGAGAAATCAATATCTTAAACCACAAGTTGCCACACTTGACAGGCGGATTGGCAACTGCAGTTTTTTTAGTTGCTATTAGGAAGACACTGCTGCCCATCTGGTTTGTTTCCTTCTGTTGCCTTGTGTGACACCCACGGGACGATATAGGGTAGTGGTGCATCTTAGTGTAGTCTATTTATATTTCTATTTCTGGGGGATATTATTACATCACCACTACACGTTCAACATTAAATATTTGCCAGTCTTAAAATACTCCATAGTATAACACACAAATCTATATAAATAAAATGATAGAGGTTTGCAGTTGTGTGCGCGCATCACGGAAAAACTACCGAATAGATTTCAATTAGGTTTTCTAAGTTTTATTTCTTAGACACTTGGCCCTTATCTGAAACAATATTGCGATATCTTTATTTAATATAAAATTATAAAATTTTTAAGAAACAATGATTTTTATAAGCACTATATGTTCAGTGATGAGTGTTTTCTTGATATATTAAGCAACGCGGACGAAGTCGCGGGTATTAGTTAGTTTGCTATAAAAAGTGTCTTTTTTATAGAATAAGGGTGAAAAACGAGCACACAGTCCACCTGATGGTAAGTGGATGCTGTGGCCCATAGATATCTACATTTATCCTCGATTATGAATCAAATTGCAGATGCGTTGTCACCCCATAGGTCTAAGATGGAATGCCTCGTTTAAAAAGGGTCACCGGTTACATTCACCATACGAAACACGGCAGCATTATGCTGTTATTTTACGCTGGTATTCTGTGAGAGCGTGACCCTCCTCCGGTCGAGCCGACCCATTTGTGCTACAACCATAATATAGCTGCAGCGTAACTCTAGAAACAGAAACTTTTTTATTCAATATAGATTATAAATAATACTTATTGAAAGTCATCTTCTCTCTTTTGTTTAATTACCACTGGTTCGAAAAAAACCTCTGTCCTGGGAAGAACCAGGAAGAAACCCAGCAGGACTTTTTATTTTAAATAACACAATCATGTATTATTTACAACACATTAACAACACAAAACAAATTAGAAATAGCTTGGGCGATCACCTCATTCCCAGGGGTTATTATCAAAATTATTTAGCAAAATACCATAGAAATAGCTAAAATAAACTAGTCTAGCTGTTTCAACACTGGTAAGATTTCTAATCTTTTTACAGCATATGCTGCAGAACTAAGTCTGCTTGCTAGTTTTGATATATATAGGTCCATTGAAGCTGCGTCTAGTGTGATTCAAGAAAAATGGTGGTATCTACAAGACTCAGTTCCTCCCCATTTAAAATCACATTAGTATTTAATTGTTTGACATTTAGAGTCATGAATTTTATACATTTCGTTTTAGTGCCATTTAAATGCAAATTATTAACATTGAACCAATTTACTAATTTAGATATAGCATTATTTACTTCGTCATATTTTATTAATTATCGTCTTAATTTGAAAATTAAAGTGTCATCAGCAAATAATACTATATCATGGTCCCCTACTATGGTAAGTCATTAATGTATACAAGAAACAGAAAGGTGCCGAGAATTGAGCCTTGAGGCACGCCCATTTGTACCATCGACCCGGAAGAGCTCATACTGTTAATGACAACACGTTCTGTTACTTAAATATGAAATAATTAATTGAGCATCACACTTACACCATAGTGTTGAAGTTTCCTGATTAATGTTTCATGGTGAACACAATCGAAGGCCTTGGATAGGTTACAGAATGTACCCAAAGCATCCTGTGAATTCTCCCATGCATTAAAGATATAATTAATCAGCTCAACACCGGCGCCAGTTGTCTAGCGACCTTGTGAAACCAAATTGATTTTATGAAGTAAATTATTTATATTAAAGAATTTAACATTTGACCAAGAATAATTTTTTCAAAAATCTTACTAAATGTTGGTAGTACAGAAATAGGTCTAAAATTGGCGGGGTCTAATGTACTACCAGATTTAAATAAAGGTATTACTTTACTATGCTTCATCAAATCAGGAAACACAGATTCGATACTAGTATTAAAAATAATAGCTAGATGAGGCGCGATTGTAGACGCAATAACTTTAACGGAAATCCCCACAGATCCGCAGTTTTCTTAATATCAATAGTTTTATAATATCTTTTGATGATACTTTATGAAATTTAAAATTCTTTGGGTGCATTTACATTTTGTTTAAGTAATGATTCGGCAACGGCAGAAGAATTCAGTGACTTAGTGGTTAAGATCGGAATATCAGTAAAATATTTCTCAAAACCATTGCAACGTCCTGATCTGATTCAGTTAATTTGTTGTTAACACTTAACTGGTAGTTTGAATTGCGAAAGTTGATCTTACCAGTTTCGCTATTAATTATACTCCATGTCATTTTAATTTTATTAGAAGCCGTCTTAATTTTGTTGCTCAAATGCAAAGACTTGGCTGTGGAGCACACTCTTTTAAATATTTTTGAATATTTTTTTACATATTCCCTAAATTCGACGCTAGGATTATATGACCTTTCATGGTAAAGATCATATAACCTTTGTCTGCTCTTATGGACTCCTACTGTCGCCCATTCATTGAATGACTTCCGACTGTTCAAGGAGAATGTTTTAGAAGTAAAAGTATTGTTAAATCCATTGCAAATAAGCTTAAACAATGTTCCATACAAAAAATTAGGATCATTTTGGTATGAAAGTGATGGAAGTTTTTTCACTATGTTACTTCTAAACTTCTCCAAGCGTCGTGCATTTACTGGAACAAACACAACTTTCTCATCTACTTGCTTTTTGTGAACATAAGGTAACGAAACTAATTGTCCACAGTGATCAGAACTTAATTTTTGAATTATACATTTATGCAACGGCTTAACATTTGTAAAAATGTTATCTATACATGTTGCACTACATTCAATAATACGCGTTGGCTCTAAATTTAATATTGGTGGAGGAAGCTTCTAGGAGATTGATATTAAAGTCTCACATATTACAACAGATTTATTCTGTTTATTAACCCTAGAAAGATAACCATATTTTGACTGTCACAAAAGATAACCATGCCTTCAGGCGCACGATATATTAATAATTTTTTAATGAAATACCTATTTATTGTGTTTATTTACTTGATTGTTTTGAAATGTGGTTAATGAACTAATAATAAAAAACTTTTTAGTGAAATACATATATTATATATTTTAAACATTAAACTTAAATCAAAACCTCTAGAAAAATCAACAAAATTAGCAGTCTTCTGTTTACAGGAACATAGTATCAAAAATAATAAATTTTTTTCTTAAAACGAATTATATTATTTCTTACTAACTAATCAACTAAAAAAATCAGTCAAAACTATAATCGTTTGGCTCAAATTTGATTTGATAGGCATTCAAAACAAACATAATTTTGTGTTCGCCAAACTGTTTCCTGCATTTGACGCAAGTCATCTTAGACATTCTCTTTTTTATTAGTGCAAAGGTGCAGTACCGCCTTTTCTTGGCTGGAGTTCTTCTTCATTATCTGTATCGTTCTGCACAACCGGTTTCGGAAGAATATTTGCGATATTATCTCTCATGCTTTGGCAAAGTAGGGCTTCAGTCTTTCCTTCATCCACGATTCAGATAACTGGGCGCTTAACTTTATATAACCCTTCTATTTAGAGGCTTTTCATTTTCGCAAGAATGTTGTGACAATATATAACATAAGAATTGACGAATGCTATGTTCAGAATGCCATAAAACATAGACATTGGCCATCTATTGGTTTTCCTCGAACATGACATTGAGGAACACATTTGATCAAAGTGTCCATCAAATCGATCGAAAGTGCGGGCCTTTGGTCTGATTATAATACATTATAATTTCAGGCTTACCAGTTATTGGGTTGATGACACCGTCTTCATCACACGATGATAGCAGGTAAACCATCTTAGAGGGCTTCGGTTTGTACGAGACTAGGATCAAACATCCATCGTAGCAGAACATTGACGTGCCTACCGAACGAGACCGAGTGTTTTCAGTTCTTCGGGGTTTCTCGTTTATTGGATCGTATAGTGCCAACGAGGGTTAGTTTGTACGGTTCCTGAAGTAGGGATTTCGCGAGAGGAACCGAAGTGAATAGTGTGCAAGTTATATTTCGGTTTGTGCCATGCAAGGCCGAGATAACTCCTTTACATAAAATTCTCCTTGTGGCAACCCATTAGTGTTCGTAGCTCTGCCAATATACGGCATTGCATTTAGCATGTACTTCGTTCGCTGTCACACAGCATAGGGATTTTAATTCCATATTTACTGGGTTTATTGGGGATATACATGCGGAACGGGCACCTCGAAACCCTAATAATTGCTCATCTATTGTGACATGCTCTCCTGGTGTATAATTCAGTTTACACTGAGTTACAAATAATTCCATTTTTTCTAATGTGTATGAATGGATCTTCATGACGTAAAGAGGTCGTATAGACTTGTCATCAAATCGTAGACATCTAAGCAGGAAATCAAAACGATCCCTACTCATCACTGCCACGTACCGTGTACCAAAACTACTATCGAACAGCTGATCAGTAGACAAGTGATTGTCTTTCATTGCTGCACTCAAAGTCAGTATCGCAAACAAAGCTTGGACTTCTGTCACAGACGTATCTCTGAAAGTGGCTTTGATCATGTTATCTCGACGTTTCACAGAGATCTCAACATTCGTCCAACGGACGACCTCATCCACTATTTCGTCGGTAACAAACAAATTAAAACATAAGATTGGGTCACATATATTTCGACACATGCGCGTTGGACCTCTACTTGTGCGAATAATATTTATGGCAGATGTCCTTCCGCGACTTTGTCCTTTTATTGTCGACCAGCAATGTTGGTTCTTACCCCTAAGCACACGGCGATCAGGAACAATTATGCGGTGGTCACGACGGGATGATTCCGAAGTTCCAGTGGGCTCTGAAGATACAGGCGGACTTATATCGTCTTCATTTTGTGTATCATTCAATTGTTGTGGCACCTCATCATCTATAAACTCGTCTTCGAAATCACTCTGTATGTCATCTTCACTCAAATTATCTTCTATCTCACTGTCACTTCCTTGCTCTCGTTCATGCTCGCTCTCTTCCTCTTCAGCGATAAACCTAGATATTGCATCATCAGATAGTGTTCTCCGGCTCGTCATGATGAAGGCGAAAAGATTTTATGCTAAAACAAAGAAATAAACAGTTATAATAAACATTTTATGTAAGTATAAACAAATTTATACTTTCACTAAAAGTCACACAAAAGATAACCATGCGCCTTTGGGTGCAACACTTAGTCATAACTGCAAAACTATGGTACCACCGCGTAAAAACGGCCGTCCCGCGACTCTGTGCACCGACCACTGAGCTAACTTAAGGACAGGTAGATACGCGCCCTCATTAGAAAGAGACAGCGATGTAAAACCGACGCGGGCGCCTCTGAAGCGTAGGTTATCTTTCTAGGGTTAAGCTTAACAAAACTTCCTCCATAATTTTTCAAAAATCGTATATATAGAACATGGGGTCTGTAGACGCTCACAACATTGAGGTGCTCAAACTCAACACATGCCATTTCTATAGTTCGCTCAACAGAGGTTCACAATATCTTTATGTTCTTTACATGATAATAATTTACTAGCTAATATTAAGGAGCCACCTCTTAAAACCGTTTCTCTATTGAACGAACTGACCACCTGGTGATTACTGAAGTTAAACATTAAGTTATAAGCTTTTAACCAATGTTCAGTAATACATAAAATATGAATATTGTTGCTATTTAAGAACAATTCAATTTCTAGCTCTTTGCCTATCATTCCTTGTATATTTTGATGCACCAGGTGTAAACAATTTTTCTTATCACTCTGTGGAGTCATACAATTAAAGATTTGTAAGCTACATTCTAAATTATTTAAATTATTATAACTGCTAGAGATTACCTCTATTGTCTCATTTTCTAATTTAAATTACTTGGAACTGATTCCAAATTACATATTAAGTCATTATACTGCTCAAAAGAAGCAGATGTCTGTGTAGCCAAGTCCTTGGCTGAGTTAATATATAAACAATAAATAGCACATTTGCTATCTGTCTTAATATATTTAGATAAGTAATACCTATCACTGGTCAAAATTTCTTAATTAAATTATTTATGTCTATTATAATTACGGTGAATTAAAGTACTCAGCTAACCAAGAAAATAAACATACTAAATCAGTAATATTTTTATTTTTCTACATAATCACCATCAAGTTCAATACACTTTTACCTCCCTTCCAAGCATTTAGACCGTTGAAAAAATGATTCTTCCTTAGAGTCAAAATATGCGTCTCAGCTGCTTTGACCTCGTCGTTTGTCGAAATCTTTGACCTCCCAAGTGCTTTTTAGGTTAGGGAACAGAAAGAAGTCTGATGGTGCCAGATCAGGTGAATACAGCGGATGCGGTAACAGTTCAGCCACAGTTGTGAATTTCAGCCATTGACTGTACTGACGTGTGAACAGGCGTTATCTTGATGAAACAGGACTTTCTTCAGGCATTCCTCGACGTTTTTCTTTTATTTCCTCTCGTAAACGACGTAGTAAGGTGCAGTAGTAATCAGAGTTTATAGTCCTTTTCAAGATAATCAATCATAATCACACCTTTCGAGTCCCAGAATACTGAATATCATTATTTGCCGACAAAATCGACTTAGCCTTTTTAGGGGTGGTGAACCAGGTCTTCTCCACTGTTTTGATTGTTGTTTTGTTTCCGGTGTGCAATGTTGACCCATGTTTCGTCCATAGTAACAAAACGATTCAAAATCATCTGCATCGGCTTCAAATAACTCCAAACAGTCGCGTGAAATAGTCAATCGCGTCCTTTTTGTTCAACTGAAAGCAGTCGCGGAACCCACCTCGCAGACACCTTGGAAACCCAACTCGTTGACAATGATGTTTGGAGTTCGTTCATAAAGATGCCTATAATCTCAGCTATCTCTCTAATTTTTAATCTGCGGTCTCCATTATTAAATCAAGTACTTAATATTTTCGTCAGTAGTTGACGTCGAAGGCCTTCAGAGCGGTTCATCTCCCTCTCTCTACCACGCTTAAATTCTGCTATCCATTTTTGACGGATGAATATGACAGAGCACAATCGCCTAATGTACTGACCATGTCATCATGGATGGCTTTTGATGATATAGCCCTTCTTATGGAGGTGTAATGACGGCACGCTGCTCGATTTGCTCCATTCGCTGGAAATTATGTCCGATTACTGTTAATAAATTTATAAAATCACAACTAATTATCGCACGTTTTGAACTTCACACAATGAACTAGTCTGAACTGAACTAAATAATGTTAGGTAGATTTGTTTAGAATTGAATGGATCTGTGTTAGGCCAGTACTTTTCAATCCACCTCGTATAACAATTAAATGTCAAGTTTAAATTATTATTACATGAAAAGTTATTCATTAATAAATTTAAATCATATCTTATTTTATTTTCCTGTGGCCAACCCTGCATATGGGCAATGTAAACAAGATAATTTTATGTACATTTAAAGTATTCAGATTATCAATATATTTTAACAATTGATTTTGTTTACATTGCCTCTTCTCCCAACAAAATTATTAATGTGCTATTATGGCAAAATTTACTAGCTAAAACTTTATTCATTATATGACTAAAGGATGCTCAGGCATGCAATAATTACTGATCAGATGTCCTTTTAAACAGTTATTTAACATCATGCCCAATTTTTGCCTATGTCATCACAATACATAATAATTTTATTTTTTAATATTTAAATTACTTTTTACGTTTATATTCTTTGTCCTTTTTGTCATAGAGTGTAGGTGAAAATAATGGGTCCTTACTCTTTACATTATATTTACACATATTGTCCCGATGAACCTGGTATGGAGCGGTGATACTCACTGTGATGTTTTATTAAGAGGAATCAAGCGCTCCTCATTATATTTACATGACTTTACCAGATCATTCATGGTAATATGTGTTCTTTTATCATCCTGAGCCGATGCATATTTATTTGATACAATTTGTAGGGAGTTTTTAAGCGATAAAATTGTTGAATTTAGACACTATACCATTCATAGCAGTTATTCATATTTCCACCTCAATTGAATATAATTTAATTTATTAATTAGGTCTTGCTTTTCCTTGCATACATTTATATAATTTTAACATTAATTTTAGTTTTAATTAATTTTGATTTTCTAATATATTTATTAATTTTTATATATTTCTTTAATTTTCTTCTACTGCAGGTAGTCCTTGCTGCTGTTTTTGATGTGACATAATCATCGCCAGTCAAATCGATTGTTGTGGAGGTTGCAATGCTTTAAATTCACATCTATGAGCTCATTGAACAGACTTTGAGTTTGGGACGCTTTCATATTATCTATGTATTGTTTTAATTGCACAATCTGCTCATTAACCTCACTTAACTGTAACTGCAATGCAGCAATTAATCTGAGGGATTCCTCATATTCCCTGCTGCATTGGTCAAACTTATCGACTGTTCTCTGAAGTTGATCCCTTTCTTTTGAAACAAATGTATATTCTTTATGCAACTTAACCATATCACTTTTTAGCTTAGTATTTTTATCAATTATATTATATTACATATTTATGTATTCTACCTCGTCGAATACATAAATATGTAATATGCCCACCCAGACCACTGCTGAACATAGGCCTCTCCCATAGGTTGCCTCATAAAAGGGGTTTGCCATAGTTGCCATGCTTGGCATGCGGGTTGGCAAACGCAGTGTTTTATTATTTAAGTTGTTATCAGGAAGATGCTGCTGCCCACCTCCTGTATAATGTGTCGTCTCTTACGACACCCTCGGGACGGGATTTTTTTTTATTTATTCGGTCTTTGCGGCAACCACATTGGTACAATATTTTCATGTGGAAGATATTGGGTGATAATAATCCAAGAGCAAATTTTTATGCCAGGGTTATTATGGTTATACATAGATAAGAGAAAATATGATTTATTGTAAGATTTTTGCATCGATAGGTGGGGTTACACGGTTGACTGAATCCGGATTATCTATGGTCACATGGAAGCTCCTCGGTGAGAAAATGCCAACAAGTGAAGAGGAATGGCAGCAAGAGTTTGAGAAATATCAACAGTATCCCGAGTATAAATAGTTAGTGTTACCGCCACTTCTCTAATTGAAATATTCCGCGTTTTTCGATCAATCTTATTGACGAATCAGATTTCCTCTATAATGCCTTTCATTCATTCCTTCTTGCGACCGACAACCGGGTAGAAGAAGGAGTCTATAAAACGCCCGCACGCGGTAGCATATTGGGTCGCTCGCTATATCTATTTAATTATCATATACTTTAATGTCCATGTCACACCTATGCCGGTAGTTGTTGGGAACTAAGCTCGAAGTTGTTGACGAATATGTTTACCTGGGACAAATAGTCCGACTAGGTAAGTCCAACTTCGACCGAGGAATCAATCGACGGATTCAACTCGGCTGGGCAGCGTTCGAGTACGGCACATCTTCTCGTCGGGTATACCTCAAAACTTGAAAACGAGGCTGTACCAACCAGTGCGTGTTGCAGTGATGACCTACGGAACTGAGACGTGGTCCTTCACTGCTGGCCGGATGAGGAAGCTCAAGGTCGCTCAGCGAGCTATGGAGAGAGCTATGCTCGGGGGTCACTGCGTGATAAACTTAGAAATGAGGATATCGCAGTAGAACCAGGTGCCGACATAGCCAACAGATTAGTAAGCTGAAGTGGCAATGGGCCGGCCATATAGCTCGAAGAACCGACAACCGATGGGGAAAAAGGTTCTCGGTGGCGGCCTCGTACCGGCGGACGAAGTGTGGGGCGTCCCCACTAGATGGTGACGACCTGGTAAGCATGCAGGAAGTCGATGGATGCGGTGGCTCAGGACCGTGCTTTGTGGCATTCCTTGGGGAGGTATGTTCAGCAGTGGACTTGTGAAGGGCTGTAATGATGATGATGATGATGATACTTAAAATCACGGCCGTGAATTGTATCAAATAAGTGTAAATCAAATCAAATCAAGCAAGAAAACTAGGAGTGTACCACGCGAGTGTCAATCTCAAGTACGAAGAGAAGCTGCTGGCGTTCTCCAGGTGCGTACCTTCAGTTTTATGTGTCGGTTGCAAATTTCAACGAAACCCAATTCCAACTACCTACAGTCCGCTTTATACCAATTTTAAACCACGCATCACCAGTTAGTGTTAATGGAAAAGAAATGGTACAACCACTTATACATTTAACTGTTTAATAATTATGAAGTGAAAGATATTTCTTGTGTTTACGCGAACTAGTTTTTACGGATTTTATCGCGTATTGAAACGTCGGGAATATACTTATTTTATATTCCCAACGTTTCAAATACTTTACAGCACCCATGATCACGGGGACTGAGTTGTTCGACGTCCCATTGTCATAGCTTAACCACGGCTACCTTCATTATTACAATTATTAATTTTTGGTCCGAATATGAACTTACAGTATCTTGAAGTCTTGCAGTTGTATGTTTTGGTTGGGATTTAATTATATTAATTATAGGATCCCAAGCAGATGGTCGCACCCAGCCATCTTGAAATTAGTTAGTTATTATTTTTGATTTCAATAGCCTCGCGAATCTTCCTTGGAAGGAGTCGGTGTTCTTTAGCGAGGATTTGTGGTCTATCAAATCTGATGTAGTGACGGGGGCGATCCTGTACGTGCTGACAGACTGCAGACTTTTAGACCGGAGAATCGATTTTTCACATCAGCTGTGTGTTTTTTTACGCGGGTTTTAGTAGTCTTTTAGTTTGTCCTATGTAAGATATAGGACATAGACATTAGTCACCGACATAGCCCAACGAATTAGTAAGTTGAAGTGGCAATGGGCCGGCCATATAGCTCGAAGAACCGACAATCGATGGGGAAAAAAGTTTCTCGAGTGGCAGCCTTGTACCGGTAGACGAAGTGTAGGGCGACCCTCCACTAGATGAAGTGACGACCTGGTAAGACATGCAGGAAGTCAATGAATGCAGGTGGCTCAGGATCATGATTTGTGGCATTCCTTGGGGAGGCCTATGTTCAGCAGTGGACTTGTGAAGGGCTGTAATGATGATGATGATGATGATACTTAAAATCACGGCCGTGGATTGTATCAAACAAGTGTAAATCAAATCGTCAAGCAAAAACTGGAGTGTACCACGCGGTGTCAATCTCAAGTACAGAAGAAGCTGCTGGCGTTCTCCAGGTGCGTACCTTCAGTTTTATGTGTCGGTTGCAAATTTCAACGAAACCCAATTCAACTACCTACAGTCCGCTTTATACCAATTTTAAACCACGCATCACCAGTTAGTGTTAATGGAAAATGGTACAACCACTTATACATTTAACTGTTTAATAATTATGAAGAGTGAAAGATATTTCTTGTTTTATGCGAACTAGTTTTTACGGATTTTATCGCGTATTGAAACGTCGGAATATACTTATTTTATATTCCCGACGTTTCATCTAACACCCATGATCACGGGGACTGGTTGTTCGACGTCCCAATGTCATAGTTTAACCACGGCTACCTTCATTATTACAATTATTAATTTTGGTCCGAATATGAACTTACAGTATCTTGAAGTCTTGCAGTTGTATGTTTTGGTTGGGTTTAATTATATTAATTATAGGATCCCAAGCAGATGGTACGCACCAACCATCTTGAAATTAGTTAGTTATTATTTTGATTTCAATAGCCTCTGAATCTTCTTGGAAGGAGTCGGTGTTCTTTAGCAGTTTGTGGTCTATCAAATCTGATGTAGTGAGGGGCGATCCTGCCGTGCTGACAGACTACAGACTTTAGACTGGAGATCGATTTTCACATCAGCTATGTGTTGTTTTACGCGGTTTTAGTAGTCTTTGGTTTGTCCTATGTGAATATAGGACAGGACATTAGATGAACACCGACATAGCCCATGGTTAGTAGTTGAAGTGGCACTGGGCCAGCCATATGCTCGAAGAACCGACAATCGATAGGAAAGAATTTCTCAGTGGCACGCCGCTGTACCGTAGACGAAATTGGGACGACCCTCCACTAGATGAAGTGACGACCTGGTAAGACATGCAGGAAGTCAATGAATGCAGGTGGCTCAGGATCATGATTTGTGGCATTTCTTGCGGAAGGCCTATGTTCAGCAGTGGACTTGTGAAGGTATGTAATGAATGTAAGAGAGATCTAAAGAGATAAAATCCGTAAAAGCTAGTTTTATTTCAATGTGTATTGTACGCGTAAACATAAGAAATCATTATAAAAAGAGATGTGTTGACGTCCAGCAAGAACCAGCACATAACCCTGTCGGAGTTCAAGTGGATCTGGTGGATGGAGTTTGCGCACCGCACTTGGGGTCGTGCTATAGGTGCCGCAGTGTTTTTGCCAGCTGCCTTCTTCTGGGCAAGAGGATATCTGGACCGCGGCATGAAGATCCGAGTGGCAGTTTACTGCGCCCTCGTAGCCGCACAGGTAACACTAAAATACTAACGTTTTTTTTATAGAATAAAGGTGACAAACGAGCACACAGTCCCCCTGATGGTAAGTGGATGCTGTGGCCCATAGACATCTACATCTATCCTCCATTAAGAATCAAAATGCAGATGGGTTGTCACTCCTGAAGACTAACGTATGTACGTACGTGCGTATGGTGAATGTAGAGAACTGGAGACCCTTTTTACTGGATGCGAGGCATTCCATCTTAGTCCTCAGGATTGACAACCCATCTGCATTTTGATTCTTTATTGAGGATGGAGTGTAGATGGGTCAATCAGCCTACCATCAGGTGGACTAATGTTATCACCCTATACTATAAAAAAAAGGTTATATGTTTTGTTATGACACACAAAATACAAAAGTATAGAATGATTGCGATTGGCTCACAGCCTCAACGGATATAATGACGTCACAACCAATCACAAGTCGTTTTTTTTCATTCAAAAATTTAACTATTTTATATAATATTAATAATTACTAAAAAAATGAAATTGTTAATAAAAAATATATTAAATATACTTTAAATGAATTATTCTTTCATTTATATATACATTTGTGACAAAAAATAATTAATGCAAATTCGCTATTATAATTTTTTTATTTTACAGGGCTTGATGGGCTGGTATATGGTGAAATCGGGCTTAGAGGACCGGTTCCAAGGCCCATCGGACGTACCTAGGGTATCTCAGTACAGATTAGCAGCGCATTTAAGTCTGGCTTTCATTCTGTACTCCGGTTTGATAGCCGGAGCTTTGCGCATACTTCGTCCCTTCCCGGTAGCCGCGACTTTCCAGAAAATCAAGGAGTTAAAGAGCGTGACAGCGCTTGCCCACACTGTGAAAGCGATGGCCTTCTTTACCGCTGTTTCAGGTTGGTATTAAATGAATTAACGTTGAGGAGTTTATAATAAGAGTTTACGTAGTAAAGCCACGCTGCAACTATATTATGGTTGTAGCTCAAATGGGTCGGCTCTACCGAGGTAGGACCACGATCTCACAGAATACCAGCGTAAAATAGCAGCTTAATGCTGTTGTGTTTCGTATGGTGAGTGTAGTGAACCGGAGACCCTTTTTATTGGAAACGAGGCATTCCATCCTGGTGCTCAGAGGTGACAACGCATCTGCATTTTGATTATCAATTGAGTGTAGTGAAATAAAGAATAATAATAATAATATTTGGAAAATTAGGCATTCAGGAAATAGGAGTGGGCGATACAAATCGTATACAGACACAATATAAATATATTTAAAGTCGACGTTTACATCGCCAGGTGCATTCGTAGCCGGCCTTGACGCCGGTCTGGTGTACAACTCGTTCCCCAAGATGGGTGAGCAGTGGATCCCGGACGATATCCTGGCATTCAGCCCCACTGCCCGCAACTTCACGGAGAACCCCCACCACGGTGCAGTTCGACCACCGGGTGCTGGGAACCTGTACCCTGGCAGCTGCCAGTGCTCTGTGGCTGGTGGCTCGTCGCCGTCCGTTGGCACCGGCTGCCAGACGTGTTGCCAACGCCGTAGCTGCTATGGCCTGGCTGCAGGTAAAACTGACATCTTTATTTATTATTTGACATGAACTTTATTGATATTTAAATAGTAGTATTCTTATTTCACGTCCATCGCCTACACAATCACAAACCCAATATCAAGTTAGTCGCCTTTTACAACAAGCTAGGCAAGTTACATGGGATCTATAAGTCCCAGATCAACATGGGACCCTTTATACAAGGTTATTTGCAATATACGCCCAAATTTACTGAGAAGGTTCTGAATAAGTAATATAAACGAATGGTAAAGAAAAATTTATTAAATAAAACCTCAAACATTCTGTCCTTTTTATCTTTTAAATTCAGAATGCGTGGTAATGCATTATTTTAACTGATTGTCATTCATAAATATCTAACGTCTACTATTTTACTACGCACGCACACATTCGTAAGGGTCGATCGGTCGGCAAAAACGTTGCAAATTGAATCGCATACATCGAGGAGCGCACGTACGCGTAGTTGTTGGCCATAAATCACATTAAATTTGGGATAATTTCAAATAAAAGTAGAAGTCTTATTTACTCGTATTTTTAAAAACTCCAATAACGGTATATCAATCTTTATATATCTGAACTTAAATATAAAATTTGGATATTCTTTGAAAAATAACCTTGTATAACTCCTTAAATGTTACAGAAGTGCCATGTGACATTATCTCTTAGCCACTCCACAATAAATATTTGAGCAGTCACTGGAGACTGCCGACAGA
Source organism: Parnassius orleans (assembly GCA_029286625.1). NCBI lineage: Eukaryota > Metazoa > Arthropoda > Insecta > Lepidoptera > Papilionidae > Parnassius > Parnassius orleans. The sequence goes on from JAGSMP010000191.1 coordinate 142,110, forward strand.
AGTGAAAACATAAAACTATGAACAGAGTCAAAAATTAAAATTTCTTAATTTGTAAATTATTAACATTAGTTTTGTTTCATTAATATCGGTATTCACATCTATCGGCAATCGGAACAATTATATACATTTTTATATGGTTTATTCATTAAGCTAAACGTATTATGGGCTGCTCAAGCCCAGTACAAAATAAAATGATAACTTAATTGAAATAATAAATACACATTTATATTATTTATACTTAGTATTTGTATTTGCATTAATTTCAATGAGCTATATTACTTATACACTTATACACAGATATACTGGTGTCATAAGTATATCAGTAACCTTATATTTAAGAAAACGATTATGAGTTAAGCCTTAGATTATTTAATACAAAATTACTCGAATGGCTAAATAAAAACAATTTCTATAACATTAAGAATTTTATTAACCATAAATGTTAATGTACACAATATTTTGCATGTTATGCATAACCAAAGCAAAACATTTTTTTATACAACGTGGCCGCTACAATGGTGACTTTAATTTAACACATGGGTAGGGTATATATAGGGTATATATATATATATATATATACACTCACCGGCACGGATTCCGTGCCGCTGAGTGTATAATAAAAACACACACACACACACTTTTATTTAAGTTTTCTGTATGTTTGTTTTGAGTTATTACTAAGTTGACAAATGTGTAACTATAGAGAATTAGCCCTAATCTGTTGTATAAACACTAATAGCATTCCACGTAGATGTGGAGACCTGGTGACCTGTAATACAGGTTAACGATGGGCGATTATTACTAAAACTAATCGAATTAGTCGATTGTTCAGTTTAGTCGATAAAATTCGATAACAATCCATGTTAGTCGATTGTTATCGACGGCGTGCGGCGGGCGACAATGACTGACTCGGTTACCGTGTCAACTTTAACTACTAATTTGTAGCGCAGCGCACCCATTATGCGTACTACTAAATAAGTAGTTACAAAAGATTGTGCGGTGCGCTTGCGTTAAGTCTGTGCGCCACTACTTACTTACGTTACGACTGCAGTTATTAGGCTTGCGATTGGCGCCAATAAATTATTCAATTGTCTGTTCTGTATTGTAATCAAACCATCGATTGAGCGAACATCCATTCTAGACATGGCAATAATGTTAAAATTTATTTATTTGTTAAAAGTTATTTGTTAATTTTTTTTACAGATAAAATTAACAGTTTGAATTTAATTTTTATTTTTAAATTGTTGATGTTAATTTTATTGCTTAAATTTTACGCGTGAAATTTTAATTCAATAAACATTTCTTCATACTTTAATAGGTACAGGACTCTCTAGTATTAAAAAGTCTTATTAAGCTAAGCGTATTTAAAAGTTTATTAACCCGGCGTCATGGGGTGGAAAAGTGTTACACGGACGTGGGGGTGGGTCATACAGACCCGCTTATTAGATATGAATTATACCAGTACTTTATTTAAAAAAAAGATAATATTTCTTCGGATTTATTTTTTAGGTATTCATATAAATAAATAAAAGAAAAATATCATATAATATTATGTTTTAATCATATTAATAAGGCATTTTAAAAAAGCGAAAAAAAAGTCAACAAAATCTTTCCCTTCTAGTTAAATGTAACTCTATTATTAATTAACAATTACTCTTAATGTTTTAATGGCACATTTTATAGACAACTAGAATATCTTTAGAAACAAAATAATTAAATATCACTCCGCATCATTATCATTGGTACAGTCAGCACAGAAAGGTACAATATACATACATACATATAATCATGCCTCTTTCCCGTAGGGGTAGGCAGAGAACACTTCTTTCCACTTGCTACGATCCTTACATACTTGTTTCGCTTCGTCTACTTTCATTATTCCCTTCATTCATGCTCTTCGGTTTAGGGTACTTTTGACCTGGCCTTTTCAAGACGTCCTGATTTGGTCTAGAAACGTCCTTCTAGGTCTACCTTCCAACACTTTCATTCACACTCTTATACTTTTTCGTCAATCGTTCTTCATTCATTCTCTCGACATGGCCAAACCATCTCAGCATACCTTTCTCAATTTTTGTCACTACATCTTTTTTCAAACCACAACGTTTCCTTATCTCACTATTTATTATCCTGTCACTCAATTTAACTCCTATCATACTACTTCTTTCATCTCAACTGCATTTATTCTGCTTTCATGTTTCTTCTGCCATACCAACTTTCACTTCCGTACATGTGTCGGAACCCACCCCTCATGCACAGCCAAACGAGCCTTGTTAGACAACTTCCGACTGCTCATAAAGAGTGCAAAGCTTCATTCACCATGTTTCCTGCATTCATTCTTCTTTCGATATCACTCACACACTTTCCATCTCTTGTAAACTTTGAACCCAGATACAAACTCCTTCACCTGTTCAATTTGTTCATCTCAATCACGATATTGCAGTCTGTCACTGCCTCATCTCTTTCAAACACCATCACTTTCGTCTTCTTTACATTCATCTTCATTCCTTTCTAACAAAAGCTCCACTCATAGCAGTTACCATCTCCTGTAACTCGGCCGAAGACGCAAGTAGTACTTGGTCATCAGCATAGAGAAACATTTGACGAGTAACTCATTCATTCTCAACCCACTTTCATTCTCTTTTAAATCTGTCAAGCAATTGTCCATGAACAGATTAAACAGCCACGGTGACGCTACACATCCCTGTCAACACCTTTTTCAATATTAAACCATTCAGTGTATGCCCCGTTTATCCTTACACAAGCACTAGAATCCCTATAAAGAGATTGCAGTGCTCGTATGAGGATACTGCTCACACGGTTCACGGACAGTCTGACCACAATTCATTCCTCATTACTCTATCATAGGCCTTTTCTAGATCCACGAATGCGCAATAGACCGTCTTGTTTTTAGCCAAACACTTTTCGGCTATGCACCGCAAGGAAAAGACCTGATCCATACATCCCATTCCCTTTCTAAATCCTGCTTGTGCATCCCATACTTTTTCGTCTGTTTCATTCACAACCCTTTCAATCAACACTTTCTCGCATACAATTTACCGACGACGCTGAGAAGGCTTATACCGCGGTAATTTATGCAGTCCTAGCGTGACCCTTTTCCCTTATACAATGGCACGATTACGGCTTTGCACCAGTCTCCCGGTACTTGCCCATTTCACAGCACAAATTGAAAAGGCGGTACAGCTGACTAGCCACTATGCCCTGTCCAGCCCTCAGCATCTCGACGGTAATCCTGTCATACCCTGCAGCCTTACCTAATCTCATACTTTTCAACGCTTTCACTATTTCATCCATGCTTATCTCACTTTCATCAACATTTATATTAGTTTCCATGGAAGGTGCCGGATGCTGTACCTGCACTTCTCTCTTTCAAACAAACTTTCAAAATATTCTTTCTATCTCTTTAACACACATTCTTCTCCTTTATAATGCTCCCATCTTGACTCCTGATTGTACTCAGCTCCGAGGTAGAAGTTTTCCTCTGGTTGTTTTGATGGATTTCCAGAAAGACTTGATGTTTGACTGGAAATCTTCAGTGAGCCTCCTATCGAAATCATCCTTTCGTTCTTCTTTCTTTCTAGACACAACTTCTTTCGCTGCTGTTTTCAATCTTTTATACTTCGTTCTTACTTCCTTTATCTCGTCATCCGTTGCCTTTTGAACTTTTTGGTTAGCTTTTGTTGCTAACCAATCTAACCACGCTTTCTTCTTTTCTTGCACAACCCTTTGTACATCTTTATCCATCCACACATTATAGTTCTTTCTTCCTTTCCTTCTTTTAGCTATATGTTCTAAACAAATATGTTTTTTGCAATTCTCGCAAGTGTAATTTGTTTTAAGGTCTTTCTTGGCTGGACACATCTGTCACCTTTTGCGAATATTAGCTTTCTTTGCCTGAGGTTCCCGTGAAGACTCGTCAACAAATTGTCTAATCTTTTTACGCAACTCGCGTGGTAGGCACTTGGTGTTCTTAATTCTATTTACTATCAGGCCATAAATAGTGGCTATGTTCAATGAAGCATAAAAATTTGTCAATGGCCACTTCTTAGAATTACGACTTACGTCATACGCTGGTCGACAGCATAGACAGCGGAATGTCACCATCATCAGAGTCTGACAATTCTTGCTCTGTGTCACTGGGTTGAATACGCTCACTCAAGTGATCTTCTTCATCAAACTCCTGATCTGACAGCGTAATATCCGAGTCAGACTCTTGTAGAATTGACAATATACGCTGTCATTCTGTCTCTTCTTGATCCATTTTTTAACTACCTACAAAAACACAATAAAATATATAATATTATATATTGGCTACTAAAATCATAAACAATAATAAAAAAACTATATATTAAAAGCATAAATATATTGTAAAGAATTAAAATCACATGTATACAAAATAGCGCAAAATTGTTACACTAAATGCGGCGATGGGTCTCACTTACCCTTTTCAACTTTGTGCACGTGTAACTCTTAGTGCGATCGCCGTTCCACTAATCTGTTACCTGCAACACCTAGAACGACTCAACAGCTCCAGCTACTGAGAAGAACGGCAACGTCGTACGCATAGTAACCGAACTTCAACACAAAATAAAATGTGCCGGGTCTCACAGACCCAACCCCCATGGCGCCGGGTTAATTCAATATTTACATTATATTATGATTTTTAGGTATTGCGTCAAGCCGGTCATTCATAACCCGCGCGTGACCTTTCTCTAAAAAAGTCAATAACCAACTAAAGTAAACAAATTAAAATATGTATTATGTAATACTTAAAAACAATCGACGCATTCAACACTTCCGCACGCACAAGCACACGTCGTTGCTTGCAGTGTGCGATGTGCCTACAATTAGTAGTTTGTCGATTGTTATTCGAATAATCATGGTGAGGAACTACTAAATCGACAATCGAATGCGCAATAGCACAATTTTCGATTCAGTCGATTGTTTTTTTTTGCAACAAACGCCCATCGCTAATACAGGTATTATACCCACCATAGGCACCAACGATCCACAACCAAAGTTGTTATATTATGTTATGTTATATTAGCTGTTACTCTTATTTCTAAATATAACTTTGTTTGTGGTAAGAAAATAAACGTCATTATTATTATTGTTACTGGCTTACGTTAACTCGGAGCGGCAACGCGTCGCTTCGCGCGCTGGCAACCGCGCGTCGCGTCTTGTGCCTGCTCGTGGTCGGTCCGATTCTGTGACGGCTTATTATCAAAGAAACCGAGCGGCGCCGGCGCGCCGTTGGTTACACTAATCATATCACCCTCTCTTGTTACTATTAGTTATAACTGTCATCACTAATCACTGCTTTTATTTGTCTTTATTTTAAATTTTCTTATTTTCAATGAGACCACCGTGTTGGCGGATACAAAGAGCTAAACGGCGTTTCATGTTTTCCCGCACATTTGAAAATAAATTGTCACTTATAGCCATTTCCCTCAATTTCTCAAATGCATTTATTATTCGATGGCTTAATTGTTCCACCGAATCCACTTTCTCCGCGTACACATCGTCTTTGATGCGCCCCCAAAAAAAAATCGAGTGACGTGAGGTCTGACGATCTTTCTGGCCACCTAACGAGGTCCAAATCTACCAATCCATTAAGCACCAAATGTGTTATTTAGCCACTGCCTGGCTGTTGTTACAGAGTGTGCCATCTAATTGGTACCACATTCGTTGGTATCGATGGACGTTTAGTTTGTTTGTGTATTCTGACACCGTATCATTTAGTAGACTAACAAACCTTTCACCGTAAAAATATATACAGTATAAAGCCCCATCAATGAATACGGGTCTAATGATGTTGTCACCGTGAATAGCTGCCCAAACATTTACCGAAAATCTGTACTGATGGGCAGACTCCCGCCAAACGCGCGGATTTTGGTTTTTGGGTGCCCAATAGTGCAGATTGTGCTGGTTCCACATGCCGTTTCTGATGTACGTGCTTTCGACAGTCCACAAAAAGAAAAGAAAGTCACTGTCCTCTTCAATTTTACTCAGTAACCACTGACAATAATTCACTCTTATTAATTTATCACGCGATAGCAGAGTATGTACTTTTCTAAACTTGAATGGGTGTCACTTTTCGCGCTTTAATATCCTACGGACGGTTCTGTGATGGACTTAGAAATGCCTAGCGCTCTGGCGGAGGCTAGTTTTGGGTTGGTCTTCGAAATATTGTATCACATTTTCAGTTAACTGGATTGGGTTTTGTCGTGTAGGCGGTCGATCAGGGCGCCCTAGGATCCACTGGCCGGTTTTCGCGGATGCGCTGAAGAGCTCCTACAATAGTGCGAGGATTAGTCGGGCATTGTCTAGAATCGCCCTATCTCTCGCGATATGTCCTTATCGCAAGGGCGACATTTTGACGACATTCTCCGTAAATTAGGATCATGTCCGCATATTCAGCTGCTGTGTAGTTCGGATGTGTATTTGCCATCACAATCACAAGTTTACACAAGCACTGATAACACAAATAAAAGCGTCCGTATCGCAAGAGATGTAAACGTACCTACTAGATTAGAAAATAAAAACAAAACAAAGCGTCTTTATCGCAGTATCATAATCTAATTACTAACCTAATTACACAAAAATTAATAAATAAAATAATAGGTAAGCGCTTTTTCGCGAAAACGTTCATTAAAATATTAGTCGACGTAATTATGCGCACTACTGTGAAGAAGTGTGTCAAGGACACGGGTTCGGCTAGCACTACAAAAGAAAAGCAAAAAAATCGATTTCTGTGCGGCGGGGTGGGAGGGCGCGCGTCGCCTGCGCCGCCCGCTCGCCGACAAAGGGATGTCTCTTTTCTTCAATAGTATTGCTTATTCATTTTAATTTCAATGATGCTATGTTATGGTCGTGACCCCGGCAAGGACCGTTGCGCGACAGTTGTCTAAGTACAGGTTGCTCTAAGATGCTATTTTCTAAAAATTTCAATAAATCCGTAAATAATAACGTTTAATAGAAATATAATTTCTTCATGAAACGAAAATGTGAAAACGTATATGTGTGTTAAATTAAAGTCACCATTGTAGCGCAACGTTGTAGAATAAGGGTGATAAACGAGGTGGAAACCTGATGGTAAGTGAATGCTGTGGCCCATAGACATCTACATCTATCCTCGATTAAGAATCAAAATGCAGATGCGTTGTCAGTCGTGAGGACTATAAAGCCTCAGCATGGCACTACCACGTTTAAACCTGCCTATTGTATAGCGTTTGTAAAATATTTTTATACGTGATAGAGCCATGCTGTCGACTCGACCGAGGAACGACCACGCTCTCACAGAATACCAGCGTAAAATAGCAGTTTAACACTGCTGTGTTTCGTATGGTGAGTGTAGAGAACCGTAGACCCTTTTTACTGGAAAAGAGGCATTACATCTCAGTTCTCATTCTTAGGCCGTAGATTATTTAATTCAAAATTACACGAATGGCTAGATAAAATAATTTCTATGGTATTAAGGATTTTATTAATCGAAAATGGTAATGTACAAAAACTTTTGCATGCTACTTAGAATCAAATTCTTTTTCATAGCATGTTTTATGTAAATGGTCACACCACCCCGCAGGTGGGGCTGGGCATATCGACACTGCTGAGCTTCGTGCCCACGCCGCTGGCCGCCAGCCACCAGTCCGGCTCCCTCGCGCTGCTGACCCTCGCCATCTGGCTCACACGAGATCAAACTGCTCAAGTATATACCCAAATAAACCGGTCACTGTTCCTCGAAAGATTTTCATGTAGCTTTGTTTTTTATCAAAAACTTACATAGATGATATTAACTAGTGTCATTAAGGAAAATAACTCAAAATAGCGGCGCTAATCATGTCCTAGCACATTATTGCTGTTTATACTTACACAAGTGTGGACTGTAGGCAAAAAAAACACATTATTAATTTGCTTTGCTTAAATTTTTTGAAATTGTTAAAAATCCTTGTCTCCTATTATTGCTATTGTTTAGGTCTTTTTTTTGTATTCCTATTCATAAAATATAATCAATGATACATAATATACTATATATATAATAACTTGAGATAACATACAAATAAAAAATACATATTTTTTGCTGACTTTACATTCTTACAACTCAAGTGCAAGCCGCAATTTTACATTTGTTTCTCAAATGGTTTTTATTATACACACAAAAATACAAGAAATTTTTATCCTCTTCGATCCACATGTAGATTCATATTTTTTTCTCTTGAATCATATTCAAAGATTGAATTGATAGATTAATAGTTGAACCGTGGAGTGAAGCGTTCTACAAATTTACCCGTTGAATTTGATGGTTTTAAATAATATCATTTAATTTTCTTAAAATTATCCTCACTGCTATACGAAGTGGCATTAAAAATAATATTATTTTTATCCCGACATTGGTGGATCGAAATAGCATATAGGAAAATATTATTACACACACAGGTAGATTGAAGAGGAAAAAAGTTATTCTTAGATTCACCTGTATTTACCGTGTAGTGTCGGGTTAGGAATATCCAATATCGCATATCATCCCGTGCGTCGTAAGAGGCGACAGATGAAAACAAACCAGGGGATGGGCATCAACGTCTTCCTAATTACTACTAAAAAAAAAAATTGCAGTTACCAACCTACCTGCCAAGCGTGGCAACTTTGACAAATATCCGATTGTTGACCAAGTGAATGGAGCAAAATGTTCAAATGCAGTGGTATTATTATTAATGTAGTGAGATTTATGATATATAAGACTTACATTGGTGTCCGTACCACATATTATATAGTATATTCCTTAGTAGATAGTTATATTCCTCACATCTTACAGTCATAAGGAATATAACTATCAGATGGTGAACTTTTAGCTTGATTATTACTTTAATTTAAAAAAAAACACATTCTATTAAATCGTGGTATACACAATGCACTATATCAGTGGTTAACATTTTAGTGATGAGAAACCTAATTTAACCTAATTGAACCTTTGACAAATTTTTGGCTTGCTATGGACCACCAACTTTTAGGCATATTTAATTTTGTTCTATAAAAAGAACACATCTAAAATGAATGTGTGACATGATTATGCGCCCCTTTTTAACCAACTTCAAAAAGGGGGAGGTTCCCAATTCGAGTGAATGTCTTTTTTTGTATGAATGTTACGATATCTTCGCAGATTGTGAACCAATTTTGATAATTCTTTTCTTATTAAATAGTTTATACTGCAAGGGTGGTCCCATATAAATTTGGAGGAAATATTTCACCCCTAAGGGTAGCAAATAAATAACTTCTTTTTTAGCAATTTGAAGTCGGTTTTTACTTTTTGTTAAAAGTTATAATTATTTAATGTAAAGTCAATGTTGTAAGGTACTATTCGCTAACCGACCATGATCTAACATCTCCAAAAATATTGTACACTCTTTTATATTAAAAAGAAATGTATGATGCCTCGGCGAACCACTTTGGATGTCTTCAGGGACCACCGGTTAAGAACCATTGCAATATTATATTATAATTTGAAAAATTTCGACAACTGGCTACTTGTCTTCTGTGCATTTCGAAACGGAATAATTCCAAATATAGCATTATTTAATTTCAGTTGTAATAGAAACTTGAGCTTTCCTTGTTTTGTGTGTTGAAAATGACGACAGTATTGTACTTCAAAACTAGTTTAAGAATATTTTTGTTAAAATGTTGTTATTAAAATAAATATAACGACTCTTAAGTTTGTTTTATTATATTTTGGCGGTGTTTCACCCCGTGCCTGTGAAAGCACGTAAAGCCGATGGTCCCGCGCCTAATCTCCCTCCGGTCGTGTCGAATTACCGTCCCGTCGGACTATGAGAGTGAGGGAATAGAGAGTGCACCTGTGCTTGCGCATACACTCGGGCACTATAATCCTGTCCTGCGCAGATGGCTAGTCTCAGTTGTGACTGGCATCCATGACCGAAATTCGATCTGGAGGACATTAATAAAGAACCGACAACCGATGGGGAAGAAAAGCTGTCGAAGTCTTCCCTATCGGGTTGTTGGTTCGACAGAGGAGAAAGGCTGCCTCGTACTACCAAGCGTAGTGTAGGTCGACCTTTCCCAAGATCACAACACGACAACCTGATGAAACATGCAGAGTATCGTACGTGGGAGGTCTATGTTATCTCATTTCTTTCTTTGGTAACCGACTCGTACGGTTGATACGGTGGTACTTTTGTCAGTGTCAAGTATTATAAAACTGTCCTTTTAAAAATTTCTTGACAATATGTTGATGGTCTATTTTTTTATAGAATAAGACTGACAAACGAGCACACAGTTTGCCTGATGTTAATTGGATGCTGTGGCCCATAGACATCTACATCTATCCTGAATAAAGAATTAAAATGCAGATGCGGTGCCACCCCTGAAGACTAAGAGCGTTTCCAGTAAAAAGGGTATCCAGTTCTCTACACTCACCATACGAAACACAACAGCACGAAGCTGCTATTTTATGCTGGTATTCTATGAGAGCGTGGTCCTTCCCCGGTCAAACCGACCCATTCGTACTACAACTATAATATATTATATACCTGCAGCATGGCTATCACTAAATGAATGTTCTGCTCTGAAATGAGTGAATGATAATAATAACGAAAAAATTTGAAAGATAATCCGTTCTAGGGAGTAGAAATAAAACAAAGATATAAAATGTTATTCACAAAGTGTTTTATTTGAAATTTTTTAAATTCTAATATTGCTTACACACAGAAAACTACGCGTTTATATACAAGTATGCACTCGGCGAGTTACATAGTCACGTACGGAACCTTCCGCGTTGCAGACAACTGCCACACGGGGTTTACCAAACAACCCATGGGACCCCAAATCCCAACCCATATAAAGGTATATCATAATACAAAATATATTAACAAATCCTTAATTTAAAATATGAATTAAGTCGAATTACACTAAAGGTTATTTAAACAAATTTAAATGGATGTATATATCTACATTATCTGTGATGGAATTTACATATTTAAAATAAATTACCGGTTCCTATATATAAAAAAAACCGCTTCGTTCATCGCAATTTAGTAGTGTCGGACTACTTTACGTTGTTTAATTTTATGGTTTTCGAACGATTAATTTGTAATATCGATTTTCCCATGCAACGCGTATTTAAAATAAAACGAAGCGGAATTGGGAACGGAACGTTTCTTGAATATAAAAACCGGGCAAAAAGTGAGATGTATGATAACAATGTCGAAATTTAATAAAGCTAAATTTCCTTTGTTAGTATGTTTGGTGTCAGTCAGTATATCCATATTTGTATCAAGTATCAACCCCCAGTTTGTACAATCACGTTCAAAATATACAACTCGGTACGTTAGCCACGCAGTGAATTATTTTTTATTTCTTATCTATATTTGATTTGTTCCAGTACGATTTCTATGAAGATAAACAATGTTTAGCTACACTTAAGTAAATATTTTATACAAAATATTTCTTTTCTTTCTTTTAAATATACCTTCCCCTCATATTAAGATTTGCTTTTGTGCAAAGCATTTTACACCTAAGACTTCTATGTATACTATACTAGACGGCACTACGGTACTAATACATTGCGCACTAAGATACGGTCAATTGTCCGTAATTTCTTTAGTCGACAGCGAACGAAGTATGTAACTTTATTTTGTATTTGCTTAAAAACAGTCGTTAAAGAAAATACAACTACTGCGTGGCATATTTATTGTGCCAGCTACCTTCCTGCGCGATCCACAGCTTTGACACAGTTTTTGTTCTGAATTGCCGCTGTAGTAGTATACAAAGAAGTCTTTATTTTACACAAATCGAGAACAAACGGCCTGAACATAGCACAGCCATAGGCATACGATACGCGAGGGAATCAAACCAGAGACCCGTATCAAATACATTGCAAAATTAATTAACATGAATTTCATTTAAACAAGACGTTAAAGAACAATGGCGAACTCCCAAACAAATTTTTGTTGCCATTTTTTTCTTACGTCTACAAATGAAAAATATATAGAAAAAATAGTTTGAAATCCTGAACAATTTTGTCTTCAGTCATAATACTGCAGGAAGTCACGAATTACAGATATTCCGATTTGAACAAAATTCACATCAGACTAGGCTATATGGTATAAAACCTTTGCCTGTCTTAATTGGCGAATCGTTACAACAACTATAATTATTTTTAAATTATGTATGACGACTTTTTTCCAGACTTCGATAGACCTTGATTTGATAAAACAGTAAATTATTTTATTGATATCTATAACAGTGACAAGTTTTTTCGCCATTGTCCTTGTCCATAAGTTTGACAATTTTAAGCTATCAAATACACAATGCTTCTCATAAGGGGTACCTAAACGTTGTTTACATTCGTAGAATATTAGATTAGAACACACTTACCTATTTAATTAGTCAAGAAACGGGCGCCAATAAAATGTGCGTGTTGAATGTATTTTTTTTAATAAACAATCTGAATTCAATTAAAATCGTGAAACACGTGGTAACTAAGTATGTTAATAATTTCGGTAAAATTAGTTTTTTACAAATATCGATTTAGAGTTCAGAATACATAACATCTGGCCCTCAGAGTAAATATATTTAGTGATTATAGAATACAATCGGCTAGTTTAAAAAAATTAATTTATTACAACACGTCGGCAGTTATATTAGTCAAGTGCAATTTTTTTAATTGCCAGTTCTTATAACTGAAAGTAAGAAAGTGTTGCCACAATATAAAAAATGCAGTAGAAATTTAATATAAATAAAATTTTAACTCATACAAGTGAATGTGAACGTATAGAACAGACACAGTTTTGGTCTCTACCCGTATCGCAATAAGGAAATATTGCAATAATTATAAATTCAATAAGTCATCTAACGTCATGTTCAGAGCCCAATTCATAACGCCAGAACTCCATATTTTTATATTTACCTAATTAAAGTTTACATGTCTCAGGATATTGATCAAAAACCTGGATATGTTATGGGTTATGATATGATGAACTACAATAATTTTGTAATACAATATACAATTTTATTATAACGAAATTAGTTTGTTGAAAGTTTTTCAGTGTTCCTACAAAATAACGATATTATGAATAAAAAAAAAACAAACAAAATATTACAACAAATTATTTATAAATAATAATGAATATCCGCGTTCGGAAAATTCCTGCGTTTCGATTATGAGTGATGTACATTTTCATCATAATCCTTAACAAATGCAGTTTTTCCAACAAAATCCTATTTCGATCCAAATCCTGATTTTATCAAAATCCTGCGACACGAAGCATATTAAAATGTATGTATGTATGTACATTCCTTAAAAATAAAGTTAATTATGAATATCTTTTAGTAATCTCAGAGGAATATAAAACTAAAATAATTATAATCATTGTGATTTGAATAGACAGACACGTGTACTTCATTCACTAATGTTTTTTTAATTTGTTAACTATAAAAACCGACTGGTTAAAGATTCTTATTATTTATATATTCCTGATGATGCCGTGAGGCGAAATCTATACATATACATAAAATTAAAGTGCCTGTTTGTAATACTGAAATAATTGCTTTATATTAAGCTGAGGAGGTTATCTGCACGCCATTGAGACACGAATAAACATTTAAAAAAAAATTGTCTGTCTGTTTGTCTGTCTGTGCGGGCTAATCTTCGGAATGGCTGAACCGATTGTAATGAAACTTCACGAACATATAGAGAACAATGCCAGGAGTGATCTAGGCTATATTTTATGCATTTTCATAAAATATAGTCTATATTTCATTTAAATAATGCCACATTAATAGATCCTACCCAGACGAAGCCGAGTTTATTCAAATCACAAAAATTAAATAGAAGTTTCACCAAATGTATAAATTATAAATACAATTTTAATGTATACATAATATATAATTCTTATTAGATTTTCTGAGCAATTTTACAACTGTTTTTCGCAATCACTGCTCATGAAGGGAGTTAATATAGGGTTCGTTAAAGATGAAATTATATTAGCACCATATAGAAATTCCTTAATGTGAAAAATAAATGTTTTAATAAATAATATATATCCAATTAGAAAACCAGTTGCAATGCCTGAGCTTGTTCAGGACAAAAGCCTGAGCTTGTTATCAGTAAATTAATTTCGGAGTAACATTTGAGTATAATCTATGCGTCTTTCAAGCTGGAATCCTCCGCAACGATATCTTACATTTTATTACGTCAAGATTTAGTGAGGAATTGGTGACAATTTGTGACTTAAGAAAAAATTGTGACTCAATACTTTAGGAGATACATAACCCTTTTTTGGTATGATTCTAGCTTAAATTCAAGCTAGCAGCCCTCGAAAACTCCAGTATTGTCTGGTTCTGAGATATGATTCCTTTTCAACCGACTTCAAAATGGAGGAGGTACTCAATTCGACTGTATGTTTTTTTATGTGTATTACCTCATAACTTTTTTCTCAGTGCACCGATTTCGATGATTCTTTTTTTATTTGAAAGCTGGTGCTTCTCATGTGGTCCCATGTAAATTTAATCTATGTCTGACTAGTAGTTTTTGAGTTATCCTTAGTTATCCTTGAAGTCGGATGTACAAAAATTTTAATTTTACCACTTGTTTAAGATTTAGTGACTAATTGGTGACAGTCATATACGGAGTTTGAAACGTATCGCTCCAACAAATCCAGAGTTATTATGTCTTGGGGAGGATTCCGGCTTGAAGTTTGTATATCGTAGAATAACTCCAGAACGTCTACGTCTTTCGTTGTGATACATGTGTCAAGATTCATTGGCTAATAAAATAATCTGAGATAGGTTAATCTGTCTTCACGAATATTAAAAACTTGTCGAGACATCGGTTTCTTTATTTTAAATTCTAATTATTAATACAATATCGCATGCAATACCAACAGTATTCGAAACATATCGCTGTTCGCAGATTCTATAGAATTATTGTCAACGAAGTTCTCTACTTAAGTTATTATCGAGCAATGAAATCGATCGATATCGTGACTATCTGAAGTAATTATAGTAAAATATTTTGTTTTCATACCAAACATGTTTGCTATGTATATATTTGTATAAATGTATAGGTTATATTTGTATAGTTTATTTATCAGTAAAATGTATTTACGTAGTTCATTACCAACATTATTTTGTGTAATTGTATTTAAATATGATTTTATTATGTTTTGAACTATATATTGCTACGTCTATGTCAAATTCTCACCACTCCATGGGTTGACTGCTAGAGAATACCTCAAGGTATTAAGTCTGCTGTTTGTATTATTTTGTTATAGGAAATTCAAAATTTAAAACCCCCGAAACAAAAAGGGCTGATAATCTTTAAACGGCTGAACCAATTTTGATAAAACATGTTTAAAACCACCACTAGAAAACCTGCTTTCAAATAAAAAAAACCGCTCCCAAATCAGTTCACCTGTTTAAGAGCTACGATGCTACAGACAAACACACAGACAGACACATAGCGGTCAAACTTATAGCACCCCTCTTTTTGCGTTGGGGGTTAATAAATAAAAATTAAGCTACAATATATTTTGCTACGATTACTTCAGATTTACTATTATCTATGGTAACCAGAGGCGCAACAGAAACCGAATATAACTGTTATTATTGAATTAAGCCTCTTCCGAATTTTACACAAACGTATAAATATAAACATATCTTTAACCTAAGTGTTAGTATTATTATTAGTATTAATTAATTATAATTTACAAAATTATAGTAGACTGTCTTAAACAATTAATATCAATGGCCTTGTGAACTGTCGATTTTAATTGTGAGAGGAGTACGCGTCACGCCTGTAATCCCCGAAAGGGTAGACAGGCTCCAAAGAGCAGCGAGCTACTCTGACCAAGCTTGGTAAAAAGAAATCACTTTAAATGGAAAATTGTAAAAGATAATAGGTGGCTAGTGCATCGCCTACATAATCACAAACCCAATATCCCATTAGTCACCTCTTACGACGTGCTGAACGAGTAACAGTTGGCACATTCTTCTTTAGTTATAACATAGACATACACATAAACATGTTTATAAGTCCATGGGACAGAAATATGCCTGACAAATATGACTTTAATGAATATAATTACAACAAGTTAGGCAAAAATTGTAACTAAAGTTAACAATATATATTATTTGAAAAAAAATACATATTATATTTAAAGATATATAAAATAGAGCTTCTTCTAGGCCACTGCGTAAAGCGTAATTTATAGAGAAGATCAATTATTGTTGTGAAGAATTTCAACCAAATCCATGTTTACATATTATGAATAACAGACCTCATGAATACATTATGAAATTTGCAAAAAATTGCACAAAAAGTTTATAGTCAATTAATTATAAAAATACACCTGAGACAAACATGTATACAAACCAGATTCACTTCCTAATAGTAACGTACTTTTTATACAACGGTATATTTTTATAATTTATCCTAAAGAACAATTTGTTCTTAAAAATTAACCACAGAATTATTAAATGGAAACATCAGGCCAACAAAGAAAGAAATAGGAGTGAGAATGCTATATACATAATAAATGACGCAAAAACCATGCTTATTTTTTAATATAGGGTAAGGGTGACAAACGAACACCTGATGTCCACCTGATTGTAAGTAGATGCTGTGACCCATAGACATCTAAATCTATCCTCGATTAAGAATCAAAATGCAAAATGCGTTGTCACCCCTGAGGACTAACATGGAAGGCCTGGTTTTCAGTGAAAAGGGTATCCGGTTCTCTACACTCACCATACGAAACACAGCAGCATTAAACTGCTATTTTACGCTGGTATTCTGTAAAAGCGTCGTCCTCCTCGATCGAGCCGACCCATTCGTGCTACAACCATAATATAACTGAAGTTTTGCTCTACTACGTATAAAACAACTTCTTTACACGCATTCACGCACATCTCTCTCTTTTACAGCCCGTAAAAGTTCACTACTGCACGCACACATATGCAGTTAAAACCAAGTTGTTGGTTGCAAATGATTTTAGATGCATATATGTACATGAGTGTGTGTTCTTACCAATAAGTTCTTTTTAAACGTGGTAGAGCTATGCTGAAGCTATATTATAGCTGTTGTACGTATGGTTCGTCTAGACCGGGGTAGGACCACGCTCTCACAAAATACCAGCGTGAAATAGCAGCTTAAAGCTGCTGTTTCGTAGTGTGAGTGTAGAGACCCTTTTCACTGGAAACGAGAAATTCTGTCTTAGTCCTCAGGGGTGACAACGCATCTACATTTTGATTCTTAATTAAGGATAGATATAGATGTGTCTGGGCCACAGCATCCACTTACCATCAAGTGGATTGCGTGCTCGTTTAACACCCTTATTTTATAAAAAAATAAGATAAGCATGGTTTTGTCATTATTTTTGCGTCACCTGAAATGTACGCGGCGCTCCATCTTTCTTTCTTTGTTAGTGTGAATGAAAATAATTAAATAAATGTATATATTATTATCAAAAGTGGTGATATTCGAGTTGGTCAGTAAAAGGAGTTAGTTAATTTATAAACATTAGTCAATAACTAGCAGAGAGAGAATCCATTGATTGATTCTTGAGGGCTTATGTGTTGTAGAATGGTGAAGGCTTCTTTATAGACAAATTATTAGCAGATTTAGCTCTATCCTGGTGACCTGTAATACAGGTTTTTATACCTACATCAGGCACCAGTCTCTCACAAGTTAGGTATCAGTCTGGTAATTTTGTAATACTTAGCATTAAGTTTACTTATTGTGATGAGAAAATAAATTAATTCACTCTTTCATTTAGAAGTTATATGTTTAAATAATTTATTACAATACCGTGTGGTGATTTTGCCTTGTGTAGATGTAAGGTTTTTTTTATAAAATAAGGGTGACAAATGAGTGAGGACTAAGATGGAATGCCTATTTTCCAGTAAAAAGGGTCTCCGGTTCTCTACACTCACCATACGAAACACAGCAGTGTTAAGCTGCAATTTCACGCTGGTATTCTGTGAGAACGTGGTCCTTCCCCGGTCGAGACGTCTCATTCGTGCTCTATAATCATAATAGCCGCAGCGTGGCTCGACTACATATAATGAAATGTAAAACTCCCAAAAACTTCGCAATGTGACACGTCAACATATTGCGAAGAAATTTTGAAATAAATTAATAATTTCTTACAACTTGACACTGGCAAAAGTACAAACACTTCGAGTGTATTACCAAAGAAAGAAAGAAGAGGCGACTAGATAAATAGAGGGATATGTTTTTAGTTACACAAAAAGTATTTTGAAAACAGTAATTTTTTTTAGATATAATAACAATCTTATGGCATCGCTGTCACCGCGCCGCGTCGTAAGCGAAATGCACCGAAGCCTAAATCACGCTATCAAAGTTCTGAAGTTAACGCGCTATATATAGAACAGTTCCGAAATAACACTGGGAACGTTGGCCGCTCCACGGGCTGAACATCTTGCCCGGTGGGAGATCTCCCCTTTTCCTTCCGCGGCCAAAGTGGTATAAAGCACGTAATTATTCAATTTACATCAAGGAAACGCATCTAAAGCACATATTTTTATTTTGTAAAGGTAATAAATAATAAAATAAAATATATGATTAGGAAGAGAATAGTTTAAGATTTGCTTAACGCATTGTTGCATTTTTAAATTTTTGTTACTGTTAAGACTAAATATATGGCAACAAAAACACGCAGTGAAGTGAACCAATAATCTCTATTGTTTATTTTCAAATTTAATCAGTCTTGCGATAAAAAAATCTTTTAGCACAAGTGTTTCCTTATTAATATTTTTTAATAATTTATTTTTAAATAGTCGGTGTGTTGTACGAAAAGATAAAATATTAATATAGAAAGAAAGATTAATGAAAGAGAGTAGCGGCAGTTAGTTTGTTTACGTTATAAAATATTCACGAACACGCGAAAAATCCTACGGGAACCTATGAATGTGACGCTTTTTTCGGGAACTATACTAATATAAACATTATTGAAAACTTCTATGTATACTAGTAGACGGGCTCTGCGGCCTTAATACATTGCGCACTAAGTTACGGTCAATTCTACGTAACTCTTTTAGACGACTGCGAGCGGGCGAGAAGACTAATTCTTTGTCTTGTAAACCGCGAACGTTGTTTTCGACAATCTAACAGTGATTTTGTTAAATGTGACTAAGAAATCGCCATCATTCAAGTTCGCGACGCGCCGCAAGTCAAGTTCTTTTAAAGATGATGATGACACTGTGACCATCTGCATAACAAATTAGTTCACCTCAGTCCCAACTAGCGACATCTGGTGAGCGGAAGATTATTAGCCTCCATTAGTAAGATAATTGATATTAACACCATACACATATTTAACATGCTCAATGAAAATGAAGAAGATATAGAAAAATATTCAAAATTTTACTTCAAAATTTGATTCAAAATTAGATTTGAGTTCAAAAAGTTTATTAAACAAAGTTTGTATTATAAAGGTTATTACAATATTAGGGAAATTATGGATTTAGCTATTTCTAATTCGTTTGGGTTGTTAATTGTGTAACATAATATATGATTGCAAACTTTTCCCAAAAAAAAAGGCCCGCTGGGTTTCTTGCTGGTTCTTTCCAGGACAGAGGTATTTTCTGAACCAGTGGTAAATTAAACATAAGAGTGACTTTCAATAACATTATTTATAGGATATATTGAATAAAAAAAAATCTGTTTCTGTTTTTGTTTCCCCTTTATAAGAAACCATCTCGGATATTAATTTATTGTAGGTCTCCCTCTGCTACGTTATATTATGTATATTCTAAATTTGATTAACAGAATACAAATATACATTTGATTTCCATATATAATCCAGTATCTAGTTGTATATTGTTAATCGAAGAATTAAAAAAAAATTGTTGCTCAAAACGTCGGTATGCACCACATTCGACAAAGCTAACATCTGTACCGAAAAAGCCAATTATCATAGTAATCATTAGATATGTTCCCGATGGAGTATAAACTATAAATATAATAATTATCATCTACTTACAATGTTAATTATATATTCAATATGTACAGAATTACCATTATTAATTTATATTTAGATACTTTTTATAAATTTATAAGCATAATTAACCAATTGTAACAATTTCATACTTTTTAATGCTTTACGCGTGCACAATAACATAAGCCTCGCTTGGATTGTACAGCCAGCGACGTTCGTTAGTCTCATTAGAAAACCTCACGACGTAATATATATATTGTAAACTTTTTTTGTATACTGTACAAGCACGTCGCTGTGACGTAATCGGACTCAGGCCTCATGTTAATATGCAAGGGTATTATATGGTTTAAGAAAACAACAACATAAAGCTAAAAATTAAACCGATTAGAGTTAAATGGATCTGAACAATCATTTTGTACACACTTCATTTTCCAAACTCTTTGTTACGCTTAGACTAAACAAAGAAAGGTAGGCGAAACGCTGCGTAAATTTCAAGTGACGCCGAAACCAAGCCAAAACCATGCTCAACTTATTGTAAGAACACGCACTCACGTACACAAATGCATTTAAAATCATTTGCAACCAACAACATGGTTTTAGGAGCATATGTGTGCGTTTAAGTGAACTTTCGCAAGAAAGAAAGAAGAAAGATGTGTGTGTGTGTGTGTGTGTGTGTGCGCGAGTGCGTGTCAAAAATTGAGTATGGTTTCTGCGTCACTTGAAATGTACGCAGCGCTCCGTCTATCTTTCCTTGCTGGTCTGAAAAGTCACCCTACACCCTTGGGGCAGTTATTACATTATTGGCAATTGAAAAGGGTGAGATGGTATACACTACAGAAATTTCAAAAATACAGGATAAAATATATTTATTTAAAATAAGCTTTTCATTTTGTTGTAGTCTAGTGATTAATAATTTAATATAATTAATTTAATATATATAAATACAGTTTTATTATTAATTTAATTATTTATTATGTTTCGCTTATTGTTTGTGATTATAAATAATATGGCAGTAACAGCAAACAACCAGTCCGTCGTATGAAGTGCATTTAACATACGACAACTAACAAAAACCCTGTGGTTCCCGTCAAGTGCGTATTCAGAATCATTATTCAAACGTATAGAAATAACTTTACTTCAGAAAATCAATTTTTATTTTCAAACTAGTGACTCGCCGGGCTTCGCACGGGTGATTATTGACTCTCAACAACAGCGCCACCTACCGGGTCGAATTCTGAATCTCAGCAATCCAGGAACCCACTCAAACACACAAAAAATTTCATCAAAATCAGTCGAGCCATTTTCGAGTTAATGCGAGACACGGAGATCAATCGACTTTTATATATAGAGATTGTATGTGGTTTTAATATTTCTGCATTAGGGAGTAAGAGTATTGACAAAGACCCCGCTTTACCGATGCGCGTGTCGGCTAAAAGTTATAAAACCACATACAAATTAAATTAAAATAGTTGAGTTTGTATATGTTTGAATACTGATTCTGATAACGCACTTAACAGGAACAGCAGGTTTTTTTTTTTGTTACATGTTGTATAATACAATTAATAAAAAATATAAACATTAAATGCATTAGTTCAAATTTCCAGCAAAATAAAAATAATCTCATTGTAAACAAAATAAAAATTGTGCAACTGAAGCACGACAGTCGTGATTCGAAACTCACGTTCGAACCATGAACAATATTTCTTACTCTTAATTTTAGCGCCAAATTGTCTATAGTAAAAATATATCCTCCATTGATTCAAAACCGAGAATTATACAGAGTTTTTTTTTTAAATATTTTAATAATACTTTTATACAAAAAAAAAATATTAAAGTGTAAATGTGATTAATAATAAAATGATATAACATAACAAGTAATTAATATTTATCGATTTTTGTATCACTTAATCGATTGTTACTAATTTAAAAAAAAATCGATGATGACATGAGAGTCGGGCGATTATGATGATTCATTAAATTTATATTTAAGAAATTCAGCCTTTATAAAAAATGTCCTACAAATTCTATAATTATACACTTTATTTAAATGAGAATAACTTCAATAATAATATCACTAATGCTGGGTGTATTTAACAACAATTCGTTTTCTTTTACGAGCCGTTTTGTAGTAAATGAAATGCATGAAAACTCAATTTTCTAACCAAAATACCAGTTAAATTATATATGCACCGTATAAAAGTTTTTCATTTTAAGTCATCCCAAGTTGCTGAATAAATAGTTTGTAATATTAAGTGTTTTTACATGCACCTCGTATGTAATAAACAAACGGCACGTTACGGAGAATTTCTTGAATATACGAATCGGGCATAAATCAGAAAAAGAGATTTCTAAGAGTCCAACCTAAAGGGATCCTGCTATACTTAGTTTTAATTTTAAACAAAATATAGGCGTTTAAAAACTTTAGGCCATATTATATAGTCAATTGCTGTATTTTCTATACATTTTTACCTAGTTTTTGAGCACCAATGAACAACAGATTCGGTAAATATTGAGCGAAAAATGAATAGAGTACAAAAATCATCGATGACTGAAAAAAATCATTAAGACGGAAACACAAACACAAATTAATATTCACTTAAATGTTTTGCTGTTTTCTTAGTGTACCTAAGAAAACAGCAAAACATTTAAGACGACTCGAACACCAACACAATATTTACCAAAAAATTATATTTAGGTTTTAAGACTTCTCTCCTCCAAAGATAATTTCTGTACAAGAATTTCGAATTCAATCGAGTAAATAATAAAATTGGATATGTTGTGCATCGATAATCGCCGTCAAATCGATGCCAATCGAGATACAGAATCGATATGAACGTACCGAGGTGATATAGGTGAAGACGGCAGTTGTGACAACGCAACTAGCTGGGCGGATGAGGATCTGTGCTGACAATGACCTGGACCACGTACCCTGGCGTAATCTTGGCCTCCTCCACCAGCAATCGATCAGCTAGCAACTTCCCGCCGTAAAACCAGCGCTGACGCCAAGGTTCGATTCCCTCTTGTGCCTGGAAAAACAAATATTTTTGGATAACACTAACGGCACGCTGCAGCTAATATAGTTGTAGCACGAATGGCTTTCAAGTATATACAAATTTGATTAAAGAATACATGATTGATAATAAACCCCGGTAATAGGATGGTTGCTGTTACTGTTTCGAAATTATTTCCAATTGTTTTTATAGAATAAGGGCAACACAGTTCACCTGATAGTAAGTGAATGATTCATAGTCATAGAAATCTACATCTATCCTCGATTAATTATCAAAATGCATGCAGTAAAAAGGGTCACCGGTCACAATCACCATACGAAACACAGTAGCATTAAGCTGCTATTTTACGATGGTATTCTGTGAGATTATGGTCCTTCCCTGATCGAACCGACCCCTTCGTGCTATAACCATAACATAGCAGCAGCATGGCTCAACCACGTAAAATTTATTGGAGTGAAAACTTCTTTAGGCACGTTGGGCACGGATGGAGTAAAAACACTGAACTCGCGTGACCGTCACGCTCAGATACATATATACAGATGTGTGATAAACATGTGAAGCTAAGAAGTTTTAACTTGTGATGTGCAGTCCTGCGACTGACAGTTTTTTTAATTTATTTATTTAATAGTACAACATAGATACATTGTTTTAATTATTACCTTTAAAGTCCTGCTGGGTTTCTTGCTACTTATTCCCAGGACGGAATTTTTTCGAATCAGTGTAAAAGCATCAATGACTTTTATTAAGTAATCGTAATCTATATTGATAAATAATTTTCTATTCTATTCCACCTCGTCACGATGTCACGTGTTAGATTTTTTGGCAATTCCCATAATCGCTTCTTACTACAGAACTAGGTGGGGTAAGGATAAGGATAGAGATAGAGATACCATATATCAGGATTTATCCTGACATGTCGGGACTTTAGGGCGGAAAATACAGAAGGTTTTTGCGTGGAAGGAGGAATCTGTGACGTGGATTGATCGCGAGAGTGCACAAAACCAATAACAGATTTATTAATTTTTCACGCTGGTTAATTATTACGTTTGCAACAAATTATCAAGATTTTTCTATGGTAATCATGTTATTTGTCAGGGCTTTTCAATTTTCCATCTGGTAACCCTAGGTGAGAAAGCTTCTTTTTACAAATATTAAAATGAATTCATTAATCATATAAAATTAATCAAAATAAAATTATTTACGCAGACATTGTCCGGATTTTAAAACACTTCAAAGGTCAAACCCAAGCCTAAATCGATTAAATTGGTTTTCTTTGTTGTGTAAGGCAAGCCCGTTTAATCAATGAGCCTCATTAAAAAGTCGCGTCGCATCCAACTCGCCGTCTCAATTAATCATTAAGTTGTGTCTGGCGCTGCGTTCAATGCTTTGTTTCGAATTGAAACTTTTTATTTGTATGAATCATTAGCTATTGAAACGGCGCGCATAGCAAAGCACTTGTGCAATCCCTTTGGGCAAAGCGCTTGCTTTTATTTTAAAATACGATGATTCATAAAAGTGTAAACCGACTTCAAATAATTAAAATGGATAAAATAATTTCCAGCATATTTAATAGCTACCTTTTAAGTGAATAATTTTGACAGGGGATGGTTCTATGATGAAGCTTAGGATCGCTTAGCAAGCTATGGAGAGTAACTACTCGTAGTTAAACTACGTGATAGAATTGTGCAAGTATTTACAGTAGAGTGTTAATAATCCAGACAGAATTTCTGTCACGGTGGCCAGCCTTAAAGGAGACTAGCCATCTGCGCGGGTCAGGATTATAGTGCCCGAGTGTACATGCAAGCACCGGTGCACTCTCCATTCCCTCACTCTCATAGTCCGATGGGACAGCAAGCCAACATGACCGGAGAGAGATAAGGCGCAGAACCAACGGCTTTACATGCTTTCCGAGTCACGTAGGTGAAACATCGCCAACTTCCTGACTCCGAACTGCTACTGAGAATTTCTTGACAGACGCATTTACGACCACAAGACCAACGGGGCAGTAGAACCAGAGTAACCAACATAGTTAATCAGTAAGCTGAAGTGGCAACGGCCGACTATATAGCTCGGAAGAACCGGTAAGCAACACGGAGTACTTGGAGTGACGACCTGGTAAGACAGGCAGGATGCAGGTGGCTCGGGGTGTTTGTGGCATCACTTGAGAGTTCAGCAGTGGAAGGATTGCCTTGTGATGGGCTACAATGATTGCTGATGATTTTTCTGAGGTAGGTCCTCCCCGGTCGAGGCGACCTATTCATGCTAACGCCTCAGACCAACAAAGAAACAGACGGAGCTCTGCGTACATTTCAAGTGATGCCAAAACCATGCTCAACTTCTTGACGCACTCACGCACATCTTCGTTTTTTCTTTCTTTATCAGTCCTATTTTAGAATTTTAGATATGCATATCATATGAATATGATAGAAATATGATAGCATATGAATTCGTGTCCTTGCAATAAGTTGAACATGGTTTTTGTAACCGTGTAGCGGCGGTGTAAGAATATCCACTGCTCCATATCGTCCCGTGGGTGTCGTAATAGGCGACAAAAGGAAGCTGAAACAGGAGATCGGCATATTCCTTACAACTCAAAATTATAATAAAAACTGCGGTTGCCAACGCGCCTGCCAATCGTGGCAACTGTGGCGAAATATTCTCCATAAAGCAATCAATGGGAGGGGCATGTTCAACAGAGGATGGATGGTTTTATTGAGAACGGGGCGTGGCGTCTTACTAGGGGAACAGCTCGCAGGAGGGTGGCGGCGGTGTACTGACGTGCAGCTCGGCCTTGCAGTGCGCGATCGTATGTCTCGCTCCCACGCGCAGGTCTCTGTCGCGCGCGCTGCAGGAACAGTTACTAGGGGAACAGCTCGCAGGAGGGTGGCGGCGGTGTACTGACGTGCAGCTCGGCCTTGCAGTGCGCGATCGTATGTCTCGCTCCCACGCGCAGGTCTCTGTCGCGCGCGCTGCAGGAACAGTTACTAGGGGAACAGCTCGCAGGAGGGTGGCGGCGGTGTACTCACGTGCAGCTCGGCCTTGCAGTGCGCGATCGTATGTCTCGCTCCCACGCGCAGGTCTCTGTCGCGCGCGCTGCAGGAACAGTTACTAGGGGAACAGCTCGCAGGAGGGTGGCGGCGGTGTACTCACGTGCAGCTCGGCCTTGCAGTGCGCGATCGTATCTCTCGCTCCCACGCGCAGGTCTCTGTCGCGCGCGCTGCAGGAACAGTTACTAGGGGAACAGCTCGCAGGAGGGTGGCGGCGGTGTGCTCACGTGCAGCTCGGCCTTGCAGTGCGCGATCATGTCTCGCTCCCACGCGCAGGTCTCTGTCGCGCGCTGCAGGAACAGTTACTAGGGGAACAGCTCGCAGGAGGGTGGCGGCGGTGTACTCACGTGCAGCTCGGCCTTGCAGTGCGCGATCGTATGTCTCGCTCCCACGCGCAGGTCTCTGTCGCGCGCGCTGCAGGAACAGTTACTAGGGGAACAGCTCGCCGGAGGGTGGCGGCGGTGTACTCACGTGCAGCTCGGCCTTGCAGTGCGCGATCGTATGTCTCGCTCCCACGCGCAGGTCTCTGTCGCGCGCGCAGGAACAGTTACTAGGGGAACAGCTCGCAGGAGGGTGGCGGCGGTGTACTCACGTGCAGCTCGGCCTTGCAGTGCGCGATCGTATGTCTCGCTCCCACGCGCAGGTCTCTGTCGCGCGCGCTGCAGGAGAGGCGCAGGCGCAGAGCCAGCGCGGCTCCACCGTCCGCAGGCTCCGACCACTCGGCCGGCGAATCTCGCCCGCTCGCCTCCTTCACCATGTTCATCGGCGGCGACAGACAGTAGATCGGCACCTGGCCCGCATGAAATTTCACTTAAGACGAGTATTTCCTACGTTTCTACCTGGTAGAACCATGTTGCAGCTATATTATGATGTGCTACATGTCTATGAGCCACATCTATCACTTAACACCAGGTGGAATGTGTGCTCGTTTGGCACCCTTATCGTATAAAATAAGACCGCCTTTTGTTTCTCCCTCAATATTTTCTTTTGTTATATTAATCTTTCCTTGGTGTACAATGAAGAGTATTGTGTGGTATTGTACCACGAATACACAGCAGCGCACTTTTTGCTTGCTTCAATTTCATGAATGTGGTAAATCCTGAATAACATTGCGTCGCAAGTTCAGGTAAAAGAACAGATTACGTAATCTAGCAATAAAATTTATTCATAATTGCGTTATGTACAAGTTTTGAACAAACCGGATCAACTTTGCCATTGCATCTGACAGCGAAAGGTCGCCAAAGGTCGAGCCGAAACAACGAAAACGTGTAGCACGTTCTTCAATCAGTATAAGAAAATCTGTGTCAATGAAATCGACAACTTTTTTTGCCATCAGCGCGGCCATACTTTGGAATGAGGTGAAATATTTGAAAGATTTTTTATAAGAGAGGGGGCAAACGAGCAAACGGCTCACCTTATGGTAAGTGACTACTGCCGCCCATGAACAACTGCAATACCAGGGGAATTGCAGGTGCGTTGCCGGCCTTTTAGAAAAGAGTAAACTCTTTCCTTGGAGGTCCCTAAGTCGTATCGGTCCGGAAAAAACGCCGGTGGTAAACTATACTACAGAGAGTTCGTACGCGCAAGAAAACTCCTAGTGAAACGTACAGTGGTGGACCGCCAAGCATCCAGATGGTGTGGATGGTATCGGGAGTTAGTGAAAGTTAGTTCGTGAAATTTTGCGGCTGGGATTAATCCGAACAATTCCTCAGAGCACTCCCCGTGGTAGATGCGAAAAAAAAATGCAAAGGGATGCAACATCTCTTCGCAGCGCCAGTGAACCGAGCTGATCGGAAAGGACTCGGTCGTCGACGATTCGAGCCGCTCTGCGCTGGATGCGGTCAAGTGGAAGAAGCTGGCACTGGGGAGCCCTGGCCCAGAGATGGGAACAGTATTCCATGTGAGGCCGAACCTGCGCCTTTTAAAGTTGCAGGCGGTGTGCCGGCATGAAATACTGTCCCGCTCTGCTGAGCACGCCAAGCTTTTTAGAGGCCAATTTGGCCTCCTCTTCCAAGTGACCACGAAACTGCACGTCACTCGATATGCTGAGGCAACAAGAGGAGTGCCTTAAAACTGAGGAGATACGACAAAGGGTTCTTTTTACAGGTAAACGCGCAAACTTGTGTCTTCTGAGGATTAAACTGGACTAGATTTAGTCGCCCCCAAGCCGAGACTTTGTTCAGCGAAGACTCGACTTCAGACGCAAGTTTGTTCTGGTACTCGGCGACGTTTTCCCGAGAAATATTGGCACGGCAGGTGTATAGAGCATCACCAGTGCTGTCATCCGCATAGCAATGAATGTTGATATGCAGAAGAAACAGCGTTGGTGATAGCAAGCAGCCTTGTGGAGCACCAGCATTAATAGGCTTGTAATCGGAGCATGCACCGTCTACAACGACCTTGATGCTCCGATCTGCAAGAAAGCTGGTGATCCAATTGCACAATTTCTCGGGAAGCCCATAGGAAGGGAGCTTCGAAAGAAACACTTTGTGCCAAACCCGATCGAAGGCCTTCGCAATGTCCAAACTAACGGCCAATGCCTCCCTCTTGGACTCTACTGCCTCCGCCCATCTATGTATGTATCTCATAGAGCAAAAGATAAATTGTTCGATTAATATAAAGATTCATTTCTGTTGTGTTGTTAATTGGTTAACATACATGATTGTAAGCTGTTATTTTTTTTAAAGAGTCCCGCTTTTCGGGTTTCTTGCTGGTTCTTCCCAGGACAGAGTATTTTTTATAAGATAAAGGTGACAAACGAGCACACAGTCCACGTGATAGTAAGTGATTGCTGTGGCTCATAGACATCTACATCTATCTAATGATTTCTTATATTTACACGAACACTACACATTGAATAAAACTACTTTTACGGATTATATCGCGTTTAATTAACTTATTTTTATTAATTCTCGACGTTTCGGGTGCTGTAAAGCGATATAATCCGTAAAAGTAGTTTTAGTCAATCTACATCTATCCTCGATTACAAATCAAAATGATCTGCATTTTGATACAGGGCATGTACGAGGAAGAAACGGCGGTCCACGTGTTGCTGACATATCTGGAGGTCGCTGCATACAGGGCTAAACATCTTAAATCCCGCACGGAAAAGTATTTGTATAGCCTACTAGACTAAAAAATTATTGTTTCGGGTCTGGATGTTTGTTCTTGTGAAATTTATGTATGTAAACTGCCCCAACGATACAGAAGAAAATCCTAGAGTGGAGGTAATGTTGTATGTATGTTGTGTAAATAATTGGGAAATTGAAACAGGAGTTGGGCAGCAGAATCTTACTCATAACAACTCGAATAATAAAAAGCTGTCTCCCTTATAAGGCAATAAATGGGAAGGCCTATGTTCAACAGTTAACTGTGATGGGTTGTAATAAATGATAGAAATGAACTACATCACATCTGAAATGAACAGCATTCCCAGTCAGATTCTATGGAGAGTTTTCCTGAACATCAAAGGATGCTTTAAAGAATGTTGTTGAAGAGAGGATCAAGGTTACTTTTCCCAAGCTGTACATCCTAAATTTCTTCTAAAATATTATAAGCATTAATTTACTATGACTATTTATTATAATGTTTACGTGGTAGAGCCATGCTGCAGCTATATTTATAGTATAGTTGTAGCATGAATGGGTCAGCTCGACCGGGGAAGGACATCTCACAGAATACCAGCGTAAAATAGCAGCTTAATGCTGCTGTGTTAGTATGGTGAATGTAGAGAACCAGAGACCCTTTTTACTGGCAAAGAGGCATTCTATCTTAGTCCTCACGGCTGACAACGCATCTGCATTTAAATTCGCAAACGAAGATAGATGTAGATGTCTATGGGCCGCAGCAACCACTTACCATCAGGTGGACTGTGTGCTTGTTTGTCACCCTTATTCTATTTTTAAAAAAAAACATATTTTGTCGTAATTTTTTAATTCTTCAAAAATTTACTTTTCTCTGAGAAACCCTGAAACAACCATTAAAATTTCTATCGGTTTTAGATTATAGTGGATATAGTAGAGAGCCAAGAAATTGTTTATAGCTATTTTATGTGCTGATTTACCATGTGCTCGTCAGTGAAAGAAAACATTGTAAGGTAACCGGATTTTCCTGATAAAATGCTGAATAAAAAAAACTGTGCTTGCCAACCTGCTTGTCAATTGTGGCAAATATCCACCTCTATGAGGCAATCAATATGGAAGAGCTTTGTGACAAAGCAAAGCCCTTCCTGACAGAAGCTGTATGGAACTTATGAAAATGCTTGAAATGTCATTTAGTTTATAATATAATTATATATTACGATCATATATTTTATGGGGTGGTGAGAATGAGAATGAATCTTCCTAAAATGATAAATTCTCGGAAAGGCCCAGATGCAGCAGTTGCTACAATGGCTGATGATGATGTTGATGATGAATGATAATTAACAATTATAATTTCCTATTTAAAAAAAATACATGCATGAAAGGCAACAATAGTTTAGAAACGGGAAATGGACATGAATCATCACAATGGCATGGGTATACAAATGCACACAAATTGGTGACTCACACTAAAGCTTGTTATAATTGAAACATTTCAAGCAACCACAACAAATGGACGAGCCTATCTATTCTATTTCCATTTGACAACAGGAAGCTTGACTTATGCTATAATAATATATGCAGTGCAGTAGGAAAGGCCCATATCAATTGAATTTTGTTATAGATGTTTTAAATGTAAATTAGCAAAATATTTAAACTCATAAATAAATCAAAATTGAAATGATACAATTCACATAGAACAGGGAGGAAATCCACAAAAATAAAGTTTAATCGTCAACTTTTAACAATACTTAAATATATCATTCCATTCCCTTACAGCCTATAAAAATCCACTGCTGAACATAGGCCATAGATTGCCCCCATAGATTGCTTTCTAGATGGGAATTTCGCCATAGTTGCCACGCTTGGCAGGGTTGGCAACCACAGTTTTTTTTTAATTATTTTAAGTTATTATCACCTGTTTCAATTTCCCTTTGTCACCTCTTACGACACCCATGGGACAATTTGGAATAGTAGATATTGTTACACCACCACTAAACGGTACGTAGATATTAACTGGTACTTTGATATTAGCCACAACCAATTTGGGAGTTAATTACATGCCATATGACATTGTGACTGTGACTGTGACATGCGACTGTAGTGGCTTTAGCCACTTCAGTTGTTAGAGTTGAGTAAAAAATATGCCAAAAAGATATTGTAGCTTTCAACAGATGGTGGTATAACAATATTTTTACACCAGAGGTAAAATAACCAACCTGGCGGCACGGAGAATCATAAAGATGCAAGACATCTTTGTGCAGTGATCATCTTTGTACGATCTTCAATCCTCCAGGAGAGGTTAATTTTCAGCAGTGGACTCTTACAGGCTTATTAAAAAGCGGTTATTGCAATAATTGGCAGGCATTGGCAATGGGTGGGGTTTAGAATCAAGTCGCCTGAATTTGAGGAGTCTGTCACTGTGGGAGGGTCAAGGGGGCTTATCTGAAGTGCCCCCGTGCAATTTTAGCTACCGGAGCTGAGTCGAAATATTTAATATAATTTTCTAAAAATATTCATAAATCACTAATTAATACCTGAAACTGAACTTTTGACATTAACAGTAATCAGTAACAGATATACTCAACCAAAGAGAATATAATCACTACGTTTATACTCGACTTCGCGACTCGCATCATAAGCTTCATTCCATTGCTTCCCCGAGTTTACGTGAAATTGGACCTTATTGTTAATATCTGCCGCCTGTTATTCGACGACTTCGCTACCTGTCTGGAGACCGATTGCTTGCTATTTTACGACGTTTTTGGAAATGGTGGAATAATTATAAAGTTAACATTTTGGTGTATTATTTGGTGCAAGAGCGAGCGAATAGACCCATCCATCCCCTTCGTAATTATTTTTTTATAAACCATCCAGAAATAGGAGCCATGCTTAGCGGGGCTCCGTCGACTTACACTTTGGCATTACTTCGGCGGAGGGGGGGACGCCCTCCCTCCCTATTAAAGCGATTTTTCTCAGAAATCATTCAATAATTTTTTTTATCTTCAACATTTAATATAAAAAAACGCGTCCTGCAGGGGAAAAAGGTGGGGGCGAATCTACCCCTCCCCCCACCCCTTTCCCACCGCCCCACACCCCCCTATTAAGGCGACTTGATTCTAAACCTTAACCTTGGCAATAGCAATACAAGTGATTCCATAAGTTATACTTGATCTTGCTGATGGATTATACAAATATTTATCAAAAACTATTAAAGGTACATCATATACATCTATAGTTTATACAACATACATAGTCCAAGAAAGGATTAATAATTACCTTATATTAATAATACTTTTCATCGAAGTAGCATTTTAATAGATAAACAACATGTAGTAATAATCAATACAGAGATATAGTTAAAATTTTAAAAGAAATAGTATTTAAGTAATTGAAGATTTTTTAATAAATAATAAATTAAATCACTGTTGATTTCATAAGGATTTGTTTTTGACAAACATCTTACCTGGTATCTTGTTCCCCATTCATCATAGCATTCCGTGAGGTAGCCATTCGGCACAGATACACTAGCTCCGTCGAGTATAGCCTGAGCTAGCTGAAAGTCCATAGCCTCAGCTGCCACCGCCGCTGCACGTAATGCATCCCAGATCTCCTTCCTACCCTCAAACGCCGGTGCCGTATCCCAGAATTCATCTCTTTTACTCCGCAGCTGGCCCTCGGTTAACGGCACGTCTGACTTCCATCTGATAGTTTCATGGCATAGGGATTGATTTTTTCTCAGCGCACCTAAAACAAAAGCAAATTTAGTTCACAGAAGAGTATCCACGGCGACAATCAGACATTCACATACCGGAATTAGGCCGTGACACAGTTCCAGATGATTCTTCAATAGGTCCGCTTCTGCTTCTAGTAATTCCAATGCAACCACCCATTGTGATCACATTCTATGATCACACAATTAACAAATTTTTACAAAAAAAATATTAACAAATAACATTTTCATCGCCTGTCCATTACTGTCAAAAGCAAAGACAAAGTTATTATAGCTGTACATGTTTTGACGTTGCTTTGAATGTTTACAAAATCTCGTATATTTTCTATAATTTTTTACACTATGGAACAAAAACATTACTATGTTTTTGTTTACTATGTAATATTAATAACAAAGTTGTATGATATTCCTTTTCGTCATCAAAAATGTAAATATTATATTCCTTGATGTAGTATATTTTGTTTCCCGAGTAGTTAACATTTACAGGATTTTGAAAATACAAAACGCCTAAATAGGCGTATTATTGGAGAAGTAAATAAATGCGTAAGCATCATAATAGTCTGTCGCACTTCTTATTAGTTTGAGAAGTGCGACAGACTAATATGTTTATATTTATACCTACTGTAAATAGTTTCCAAAACTATGAATATGTTTTGATGAAAAATCGGAAATCGGATCCTTGTAAAATAGAATAGATTAGAATATTTTTTTTCAATATAGATTATTACTTTCAATAAGTATTACTTATTGAAAATCATTTTGTTTTTATACTTTGATTTTCAATTTCAAACGCGCCTGTTAAGCGAGGTAAATATGGAAAAATATCCCACACTTTATAATTTGTGGGTAGGCCTATGTTCACAAATGGACTCTGATAGTATGGACGGTAGAGGTAAAGAGGACTTTCTTTTTTATAGAATATGGGTGAAAAATGAGCACACAGTTCACCTGATGGTAAGTGGTTACCGTCTATCCTCGATGACGAATCAAATGCAGATGCGTTGTCACCCGTGAAGACTAGAATGCCTCGTTTCCAGTAAAACAGGTCGCCGGTTCTCTACACTCACCATACGAAACACAGCAGCGTTAATTTACTCTGGTATTATGTGAGAGCGTGGCCCTTCCCCGTTCGAGCCGACCCATTCGTGCTACAACTATACCAGTAATATAGCTGCAGTATGGCTCTACAACGTAAGCATGTATATGTATATGGGGGACAAGATGAAAAATTGTCCAGCTGTAAGTAGTAAATAACAGTTCAAAAACCTTCCAGAATGGCACTAGCGTAGATACAGGGTATGGTATGATTGTAGCAGTTGTAGATGGATTTAAGTGTGCCGAGTAAAAAAATGTAATATTAAATTTATTTTAATAATTAAATTTAATATTAATATTACCTATTCACGTTGTCCAAAATATTTTTTTATTTAACCTAAAATAACTGCTGTGAGAAAAGGAGGAGAGTGATTTTATTTTTGTGAACTTCAAATAAATTTAGTAACTCTTTTCAAACGACTTTAAAAAAGGAGGAGGTTCTCAATTCGTCGGAATCTTTTTTATGTATGTTCACCGATTACTCGTACACGCTTGAACCGATTTGGAAAACTCTTTTTTGTTTTTGTTTCAAAGGGTGTACTTCCCAGGTGGTGCCATTTAAATTTTATCAAAATCGGTGGAGAGGTTTTTGAAAAATAAACAATAAATTGTATTCATATTGAAGTCGTTTGTACAATATTTTAAATTTACCACTTGTAGTATTAACTGTTATAAAACTTTTTTAAATAGTCCAAATAAATTTTTTCGTTTTAAAATTTATTTTGCTGCTATTATAGCGCCACCCTAATTTAATGCATTTCGACGGACACTTTTTCACACTCAGAGTTAGGCCTCCTTACCTGTACCCTCCATATTTGATAGGATGTAACAAGAAACTAATTAGAAGTACTAGCGCAATGATTATGTATACTTTTTGGAAGAAGGCCTTACAGCCAGTGTCCCAAATAAGAAAATCCATCATTCTATACAAATTTGATATTTCATCCCGTGGATTTCGTAATAAACGACTATAGGATTTATAGAAAGATATTATGAATTCCGATAAAAAACGGTATAACCTTCCCACTTACGCCTGCGGAAAATACCACAGACACATTATAAATAAAATTATTTCTACGAAATAAAATACACTCCCAGACCAGCGAACGTGTGCAGGGTCAAAAGTACAAAATTTATGGTACAGCGATCATCAACCATCCAGCAATGGGTGATGAATAATGTAAATCCCATCCCGCCGGCGCGCCCGGCGGTGGCCCGTGTCCAACACAGCGGACTTATATGGGTTATATTAGAGCGTCATTCATGATATTAAGTAAAATATTTATAGTTATATTTAATATATAATTAATTAATATATTAAAATAAAAAAAATATAAAAGAACAACGTTGAACTCCCAAACAATTTTATGTTGCCATTTTTTTCTTGCGTCTACAAATGAAAATATGTAAAAATATAGAGTTTGAAATCCTGAACAATTTTTTCTTCAGTCATTCTACTGGAGGAAGTCACATACCCCCTCACGTGTCATGACGTCCGCAGGGGGCTGACAGCTTATACCCGTGTGTCAGCGCCCACCCCGTGTCATAGATAAATAAATATGTAGCAAGCTACCCCGTGTGCCCATTTGGCAATAAAACACGCCTTCTCTTTAATCTATGTTGTTCAAAGATAAAACCGTAGACAGAGAATCCAATAGACGACAGGTTCGCGTAACCGCTATTCTGCCTTTCATTCACGCATCACAGTGCTGCCATTTTTGCAATGTTACCCACAAAATAGGGGGATTTTGTTTGTGAAGCGTACTTCAGTAATTCTAGGCCACTTTATTCACATGTTATTAGCATAGGATAATTAAAGCAAATGAAACAAATAGGCAATATTAATAACAAATATTAAAACATATTTATTGTTAGGAAAATCATAATAATTACACTTATAGGTATTGGTAATTCCAATTTAATTATAATTGTCCTTGAAATAAAACTAATTTAGTATGAATATTTCTAATTTTTTCGACGGACTCACTAATTTTTGTGGTTTCATAATGTATTCTTATTTCAAAATATCTTAAAGCGACAGAGTTAATGAGAAGCATTCTGTGATTGTCAATATAAAGAAATCTTTATTGATGGGATCGATCGAGTTAAGTAGATTGCTATCCTTTTCGTTCACAAGAGCTTTGGCCTTAAACTCTTCAAGAATTTATTCCAGATTTGCCAATTTTATTTTTAGACACCTTGTTTTCTGACGAAGAGCGTGCACCATTCTCAACCTCTTCTCCGACAGATTTTGCTGCTGTTTCAATCTCTGGGTAAGACTTTTTTGCGTAACTAGTGCCTGAAACAGAAAGTTAAAATGTTTTAATCCATTAAACATATTAGCGGTCGTTATTGATCGCAAACAAGAGATTTTCAATTGTGTTCATAATGTTACATGTCACCTATACCATATTCAGCAAAGCAAAATACAAAATGTAAACAAGGAAACCAATGGCTCTCAAAAACACATAATGTTGTGTGTAATGTCAGTTAATCAGTCTGTGAGTAGTTCAGCTTCTTTTACATATACAAATTTAAAGGTAAAGATAACATACGCTACTGTTTAGTCTCTGGTTTTAGTGTTTAACCCCTTAGCCCACTTGTATGATAGTTAGGTACCACCAGTTTTCGTAAGCGGCACAACACAATCTTTTAAAAAGTCAAAACCTACCGCAAATGTGCTTGGTAGTTCCATAACTACATCATCAATCTAATGGTAATTTTTAGTAATTTTAACGTCCCCCTGGAAAAATATCACATGATTTCAATATTATTTAGCATTCAATAAAAAATATAACAGCATGTCATTACATGATAACTATAACTTTTGTATTAATTCTTATCACTAGCACTAGTATTTAGTGTTTAGTTAGCAAGGCAATGAAAATTAAAGACGCACCGTATTTGGTTGTTCCATCACTAAATCATCAGGCTCAGGTTGTGTTACATTTTTCAATTTTCTTCTATATATTCAATGTAAAAGAAATGATGTCTTTTAAATTCCCTTTTATCCTATCATAGTCCATCATATTATACTTACACACTTTAGTCAACCATCTACTACATAAAAAAATACAGTTAGAAGATTTAATATATGACCATATTTAAGCATACAAACTTTTATTGTATAAAGTGTTGGGACAGCATAACGAAATAATCCAGTTCTTGTCCTTTTTCGGACTAATAAATTCCTTTCAAAGTGCCTCTAGTAGGCTCCCAGTTCTTCTTACCGGTTGCTAAAACTCATTTTCTTTTTATTTCCGAATCAATTGGGAAACTGACAAATAAAAAAAAAACATCAAGATGAATAAATTTGAATGACATAATAAGCACAGGTATATTAACGCAATGGTAAATATGTAGTATATTACATTAGGTACTCTTGCCGTAATTGTAAGCGATGAGATTGTACCTCGGGTAATTATAAACTTTAGCTGGCAACACAGGTTTGAGGTTTAAAATAACGCTAATAATGATAATATCATTACAATTTATAGAAAAAAATGACCGTGAACATCGCTTTAATTAATACTTCCATGTAAATCGTGATTCAGAAAGTTATTTAAATATATATTCATGAAATAAGTTTACTTACGCGTAAAATGTAATGCCTTCAATTTTTCGTTCACTGCGGCTTTTACAACCAATAACACTGCACGAGACCATGATATGGTATAAAATTAAATAATTTTCTAACTTAAAACGTACAATTATCGAGTTTTATTTGCAAATAAATTTTTAAACAAAATAATGAACATTGAAACACTCCGTGACAGTTTATACCACTAAATTTAGTATCTGCCACTAAATTTAATGCCAAACGGGTACGGGAATAAGGACAACAATATAGTTGCTATATCTCTTTCTTACAAGTGCTAATATGATATATGCGTCCTTTGTTTTGAAAATGAAACAAAACACATCACGCTGTCTATTGGATTCTCTGTCTACGGATAAAACGCTGTTTTAATCTTTGAACAACATAGATTAAAGACAAGACCGTAATGTAACGTTTTCAAACGTTTTAGAATTGTACATTTTCGATTGTTTTAACCGGTTTTTGTTTTCCCGCGTAAAAGGAGGAAGATATTAAAAAGTTTATGGAATGAAAAAAATGTATTGAAGTGGTGTGATTTTTTAATCTCTTTTGATATAATGTTGTATTTTTATGCAAATAAAACAAATACCTTCCTATATAATGGCTTAATTTCATAATCCTTAGACTTTATGTACAAGAAACCGGCAAAATTACGTCTAAACATATATATACCAAGATTGATAATATTGTAAAAATAAAATTTAATTTTTATAAAGTATAATCATATATCTTAATTCATAACGAATCGATGCGTATAAGTTTTATACATAGCCGGCATACAAAATTAAAAAGATATCATTGTTTACATGATACGTACCTAATTGGGTACTTACTTACACAATTATAAACACTATTTCATCGTTATCTTTGATTTTGTACTAGAAAATAGAAATGAAATGGTACTGAATAATTTAATAGTTAAATAGCAATTATGATCGACAGTTAATTAATCTAAAAAAAAATTGTTTTACTTTATTTTAATTGACTTTCCGTTTTTAATCCGTCCCATACTTTGAATTTAAAAAGAGGTACATAAAATTACTAAAAATTACTTGCAAGTTTTATTGTGATTGCCGCCTCTAATTCTTATGTCGCCTGCAAACAAATCTTAGTAGGTAAATTTCGGTGCAACATGGCGGCGTTACCAAGACCAATTTGTCAAATTCTCCGACAATCCATGTCAAATTCCCCAATTTAAGGACAAAACTTCAACAGACTCCCCACATATTCCCCTCAATTTTATTTTAAGAAATGAAATAATTTTCAACTAATTTTATAAGATTTAATTTTAACTAACATATTTTTTTTACCGAATTTTTTTTCACATTTTCCATATTTTTGTAACAAGTATTTTACTCCATGGAGTATTTTTAATTCCTTCCTTTGTTGCCATTAAAAAGTACCACAGTATCTGCATTTATACGCATGCGGTTCTCTGCATTAAAATTAAAAAATAAATAAATGAAAAGCATTAAATGATACACAAAAGTTGCCGAAATAAATCCGAGTATTAAATGTGGTGCAATGAAGACAATTTAAAAAAAGGGAGTCATTCGATATTCATAAGTAACATAACAAAAATGTTAAGATAAGTATTTAGATAAGGCTATCGATTTTCAAAGTCCCCGCATTTTCCCCGCATAACACCAATCCCCATAAAATCCCCAACCACCTTTAAATTCCCCGCAATATGGGGAATTCCCCATATGTTGGCAGCGCTGATGCTAGGCGACACGAGTCTGGCGGGCGGCGGCAGCGCGTGTGTGATAGGGAAGGATAGAGTGAGTAGTAATACCTAATGCATTGTTTCGTACCGAGCTAGATAAAAGAATTCGGCGTCTGCGCGAATGTTGACCCTAGTCAGCTGATTTCATGATTTATTAATTTTAAATTCCACTGCTGGTTTTATGTTTAAGTATTTTCATTATTTTTAATAAAATTATTGTCTTATTTAGCTGTAAATGTCCTTGAACCTACAATAGACTACATAGTGCAAAACGACAATGTCATAAAGTCACCTGTAAAACTAGCAAGTACTTTCAACCATTACTATATTAACCAAAACTGTAACACATTAAGATCAAACCACTATAAACCACAACACAGTTCTAACTCGAAAAGTATGTTCTTTTATCCAGTAGATAAGTGTGAAATAATAAACATAATTAAAAAATTAAAAAACAAACCCAGTTACGGATATGATAATATAGCCATTAAAGTAATCAGAGAAAGCATACCTTTTATTGCTGACCCACTTGTACATATCATAAACATAATGTTGGAAACGGGAGAATTTCCCAGTAATTTTAAAGCTCTCATAAAGCCATTATATAAAAAAGGATCGCAGCACGACATAAATAACTATAGAGCAATTGCACTGTTACCAAGTTTTTCGAAAATATTTGCAAAAGTAATATATATCAGAATCACAAAGTTTTTGGAAATTAATAATATTCTAAATGTAAACCAATACGGATTTCAAAAGAATAAGACTACATCTCTGGCAATATATAAATTGTTTAATACAATTTGGCATAAGATCAATGAAAAAAAACAATGTGCTGCTCTTTTTATTGATATGTCAAAAGCATTTGACTGTGTAAAATATTCTGTAAGGTTTGAAAGTAAATCGCCTGAATTGGAGGTGGTGGGGTGGTGAGGGGGAAGGAGTTGTAGTTCAGGACCGTGCTTTGTGGCATTCCTTGGGGGAGGCCTATGTTCGACAGTGGACTTGTGAAGGGTTGTAATGAATGAATGAATGAAACATGCAATATTTTAATTTGAAATCTGACTCAAAGAAAAACATTCGCAAGCAATATAAATATGATATAAACTTACCTATTATTAGAAATATGATTTATTATAAAAGTACCTATATTACTGCTATCCGTGTATACAACCCGTTACCACTAGCTATTAAAAAATTAATTGAAAATATGTTCAAAACAAAATTAAAGAAATTGTTAATTGAAAATGTTTTTTTTTTACAATCTCAATGAGTTTTTTAGTAAAAGCAATGTTAGTAAGTAGTTAATTTTAATTTTATTTCTTCCTTGTTGCATATCCGACATGGGTAGACTGTTGAGATTAAAACTATGTATATGTTTTTGTATTAAGATCATATTGTACACAGTTATGCAATAAATGTATCTTTATCTTTGTACCAACATGATGGAGCGTGAATAAATCTAATAAAACGTTGCGAAAAGATGATTTTTTTTCCTCGGGATCGATTTTCTTTCTGACCCATCATCAAAGGTATCGTTAGTACTATCGTCTGTCTTTGTTTTCGGCCGGTATATATAGGAGAAGATAAGAGAAGAGTGTGGTTTGCAAGATGATGTTGTGACCAGGATTAAAAAAGGAATGAGGAGTGTCAGGATTGTGCCAAATGGAAATCCGTAGTCTCTACCTACCCCTCTGGGTGAGGCAGAGACTACGTAGTTTAGAGTAGAATTTTAGTTTCATTAATTTATTTTTTATTTTTGGCAAATTTACTTTGTACGTTTATTTTGTGGGAAAACACTGTCTCCTGAGATACAGGTTCACATATATTAGGAGCCAGGGCTTTATATTTATTTGTTAAAAATTATTGGTGAAATTATTAAAGCATTATTGTTATTATTCATATCGGTGTTTACATAGTCGTCATTACTCACTTGAACTATAAACTTTGTCGTAGGTGGTTATTATTTTTCTTAAAAAAATAATACATAATATATATAATGCTAAATAATAAAAATACCAACCTTCAGTGAAGGATTGCAGTAACGAATCCACTATTAAATTTATAGAATTTTATCAAGGAGAACCCATAATATGGGATCCTAGAAATCGGTTTTAAATAAATTTTAATAAAAAAAAATATTTGTGAGTCTATAAATATTAAGTAGACATAAATTCGTAGCAACTAAATGCACGTCATCCATATTTAAAAGATCTACGTTATGACGAATATGTAAGCGCTTCGTTCTCATCCATGAATAACTCGGCGAGTTATTTGACCGATAATCTAAACGTACCATGTGACTTTTCTGCCAACTGACAAGATGCTGAAATCTTTTAACTCAGAAATTTACAAAGAAGGGGCGGCAATCGACAGTCACAGTGATCAAACTTTTTTGTGTATAAAAATATTAAGATTTTTAGTTAGTTTGAGGACATTATGTTTAAAATAATAAAATAAATATTTTATTTTTTATACGCCATTTAATTGCACTGTAAAATACACTGGTTTTTTTTCATCAAACTGTATGAATCTCGCAAACACCGTATTTTAATGTGGTACACGGTATTCTCGAAAATCTGATCTGGCAGCACTGCTCTAATCTGTCTGTGTCATGAAGTTATAGATAAGATTTCATGCGTAAGTGTTTAAATAGTGACTTCTGGCATTGAATACTTGTAAACATACTTTTTTGTATTTTTACTTAATTTGTTGCTGAAACGTTTTACCAGTGTTTTAAACATATTAGTAAATCATAACTTTGTCAAAATCAAAATAGTTTTACATTGAATTTAATTGACTTTGAACAATTTTATTGTTTTTGTTTAAAAGAAATCGCACTGAAGTAGTGTGACCATATTGAGGATGTATCTGAGACTTTCCGTGTGACTTTAACTAATTATATGTAC
Source organism: Parnassius orleans (assembly GCA_029286625.1). Classification (NCBI taxonomy): domain Eukaryota; kingdom Metazoa; phylum Arthropoda; class Insecta; order Lepidoptera; family Papilionidae; genus Parnassius; species Parnassius orleans. The sequence continues at coordinate 184,300 of JAGSMP010000191.1, forward strand.
ATGTTTCTTATTATATTACCGGAAATGCATGAAATTTAGGAATTATATACAATTCCTATGTATTCTATATAATGACGGATTTCATAGATTTCATAATATTAAATTATTAATTAGTAACATAATATATTCTCTTTATTTAGTTTTTTAGGCAGACAATTTACTTTTTATTTAATTTTTGTTTCTCATTATTCTGATACTTTAATAACGTTTACAATAATTACGAATATTTTTTTTTAGATTTCCTAAAAACAGTACTCGGAGAAATTTGTGGTTATCCATTGTACCATTGAAAATGAAGTATTATGAAAGTGCAAGGATTTGCAATTTGCATTTTCAAGAATCAGGTTATGATTCAACAACAAGGCGCTTAAAACCAACAGCAGTTTTAGCAGAAACAGTATCACCAGGCAAGGTAAAAATTTAAAATAATTTAATTATCTATTTTTCGTAATATATTATATATTTAGAAATGTAGTAGTTTAAATGTATGATATAAAGCAACATTTTGTAAAATATGTTATCATTTGCAGACAACAAGTGCATTACATGAAGAGTCTATGGTGCAAATAGCTGCTCTGGCTGTACCAAGCACTAGTTCTGGCATTTATGAAAGTAGTTCTGCACTTAAGGAAACAGGAATTAAACGTACTGGCTGTAATATTGAAGACCAAACTAGTAAAAAACAATGTCTAAAATTTTTGAAAATTTATGCAATCTTAACAAGATACCTGTAAGTTTCCTTTTCCTTTATTACTAAATATATACCTTTTATTTGTATTTATCATGACTTTAATATTAAATTACATAATATATTATATAGCTTAAAACACATACATATTTAAACTCTTTAGTGCCAATCGCAGTGTGGTAACCGTCACTACGAAACTAAGCATGAAGCTTCTTGTTTGATGCTTCATTTATGCGTGCTCATGAAGACGCGCTCCGGAGTATCCTTTCTGTCTACTAATGGTCTAATAACCTATAACGTGATGTAAATTTGTACTGACATTATGATATAGAAGAGTTATTTCTTTCTTTTTTTGTTTGTTTGAGTTCTCTAATCTCTGGAACTATACCAGTCAGATTTGAAAATATTTTTTTGCATTTTTAAAACTCTAAATTCTTCAGGAAGGCTATCTAACACCACCCTACGACCCTTATGAGCGGAGCAATACGATGCTAAAAATACCGATTTCACAAAGTTTTCTTGTTTTCTTAGGTCAGCAGTGAAGACGACGATCCCGCGAAGATTCATAGGGGCGTGCAAGTGAAAATAAAGTCTAGTAAAGAAGAAATACTTGAGAAGAAAACTAAGATTCTTAAGCAAAAAGTGGCGCGCCAAACTATAAAAATTCAGGATATGTCTTCTTTAATGGCAACTAGTAAAAAGTATACGGGTCAGTCAGAAATTGAAAATATTATTCAAGCGCGCTTTGCTGATATATGTAAGGACTTCAAAAATCCACACAGTAATCCACATGGTGTTCGATATAGTGAAGAAATGAAAGCTTTTGCTTTAACTTTGAATTTCTATTCACCTAAGGCTTACGAGTTCTTAAGAAAATATATAACTTTACCTCGTGTAGAAACTATACGAAGATCTTTATCTTTATTTAACTGTAATGTTGGTTTCCTCTCTGAAGTACTGGAGTATTTAAAAGAACAAGTTAAAACACCTGAAAAAATATATTAAAAAAATGTTGCTTTAATATTTGATGGAATGGCATTAAAACAAAATTTGGCATATGATCAAAAATTAGACAAAGTGGTTGGGTATGTAGATTTAGAACCAATTTCCGTAAGTGATCCAGAAAAATTAGCTTCCGAAGCCCTCGTGTTTCAAATAGTGTCTTACGGTGTACGTTTTAAGTGTCCATTTGCATATTTTTTATTGCAAATAAATTGTCTGGGGAACTGCTTTCCGAATTAATAAAAACCACTATAATTCTGCTTGACAAAATTGGTGTCACCGTAAGATCTTTGATTTGTGATGGTGCATCATCCAATGTAAAGGATTATGAATATTTAGGCTGCTCTCTCGAACAAAATAATTTAAGACCGTACTTTCGACATCCAAATGGGAAGAGCAATATATATTGTCTGCTTGACGCTGCACATATGTTAAAACTCGCTAGAAATGTTTTGGCCGATTTTGAAATGAAGTCAAATACCGGCTATATTTCGTTTAAATATATCCGAAAATTACACGAAATACAAAGCAAGGAGGGGTTAAAATTTGCCAATAAATTAAGCGCTTTACATGTAGATTTTAAAAACAATAAAAATGAATGTTAGGCTTGCTGCGCAAGTAAAGATTAGTGGTTATCCTGACTTTCTAAACAGCGAAGCGACTACAGAGTTCTTGCACATGATAGATAGACTTTTTGATCTCATGAATTTAAAGTCACCCTTTGGAAAGGGTTCAAAGTCTCCATTATCGTTAAAAAACAAATGTTATTGGTAACCAATATTTATATATAGATACTGGAACGTTTTTAAAATCGTTAACAATAAATGGTAAAGGTATTTTAAATCATCCCCGAAAAACGTTTTTATTAGGGTTTTTAATGAACATAAATAGTTTATCGTTACTTGTTAATGATTTGTGTACACTAGAGCAAAATCCAATTAAATATTTGTTGACTTTTAAATGTTCGCAAGACAACTTTTTTTTTCCTGCATTAGGGCTCGCGGTCGGGCAGAAGATCCCGAGCCCTCTCGAGTTCCGCTACATAATTAGAAAGATGTTGTTCAGACATTCTACTCAACCATCCGTCAATGCCAACTGCATAGAAAATGGCTTTGTAAATAAACAGAAAAGTTTGTTTTATTCTCGCGAAGAACCTGAATATCAACAAGACGTTGAAAATATGTTTCAAAATTTAGAAAAGATTCATGCTAGTCCATACCAGGAAAATATATTATATTATATAACTGGTTACATTATAAAACAAATTCTTACCCGCATTTCTTGTGAACATTGTAATAACGCGTTAGTAGCACTTAACTATGTGTCAACAGATCATTCATATCATATGATTGTAAATAAATTTAATTCATTTACGACGTTTGTGAATCGAGGCAAACTTTATTTTCCTTCGGTAGCAGCTTACAAAATTGTAAAATATTGTGACCAAGTTTTCCAACGAGCTAATTTGATGGGCCAACTTAGAGCCAATAACATTGAAAACAAATTAATTAATGTCGTGTCACAACATTTTACTCCTCTGTTGCAGGAAATGTTTAACCATCCGATCACGGACTCAATTAATTGTAATGATTTGCATGAAACTATGATAGTTAAGAAAATAGCTAATTCATTTTTTAATATGCGTATACGTGCTCACTTAAAGAGTTATACAGAAAATATACTTAGTGATTTACGTGGTAAGAGACAGAAACTACACAGAGCAATGATATTTAGTCATGTATAATAGAATAATTTCAATAAATGATTTTAATATGGAAAGTGTTTTTATTTACTTTTTTGAGGTTTTTTATATATTACCGTTCCTATTATAGTACATATGTTACTAAATATCTATGAAATCCGTCATTATATAGAATTCCTAGGAATTGTAGATAATTCTTAAAATGAACAGGATGTGTAGAATATAGTATTATACACATTTCAGCTCAGAGCAGCCTGACTCAGATGGATAAGGTCAGAAGGCTAAGGCAGGAGCTCCGCTACGCTCCTTTAGTCTTCGTGATATTTTTTTAAATAATTGTCCAAAAATAGATTTAGTCTGTCTGAACAATAAATCAGATATATTTTGCCCAATTTATTGAACACCCGGGGTGTTATAATAAATTTTAATTTTATATTTCGTTGGTACCGTTTAGGAATTGCATACAATAAACAGAAAATACATTATCGAAATGGTAATTATGAAATATTCTCTGATATATTTATTTTCCACATTTTCTAAATAGGCTCGGCATTATATGGGTTGTAACGGAAATGCGTGGTCATATTTTAGATACCGGTTCTGCCCATGGAATTGAAAACCTTTCTTCATAATACCAGTCAAGTCCCAAAAAAATTGTACAAAAATATATAATCTATATAGGCTAGGTCTTAGTAGTAAACAGAGATGTAGATATTTATAAATAAACCACTTAATGTAATGCAACTACTTATAGCGATATCCTGGGAATAATAAAATAAAGGTTACCTACTTCGAAAGAGAGGGTCTGCCCACAGAGAGCGAGAAAGTAATACATAGGTCAAGCTTCAAGTAGGTGGTATTCGGAGAGTGGTCTCCATCTTTATCTATAACTTCGTAGTCTGTGTCAGTTCATATCACTGACTTAGAAGTATAAACACTTGAAGCACTTGACAAAGTGTAGTTGTCTCTCTTTTCTATTGCAGCTACTGCTTTGTTAAAAAGAGACAAAACTGTTTTTGACAAGTGTGTGTCGATATTATAGATATTTGTATAACTATTATTTCTATAGTAGAATATGCTCTATCTCTATGGTTCATATAGGTTCATATTATAATGTCATTATAATATGTCATTGTCATGTGTCAGTGTCACATCACAGTTTTTGTTTCATAGAGTAATTACCTACTAAAATTACTAATTAGTAATTACATGGTAATTATCTAATTAATTTATATAGGAATTGGGATGTCAGCAGAATTAGCACTAAATAAATCAGCAGTCCGCATCATTAATGAATCCTCCATCTACGAATAAAACCTTTGTATACCTATCGATTCATTGAGATAACTATATTTCAAAAGAATATACCAATATTAATAAACCACCATAATCTTGCTACTGTAAAGTTTTTTTTGAGATAAATAATAATAACTTTGTCATCTAAAGGAAACATTAACGTTGGTAAAGAATGGAGAGTAATAGAATATTTAATTCAATACAAGATTATACAGTAACCAATGTAAGGATTAAAGAAAGCTTTCTAAAATGTTGTGTTCTATAACTTGCGATTGTGATTTATAAAATATAATGGTATGATTGTTATTTTAGGTGGAAGCAACAGCATTCTACATATCAGAGTTTTTATCAGCTAAAGAGGAACAGTGCATCTTATCGAATATTTACTCAGCACCTAAACCTAAGTGGACGCAGCTATCAAACAGGAGGCTCCAGAACTGGGGAGGAATTCCACACAATAAAGGCATGATTGCTGAGACTATACCACATTGGCTCCAGAATTATTTAGATAGAATAAACAATTTAAACTTAATGGGAGGAAATAAACCAAATCATGTATTAGTTAATGAGTACACACCTGGACAGGGCATCTTGCCTCATTTAGATGGCTCTTTATTTTATCCAACTATAACTACAATATCTGTAGGATCTCATATTGTGCTGAAGTTTTGGGAACCACCACTTAATGCTAATGAAAATGCTTTAGAACTGAAACCTGTTTTTTCCTTTCTCTTGGAACCGAGAAGCCTATTGGTGTTACAAGATAAATTATTTCATCACTATTTACATAGTATAGAGGAAATAAAAGAGGATGTAATTGATGATTCAATATCCAATTTACACATGTGTTCTGATCAATATAAAAAAGGGTCCACTGTTGTCCGTGGAACTAGAGTGTCTCTAACTATAAGGCATGTGCCTAAAACTACTGCATTTAAAATTAATATTGGCAGTAAAAGATAATATTGCAAAATAATCTTTCTTTTTAACCCTCTTTTTTATTATGTTTTGCTACATGTCGAAGGTATCTATTGTGTAATGTAATGTCCCTCTAGACCGAATTTCGGTCATAGTGGCGAGTCTCAACGGAGTGTAGGCATCTGTGGAGGACAGGATTATAATGCACAAGTGTGTTCACAAACACCGGTGCACTATTCCCTCATACATGGTCTGATGGGACTGCAATCCTACACATCCAGAAAGAGCTCAGGTATGGGACCGATGGCTTTACGTTTCCTGACTTTAGGTTGCCATTAAGACCTCATGATCAGTAGTCGTGCTAACAACTACTAGATCAACAAAGCAACCTATTTGTGTAATCAGGATATAACCCTATCACTTTTCGTAATCACTGGGGCAGGGTGCTTACCAATAATTTTACTGTCAGCTTCTTCATCACCCTGTAAAAGTCCAAACTGTGCATGTGCCTCTCCCTTTTGTAAGGAACATGTTCTTTTACTGCCAAGTGTAGTAGGTGGATTGACAATTGTAGTACCAGACGTCTTAAATAAATTATATATTTTTTAATTAAATTGAAGTCATAAAAAGAACTTGTGGTCCACCTGATGGTGGCTACAGCAGCCCATAGACACCTGCAATCAAATTCAAACGAAGGCTACAGACTGGCGTAGCTATGTAACCAAAGGCCCCGGGGCAGAAATGAAATTGGAGTCCTGTTTAAACTAAACTAAATACTTTAAACATGCAAAATTACTTCATCATAAGCTCCTTATCGCCCACTGCAGGGCATAATAACGCAATCCTACTTACTATTAAGTATTATGTGAAACGCAGGAGATAATATTGAATCGTACTTCTTAATAATATTATAAACTAGCTGTGCCCGCAATTTCGTTCGCATATAATTATTATATACATACTTTCCTATTTGTATCAGATTTTGTTCACAATTTCATGGGTTTTAATATTTTTGCGCGGAACCCTAAATCTTTTTCTAAAATAAAAGTAGCCTTAGTCACTTCATATAACATCAGTTATCTGTCAGTGAAAATCCCGTCAAAATCAGTCCAGTCATTTCGAAGATTAGCCGGAACAAACATACAGACAGACAGACAAAATTTTTTTTTTGTTATAAGTACCGTATATACTTTCATATGCATTTAGTAAGAAGCTGTTATTTTAACAATACAAACATATACTTCAATTTTCTACCGACTTCAAACAGGAGGAGGTACTCAATTGGACTGTATGTTTTTCGTTTTTTTTTGTGTGTTACCTCATAACTTCTTTCTGGGTGAACCGATTTCGATGATTATTTTTTTATTTGAAAGCTGGTGCTTCACATGTGGTCCCATATAAATTTGATCAAGGTCTGACCAATCGTTTTTGAGTTATTCTTAATAATTTATATTGAAGTCGGTTGTACAAAATTTTTAATTATATTTATTTGTATAGATGTATTGTTTATCCTCTGGAGGTGGGAGAAATTTTTGTGATTTCAGACCGCGCCATTCGAGGTTTGTTGGTCAGGGGCCAAAAGCAAAACGTCGAAAATTATTTATTGAACTAGGATATTATATAACTTTTTAGAACGTCGTTAATGGAGGTCGAGGGGCCCCGGGCACTGCCCCGCCTAGCCCTACGGTAGCTACGCCACTGGCTACAGATGCATTGTCACCTCACAGGACTAAAATGAAATACATCACAGCCTGTAACTATATTGGCTCTCTATACCCTCCAGACCAGACCGCAGCAGGTCGCACTGCCATTTGGCTGTAGAAATAGTTAAGAGGGTTGTACCTACCCAGAAGAACTAGGCAGAAACGGAATCCTACACTATATACGTGGCAGAGCCACGCTGCAGCTATATTACTGGTATAGTTGCAGCACGAATGGCTCGGCTCGACCGGGGAACGACCACGCTCTCACAGAACGCCAGCGTGTTTCGAATGGTGAGTGTAGAGTACCGGAGACCCGTTTTACTGGAAACGAGGCATTACATCTTAGTCCTCACGGGTGACAACGCATCTGCATTTTGATTCGTCATCGAGAATAGATGTGGATATCTATGGGCCACAGCAACCACTTACCATCAGGTGGACTATGTGAAAAAAAAACCACCAGTATTTTACATCTGACGTATACGAGATGGTTATACCGCCATCTATCGGAAGTCATGTTTTAGAAACTACACTAAAGTATTTAAATAAATGAACACACACTTTACGTTATATATAAATATTTATATGTATTATTTTCAATCATTTTTTTGCAATATTTTCATAATTGTGGATGAAAGAATGAGGACCGCAGTGGTAGATACAAGGGTTTACCGGGGGTCCAACGTAGGGACGGGTCATTACTTGGTCTTATGCCGAATTAATGGTCTATTCAGGCGTTGGCGGCATCTGACATCTGTCTGCGTTACAGCGTATAAGAATAGAATGGTTACAAGATGAATGTGTGAAAGAGAAGTATAAATGTAGACAGAGGGAAAATATCGTCTGTCGGTAGATGGCGCCGAAAGAACAAATATTAATTGCGGGACCATATTTTCAAGGTCATCGGGCAATGTAATATCCTTAAAGTGATCAGTTCTACTGATCAGTTTAAGGGTGCGTTTGCAAATCGGGCGCAATTATGCTGTTTTTCGGTACATTTTGTGACAAAACTAAACCAAATCAAACATAGCTAATTGCTACCACGTATAGAATGGTTCTTCATCTTCAAATAGTGGTGACTTTTTTGTTGAAAATAATAGTTTTTTATATTGTAAATACGATCTTCCCTAGCCATTTTCTACAAAATTAACGATACCGGCTCATGTTTAGGTACATTTTTGTTCTATTATCAACATATATTAAGATTTCTAAAAATACTATAAGTAGGCAGACATATTCAATAAAAAATAGTGGTGTTTACTTTTTATCAAAATGTCACAAATAGTCGTAAAAAAATAAAAACTGATGCTTATTTTTTCACATATTTTGCTAATACGGATAAATCATAATGGATTGCAATAAGGGTTGTTTTATTTTTGGTGCCCGTTTTGATTTATTGTACAAAAATTTCGATGAAACCTCAGTCCGCGCTCGGTCGCCGTCATGAGTGGATACTGTATCGTCTGCCTGATTGCAGCAGTCGAAAAAGATCGCTGTACATACACAAAACATTCGAATTTGATACATAGGTACTTGACAAGGCAAAATAATATTATTATTTTTATAATCACACATTTTTGTTATAATATTTTGTTTCGCTGAAAGTAAGTGGGATTTATATATATAAATAATTATATAAATGCCTATTCGTCTAGGACTTTATGGAGTGATCTGAAAGTGTTCATCGGTGACTGCTACTGGAACTCCTAGTCGAGTAGAACTAGATGTGCCGAGTTTGGGCTCGTTTTGTTAGATATGATGAGACTTTACCTCCGGACTTGATGTAGAGACCTGATGGTGTACTTCGGTGACCATTACTGGAACTCCTGGACGAGTAGAACTAGGTGTGCAAAGTTTGGGCTCGTTTTGTTGAGACTTTACCTCCGGACTTGATGGGGAGACCTGATGGTGTACTTCGGTGACCATTACTGGAACTCCTGGACGAGTAGAACTAGGTGTGCCAAGTTTGGGCTCGTTTTGTTAGTTATGATGAGACTTTACCTCCGGACTTGATGGAGAGACCTGATGGTGTACTTCGGTGACCATTACTGGAACTCCTGGACGAGTAGAACTAGGTGTGCCAAGTTTCGGCAGTTTTGTTAGTTATGATGAGACTTTACCTCCGGACTTGATGGAGAGACCTGATGGTGTACTTCGGTGACCATTACTGGAACTCCTGGACGAGTAGAACTAGGTGTGCCAAGTTTGGGCTCGTTTTGTTAGTTATGATGAGACTTTACCTCCGGACTTGATGGAAGACCTGATGGTGTACTTCGGTGACCATTACTGGAACTCCTGGACAGTAGAACTAGGTGTGCCAAGTTTGGGCTCGTTTTGTTAGTTATGATGAGACTTTACCTCCGGACTTGATGGAGACCTGATGGTGTACTTCGGTGACCATTACTGGAACTCCTGGACGAGTAGAACTAGGTGTGTCTATCACTCCATCAAGTCCGGGCGTAAGTTCTTATCATAACTAACAAAACGAGCCCAAACTCGGCACATATAGTTCTACTCGTCCAGGAGTTCCAGCAGTAAGCACCTAAGTACACCATCAAGTCTCTCCATCAAGCCTGGAGGTAAGGTATCATAATAACTAAGAAAACGAGCCCAAACTCGGCACACCAAGTTCTACTCGTCCAGAATTCCAGCAGTAGTCACCGAGTGCACCATCAATCTCCATCAAGCCTGGACGTTAGGTCTCATAATAACTAACAAAACGAGCCCAAACTCGGCACACCTAGTTCTACTCGTCCAGGAATTCCAGCAGTAGTCACCAAAGTACACCATCAAGCCCGGAGGTTAGGTCTAATCATTACTAACAAAACGAGCCCAAACTCGGCACACCTAGTTCTACTCGTCCAGGAATTCCAGCAGTAGTCACCGAAGTACACCATCAGGTCACTTATCAAGTCCGGAGGTAAGCTCATCATGACTAACAAAACGAGCCCAAACTCGGCACACCTACTTACTCGTCCAGGAATTCCAGCAGTAGTCACCAGTACACCATCAGGTCACCTATCAAGTCCGAGGTAAGGTATCATAATAACTGAAAACGAGCCCAAACTCGGCACCAAGTTCTACTCGTCCAGGAATTCCAGCAGTAGTCACAAAGTACACCATCAAGCCGGAGGTTGGGTCTAATCATTGCTAACAAAACGAGCCCAACTCGGCACACCTAGTTCTCGTCCAGGAATTCAGCAGTAGTCACCGAAGTACACCATCAGGTCACCTATCAAGTCCGGAGGTGCTCTCATCATGACTAACAAAACGAGCCCAAACTCGGCACACCTAGTTCTCGTCCAGGAATTCCAGCAGTAGTCACCGAAGTACACCATCAGGTCACTCTATCAAGTCCGGAGGTAAGGTATCATAATAACTGAAAACGAGCCCAAACTCGGCACACCAAGTTCTACTGTCCAGGAATTCCAGCAGTAGTCACAAAGTACACCATCAGGTCACTCTATCAAGTCCGGAGGTGCTCTCATCATGACTAACAAAACGAGCAAACTCGGCACCAGTTCTACTCGTCCAGAATTCCAGCAGTAGTCACCGAAGTACACCATCAGGTCACTCTATCAAGTCCGGGTGCTCTCATCATGACTAACAAAACGAGCCCAAACTCGGCACCTAGTTCTACTCGTCCAGGAATTCCAGCAGTAGTCACCGAAGTACACCATCAGGTCACTCTATCAAGTCCGGAGGTAAGCTCTCATCATGACTAACAAAACGAGCCCAAACTCGGCACACCTAGTACTACTCGTCGAGGAGTTCCAGTAGCTGTCACCGAAGTATACCTTCAAGTCACTTCACCAAGTCCGAAGCTAAAGTCTTATCATAACTAACAAAACCAGCCCAAAGTCCACAGCCACCATCTCACTGCTAGTAGTGGGCTTCTAGTGCCTAGCAGTCTCTGGAGCAGCTATTCGTATTTCGTATGTAATATATTTTTGTAGGTATAAGAAATGAGAAAAAAAATCAATCTTTCAAATTATCAAAATGTTTTTACTTGATTACGATTCCCACATCCGCAGCTAACCGTGCGTACACTTGTGTGTGTGACCCGTGTCAATGTAATATAGGGTGGGCCATCTGTTAGTCCTTTTTTCATTTGTAAATAAAACACATTTTCACACATTTTGAGGTGAACAGTCAATTTTTTTATTGACAATGAAAGGTGGTTCTATGCCATTTATGCATGAAAAACAATATCTTTCATACGCCCACCACGGCTTCGTCTACAGCCCTGCATCCGAAGATCAAAATTTTCGATGATTTTTCCAATAAAATCGGATCAATGACCTCAATTTCAGCTCGAATGTTGTTTTTAAGTTGTTGAATTGTTTGTGGATGATTAGCATACACCATACCTTTCAAATAAACCCACAAAAATAATCAAGTGGTGTTAAATTCGGGCTTCTAGGTGGCCAAGGAACTTCAGAATTTCTTGAAATTATGCGATCAGTAAATTTTCTTGACAATAAATGGAGTGTTGCACGACTTGTGTGGCATATCGCTCCATCTTCTTGAAACCAAAGGTCGTTGACACCTAATTCATTCAATTTGGGCCACAAAAAACCAGTTAACATGTTGCGATAACGTTCTCCATTCAATGTAAGGACATTTTCTTGTCATTCACTAACAGATGCGACTGCATCAGGAGTACGAACTGGATGAACATGTTGATATGGTCTACAAACTTCCACTGAACCAGTTTCTTCAAAATGATCAATAATTTTGCCAATCGCACGCTCAGTAGGACGTCCATGTCGACCAAAACTCTCACGTAATTTATGAAATGTTGTTCTCTTTTTGAACGACCAGTTTCATAACCAATTAGGACAATCAAAATGCGCTGTTGTGATGTTAGTGACTCCATGATTATAAATGGCATATTTTTTACTTTTTATATGTCAAATAATTTTTTAGAACAGATAACGTGAAGTGCTAAAAATCATCGATTGAAAAAAGGACCAACAGATGGCCCACCCTGTAGTTCGATTCTATACCTATCAATTTTGCAAACGCGTCCTTAAGGGGGTGCTATCCCAGACCTGTAGGCAATTAAAACACTTTCCCAGCTCACGCCATCTATACAAATAAATAAAATTGAAGTGTCTGTTTGTAATGTCAAAATAACAGCTTTTTACTAAATACATATGAAAGTATATACGATACTTGTAACAAAAACACAATTTTTAAAATTGTTGTCTGTTTGTCTGTTTGTCCGGCTAATCTCCGAAACGGCTGGACCGATTTCAACGGGATTTTCACTGGCAGATAGCTGATGTTATAAGAAGTAACTTAGGCTACTTATATTTTAGAAAAAGAATTACGGTTCCGCGCAACATAATTAAAACCCTAAATTACAAACGGACGAAGTCGCGGAGTACAGCTAGTAGATAAATAAATATGTGGCTCGTATTTTTTCACAATGCGGCGTGAACCATAGGTACTCTATGTGGTAATACTCTGTGCTCCGTGCGGTAAATGCCACAGTATAAATATTTGCAGTAGATCTACTAAATTCAATACTATAATAATTGAATTGTTACTTTTCTTCTTTGGTAGGATAATGTACATAGGTATAATATCACTTTTTGGAAGTTTTAACAATCAATTAATCTTATTAATTGAACAAAGGTAGGTTGTTCCGTTAGCGTTTCAGCCTATTAAAGTCCACTGCTGAACATTAGGCCTCTCCCATAGAGGCCCTAATGATATATAAGCTAAGGCCCGGTTGAAAATCATTGAGTGATGAAAGCTTCACATTTTCTTTATCTTGTAATGAAAAATGTCTAATCGGCATACGTAGGTCAGGCGTAGCTCCAATAAAAGGATAGGTTTTATCAATGAACAATCCACAAGGCTAATATACTAAGGTTCTTTTGCTGCTGGATCTGCTGCAGGGCCTGCTCAATACCATGGGCAATTGACAACACATGAGATAGATTTTTCATCTACAAATTTGTTTCTTTATCTGGTGGAGAATATGGTGGGTGCTGCATCAACTGAAACCAAGCATTTTGTATGGCAGCGCCTGCAACATCAAATCGATGGGCAGGGGCATTATCATGATGAAAAAGCACTCCAGCACGCAATTTTACTCGACGTTTATTATTAAAGTTATACTTCTTTTGGGGCGTTTGGGAAAAATTATGAGAGTGAATTTTTACGATGCGCGCGCAAACCGACACCTAAAAACGACACCATGAAGTTGTTACGATGCGCGCGCACACTGACACCTAAAAGCGACAACTTCAGTGGTTAATTGTCTCTCAAGTTTTTTTGTTTGTTACGCTAAAGAAGTATAAATTCCTACGTGCGAACATAAGTACATGACGGCATGACGGCAGCGTCGTCGTACGCCGGTACAGCGAGAATTGTAAACAACACGTGCACCGATCACGCCACCCAGCGCGCCACTCGATTTCCCCCACTGCCCCACTGCTTTACTTGTTTTGCAACTTATATAAAACGACCGCGCAGCGACCATTCCGCTTGCGCCGTCGCTCCGGCGCGGTCGTGAGCTAGCGGAGTCCGCCAGCTGACCGAGCACCCCTCCCCGTACGTTCTCCCTCAATCAGTTCAGTCGAGGAATAGAACGTCAGTCCCGATCCATCCCCCTCAGCTGGTGCCGCCGTTTCCGTGCGGTTGTGTACGGTTGAGAGTGCCCTCCTGCCTCAGCTAGAGCCGCCGCCCCCGTGTGGTTGTATTCGTTGTCCACGCTCACCGTCCCCGTACGGTGAGTGCCTTCCCGCCTCGGCTAGCACAGCCGCCCCCATGCAGTCGTGCTAGCTGTGTCCCACCGTCCCCGTACGGTGGGAGCCTTCCCGTCTCCGCTAGCCGCCCCCGTGCGGTTATGTTGTGCACCCGCGCTCACCGTCACCGTACGGTGAGCGCCTTCCCTTCTCGCCTCCGCTAGCACCGCCGCCGCCGTGCGGTTGTGTTAGCAGACCGTGCTCGCCGTCCCCGTACGGTGAGTACATTCTCGCTCATGCGACTCCCACTTCTTCACTCCAGCACCGCCGCCCTTTGCGGCTGTGTTGATTGACCCGCACTTCCGTCCCCGGACGGTTGTGCCCCGCGCCCTCTTCCCTAAGGGGGGTCGTCTCTGATTCAGCGGAAAGGCCATACAGGCCAAAGCCGTTCCCACAGGTGGTGTTTAGTGGGTAAGGCACTTCTTCAAAGTGAGTCCCACATAACCACGCAGCCGGCTACGTGGTATGCTATGAGCATTCACCTAAAACTAAATAGTATCTTGTAATCCCTGACTTCTTATTCAGCATACCCCTTTCCCCTTTCTCCTACACACACACACTTTTTTTAGTTCTTCGCATAGTTTTTTGATTGTTGATAATCTCCGGTTATTGTCTCTCCTTTACTTAAATAGTTGATCATTATTACACCGTCCGCATCCCAGAAGACGAGGCCATTATTATTCCAGCGGACGCAGACACCTTGAATATCTTGTCTGGCGCGGAAAACGGTCTTTTCAACACCTTGCTTTGGTTTCTCGTCTCCGGGTCAAAATGGTGTACCCACGTTCCGTCTACGGTTACGAAACATCTTTTCATCCACCACACAATTCTAAGAAGGCTGATATCATGGTAGTTTTTACAGTACTGCTGTGTCAGTACCCTTTTCCCTTATACATTGGGACTGTAACGGTTTTGCACCAGTCTTCCGGTACCCGCTTCAGTTCATAACATAAATTGAGTGTGTACTCTCGGCAGAGAGTAATTGTGTTCTGTGAGTGTGTATATGTTAACGTCAAAGGTGTCAAACCTGTGTATGTTTAATTTAATTAAATTTCTTTGTGTTATTAGGTGTTAGATATGTGTGTAAAGGAATCGGTGACGGTTTATTTACTAGTGTTATTGAATTCAAGTGTAAATAGCTATGGGAAAAAGTACATTGATCCGGTGTGATCAACAGTTTGTACGCCCAATACAATAAAAGCCTTACAAAATTAAATGCGAAATAAAATGAAGAACTGTGTTTGTTGCAAAAGTTTGATCGAAAAATTTGATTTATTAAAATGTAATGGATGCAAAGGGAGTTACCACTATTGATGCTTGAACATTACATCAGCCTCATTGAGGGAAAAGAGTATGGAAATGAGGCGTGCGTTCAAATGTGAATCTTACGATACTCGGCTATATTGATACAGCAGCTGTATCGATTCCTGATACAGTTGCTGCTGCCGAGGTTGGGGCAAGGGATAACGTTGCGCCGAAGGAGGATATCAATCAGTCGTTTGAAGGAGCTCAGTTAGAAATACAGGATAGTACGACGCCTAAATTAGAGCGAATGATCGATACCTCTTTATTTACTGATATGGTAAATGATATCATTACTGCCAAGATGAAAATTTTAGAATCCCAGTTAGTCAAAGAAATTAAAGCGGCGGTTTTGAGTATATCAGAACAAGAGATCACCCGATTAAAGATCGAGTAAAAGAATGAAAAATGTAATCGTTTTCAGGCTAAAATTAAGGCTTTAAAAAGTAAATTAGAACATCACGCAGCGTACGATAAAAACCAGAAACAAACTTCACAAACCAAGCAGCCACAGTCAGCTGGTAATCTCAATTTCGGAGTAAAGATGGGGAGCCATGAAAAATCTTGTATCGAACCATCCGCTATCGGAACACGAATTATGACAAGTTATGCGTCGGTGGCCAGGAGTACGGTGGGCATTTCAGATGAAAAGGACCCTCAAATCCAACAAAAAAAGACAACGACTTGCAATATTGATAATTTGACTGAAGTGAAAATTAAAAGGATCCGATTAAGAATTAATCTGATTAAAAAAGGAGGTAACTCGCAGTTGAACGTAAGAAATACTTACATTTATGGAGACAACTCACAGAAACTACAGAGGATAATTTATTACAATATATACGTGAAGTATTAGGAAAAGAAAGCTACATAATGGTGGATAAGTTAAACCACAAAACCGAGAGGGGATACTCATCATTTGGAGTCTGTGTATCTGAAGGTAATTATGAGAAATTATGTAACCCTGACATTTGGCCACTAGACGCTGAATACAGCGAATGGATTTGGTTACGTAGATCAAGCAAGAACCGACAACTCACAGGGCAACAATCTACGAATTAAGAGCATAAATATCAAAATGTAAGAGGTCTAAGAACAAAGACATTACATTTTTTATCTTTACTCGAATCCTCTGGTTCGGATATATTTGCCATCACAGAGACTGGGTGCAACGAATCGATTAATAACGCGGAGATTATACCACCCGGCTTCTCCATATTGCGATGTGATCGTGCCGACGGACGTAAGCAAGGAGGAGTACTTTTAGTTGCTGCAACACAGTTTGAGATAAGAGAAGTATCGATGTCCTGCGAAATAAATATAGATATTTGCAAATTCGAATTAATTTGTGCTACGATTCACATTCGGAACCGCTTTTTATTTACTTGTTGTTAGTATATATTCCACCACAGACGGCAGATAATGAGTATATAGTAATGTTCAATCTGTTAGAAAAAATATGTATTAAATATAAAAACAATTTTGTAATAGTAGGAGATTTTAACTTGTTTTCATGCAATATGTACGTACGGGAACGGCGAGCACGGTCTGCTAACACAACCGCACGGCGGCGGCGGTGCTAGCGGAGGCGACAAGGGAAGGCGCTCACCGTACGGGGACGGTGAGCGCGGGTGCATAACATAACCGCACGGGGGCGGCTAGCGGAGACGGGAAGGCTCCCACCGTACGGGGACGGTGGGACACAGCTAGCACGACTGCATGGGGGCGGCTGTGCTAGCCGAGGCGGGAAGGCACTCACCGTACGGGGACGGTGAGCGTGGACAGCGAATACAACCGCACGGGGGCGGCGGCTCTAGCTGAGGCAGGAGGGCACTCTCAACCGTACACAACCGCACGGGAACGGCGGCACCAGCTGAGGGGGATGGATCGGGACTGACGTTCTATTCCTCGACTGAACTGATTGAGGGAGAACGTACGGGGAGGGGTGCTCGGTCAGCTGGCGGACTCCGCTAGCGCACGACCGCGCCGGGGCGACGGCGCAAGCGGAATGGTCGCTGCGCGGTCGTTTTATATAAGTTGCAAAACAAGTAAAGCAGTGGGGCAGTGGGGGAAATCGAGTGGCGCGCCGGGTGGCGTAATCGGTGCACGTGTTGTTTACAATTCTCGCTGTACCAGCGTACGACGATGCTGCCGTCATGCTGTCATGTACTTATGTACGCACATAGGAATTTATACTTGTTTAGCGTAACAAACAAAAAAAATTGTGAGACAATTAACCATTGAAGTTGTCGCTTTTAGGTGTCAGTGTGCGCGCGCATCGTAACAACTTCATGGTGTCGTTTTTAGGTGTCGGTTTGCGCGCGCATCGTAAAAATTCACTCTCATAATTTTTCCCAAACGCCCCAAAAGAAGTATAACTTTAATAATAAACGTCGAGTAAAATTGCGTGCTGGAGTGCTTTTTCATCATGATAATGCCCCTGCCCATCGATTTAATGTTGCAGGCGCTGCCATGCAAAATGCTCGGTTTCAGTTGATGCAGCACCCACCATATTCTCCACCAGATAAAAAAAACAAATTTGTAGATGAAAAATCTATCTCATGAGTTGTCAATTGCCCATGGTATTGAGCAGGCCCTGCAGCAGATCCAGCAGCAAAAGAACCTTAGTATATTAGCCTTGTGGATTGTTCATTGATAAAACCTATCCTTTTATTGGAGCTACGCCTGACGGACTAATTGGTGATGATATGCTAGTAGAGTTGAATTGTCTTATTACAGAATCCAAAAAAGGCCTAATGAATGCAATTGAGGCAAAATATTAAATTATTGAAATATGATAAAAATGTAACACCATAACAATTAACAAAAGCAGTGATTTTTACTACCAGATACGGGGCAACTACACACGACCGAACGGCAAATATGTCTCCTTGAATTTCGGGCGAATGAAAATGAACATATACGTATTGAACGCATTTGAAACATGACAACTTTTGGAAGACGAAAATGAAACGAATAATAGTACTATTTTATTTAGAATGTTTAGTTGCCAGAAATAGTAAGCCCTAGGCATTCACGCGGTATGCCGATTAGACATTTTTCATTACAAGATAAAGAAAATGTGAAGCTTTCATCACTCAATGATTCTCAACCGGGCCTTAGCACACGTCCACTTGACTGCGTGGAATTTTGATTTATTTTTGACCATCCCGCGGTGTGAGTGCTCCATGCCTGATGTGCGGTTCTCACAGCGCTCGGTTCGCAAAGCACTCCTCTCCCTGGACATCCACAAGTCGAGTGGGCCTGACGGGATCCCCCCAATTGTGCTGGGGACGTGTGCTCCGGAGTTGGCACCAGTTCTAACGCGTCTTTTCCGGTACTCCTACTCCCTAGGCGTAGTCCCGAAATCGTGGAAGACAGCTTTTGTCCACCCGATTCCTAAAAAAGGCGACCGCTCAGACCCGTCCAACTACAGGCCTATCGCCATCACCCCCTTGTTCTTCAAAATAATAGAGTCCGTTATAAACTGCCAGCTCATGCGGTACCTTGAGGATCACCAGCTGATTAGTGACCGCCCATACGGTTTTCGTCGGGGTCGATCAGCTGGTGATCTTCTGGTCTACCTGACTCATAGATGGGCGGAGGCAGTAGAGTCCAAGGGGGAGGCATTGGCCGTTAGTTTGGACATTGCGAAGGCTTTTGATCGGGTTTGGCACAAAGCGCTTCTTTCGAAGCTCCCTTCCTATGGGCTTCCCGAGAAATTGTGCAGTTGGATCACCAGCTTTCTTGCAGATCGGAGCATCAAGGTCGTTGTAGACGGTGCATGCTCCGACTACAAGCCTATTAACGCTGGTGTTCCACAAGGCTGCGTGCTATCACCAACGCTGTTTCTTCTGCATATCAATAATATGTTGCAAACCGGTAGCATTAATTGCTATGCGGATGACAGCACTGGTGATACTCTATACACCGGCCGTGCCAATATTTCTCGGGAAAACGTCGCCGAGTACCGGAACAAACTTGTCTGAAGACGAGTCTTTGCTGAACAAAGTCTCGGATTGGGGGCGACTAAATCTAGTCCAGTTTAATCCTCAGAAGACACAAGTTTGCGCGTTTACTAAAAAGAACCCCTTTGTCGTATCTCCACTTTGCCGAAACTGATTTCAAGACACTCCCCTTGTTGCCTCAACCAGTATCGGAATCCTCGGTGTCGACATATCGAGTGACGTGCAGTTTCGTGGTCACTTGGAAGAGAAGGCCAAATTGGCCTCCAAAAAGCTTGGCGTGCTCAGCAGAGCGGGACATTATTTCATGCCGGCACAACGCCTGCAACTTTACAAGGCGCAGGTTCGGCCTCACATGGAATACTGTTCCCATCTCTGGGCTGGGGCTCCCCAGTGCCAGCTCCTTCCACTTGACCGCATCCAGCGCAGAGCGGCTCGAATCGTCGACGACCGAGTCCTTTCCGATCGGCTCGATTCATTAGCGCTGCGAAGAGATGTTGCATCTCTTTGCATTTTCTTTCGCATTAACCACGGGGAGTGCTCTGAGGAATTGTTTGGATTAATCCCAGCCGCCAAATTTCACGAACGCACATCGCGGCAGAACTCCCGATACAATCCACTCCATCTGGATGATTGGCGGTCTACCACTGTGCGATTTAGAAGATGTTTTCTTCCTTGCACAACTTCCTTGTGGAATAGTTTACCACCAGCAATTTTTACGACTTAGGGACCTTCAAGAAAAGAGCCTACTCCTATTTAAAAGGCCGGCAACGCATTTGCAATTCCTCTGGTTCCCCTGGTGTTGCAGTTATTCATGGGCGGCGGTAGTCACTTACCATCAGGTAAGCCGCATGCTCGTTAGCCCCCTCTCCTATAAAAAAAATTAATTGAATCAGATATTATGATAATTTTATTCATTATGATTAATTTTATTTATTTAATTAACTAGCTGTCCCCCCGCAACTTCGCCCGCGTGGAATTTACTACGATTTCAAGGGTTTTAATTTTTTTGCGCGGGACCCTAATTGTTTTTCTAAAATAAAATATCCTAAGACTCCTTATACCATCAGCTATCTTCCAGTGAAAGTCTCGTCAAAATCGGTCCAGCCGTTTCGGAGATTAGCCGGAACAAACAGACAGACAGACAAACAAAAATTTTAGAAATTGTTTTTTTGTTATTAGTACCGTATATACTTTCATATGCATTTAGTAAAAAGCTGTTATTTTAACATTACAAACAGACACTTCAATGTTATTTATTTGTATAGATAAATGTGTTATTTATTGTTAACTGTTTATTTTAATGCTTAAAAATTAAATTTCCCATCTTTAGAGCGTGCGACACCCCACTTATACTTGTACACCCGGAGTACGCTAGCCGGTAGTTATATAACGCGAGACCTAGACCGAGTGACGGAGATGAGCCCGATGAAGCTGTAAAAGCCAAAAGGCTAACAGCACAAACATCATCAGAAACGAGTATATAGAGTGACGGAGCCGTCCTGATGCATACGGACTGAAGCAAGCGGATTACGTTGCGCCCGGAAAAATCCGTGGGTTGCCGACACTTAAAAATTTAACTTAAGATTTCACACTCACGGTCAGTTTTTGGATGTACGTCAGTTTAACTGATCAGTTTAACTGACCGTGTGTGTCGGCCATTACACATAATTGTTCCGGCTCTGGATGTTTGTCCACGTACAACTTATCTAATTATAACGCCCAGATGTCTTAGACAAATAATACTCTTTCAAAAAATTGAAGAGACAAACGAATTTAACCACTTCACTGTTCCGTGAATCATATATGAACATTTCGATTGTTTAACTATTGTGTCTTTTTGGCGGACAGGGAAGTTTTTAGGGTCCACCTGATTGTGGCTACTGCAGCCCATATATACCTGCAGGAACTTCAAACAAAGAAAGTTACAAATGCATAGTCATCTCACAGGAATACTTACTTTTGTTATTATACTGCTGGTTCATTATATTCTTCAAACCTGAACACAGGAGAAACTTCTAATGTGAAACATGATTTCTCCTGTATCGTGAAAACGCATAACTTTTTATAGTTTAAAATAAGGAAAAATATAAAAAAGGTAGAATCATGTGATTCTCGTCATCTTATGTCCAGATAAGATATACGTGGTAGAGCCACGCTGCAGCTGTATTATAGTTGTAGCACAAATGGGTCGGCTCGACCAGCGATATCAGTGTAAAATAACATCTTAATGCTTACTGTGTTTCGGCTGGTGAATATAGAGAATCGGAGACTCTTTTTAACTCGAGACAGAAGCTTTAATTCTGTATAGATAAAGATATGGAACTGGCATATCCATTAGATAAAAGTTCCTTAGAATAAAATATAAAAATAACTTATTTATTGAATCTAGTTGGTTCAATTATATTGAGACAAGTTTTGATGATTTATTTTGTGTTTGTACGTTTAACGTTGTAAAGTTTTATTAGATTTTTTATCATAATGAGATTTTCTAAATTATTTCGCAGTGTTGTAATTTTTCGTAGGGGTGTGGGCTTATGTAACAAAACAGTAAGATATCTAAATAACGCGTCAGATCAGAATCAGACGGAAGGATGCGGTAACAACATAAACGAGCTTAACAAAGATAACAAAATTCCTGATGGTGATAAGGTATTTAATGTTTGGTTATTTTTTTGTCATTTATCATTGCTATAGAGTTATGGCAGATGCTCACCGACCGTATGAATCACATAACACCATTCTATGTCCTATGTCGTAGCCTATTTTTGTCAAAGACTTCTATGTATTTACTTCTATGTATGTTATTACGACACCGGTAATTCAAAACAAAATCGATACTAATATTGTAAAGAGGTAAAGTTTGTAAGTTTGTGAGTTTTTTTTAGGAAGTAATCTCTGGAACTACTGAACTGATTTAAAAAAATATTTTACCAGAAGAAAGCTACATTATTCCTGAGTGACATAGGCTATATTTGATTGTGATTAATAATATTTTTTAATGTTAAATAAGTAAAACAAAGTAAAAATGTTTGACGCCCAACAAAGTGGGCATGGGTCAGCTAGTTTTATATAATTTCAAATCTCCTTGAGATCTCTGAGATCTCTGAGATCTCCCGCCGGGCAAGGTGTTTAGCCCAGAGAGCGGCCAACGCTTCCAGTGGTAGTTCGGAACTATTCTATAAATACTGCTTTTACTTCGGAACTTTGATGGCGCGATTTAGGCTTCGAAGTGTTATATACACAAATATTTTTTATTTGTGTATATAACACTTCGAAATAACAATTCTAGAAGTTTTTAGTATTATTTAGACTAGCGGTGGTCCCTAAAGGCCCCAAAGTAGTCCGTGAAGGCATCATACAATTCTCTCAAATATAAGAAACGATGTAATACATTCTTGGAGATGAAGGTATTGACTTCATATTAAAATGAGGAGCACACAATGATGTCACACATTCATTTTGGTTTGTTTGTTCATAAACAAACTTAAAAATCATTAGGTACTATAATTTATATTATGGTTAAAACTTTTAGATGGCATCACTAAAAGGTTAAGGGCCACTGATTTAGACGAAATGCTAATTGTTACCTGAAGCTTGTGGTATACTTGTGTCCACACAAAAGGGTAAAAATAATAAATTATTTTCAGCCGACTTCAAAAAGGAGGAGAGGTTTGCAATTCGTCGGAATCTTTTTTTATGTATGTACACCGATTACTCGAAGACGCCTTGGAAAATTCTTTTTTTGTTTCAAAGGGTATACTTTCCAAGTGGTCCCATTTAAATTTTATCGAATTTTTGTTGAGTTTAAAAAAATCAACAATAAATTATATTTATATTGAAGTCGGTTGTACGAATTTTTAATTTTACCACTTGTATTTATTACTTAATAGTGTCCCAGAACTCAACGTCAAGCCGAAACGGGGTGACAGGATTGATTGTAACCATCATGAGAAAAATCAGAAAAAAAATCTATCAAATGCAGTTTGGAAATTATGGGCATTTAAGAAAAACCTAGAAATTTGGTCAAACTGTAACCATTTTTCGGTTATTGTGGTTAATTTTTATTATTTTGTTAATTTAAACTTTGGAACCGTAACCCTAATTAACATTTCTAGAACCACAGTCAAAAATAATGACACAATTGCCCCAAGTTTTCTAGAATTAAGACTATTTGTTAAACTATGAATTTAAAATTTTCAAAATTTGTCGACTTTGAAAGGCCCTCCTTTAAAAAAAAAGTACTAAAGTGCCTTGGCAAGTGCCATTAAATTTTCGCGCATTTAATCAGGATTGTAAAATGGTACAATACTTGTTAGTTTCATACTAAAAAAAAACTAGTAAAAAAATAAAAACGTCGTGTAACCCGATTTTTGCTAACCCATTTTACTCAGTTCAAACGTTTTTTATTCAAATGTTTTTTTTTATTGATGTGAGAGATGGATAATGGACATTTATTTATTTCTTTTTTTTAAAAAAAACGTTACCCCCACACTAGGATTTTCTCCTGTATCGTGGAGGCAGTTTACAAACATAAATTGCACAAGGACAAACATCCAGACCCGGAACAATTATTTGCAGGCCATACAAATACTTGTTCCGTGCGGGATTCGAACCCGCGGTCCCCAGCGCAGCAACTCATTGCTAAGCCACTGCGCCACGGAGCCGAGCAGCACATGTTTGCCATGAGCGACCGAGACAGATAGTGACGCCACTTTTACCAAGGTCAACAAAAGTAAGTAAAATTAATAAAATAATGAATTCGGATAGCGCTCTAAATTTGGATATCTTTCACGATAAAGTCTAGCGGCGGCACTTGCGATGCATCTGCATTCCCCATAAATGAGGTGCATGTTCACATATTCTTGTGAAGTGTAGCGCGTAGGTGTGGTAGATAACAAGGATGCCAACACAAAAGTCCAATTCCAAAAGAGAGAAGCCAAAGTTGCCGGTATGTAATCAACAAGTCCAATTCACAAAAATCCAAGTCCAAAAAGAGAAGCCAAAGTTGTCAGTACTAAATCAACACAAGCGAATACGGAAACGTACTAACTGGTGTCAGACGCATCTCCGTCTCACTGCGTGGCGTCACTAGACAGATCTCGGTCGCTCATGGCAAACATGTCCACTACCCATCTCTCTCATCACTTTGCCGTAAAATTAAGAACCTACCAAAAGTTTGTGCGAATAAAAAACATTTGAACTGAGTAAAATGGGTTAGCAAAAATCGGGTTACTCGAGGTATTTATTTTTTTACTAGTTTTTTTTTTAGTATGAAACGAACAAGTGTTGTACCATTTTACAATCCTGATTAAATGCGCGAAAATTTAATGGCACTTGCCAAGGCACTTTAGTACATTTTTTTTAAAGGAGGGCCTTTCAAAGTCGACAAATTTTGAAAATTTTAGATTCATAGTTTAACAAATAGTCTTAATTCTAGAAAACTTGGGGCAGTTGTGTCATTATTTTTGACTGTGGTTCTAGAAATTTTATTTAGGGTTACGGTTCCAAAGTTTAAATGAACAAAAATAATAAAAATTAACCACAATAACTGAAAAATGGTTACAGTTTGACCATATTTCTAGGTTTTTCTTAAATGCCCATAATTTCCAAACTGCATGGGATAGATTTTTTTTCTGATTTTTCTCATGATGGTTACAATCAATCTTGTCACCCCGTTTCGGTTTGACGTTGAGTTCTGGGACAACCTGTATACTATATCATCACAGACTTCATGTAAAAATATTTTATTCTTTTTAGTTCTCAAAGTCAGGTTTTACTTTTAATTAAAAGTTGAATACTTTATTTTATTTTGTTATAGAAAGGTGTAGTATTGGGCGTGTATGAAAATGATAACGAGTTGGAGCTAACACCGGCTGCTGAAGAGGTGAACCAGCGCTCTGGTGGCAAGTTGTCGCGATGTCTAAACGAGTGAGTGATTCAGACCTTACAAAATACAATTAGCTAACTTCAAATAAAGCTCAAAAGATTTTTGTTTATTTTAGAATCAGGGTGACAAGGGAGCACACAGTCCACCTGATGGTAAGTGTATATTGTGGCCTATAGACATCTACATCTAACCTCAATTAAGAATCAAAATGTAGATGCGTCGTCACCCCTGAGGGCTAAGATGGAATGCCTCGTTTCCAGTAAAAAGGGTCTCCGGTTCTCTACACTCACCATACGAAACAAAGCAGCATTAAGCTGCTATTTACGGTGGTATTCTGTGAGAACATGGTCCTACCCCGGTCGAGCCGACCCATTCGTGCTGCAGCCGTAATATAGCTGCAGCGTGGCACTACCACGTAATAATGCATCACCCCATTCTTTCGCGTGGTTATCGTAAAAGCGAATATAGAAAATGCCAAAAAGATGATGCTGCAATACGATAATCACAAAAAATACTAAAACTATTTTTTACGAATTTTATCAACCCATGGTCACGGGGGGGACTGTCCCCCCCGTGACCATGGGTTGCTGTAAAGCATCTGAAACGTTTAAATTTCGTGTTCCATTGAGAATTCCTCGCACTCCCATTACTCCGCTTAGCTCTCCTTTTAGGAAATCTGTCTTAGGTGCAAACTCCCCAATTCCAAGGTTGTATAAATTGGTCAATGGACATAGTGACTTAGTTGACATTCACGCAGACTCATTTGCCAAAATTAAGAAAGTTCTAGCTTTAGCCTGGTCTGAAACCAATAAATAAATTATAGTTTTTTTTACCATATACTTATTCTCATGATTAGGTTAGTCTCATGGTTCTTTTTATTCGTATTTAGAATCTTTCTCGATGCATGTGGTGTTTACCTTAAACAATTGTTACACTTAGCTACATAAGTTAGTTCCTAAGCCATTTTGTTAAATACAGTGTAATCAAACATTGGTAAACCTTAATAAATAAAATAAAAATAAATAAATAAAATAATAGCAAACGTTTCCGCTAACGGAGAAGGCCTATACTAACAGTGGACCTTTACGGATGATGAAAAGGAAGAAGAAGAAGTAAAAATGCGTAAGAGTGGGGGAATGTAACAATTCCACAGTAAAATACTACAAAATGGCGACCGATAAATGTTTTTATATTATAATATTAAGGAATTTATGGATGATAATAAGTAATAACATCCGGGAATGAGGCGATCGCTACCATGCTATTTTTAATTTTGTATTGTTAATTATTGTGTAACTTTAATGATTGTAAACTGCTCTTCGCTTAAATTAAACATAAGAGTGACTTACAATAAGTATTATTTACATTATAATCTACTAGCTGTTCCCCGCGATTTCGCCCGCGTGGAATTTATTACGATTGGATTTTATGGGTTTAAATTTTTTTTCGCGCAACCCTAATTCTTTTTCTAAAATAAAAGTAGCCTAAGTTACTTCTTATAACATTAGCTATCTGTGAAAGTCCCATCAAAATTGGTCCAGCCGTTTCGGAAATTAGCCGAAACAAACAGACAGACACAGAAGTTTAAAAAATTGTGTTTTTGTTATAAGGTTAAAAGTTATATACTTTCGTATTATGCATTTAGTAAAAAGCTGTTATTTTGACATTACAAACGGACACTTCAATTTTATTTATTTGTATAGATTGGGAATGGTAATACATTCATTGAAATTAAATGTTAAATAACTTAACTCAAAGTCGGTACGATATGCGCGCCACCTACTGTAAGTTAATTGTACTATGCCTATAATTTTCGCGCAAGTGCAAGCAATAAGTTGGCAAAATTTTACCGCAATTTGATGAACAGTATGGCAGCGCATAAAATACGAACAAACAAAAATTAATATTTATTTAGATGTTGAATAAAAAAGTTTCTATTTCTATGCTGTTTATTTTATATTTGTCCGTCCGTGAAGTCAATATTGGACTCTATTTGATAATCAGCGCTACTGTCATTTAGTACAGCAGCGGTTAGCTGAAATAGGGACCTAATTTGACTTCACTTAAATTCTCTGGTATTTTTTTATCTTTGTGATGTCAAATAAAGTATTCTTTCTATCTTTCTAACCGTTACTGTTACTGTTACAGCCTATTAGAGTCCACTGCTGTACATAGGCCTCCCCCATAGATAGATAGTCTCATATGCAACTATGGCAAATATCCTCACATTTGAAATAGTTGCCACGCTTGGCAAGCGGGATAGCAACCACTGTTTTTATTTTTAGTCGTTATAAGGAAGAACTTCTGGCCATCTTCTGATTTGCTTCCTCTGTCGCCTCTTACGACACCCACGGGATGATATGGGGTAGTGGATATTCTTATACCGCCACTACACGATTGTGTCTTATTGTTTTTCCGTCGTTTCGGATAAAGACCACTCCTATTGTAGAGCGCATTCGCCTTAGTTTTCAAGCTTGACAGGCGGATTGTCGATAGCATTACCAGACGTCTCGCACCTTTCACGCTGCTTCCAGTTGCCGGTTTGTGTATTTTACGCCTGGCGTAAACGATATGGTTATTCCGCCATAAATCGGAAGCTGTAATCTTTTTAGAATATCCCATATCCACCTCTTACGAAACTCTTTTCTTTTCATTTATACATGGTAGAGCCACGCAGCAGCTATATTATGGTTGAAGCACGGACGGGTCGGCTCGACCGGGGTAGGACTACGCTCTCACAGAATACCAGCGTAAAATCGCAGCTTAACGCTGCTGTGTTTCGTATGGTGAGTGTAGAGAACCGGAGACCCTTTTTACTGGAGGCGAGACGTTACATCTTGGTCCTCAGGGGTGACAACGCATCTGAAATTTAATTATTAATTGGGGATAGATGTAGATGGGGCACAACATTCACTTACCATCAAGTGGACTGTGCGCTCGCTTGTTACCCTTATTCTATAAAAAAAACACACAGGATGGATTTTTTACGGTGGCATTACAAGGCAAAGTAGCTCACATATCATCAAAGTCAAGTTATAAAATGATGCCTTTGTTACAGTCTGTCATGCCAACTGAAGCTGGGCAAAGCGTTTGTGGTCACCGACGTAGACCCTGATCTCGGGGACGTGGCTTTAGCGTCATTTGGGCGCAAAGATGCTGGTTATAATAAGCTGGAGGAGCTTGAAGAGGATCGAGTTAGTGCTTTTATCATTACTAGGTAGTAGGACACCTTTTTCTGCATAGGAGTCTGTACGGGTGGATAAGTGGCTACTGCAGCCCACGGATACCTGCAAACAACTGTAAACAATGAAGTCTCAGATGCGGTGTCACTTCCGCTAATACGTGATAGAGCCATGCTGCAGCTATATTAGTAGTATAATTGTAGCACGAATGGGTCGGCTCGACCGGGGAAGGACCACGCTCTCACAGAATACCAGCGTAAAATAGCAGCTTAACACTGCTGTGTTTCGTATGGTGAGTGTAGAGAACCGGATACCCTTTTTACTGGAAAAGAGGCATTCCATCTTAGTCCTCACGGGTGACAACGCATCTGCATTTTGATTCTTTATTGTGGATAGATGTAGATGTCTATGTGTCCCAGCATCCACTTACCATCAGGTGGACTGTGTGCTCGTTTGTCACCGTATCCTATATAAAAAAAACTAAGATGGAACACCTCAACATGTAGTGCCGGTGTAAGAATATCTACTACCCCAAATCGTCCCGTGGGTGGCGTAACAGGCGACAGAGGGAAACTGAACCAGGAGATGGCCAGCAGCGTCTTTCTGATAACGACTCAAATCATAAGAAATTGCGGTTGTCAACCCGTCTGCCAACCGTTGCTACTATGGCAAAATCCGCCCTATATATGACAATCTATGGGGGAGGCCTATGTTCAGCAGTAGACTTTTACAGGCTGTAATGGATAATGGATATATATATAATACCTCACAGTCTATATATACTATTTGTTATTTGAGTATCTCTATACCCTTCAGGCCTGAAAATAAATTTACTGAATATAAAAAAAAGAAGATTGGTATTGTTTGTTTCAATGTCTGATTTATATTTATTTTAAAAAGATTTTAATTATTATAAAATAATAAAGATAATTTTCTTAAAATGTCATATTCACCGTCATCCTGCAAGTTCTGCTGATCGAGGGATTTTTTTTTTATAGAATAAGGGTGACAAACGAGCACACAGTCCACCTGATGGTAAGTGGTTGCTGTGGCACATAGACATCTACATCTATCTTCGTTTGCGAATTTAAATGCAGATGCGTTGTCAGCCGTGAGGACTAAGATAGAATGCCTCTTTTCTAGTAAAAGGGTCTCCAGTTCTCTACACTCACCATACGAAACACAGCAGCATTAAGCTGCTATTTTACGCTAGTATTCTGTGAGAGCGTGGTCCTTCCCCGGTCGAGCCGACCCATTCGTGCTACAACTATATACTATTAATATAGCTGCAGCATGGCTCTACCACGTACAAGATAGAAGGATAAACGATCTAGCGATTTTCCATACAAACGACCTGAGGTTATCGGCTCTTCACTCACCACCAGCTATGCGGTGGTGAGCATCACCAGCTAGCGCATTCTTGGACTCCTAGGACTGTTAAGGATAATGATGATTATTACTTTTAAAATAAAATGTTATTATTTTATTATAGTGTGATATCAAATAAATCCCGACATTTTTCAGTTAAAGTATTAAAAATTTCAATTTGTCAAAATCATTTGTCAATCAATATGATGGCTCCGTGGCGCAGTGGTTTAGCAATGAATTGCAGTGCTGGGGGCCGCCGGTTCAAATCCCGCACGGAACAAGTATTTGTATAGCCTACAAATAATTATTCCAGGTCTGGATGTTTGCGCTTGTGAAATATATGTATGTAAACTGCCTCCACGATACAGGAGAAAATCCTTGTAAAAAAAAATCTGACACTGGTGTGTGTTTTTGTACAAGAATGTGGCAAACGAGGAAGACGTGTAGTGTCGGAGTAAGAGAATCCACTACCCTAACTCATCCAGTTGTAAGAGGCGACAGAAGGAAACCGAAACAGCGTCTTCCCGATGACAACTTAATCAGAAATTAAATAGTAAATAAAAATCTGCGGTAGCCAACCTGCGTTAAACAGCGTGGAAACTACGCCAAATATCCTTCCTATGTCGGAATCTATGAAGGAGGTCTACGTTCAGCAGTGGACTTTTGAATGAAGGAATGAATGAGAAAAGAGCACGCAGTACATCTGATGGTAATTGCTGCGGCCCATAGACATCCACGTCCTTCGATTAAGCAACAACGTTGTCACCCTAAGACTAAGAGGAAATGCCTCGTTTCCAATAAGAAGATTCTCCTGTTCTTATTACCTGGCCGTATAGGGGTGGTGTAAGAATATCCACTACCCTATGTCGTCCCGTGGATGTCGTAATAGGGTACAGAGGGAAACTAAAACATAGGATGGGTTGCAGCGTTTTCCTAGTAACAACTAAAAATAAAAAACTAAACAACCAACCCACCTGCATAGGCAACTATGGCAAATATCCCCCCTATGAGGCAATCTATGGGGAAAGCCTATGTTCAGCTGTGAATTTCGATGGGCTGTATTGAATGAATAAAATGTATGAAGGGTGACAAACGATATGCTGCCATTTTACGCGGTATCCTTTGAGAGAATGGTCATTATTCTGTCGAGCTGGTCTATTCATGCTGCATATGTCGCAGCCAACTAGCTTAATCAGCATTTCAATTAACAGCCTAGACATTACATGGCATGGTCACCCTATTCATTTCATTCAACGAGACGGTCGCTGGTCTGAACCTAATTAGCGCTATGTGCTATATTATATAAATGTACGCGGCTTTAAGGTGGCAAGAGCCAAGGGTTATATGTGTGCGTACTTCATTCTGCAGTCATATTGCAGCACGCTTCAGTATAATACGTGTGTTTGCGTAGGAGAACGTTCGCTGGGGCGTGGGTGCCGGCGTGTCAGAGTTGCGGCGGCGCGGATGCGCGCAGCTTCTCGTAGACGCATCTGCTGCACCTGATGCTGCTGCTGAGGCCGCCGAGCTGGCCGCCTGGAGGTAAACAGAAACGGAATTGAAACATAATTGTTCGCTTTATTCAGCAACTAGCGATCCACCCCGGCTTCTCACGGGTGATTTCTGGATCTCGATAATAGTGTATATATAATATGTACAGTGGTGGACCGCCAAGCAAGTGTGGATGGTATCGTGAATATGATGATTTTGTGTGTTCGTGAAATTTGGCCGCTAGAATTAATCCGAACAATTCCTCAGAGCACTCCCTGTGGTAGATGCGATAGAAAAAGCAAAGGGATGCGACACCCTTCGCCGCGCCATGCGCCAGTGAATCGAGCTGATCAGGAAGAACTCAGTCGTCGACAATTCGAGCCGCTCTGCGCTGGATGCGGTCAAGTGAAAGGAGCTGGCACTGGGGTACCCGGCCCAGAGATGAGAACAGTATTGCATGTGAGACCGAACTTGGAGCATACCAAGATTTTTAGAGTCCAAGTTAGCCATCCCTCCCAAGTGACCACGAAACTGCACATCATTTGATATGTATCGCTATACGTGGCAGAGCAATGCTACAGCTATATTAGTAGTATAGTTGTAGTACGAATGGGTCGGCTCGGCCGAGGAAGGACCACGCTCTCACAGAATACCAGCGTAAAATAGCAGCTTAACACTGCTGTGTTTCGTATGGTGAGTGTAGAGAACCAGAGACCCTTTCTACTGGAAAAAAGGCATTCCATCTTAGTCCTCACGGGTGACAACGCATCTGCATTTTGATTCTTTTTTGAGGATAGATGTAGATGTCTATGGGTCACATCAACCACTTACCATCAGGTGGACTGTGTGCTCGTTTGTCACCCTATCCTAAAATAAAATATGTCAACGCCGAGGATTCCGATGCTGGCTGAGACAGCAAGGGGAATACCCTGAAATTGAAGAGATACTTAGTGGATGTCGTTTTACGGGCTGATAATAAAAAAGAAGAAATCACAGACAACTTCATCATGTCATCCTTTTCTGAGAAGCCTACAGATGTACTAGATGGACTCTTTCTGCCTTGGTATCCGTTGTGTGGGTAGGTACCACCTTCTTACTGCCTATTATTCAATAGACAAACTTAGTTCCCAGAAGTGACAACGCATCTGCATCCTTGTTTAGTTGAAGGCAGTTGTTAGTGTAGTGCAGACTGTTATCTCGCTTGTAACCTTAATTTTATAACAAAACCCTGCTTAAATTAGAGCATGTTGGAACTCCCACTCGTTTAGATTTCAGTTTCAGTTCAGTTTTTAACATCAAACCGCTCGTTTTACGTTTTTGGAAACTTTTCAAACCGTTCAAATTATACAGATCCCCACTGGGAACATTGTTATCCAATTTATCATTATCATAGCTATTATGTAGCATTCCATCTTAGTCCTAAGGAGTGACTAACGCATCTGCATTTTGATTCTTGATCGAAAATAGATGTAGATGTCTTTGGGCCACAGAAACCACTTACCATCAGGTGGACTGTGTGCTCGTTTGTCACCTTTATCCTAAAAAAACTACTACATAGACTAATGACCAAATTACAGACATTTTTCTTTGAGCCTCCTACTTCCAGAGAACCTGTTTTCCAGATTTCAAGAGTTTAAATCGAGTGCATGCCGACAAACTACGCCAAGTATATCGATGTATAATGTCCAAAAGGGCGAAGCTAGCCCGGCAGACAGTCAACAATCGGCTAAGATGGCAGCCGACCCCAGTGCCCAGCTGTGGACTAAAGGGGTAATAATGGGTCGTGCGCAAAACTGGGCCCGCTACTTGTCCGACATGCCGGCCAACAAGATGACTCCTGTCGATGTCGCGCAGGTTGGTGAATGCTTTTGCCTGTAGAGGGAAGTAAATCTAAAGAATTTCAACATGTGGTTTGGAAAAAGCCTCACCAAACTCAATCAGACGTTACATGTCGTTTAAGATATAAATTACAGCTAAAATATTTTCTTTAAAATCATTAAAAAAGTAAAGTTACAGCCTATATACGTCCCACTGCTGGGCACAGGCCTCCTCTCATTTCTGAGAGGGTTTTAGGGCAAGAAAATGTCCGCCGCGCTGCCCCAATGCGTGTTGGCGAACTTCACATGTCTTCGAAATAATTTTTTTTTGATTTCTCAGACATGCAGGTTTCCTCACGATGTTTTCCTTCACCGCCGAGCACGTGGTAAAATCATTAGAATCATCAAAATCATTAAAATCATTAGCCTGCAGTGTATATAGCTATAGTGCCCCTGGCAGGATTTAAAATTTGCGCCCCCCAAGACTTATTCTTAGGATGAGAAAGACAATAAATTTGAAAGCCTAATTTGAGTTATGTATATGTCTTAGCCTACTAGCTTAAATACTACTAGCTACTAGCTTAAATAGCCTTTCAGTTAACAGCCTAGACATTACATACTATGGTCACCCTATTAATTTTATTCAACGAGGTGGTTGCTGGTTTGTGCCTAATTATGCGCTATGATGAAAAAAAAAAATAGTATATAAATGTAAGCGGCTTTAGGTTGGCCCAAGGGCAACTAAGCTGCACTTTATATTATATATATTATTTGATATATACCTTTTTTATAGAATAAGGGTGACAATCGAGCACGCAGTCCACCTGATGGTAAGTGGATGCTGTGGCTCATAGACATCCACATTTATCCTCGATTAAGAATCAAAATTCAGATGCGTTTTCAGTCCTGAGGACTAAGATGGAATGTCTTGTTTCCAGTTAAAAGGGTCTCCGGTTCTCTCCATACGAAACACAACAGCATTCAGTTGCTATTTACGTTGGTATTCTGTGAGAGTGTGAGAGCCTATCCCGGTCGATTCGACCCATTCGTGCTACAACTAATATAGCTGCAGCGTGGCTCTGCTGTGTATAAATGTGTGTTATAATATCGTGTACTGTAGGCGGCGCTGGACGTGCTGTGCCCGCTGGGCGTGCAGGTGTGGGCTCGCGAGCGCGAGTGGGTGGAGGCGCAGCGCATGTTCGCCTTCCTGCACGTCGCGCGTGGCTCTTGCGAGCCACCAGTGTTTTTGGAGCTGGCCTACAGCGGCACTTCGCAGAGCCGCCCACCCGTACTGCTCGCTGCCAAGGGGGTCACCTTTGATTGGTAAGATGCGCTACTATATTGGGGTAGACTCTCGACGGCTCCGTGACGCAGTGGCTTAGCAATGAGTTGCAGCGCTAAGCGCCGCGGGTTCGAAGTATTTGTATGGCCTACAAATAATTGTTCCGGGTTTGGATATTTGTCCTTGTGAAATGTATGTATATAAACTGCCCCCACGATACAGGAGGAAATCCTAGTGTGGAGGTAACGTTTAAAATAATAATAATAATAATAACACGCTTGTGCAGGAAGTCAACCTTGACTCTGAGCTTGCACCCACTACTAGCGCCCCAAGTACGCGCAGACGGTGGACACCCGAAATGAATAAGTTCATACTGCGCACTTACCTTCAATTAACTGCACTAGATACAAACAGAAAAACTTATCTCGAACCACTCCACATAAAATTTATAGAAAAATACCCGAACATGCAAGTTAGTCGACAGAGAATAGGAGACCAACGTAGAGCCATAATAAACAATAAACTACTTCCACAAAAAACTATAGAGGAGATACGAAACGACGTAAAAGAAGAGTTAGATCGTCTACATTTTAATCATTCGACCCAACAGTCACAAAACTCTATCGACCATGTACAACAAATACTTACACCCACACAATCTACCCAAATGTAACCTAGAACCCCAGAAACACATAGTACTAAAAATAGAATGAGATGGACCAGTGAACTAAATTAAGCTATAATGCGGTCTTATGATCGAGTTACAGATTTAGGCAGAAACGAAACCGTATATAGAAGACGCATGTATTAAGATTTTATCAACAGATTTCCTGTACTTGCTCATCTTAACGAACAACGAATACCTGATCAGAGGAGAGCAATTTTAAACAATAATTACGTCACTATTGACAGATTAAATTCATTAAAACTAGAAGTATCTGAAGAATTACGGCTAGATAATCTTAACTTTACCAACTTCACAAGCGAAACGACGCTAGGAAAACCAAACCACAACAGTAATTTGAAACTTAATTTATAAACAGCATTGACATCAGCTCCACACAAGAACCTTCACTTACTTTAAATCATACTGAAATCAACATTGCAGAAGAAATGCTACCCAACCCACAAGTGAACCTAGATAGGGATCCACTAATTGATGATCCGTTCCAACAAGCATTCCAATATTATAAAGAAAGTAGCCCTACAAAAATAATTTTTATTCCCAAAACAAAAACCTTCTAAAAAACTTGCCCGTATAGTTACCTACATAAACAAAATAATTTTACCTGAAAACGTTAATAAAGAAACTGACTTCTATACCTTACAGACTACTATATATTGTGTGGCATGGACTGCAACAAAAGTTAACTGAGCAAAGATAACCCTTCAACCACGAGAAGTCACACAAAGGGCAAAAATAGAATATAAACCTAACTGGAAGACATGATTAGAACAAAAATTAAATGATTTACGATCAAAGATAGCACAAATGACACAATTCATCAATGGCAATAGAAGTAGGAAAATAATTAAACACGTTAACAGGATACTAAGAACAATATAGAATCCACACTGTTCATGAAGAACCAAATACACAAGCAGCTCACACATTAGACACGCTTAAACAAAAACTGTCAGTCGTAACAGGCTGACTACAACGATACAAAGCATGCAAACAAAACACTCAATTCACCCACAATGAAAAACTTTTCTACCACAATATTAGACAGGCGACATCTAACATCCAGGATAACTACCCAAATGATGATGATCATAACTACTCTGACTCAGAGACGTTACAAAACTTCTGGGCAGGAATTTGGGAACAACCAATCGATCATAATGCCCAAGCAGAGTAAATATTCAAGCAATGACATTTGATCACATATCCCCAGAACTTTTCCATAAAGTACTTTCTCGTTTACACAACTGGAAAGCAGTCGGTTATTGGTACAAAAAATTTACATCTATCCATAGTTTTCTATATACATAAATACTATATACATAAATACTACATAAATACTTTCATCCAGAATCCTAAAACAATACGTAACTTCAGGTACAACTTTTATGATACCTAAAGATCGTAAAGATGATCTCTCAAATCCAGCAAAATACCGACCAATAACATGCTTGCAGACCTTGTACAAAATTATCACATCTTGTATATCTGAACTAATAAATCAACACATCGACACTAATAATATCTTAGCTGAACAACAGAAAGGTTGTCGCAAATTCAGCCAAGGCTGCAAAGAACAATTAATCATAGACTCAGTTATCCTTAAAAAAGTTCAAAAAAACCGAAACCGATCTGTTTAGCATGTATATTGACTACAAAAAAGCCTACAACAACAATCTCTAAAATGTTTTTCATGGCTGGTAAACATTTTAGAGATATACAAAATACATCCAACTATAGTAACATTCCTAAAGGTCATGATGACAACCTGGACCACTGTATTAAGACTAACTTCCCCTACTAAAATAATAGATACCATCCCAATAAAAATTCAGAGAGGGATCTTTCAGAGAGATGCTTTAAGCCCACTGTGGTTCTGTCTTGCTCTAAATCCCCTATCTAATATATTAAACGCAACTACTTTAGGAATCCCGTTAAAAGTACAACTACCGAAGGACAAAATGAAATTCAAAAAATAGAATTAAATCATCTGTTGTACATGGATGATATCAAACTATACGCCAAAAGTGAGACTCAACTCTATGAATTAGCAAACTTGACAGAACAATTCTCAAACGATATTAAAATGGAATTCGGCATAGATTAATGTAAAATAAATTCAATTAGAGCAGGACCGAATTACCAACACCAATACAATTTAGGAACAGGAGAACAGATAGAACCATTAGAGGAACAAGATAGCTATAAATAACAAGGCTGTACACACAAGCACGACAGATACACTATAAAGAAACTAAAAAAAAAAATTAATACTACAATTTCAACACAGACTAAACACAATTTTGAAAACGCAACTATATTCTCGAAATACTATCCAAGCAATTAACACCCTCATTATATCGGTTCTCACATATTCTTTTGGGATAATCAATTGGACCAAAACCGACCTGAAAAACCTTCAACGAAAAATTAATACAACAATGACCAAATTCCGCAAACACCACCCACGATCATGTCTGCAGAGATTAACACTGCCGCGAAAGGAAGGAAGTAGAGGACTAATCGATATTCTAAACCTACACAATAGACAGATAAAAGCACTTAGACATTGAATAAAATTTCGCGTAAATATAAGAAATCATTAAGCACTTAGACAATTCTTTTTTTCAAAAACCGAAACCTCTATTCTTCATAAAATTATATCACAGAACGACCAAAACTTAACACCCCTAAATTTTTAAGATACAACTGAACAGAAAA
Source organism: Parnassius orleans (assembly GCA_029286625.1). NCBI lineage: Eukaryota > Metazoa > Arthropoda > Insecta > Lepidoptera > Papilionidae > Parnassius > Parnassius orleans. Next base: position 222,070 of record JAGSMP010000191.1, read on the forward strand.
ATGAGAAAGTAATTGACGACAAAATCAAGCTTTTAGAATGGACCCAGAAATCTCTACACGGAAGACATCGCCAAGACTTATGCCAGATAAATGTCGACAAAGAAGCGTCGAACGCGTGGTTAAATCGAGGCGAACTCTTCCGGGGACTGAAGGGTTCATGCTTGCTATACGGGACCAGGTAGTTGAAACCAAAAATTACAGAAAGTTTATCATAAAGAATTTAAATAATGACACATGTAGGAAATGCCATAGCTCTCCAGAAACGATTCAGCATATCACAGGTGCGTGCAAGTCAATAACTCAAACAGACTACAAACATAGACACGATCAAGTGGCCAACATTATACACTAAAAATTTGCACACCAGTACAAACTTATAGATTCCGTTACACCATACTACAAATACAATCCAAAAACTATACTAACAAAAGAACAAGATAAACAAAACTGGATATTTAATAGATATTGCTATACCAAATACCCATAACTTGCAAACAACAATAGCAGAAAAACTGAGCAAATACACTGAATTAAAAGATGAAGTAGTCCGACTCTGGCATCTGCAAAAAGTTACAATAGTACAACAGGAGTAATACCGAAACAACTTCACCAGTCCCTTAATTCCCTCAACTTACCTCCAAATACCTACCATCTGCTGCAGAAGGCCACGATACTAAACACATGCAGACTCGTTAGAAAGTTTCTGCAATGTGAACCAGAAAACCCAGAGCAAAACACAAATACGCTACCATTTTCTGTACAATCTTCTACACGTGACCGTATTTAATCCAACTGATAATCACTTGGCTTAGGCCCGTGTTATCAGCTTTTTCCGGCTTGCCGAGAATAAAAAATCAATTAAGTAAATAATAATAATTAATATAAGCAGGCGTTTCTTTGCGGAAATCTATTTATTATGTTAAGGATAAATTAAAAATTAATTAGATAAAATCTGCGTAAAAAAAATAATGTGACTTAAGTAGCTTATGAGTACCTCCCACCAATCCTCCCTCAATTGCGTGCAATATCCCCGTCACCACTAATCCCAACACCATTACACTAGAAAAGATTCACTACCGTTCCACCGTCGATAATACGTCTTACCAGTCAGTCATCGCAGGGTCTGTTTCCCCTGATGATGCCTCGTTTAGAGGCGAAACACGTGTAGTCTATTTCTGTAGTCTATTCACCAGTGCTGCTTGAAATGGCCTACAGTGGCACATAGCAGGACCGCCCATCAGTACTGCTCGTTGCCAAGGCACTTTTGATTGGTAACAAGCTATAGTCTATTCACCAGTGCTGCTTGAGCTCGCCTATAGTGGCACTGTACAGACTACACGTCCGTACCGCTCACCGCCAAGTGGTTCACCTTCGACTGGTAACACTGCTATGTAGTATTTGTAGTCAGTGTTACCAGTCTATTCTCCAGTGCTCTGGAGTTGGCCTACAGTGGCACCGTACAAGCTACCCATATGTACCCATACGTATGTCATATTATGGTTTAGACAAAAATTCGGTCAAGTGGTTCAGCAGTTACTTGATTAATCGGTGCCAGTCAGTAAAATTGGTAAGGAGTGATGGGTCTAATATATGTTCTCACCCTAGGCTTATTAATCGTGGTGTTCCTCAGGGTTCAATACTTGGTCCACTTCTTTTATAATTTATTGTGCCGACCTTGTTAAAGTTATAAAATATTCTATATACCACTGTTACGCTGACGATGTGCAAGTATACGTGTCAGCCTCACCAGATAAGTTACCGCAAGCTGTGATACGGCTTAATGATGATCTGGACCGGATTGCTGACTGGTCAATGCGGAATGCTCTTGTTTAAAACCCCTCAAAGTCAAAATATATAGTCATGGGCACAAAGGCGCAAATAAGTAGAATTTGTGGTATGCTAGACGTTAAGATTCATGGTACACATATATTGCGCGTGGATGAAGCTAAAACCTTGGTATAACCTTCGACAGTAATCTCAGATTTGAAAATCATGTCCTAATATGGTAAAAACTGTTTTATCGTCTAAAGGTATTATACCATATCCGTGACCAACTATCTGTACTGTCACGCATTACTTTGCGAGTCATTAATTTTATCTCGGCTTAACTACGGAGATGTTGTTTATGGACCTCGAATTTTCAGCAAAACAAAGCGACTAATACAGCGTGCAAAATGCATGTTGTCGGTTCTGTTTTGATGTCCCCCCAGAAGTCACATTACTCCTTTCTTGAACACTGCTTCCATGCTCAACATGGACTCACGTAGAGAGCTACATTTAGAGGGCTTGTTTTAATGTCATTAAGTTTAAAAACCAGAGTACCTGCATGTAAAGTTAAAATTTGCTAGCAAAATTCCGGAAAACAATTGAGGTCCATAAGATCAATTCCTGTATCACAGCCATAAAACAGCAGCATTTACTGGTGTTTCCGATATATGGCAGCGAAGTGTTGGAATAACATCCCACCACCTATAAGAAATCTTAATACCAATTACAATTTCAAAAATAAATTCAAAACATATCTTCTAGATAAACAAAACAAGGTATTCCCAAACACTTTGTTTGCCAGCTATAAACCGCGGTATTTTTCTCTCTCTCTCTCTCACTCATCATGGCTGTTCAAGCCGTTTAGGTACTACTCTTAATTTTACGCAACTTACACACTTACACGCCCTTTCAGTAATATTACTAAATTAAACCAAAGATGCAAATTGTAGGGCTGAAAGGACACATCATTCAAATATACATATTTACACTGATTAACTATTGTGCTCACCTTCTCGTCATCTCGTGGGTAATAGCTGAAAATCAGTGTTTGCTCTCTGAGCAATATTAATCGCTGAGCTAGGACCCATTGTTAAGCTGCAACACACATGGCATTTAGATTTTAAGTTGTTGTAAATTATTTTTTTCGTAATATGTTACTTTGTACTTAGTTTAGTTACTGAATTTACGTGTGATTGGAGAAACAAATAAATGCTTTATCTATCTTTATCTATCTATCTACCCACTTACACCCACACTAAGGGGGCCACCTTGGACTGATAACACTCTGTAGTCTTTTCACCAGTGCTGATGGAGCTGGCCTACAGCGGGTGTTTGCAGGAATGCCCACCAGTGCTGCTCGCCGCCAAGGGGATCACTTTTGATTGTTAGACTCTTGAACGATAACGAATAGAATCAGGAGTTATTTTGTAGAAATCCATAATATAAAAGACTAGCGACGCACCCAAGCGAAGCCACGTCTGTGTAGGATCTATTAATGTGGCGTTATTTCAATTGAAGATAATCAAAGAAGAACTTTACTTTCTAAATTTTTCATTTTTTCAAAAAAGAATATCTAATTTTTTCGGATAAAATAAAGTCTAGATTACTGCAAGGATGCATTGCTCTCTATCTGTTCGTGAAATTGTTTCATTATAATCGGTTTAGCCATTCCGAAGATTAAGCCGGACAGACGGACAATTTAAAAAAAATGGATATTCATGTCTTAATGTAAAACTATGGTAGTAGAAAGAATGGGTCGGTTCGGGGAAGGACCACGCATAGAATACCAGCGTAAAATAGCAGCTCAATGCTGCCGTGTTCGTATGGTAAGTATAGAGAACCAGATACACTTTTTACTGGAAACGAGGTATTCCATCTTACTTTATAGGGGTGACAACGCATCTGAATTTTGATCTTTGTCGCCTTTATTCTTTAAAAAAATATAGATGTCAAAAATTAATCAGCTAACATCCGCATAAAAAAATAAAAATGATGTGTCTTACCTAGTTTGAAGAGAACCATCTGCCTTCTCTACTATACCAGTTACAACTAATTACAACACCACTACACTAGAAAAGACACACCACCGTCGACAATACGTCTTAGCGATCAGCCACCGCAGTCTATTTCCTGATGATGCCTCGTTTAGAGGCGAAAGACGTGGACTTTTTAATTATGTTTATTTTCTCCAAAGATAGAGTAGTTTCATTGCTTACTAATCTTTCATCCGTACTGCTCGAGCTGTCATTCAGCACCACCAAGGGGGTCAACTTCGACTGGTAACACTTGCTGACCAATAGTATATTAAGTAGTGTACTCGAGCTGGTTTATAGAAGCGTCGCGCAGTATTGAGCGTTAGTCCTGCTCGCCGCCAAATGAGTCACATTCGACTAATAATACTGATTACTAAGACATACAAGTCACGGCACGTAAGTCTAGCGCTGAACGAAACGTGGAGAGGACACACACGAATTGAATTGCATGAATGCGACTGGAGAGCCAATCAGCGCGTGCGAACGATACGCACGAACCAATCAGCGCGACTTATGCGCAATAAGCCAATCAGCGTGACTTATGCGCAATAACGGTCATCGCTAAACTTTCGTGCCGCTACTTATAGTACAGTGTAGTGTAGTAGACTTAGTAGTCAGTGTTATCATAATTAAACTACATGGTAGTCTAATTATGTTGTATAAGAACAACTTCTCTAACATGATGTAACGCTTCATTTTCTACAACATGATTATATAATGTTTAGTTATTATTCCGCTGTAGAAAGGATTTTACTTAATCGTCACACTTGGCAGGTGGATTGACTTTTGACGTTGCTTCCCGTCGCTGCTCTTGATGCCTTACAACTGACGTAAAAAGATGGTTACACCGCCATCTAACGGAAGCCATTAGATCTTTTCGGCTTTGTCCACAGTTGCCTCTTACGAAACCCACGGGATGAATAAGGAAGTAAAGTATTCCCTTAAACCGCCACTGTTAGTAAACAATTTTTATGTTTTTCCTCGTCATCAACCTCATGAATCCTAAATAGATTACATCTGGAGACGGACCTCACCTCACCCAGAGTAGAGAAGATATTTTTATAGAATGAGGATGACAAACGAGCACATAGTCTACCTGATGGTTAGTAGACTCTGTGACCCATAGACATCTGGACAAAGGATTTACTGAGATTGACCGTAACTTAGTGGGCAATGTATTAAGGCCTCAGAGCTCGTCTAGAAGTATACATATGTTTTTTATATAGAATAAGGGTACGGCGAGCACACAGCCCACTTGATGGTAAGCGGATGCTGTGGCCCATAGACATCTACATATATCCTCAATTAAGAATCAAATGCAGATGCGTTGCCATCCCTGGGGACGAAGATGGAATGCCTTGTTTTCGGAAAAGGGTCTCTGGTTCTCTACATTCACCATAAGAAACACAGGAGCATTAAGCTGCTATTTTACGCTGGTACTCTGTGAGAGCGTGGTTCTTCTTCGGCCGAGTCGATCCATTTGTGCCACAACCATAATTTACCCGCAGCGTGGCTCCACCACGTTAGATTTGCCATTACTGCTATTTCATGTTAATTGTTTTAAAGTTTTTGACGACTCCGTGGCGCAGTGGCTTAGCAATGAGTTGCAGCGCTAATAAGGGCCGCGGGTTTGAATCCCGCCCGGAACAAGTATTTGCATGGCCTACAAATAATTGTTCCGGGTCTGGATGTTTGTCCTTATGCAATTTATGCATGATGCCTCCACGATACAGGAGAAAATCCTAGTGTGGGGGTAACGTTTTTTAAATAATAGTATTCAAAAATAAGCAATCCACAGTGGCGGGTTGTGCCTGAAGCATGCGGACCACATGCGGAAAACCGCGGCAGCATGGCGGGTGCTGCTGTAGTCCTCGGCGCTGTAAAAGCCATCGCAGAACTTAAGGTGATTTACTTCGGTATTAAGTTTGTATATGAATAGTTACCATGCAGTGGCGATGTAAGAATATACACTAACCCTTATCAACCCATGGGTGTTGTAAGAGGCGACAGAGGGAAACAAACAGGAGATAAGCAGCAGCATCTTCCTGATAACGACTAAAAATAATAAAACTTCGGTTGCCAATCCGCTTGCCAACTATGGCAAATATCCACCCTATGAGGCAGTCTACGGGGGAGGCCTATGTTCAGCAGTGGACTTTAATAGGCTGTTAATAGTTTGGATTGTAAATCTCAGATTGAAACTGTATAAAGATAAAGCTGATCATTTGTTACTTTAAAAAAAATCCTACAATGGTATGAAAGGTAATCTTCTACGTTGATTTGCCTCTTACTTAAAAAAACGCATACAGTCGGTAGTCCTCAATGGCTACATTTCCTCACCTGTTGTAGTTACATCTGGCGTACCACAGGGATGAATACTGGGGCCACTCCTCTTTATCCTATTTATTAATGACATTTGAACTTGCTTTGACCACTGTAAATTTTTATTATACGCTGATGACTTAAAATTGTACTCTGCTGTTACTAAATCTGACGACATAAAATTAATGTAGAACGACTTAGACAGACATGAAAATTATTGTAAAATTAATAAATAATTTTTGGCTTATAATAAATGCAAACACATAACATATACTGGGAACAAAAATGTAGTGCCCGCGAATTTTACTTAGGTGGTCTTAAAATCATTTCAAAATCTAGTATACGCGATCTTGGAGTATATCTAGATATGAAACACACACTAGATAGGAACATCGAAGAAATATTAAATAAATCCTACCGAATGCTAGGCTTCGTTACACGTATAACAAAATCATTTAAACACAAAGATACTCTTGCCTGCCTTTATCAATCATTGGTCAGATCTCATCTAGAATATGTGTCCCCCGTTTGGAATTAATTCTACTCGGTTTATAAAGTGGAAATGGTTAGATAAAATGGAAAAGGTCCAAAAGAAATTCTTCTATCGAATGCATTCACCTCGCGATTCCTATAAAAATCTCTTGACAAAATATCAAATGCTATCATTAAAAGACCGACGCTCTTTAATCGATCATAAATACATTTTATATGTAGTAGAGCAATGCTGCAGCTATATTAATTGTATAGTTGTAGCACGAATGGGACGGCTCGACCGGAAGGACACCCTCTTACAGAATACCAGCGTAAAATAGCAGCTTAATGCTGCTGTGTTTCTTATGGTGAGTGTAGAGAACTGGAGACATTTTTACTGGAAAAGAGGCATTCCATGTTAGTCCTCACGGCTGACTATGCATCTGCATTTCGATTCGCAAACGAGGATATATGTAGATGTGTATGGGCCACAGCAACCACTTACCATCAGGTGTACTGTGTGCTCGTTTGTCACCCTTATCATATAAAAAAATTACATCACCACTTTTAGGGATATCTGTATTGGTGAGATTAAGTGTTCACAGTTATTGTCCGAGGTAAGGTTTCGAATACCACCCAAAAAGACACGATCTAAAAACTTGTTTCATATACCAAAAACCAGGACCAACATTGGCTACTGCAGTCCATGGACACTTGCAGCCAACTTCAGACAAAGAAGGCTATAGATGCGTTGTCACCTCTGAGAACTAAAATACTGGTTCTCTATACCGTTTTTTACGTGGTAGAGCCATGCTGCAGCTATATTAATAGTATACTTGTAGCACGAATGGGTCGGCTCGACCGGGGAAGGGCCCGCTCTCACAGAATACCAGCGTAAAATAGCAGCTTAATGCTGCTGTGTTTCGTATGGTGAGTGTAGAGAACCGGAGACCCTTTTTACTGGATAAGAGGCATTCTATCTTAGTCCTCACGGTTGACAACGCATCTGCATTTAAATTCGCAAACGAAGATAGATGTAGATGTCTATGTGCCACAGCAACCACTTACCATCAGGTGGACTGTGTGCTCGTTTGTCACCCTTATTCTATAAAAAAAAACCTTTCAGACTGTAAGACAGCAGTAGATGCATTGCTATTTGGCGGCAGAAGTTGGTAAAAGACGGACTTCCAAGCAGGAGTCCTACCACCTAGCCGTTTTCTTCTTCAGCCCCTGTAAATCCATTGCTGAACATGTGCCTGTACGCTATTCTCCTACATCTATAATAACATTATATATTTATAACATTTATTATTTAGCATCATACTATTATATTTATTTATTAATATAAAACAGTATTCATTTTATGTCCATAATATTTATGTAAAATATTATGTATACGTGTATATTGGAACCGTACGAGGACGGTGAGCACTAACTGCTAGCGCAACCGCGCGGGGGTGGCGGCACCAGCGGAGGCGGGAAGGGAAGGCACTCACCGTTCAACGGTGAGCACGGGCGCACAACACAACCGCACGGGGGCGGCTGGCGGAGACGGGAAGGCTCCCACCGTACGGGGACGGTGAGACAGCTAGCACAACCGCACGGGGGCGGCTGTGCTAGCCGAGGCGGGAGGGCAACTCGACCTTGCGGGGACGGGAGCGTGGGAGGGCACTCTCAACCGTACGGGGACGGGAGCGTGGTCAGCTAACACATAGCTGAGGGGGACGGGACGGGACTGACTTTCTATTCCTCGACTGAACTGACTGAGGGAGAAGACCCGTACGGGGACGGGTGCTCAGTCAGCTGGCGGACTCCGCTAGCGCACAACCGCACGGGGGCGACGGCGCAAGCGGAATCGAGGTCCCGATTAGGCTAAAACTTGGTATATTACTAACAATGAGTCGCTCAACTAGCGCCTACCTGGATGAGTATACTCACCCTCGCCAACTCCGCCATTCCGCAAACTTTTTGACATCTTCTCGTACCATTTACGATCTGCTTCAATAATATACTCAGTGACACAGTTTGTAGGGAACAATTGTGATTAAATTTGTTTATTTTACTTTGTATGATTTTTTAATATCTTTTGTTTCTATTTTGTCTCCAGTAAAGTAAATAAATAAATAATGTAATGGTAACGGTATGAACACTCGCATGCTTTGACAGTTTAAAATAAAATAAATAAAATTTGTCCTTTCATAGTTCGTAATAATTGCAGATAATTTATTAATTTATTCTTTATTGACACCAAGATACAGAAAGCGAGTAGAAGTACAATTTCAAATATTAGGTATATATAAAACAAGCGCTCATATCACATTATTACTTTTTTAATTGTATTATTACTTATAATTTACTACATGAATATAATAATAATAATAATAAATAATAATATTGATATTAATTAAATAATATATTAATATCAACACATTCTCAGAGAATACCAGCTTAAAATAGCAGCTCAACGCTGCAGTGTTTCGTATGGTGAGTGTAGAGAACCGGAGACCCTTTTTACTGGAAAAGAGGCATTCTATCTTAGTCCTCACGGCTGACAACGCATCTGCATTTAAATTAGCAAACGAAGATAGATGTAGATGTCTATGGGCCACAGCAACCATTTACCATCGGGTGGACTGTGTGCTCGTTTTTCACCCTTATCCTATAAAAAAAGTTTAGTAGCCAGAGTAATTTTTCAGATTTTTCAATGCTACAATGTTCGTTATACTCGTATTTCAATCAAAAGTATTCAGTAAGAATGAGGCTAGTCTCCATTGAGACAGTTTGATCTGCAGGACATTGTTATTATTAATCAATAAGAGCAATTTTTCAGATTTTTTGAGATTCTTACTGGCAGCCGGGAGAGCTAATTTCTTTCCCATAACGCCACCCCCTAGTGGTGCAGCCTTGGGCTATGGTCCTTCGGCTCCACCCTTGCTACGCCACTGCCACTGCCACAAAATAAAGAGTTCTTTAATTTGTACCACCACTACATAAACATTAACCCTTTCACTGTCCCGTGTACTACATATCGGTCATTGCTATTGTCTAACTATTGTGTCTGAAAACCGGACAGTGAAAGTGTTTATGTATTGAGCATTCATTTAATAAATGTGAATAAAATATTATCCATGTTCTAGGTGCCCATAAATGTCCGCGCAGTGATACCATTATGCGAAAACTTAATCAGCGGTCAGTGTATGAAAGTCGGAGACGTGGTACGCGCTCTCAATGGTACCACTATACAGGTAACAGGATTTTTTTTAAACTTATGTTTCTCGTAGTTTGTATGTCAGGGAATCGGCGCTTTTAAGTGCGTATTTAGCACTGACTAAGGAACAGATTAACTACAACAACAACTTTAAACTCCATATTTGAAAGAAATCAGTAAAAGATTTTAAAACAAAATTGCCACAGCTATATCTTGCCAGACGATGTCCTGTCAAAAGTCACAAATACAATTAATAAAATAAATACATCAGGAACACATTCCACATATACTTCTACAATGGAACCATAATTTGTGCTGCAAAGAGATCATCCACTCTACGTCTTTAGTATTCGTCAAAATCGAAGATGATGCAGTAGAAGATCACAATTTTTTGTGTATATGTTTCATTTGCTTAGTATTTCATTTGATTAGTAGGTATGTAAATTTAATAAATGCTTTATTTTACAAATTCGATGAATGAAAACATCTTGAGGAAACCTACTTGACGAGGAAGTGGGCACAGGAAGCACATATTATTACTATAACATTTAATATCACTGACATACAATATAATTGATGCCACATGTGCTCGTCTGTACCTAACCGCCAAAGGGGCTCGTCTGTACTTTTTAGCACGGGAACTCGCCAAAACAAATACCTTCAAGTATTGTTGCACTGCGTATGGCCGAGTGTACCTGTGAGAGCATGACACGTCCCCCGTAATAACGGTTAAAAGTGAAGCCCAAATAAATGGCTTGATTCAGAAAACATGACTATACGTTGAGCTTTATATGGTAGGCATTAGACATTTCTCTTTGTTGTTCAATATTAGTTATATTCCATTATTTGATTTGCTCCATATTCGGGCAAAGCCCACTATGTAAAAGTATACAAAAATACATAACACATAACACAAACACACACACAATGCACATACTTACAATATTTATGAACTTTCCTTACCAAATTATAAATAAATCAAAAGAAATCGTAATATTAATAAAACTAAATCAATTCCTTATGGTATGTAAAATCAGCCTTATATACGAAAACAAAAATGGATAGTTCTCTCATTAATCTGGGAGTAATAGATAAAATCCAAGTTGCACAGTCAAAAGCAGTATCAATTCATAACTTTTTGAAAATATTGCATTACGTAAAAAACACTGACTTCACTATAATCGCACAAAATATCCGAAGCATATTTAAAAATTTTGACGACTTTTACATTTCTCTATCGAACTTTAACTTTGAGGTTGACTTGTTGATATTAAGTGAATGTAGACTTGACAGTAATGAAGCAATACTGCAGTTGAATAATTATATCTTTCTCGACTACAAATCATATTAATCAGTGTGATGGGGTAGTCGTTTATGTAAAAAACACACTTAAAAACAATATAAAAGAAATTAAATTAATACATGCGTCATGCGTGCAAGTTGTATTACCCAGCTATACAATTCTTTGCATTTATCGGGCCCTTCAATTAGAAATGCTGAACTTTTTATAGACTCATTAAGCAGACATTTAGACACTATAAAAGGACATAAAAATGTTGTTATTATCGGTGATATTAATATTAATATTATCAATAAAACCATTGAACAATCACACGAACGTACAAATAGACTGGGATACCTCAATATGTTAGCAATGCATGGCATTCTTCCAGGCCACGTGTTGCCTACGAGGAAAAACAACTGCTTGGACCATTTTATGCTGAAAATAGATATTAATATACACTTGGCGTCCATTATAGTCTTCGACACCACTATAACTGGTCATCAGATGATATTCTTAAAATTGACAAATACCGATACACAAAATATAAATCAAAATAAAAATAACATTAAAAATAACAATAACATTAAATATAAAATAATTACAAATTATGAAAATGCGCTCTTAAGCCTAAAAGAAAGTAATCTAGCTAATTTAATATTATATGAGAATCCCACAGAATTAACTAACACCCTTATTAATAAGTTGCAGCAATGTTTAATGGACAACTCTTTCTCAAAACGCATTTCCTCCAAGGATCGATTAATTAAACCATGGATTACACCAGGTATTTTAAGGTGCATCCGAAATAGGAACGATATGCAACGAAAATTACGTGCTGACCCATATAATGATATCTTAAAAATAACTTACAAAAGATACCGTAATTTTTGTAATAACATAATTAAAAAATCAAAGATTCAATATGATAGAGAACTCTTGAGTAAACATAGAAAAAACCCCAGGACTTTATGGCATACAATAAATACCATAACAAGCGGTAACAAAAGAAAAGCAAATAGTCTGGAGTTGCTAGACATACACGCTTCCCCACAGTTGTCTGTTGATTATGTATGCGATTACTTCACTAATGTTGGCAAAATCCTAGCTGAGGATATTCTAACAAACACTTATACACAACAAGTTGGTGCTAGCAATGTTTATTTTAACTCACCTGGTGCGTCCATGTTTTTTCAGGAAACCGACCCTGACGAGGTTCACAAAATCCTGATGAGCCTAAAATCTGAGAGCGCTCCAGGCTGGGATAATGTATCTACTCAGTTTTTAAAACAAGCGAATGAGCAAGTAGTACCCATAATGTCGCACCTTGCTAACCTTTGTTTTAAACATGAAGTCTTCCCAGCTGCGCTCAAAAAGGCAATAATAACGCCGGTGTATAAGAAGGGTGACAGAGAAGATGTATCCAACTATAGACCAATTTCCGTTTTAACCACCATTTCAAAAATTTTAGAGAAATTAATCAACAAGAGACTTATAAATTATTTAAATAAAATTGATTTTCTTTCAAAATCGCAATACGGCTTTCGTCAAAACTTTTCAAAATGCAGTCACTGCATTAAAGGCTCATATCGTTAACAATATCGACAGGGGAAAGAAATGTATTGCAGTGTTTTTGGATTTATAAAAAGCATTTGATACTGCCTCTGTCCCCATTCTTATACAAGGGCTGGAGAGTATTGGCATAAGAGGAGTGGCGCTTGCACTATTATCAGACTACCTCAATGAGCGCAAACAATGCGTGAAAATAGGCCAATACATTAGTAACCAATGTGATGTGACGTATGGAGTCCCACAGGGAAGTGTCCTGGGCCGACTCTGTTCTTGACTTACATCAACAGCCTCTGCAATATGAGTATCAACGCGGGACAAGTTTTTTCCTATGCAGACGACACTGCCATTGTCTTCACTGGCAACACGTGGGATTCTGTACGCCATGTCACGGAGGAGGGGCTAGTCAGGGTGGCTAACTGGTTAAAATCCAACCTTTTAACATTGAATACGGACAAAACAAACTACATAGCATTCACAAAGTATAATTCAACGCAACCTGAACATAATTTCAAAATTCAAATTCATGACTGTAACAACCTTCAAATAAATTGCTCTTGCAAAGCCATTACCAAAGTTAACAACACAAAGTATTTGGGAGTTGTAGTTGACCAGAGGCTATCCTGGCACGCCCATCTAGAACTAATGATGGGAAGAGTCAGAAAACTCATATGGGTATTTAAAAAGCTGAGACATATTACTGACAAGAAACTATTAAAACTAATTTATGTTTCATTGGCTCAGTCACTATTGGCCTACTGTATCCCAGTCTGGGTGGCGCTAGTAAGACGAAGTTTCTCGATCTAGAAAGAGCACAAAGAGTACTCCTAAAAGTAATGAGCTTTAAACCCTATTGGTATCCCACTGAAAACCTATACAAAATAAGTGATGTTCTTACAGTTAGACAATTGTATATATTAAATATAATTCTAAAACGTCACAAACCCTTCCATATGATCCTTCCAAAATATCTAGAAGACGTAAGCATAATGTAGCTCCCATTGCTACGGTCAAGTCAAGTTATGCTAGGAGGCAGTTTACGACTCGATCTGCTTATTTATATAATAAAGTTAATAAAGTTATAAACATTTACCCTATGACTAAGTACAATTGCAAAATGACTTTGACAGCACTATTAAAAACTTGGAGTTATGTTAAAACTGAGTCTTTCTTGCTGAACCGAAACTAACACATTCTTGGATTATATTTTACACACAACAGAAGCTTGATTAAAAAATAATATTGTATTTAATAAAATAGGAATGATAAAACTCATCTAAACTTAATTATATAAGAACACACAAACAAGTACACGCACACACACACACACACACACACACACACACACACACACACACACACACACACACACACACACACACACACACACACACACACAACTATTTTGAAATATTGTAAATCCTTTGTGTATCATGTTAGAAAGCATATATTTTTATCTACTCTAATCTGTCTGTTGTGGAGCAACTTTTAAAAATCAAAATTATAAATATGTTTTTAGATTAAGTATTGAAGTAAGTAAGTATCACATTAGTATTCGTTAATCAATGTTACGGAGAGGGGGGATTTCTAACACAAGTATTTATTTACTTAAAAGAAATCCTCAATCATAACACTGCTATGTAAAAACTCTGATACTGAATAAATTATTTGATTTGATTTGATTTGACATGTATGAACAAGAAAAAAGTATTGGCTCCAGTTTGCTCCCAACAACTGTGCAACTCTCTATATTTTAAATTTAAGTAGAATTGCTACAATCTGTATTTTTTTCAAACTATGTGAGATTTAAATGACTTTAAAACATTTTAATTGAAATCTCCACTTTCCAATCAACAGTTTAGGTCTCATTATGAATTATAATATGATGATTGACTATCTAAAAGGCCTTTGTCAAGTCCAGAATTGCTAGTAAATTCCATTACAGATCGAGGACACTGACATGGAGGGACGTTTGATGCTTGCGGACGCGCTGGTGTACGGGCAGGCCATGTACAAACCCTCACTCGTCGTCGATGTCGCTACGCTTACTCGTGCGTATTATGTATATTCCAAGTATGCCCTTCTATCAATGACTGCGACAATTTCAAAATAGGTTTGGAGGTTTAGTAGCAGATATTATAGTTTCACAAAGTGTACACTGTACACGATAATGTGAGTACAAGAAAGTTACTTTTTTAAGGGTGACGAACGAGCACACAGTCACAGTCCATGCTGTGGCCCATAGAATTTTACATCTACCCTCAATTAAGAACCAAAATGCGTTATGTTGCCACCCATGAGGACTAAGAAGGAATGTCTCGTTTCCAGTAAAAAGGGTCTCCGGTTCTCTACACTCACCATACGTAACATAGCAGCAATAAGCTGCCATTTTACGCTGGTATTCTGTGAGAGTGGTCCTACCCCGGTCGAACCGACCCGTTCGTGCTACAACTGTAATATAACTGCAGTATGGTTCTACCACGAGAAAATAATTGAAAGTATATGTGTGGTTGTGCAGGTGGGATACTGCTGGCTACAGGTGGAGGCGCTTACGGCTGCTTCAGCAGCGGCGAGGAGGCGTGGAACGCGCTGCGTGCCGCCGGCGCCGCCGCGGGCGACCGGCCCTGGCGCCTGCCGCTCTGGGACTACTTCCGCACTCAGCTCACCGGTACACGCTGCGCGCACAACCACTGCACACTGCACACTGAACACTACACACTGCGCACTGCACACTGAACACTGCACACTGAACACTGCACACTGCGCACTGCACACTGAACACTGAACACTGAACACTGCACATAGAACACTGCACATAGAACACTGCACGCTGCACGCTACACGCTGTACACTGCACACTGAACACTGCACATAGAACACTGTACACTGCACGCTGCACGCTACACGCTGTACACTGCACTCTGCGCACTGCACACTGAACACTGAACACTGCACATAGAACACTGCACGCTGCACGCTACACGCTGTACACTGCACACTGCGTACTTCACACTGAACACTGCACATAGAACACTGCACACTGAACACTGCACATAGAACACTGCACACTACACGTTGCACGCTGCACGCTACACGCTATACACTGCACACTGAACACTGCACACTGCACACTGCACATCGCACACGCACCACCTGGCGCATATACACAAACTCCTCTTCTTTCAAAGTCAAAGTCAAAACTTTTTATTTAATTTAGGCTTTTTTAATGTTCTCATAAACGTCAAAATCTACACCGGTTCACAAAAACAAGACCTTTACAGAGAAGAACCAGTATGAAATTCTGAGGTGATGAGGTGGTTGTGTTTTTAGGCCGTGCACGTGTTACAATTTAATTTACGTTAACATCACTCTCCTTGAAATTTCTTCCATTAGTATAAGTTTAGCTCATTGTTTAAATCGTATAATCTTATTAATTTATTCTTAGAACCAACACGCATTGCTGGGCCTAGTGCGACCTGTATAGATAACATTTTACAAATATTAAGCCCTTACATAAATCAATTATTCAAAATTTAAGTTCATATCACTGTGTACAGTTGGTATCATTGCCTTACATACACAAAAAAAAAACAGAAAAATAAGAAAGTTGTGTTTGTTCCAATAAATGAACATCGCTTGGAGAGGTTTAGAAGTAATATAATAAAAAGACTTCCATCACTTTCATTTAAAAATAGTGCTGATTATTTGTATGGTACGTTATTTAAAATTATAACTTGTGAATTTAGTAGAATATTTACTTCTAAAACTTAATCTTTTAACAGTCGCAAATCATTTAATGAATGGGCGACAGTAGGAATTTATAAAAGTAGGCGAAAGTTATACAAGCTTTATAATGAAAGATCATATAATACTAGTGTTATATTTAGAGATTATGTAAAAACATATTCTAAAATATTTAAAAAAAAGGTGTGCTCCACAGCAAAGGCTTTACATTTAAGTAACAAAATTAAAACTGCATCTAACAAAATTAAAATGACCTGGAGAATAATAAATAGTGAAACGGGCGAGGTCCAACCGCGCAACTCGGATTTTCAATTGAATATCAATTGAAAATCCGAGTTAAATTATAAGTTAAATTAATAAACTCGATCTGATCAAGAAGTTGCTATGGCTTTTGAGAAACATTTTACTGATGTTCCTTTTGACAACAAATCATTAAATTCTTCTCCTATTGTCGCCGAATCAAGCTTAAACAAAATGTAAAGGCTTGTTCAAATACTTTTAAATTCCATAGAGTATTGCCAAAAGATATCGTTAAATATTTTAAAACGGCAGACTTATGGGGATTTCCGTTAAAGTTATTTTATCTATAATAGATATAATAGCACCTTATCTAGCCACTATATTTAATACAAGCGTCGAATCTGGTGTGTTTCTGATTTAATGAAACATAGTAAAGTCATTCCTTTATTTATTTAGAGAAAAACATTTTAAATTTTAACTTTGCTCACAGAATAAATAATAGTACAAGAACTTTGCTCTATGTCGTACATATACCTACCGATAGATAAAAGTACTCCATTAATTTTGCCAATTTTGTACCGGTGTCATGTTATGTCGCGCGGCTCAGACGCGGGATATACGCGAGTGAAACCGCGAGCCACAGCTAGTGGTAAATAATAACACATGTTAATAAGGTGATCGTTTCCAAGCTGTTTATATTGTACATATAACCATTTTATATTGTATAATGGTACCGTAGAAAAAAGTCCAGCTGGGTTACTTTCCTACTGGTTTTTCCCAGCAGGTTTTCGAATCAGTGGTTAAATTAAAAAATGACTTTCAATAAGAATTATTTATAATACATAAAAATTAATGTTTGTTCGTATTGTATGCGCTCCCATACCGTTCATCAGATTGCGCTAAAACTTTGTCAACTTATTGTTTGCACTTGCGCGTAGGTTATAGGCTTAGTACAATTAACTAACAGTAGGTGGAGCGCGTATCGTATCGACAAATTTATTTGAAAGTTATATAACATTCAATGAATGTATTATCATTCCTCATTAAACAATATAACTCTTGCAAACTTAAAACCACATTTTCACAATTATTTCTTCTGTGGCAGTAACGCGCCGAGTACCGCCAGTATTGAATAAAAAATATTCTATTCTATTCTTTACCATATAATATGCCAACTGACGCATTCTTCAAGATACCTGGTAGAGTTTACGTGGTAGAGCCATGCTGCAGCTACATTAATAGTATAGTTGTAGCACGAATGGGTCGGCTCGACCGGGGAAGGACCACGCTCTCACAGAATACCAGCGTAAAATAGCAGCTTAATGCTGCTGTGTTTCGTATGGTGAGTGTAGAGAACCGGAGACCGTTTTTACTGGAAAAGAGGCATTGTATCTTAGTCCTCACGGCTGACAACGCATCTGCATTTAAATTCGCAAACGAAGATAGATGTAGATAGACGACGAAGAAACGAAGATAGACTGTGTGCTCGTTTGTCACCCTTATTCTATAAAAAAAAAACTTTGTACAGTCGTTGGCTTAAAACACTGTTGTAAGTTTTGTGATGTACAATTTACTAACCATGTACAAATGATGTCATCCAGATGATCCATCGGTGGATTTAAGAAATAAAGGATCAGGCACGGCCACTCCGTGCATCGGCGCTGCATTCCTAAAGGTTACAATCACTTGTAGACTTTGTTAGTTTAAAAATAAAACAATCTTGTAGAATGTAGCTCTTAGATTACAATCGCTGAGATATTAAATTATACAATTAGCAAGCAAGTCCGGTGAAAGCAGTTTTGATGTTCTCGAGCGAGTTTATCTGCTGAGACGAGAAACTTTGCTTTCCCAGAAACGACCAACGGTGTGGTAGTTCGGAGCTTAATTCTTCTGCATTAGCTCGTAAAAGTCTACTGCTGAACATGAGCTTCTAATGTTGGGTTAGACAAATCCTCGCCTTGACCGCCACACTGTCATACATGCAAATACAATCATCTCGTATCGCCATGAAGAAACAAATCAGGAGATATGCAGTAGCGTCTTCCTAATAACATCTAGAAAATAAAATACTGCCAACTCTTATAAATCTCAATCGTGTATCTGAATGAAATTAACAGTGCAGTGGCGGTGGAAGAATATCCATTACCCCATATCATCCCGTGGGTGTCGTAAGAGGCGACAGAGGGAAACAAATAACGTCTTCCTAATAAGGATTAAAAATAAAACACTGCGGTTACCAACTCGCCCGCCAAGCGTAGCAATTAACATCTCCCCTATGAGGCAATCTATGGGAAGACCTATGCTCAGCAGTAGACTTTTGATAGGCTGTAATAAGGATGATGATGATGCCGAGCACAACGTGTGGACAGATGTGTGTGCACTGCAATGGTACAATTAGGCCGTAGCTCAGTAAGTATAGTCCACAAGGAAGCAAAGCAGTGATTTACATCATAACTAATGAAATTAATGAAATTTATAGTTGTAGCGCGAAAGGGTCGTATCGACCGGGATAGGACCACGTTCTCACAGGATACTAGCGTAAATAACAGCTTAATGCTGCTGTGTTTCGTGTGGCGAGTGTAGAGAACTGGAGACCCTTTTTACTGTAAACAAGGTATCCCATCTTAGTCCTCAGCGGTGACAACGCATCTGCATTTTTAATTCTTAATCGAGGATATAGCATCGGATGGGCTGTGTGCTCGTTTGTCACCCTTATTCTATAAGAAAACATAATTGATGAATGAATGAATGATAACGAGGGGAACGTGTCGTAAGCAGCAGTTCGTGTGCGGCTCGTGGCTGCACCTGGACGTGACGGGCGTGGGCAAGCTGGCGCACGCGGCCGCGCCGCCCTACCTGCGCCACGACCGCATGAGCGGCCGCCCCACGCGAGCCCTCGCTTACTTCCTCGAACTTCTGCACCATGATTCTTTAGCGGGGAAGAACACGCCACACCACCCCGAATGCCCAACACAAACACACAACTGACTCTGAAAAACAAGCAATAACATTAACCAAGGATAAACACGCCACACAACCCCTCTCCACAAAAGAAAAAAAAGTGATTAAAAATAGAAACAAGAAAAAAATATTGTAATCCTGGCAGAGTCGCCATGTAATGAAGAAGTTGCCAATAAGAGACTTTAATTAGATTACTCTCATATTCTACTCATGGAACGTAGCACTGTACATTATGTTTTTTTTAAATATACCACGCATTTTATATCCTTACATTTTGATCCGATTCCGAACTATGTTCAAAATTTCAAGTCTTTAGCTCCTCGAAAAGTCAGTTTAAAATGAATTATTAAATTCGACCCGAAAATACACGAAACCGAGATAATAAAAACGTGGAAAAAATAGATCTACCACACAGAGTTTTAGTACAGAAAAAGCAAATGCAGTGAAAAACAAGCAATAGCGTAAACCAAGGATGAATACGCCACATCTTGCACTTACCCACAGAATGTAGAGATGTGTACCAAAAGAAAATAGAATAAAAATATATCTTTTTTTATCCGTTGATAGTTTACTTGCATACCAGTAAATATAATGCAATAAAAGGAAATCTAAGTCCCTCGGGTGAATACGATTCCACTTACACTCGTGAGTGTTGAACTTGTGTTTGACGGCTCGCTGACGTAGTGGATTGCCATTGAGTAGCGGCGCTAACGGCTACATGTTCCGAATGCCGCACATAACAATTGTTTCTATGACCTACGAATAATTGTTCTGAATCTGATGTTTATATGTAATGTTTCCCTGGAAAATAATGTAGAGATAGTGACGGTACTTGATATACCCATAAACAGTTACGTTTTTATGGCTACTATGAAATAGGAAATCATACTCGCCAGCCACTCGAGAGAAAACCTCCGGTGTTTAGTTTAATCATAGCCAATTCTGGCCTGCAAATAGCAGCTGTTTACTTGTTTACCAACCAGTTGTAAGTCGTGTTCAATCTTGAAAACTATCAAGAAGTCTCTTCATTTCTCAAGGAACTCCTTTTCGTGTAACTTCCTTTCATAAATTTTGTAGAAATCTTGCTTTCCATATTTATTTTTTAAAGCACATAATGGAATATTAAAGTGTCAGATTAAATCTAAATCCCACATATTGTATAATAATACTATAAATAAATTGATATAATAATACTTAAATATACATTGCTTCCGTTTTTGTTTTTTAATCGTATAATTTATTATAAATTTTATTCAATGTTACCTACTGCCGTGTTTTTGTGTGTTTCTATTGTCAAGGTTTTGAAATGTTTATATATCTGAATAAATAAATAAAAAACTAGCATATTCTTTAATTAAAACAAAATCGCCGTCTGTATGCTTAGATTTTTTAAACTACGAAACAAATTTTGATGCGGTTTTCATTAATAGACAGAATGATTCAAGGGGAAGGTTTATATGTATAATACATACATATTATATATTACATAATTCTTCTGTCCGTGTGTATATGACTGAACTCCTCCTAAACGGCTGGACCGATATTGATGAAATTTTGTGGGTGGGATTAAGTTCATTAGAGAATGGTTTAGATTCACAATTGAACCCGGTAGGTGGCGTTGTTGTCGAGATCCAGAAATCAACCGTGCGAATCTGGGGTGGATCGCTAATTGGGTATACGTAGAATGCACTAACATTTGTTGGAATACTTACTCATTCTTAATCTGTGCTTACCAAACTTATGATTACTTTTAATTCTATATAGGTACTTTACATTACGGAACCTTTCCTTTGCGAAACAGCAGTCCATCCACTATTTAGTTCGGTTTGAAGCACATCGTACTGTTTGAGGCCGGCGCGGCGCACACAGACAGATCAGAGCGTCGCGGCTAAAGAATTTTAATATTTTAAGTGTTTACAGACAGACCGAACTTGACTGCTATGGACTATTGTCATAGTCTAACTTATGTTCTTCTTAAGCTGTGCTATTGTATTGGAGAAAACGTATATTTTGCACATATCGAACGCGTTGCGGAGATGTAGTGCTCTATTGTCACCAAATCAAAAAATCCACTCAACTTAAATCACTTCCACCAGCTTTATATTGCACTTATATAAAAAAAAGTACACCAATAGCAAGAGGAAATTTTAATTAATACTTCTGACGTTGTTTTGACGTGACAACGTCTTATAAATTGGTTTGCCGGGTGACACTTCAAGAAACTGCGTTACGCTCCGCTCACGTTATGCGCTCACAATGAGAGCGAGTGAGAGGCACGCGTCCCTTCCACTCGGGCATGGTTAGCCCGCCTAAGAGCGAGAGAGACAGACATAATAAAATTATTTTACCACTCAAAGTCGTTGTCACGTAAAACTTTCGCCCGTATATCGACTTTACAGGCAACCAATTTTACTTTTTTTTTATAAAAAAAAAGCTAATTGAAAATAATTTCACTTGGACGTCAGTTGGTCGGTATGGATGTGAACAAGATATCTTTCGGAAAACTGAACTTATCACTTTGATTTTTTTTATTAGCTTTAGATTTTAATCTTTAGGAAGCCTTTTGAATTTTACTATTGTAAACCGTCCCGTTCGAAGTGTGCAGTTTTGGATTTTCCAATTTGTTTTAAAATTGTTATGAATAGAATAGAATAGAATATTTTTTATTCAATATAGATTATTACATAATACTTATTGAAAGTGATTTTTTTATTTACTACTGGTTCGCATAATACCTCTCTCCTGGGAAGAACCAGCAAGAAACCCAGAGGGACTTTTTTTTAAAAACGTATTTCACTTTACAATAATTTTGTTTTTTGTTTGTACAAATTTTAAATGAGTTATAATAGAACCAGTATGGTGGCGATCACCTCATTCCCAGGGTTTTTTCACTTATGTATTCTTTGATATTATAATAACCCTTTTTGTACAATTTTTCTTTAATAAAACATTTAAACTTCTTTATTGACAAATTTTGTACATTTTCTGGGATTTTGTTGCAAAAAGCGTATATATTGCCCCATACATGAATTACTGATTCTGTGGAGTCTAGTAACTGGTATTACAAGCTTATGTTTGTTCCTAGTATTTAAAGTTTCAACATCTTTATTCTTATCAAAGCATTTTCATAAATATATTGCGATGCCAAAGTTAATATGTTTGTTTCTTTAAATTTTTCTTTAAGGGACTCATTACAATTTAAGTTATAAATCGCCCGTACGGCTCTCTTTTGCAAAACAAATATAGCTTCAATGTCAGTCGCATTGCCCCATAGCAAAATTCCATAAGACATCACGCTATGAAAGTAACTAAAATAAACTAATCTAGTTGTCTCAACATTGGTGAGACTTTTAATCTTTCTTATACTGCAGCATATACTGCAGAACTAAGTCTGCTTGCTAATTTAGATATATACCCATTGAAGCTTCGCGTCAATAGTAATACCAAGAAAAACAGTGGTATCCACAAGACTCAACTCCTCCCCATTTAAGAGCACATTGGTATTTGAATATTTATCATTTAATACATTTTGTCTTATTGCCGTTTAAGATCAAATTATTGGCGTTAAACCAATGTACTAATTTCGATAGAGCATTATTTACATTGTCAAAACTAATTAACTGTCGCTTGAGTTTGAAAGTTAAAGAGGTATCATCAACAAATAATACTATCTCGTAATTGTCCCCTACAAGATGAGGTAAGTCATTAATATAGACTAAGAACAGGAATGGACCAAGAATCGAGCCCTGAGGAACGCCCATTGATACTACTGATCCGGAGGAACCTTTACCATTGATAACAACTTTTTGAGTTCTGTTATTTAAATATGAAATAATAAGTCTAAGCGCAATATTTTTGACACCGTAATGTTGTAGTTTCCTGATTATCTCATGATGAACACAATCGAAAGCCTTGGAAAGATCACAAAAAATACCTAAGGCATCTTGTGAATTCTCCCAGGCATTAAAAATATATTTCATAAGCTCGACACCTGCGTCAGTCGTCGAGCGACCCCTTGTGAAACCAAATTGATTTTTAAATGTATATATAATTTTTTTTTAATGTATAAATATTTTTAAATGACAAACGAATTTACACTCCACCCATGGAAACCTGCAACCAACTTCAAATAAAAAAGGCTACAGATGCGTTGTCACTTCTGACGGGTAAGAGTAAGACGGTATGCCTCATAGCCTGTAATTATACTGGCTCTTTATACCCACCCTTCAGAACGCAGCAGTGCACTGGTGATTGGTTGCAGAAATAGGTAAGAGAGAGAATAGGAGTCCTATCACCTAGTAAATAATTATAATCCGTTTTTAAAATGTAGTCTATCGGTCTAACTGCAACAAATCGAAGTAAGTAGTTTTTAAATCATCGTCATTATTATCATAGGCATCCATTTTGAGCCCGATTTCTTGCTTGTTCTCTCTTCGTGCTCGTTTTAAAAGTGTTGTTCATATTCATCACGTTACGTATTTAAAGCAGAGATCCTTGGACTGATATACTGTACTGTCCGTCACCAATCTTAAAAAATTGGGTAGTCAAGTTTTAGGTACCCATGTGACGCCCACTTTTAAAATTCCGTGTGCCCAGCAGAGTACAGAACTACTGAACACAGCGGTGTTTATATGTACTTAATCAAATGCTCAGCGCTGTTTGTCTGGAGATTGTTGCCACTTCATGCTGTTTGTTAAAGATGTCCATTGTCATAAAATGATAATACATCATAGAATGTAACGAAATCAGAGATATTCCAGTGATTTATGCTCAAGCTAATGCTAACAAGTGTATTATTTAAGCTTCAGTTGCACACCAAGTACAAAAAGTCTGACTTAATGCCACAATCAGGGCCTGATTTACCCACATGCTAACTAGGCTGGAGCCTAGGGCGCAAGGTTCGAGGGAGCGCTGAGCTTGCCTTTGCAAGCACCACTTATGTACAGAATAAAATTTCATATAATATTATCAATAAATAATAGAGTAAGTGCCGCAAGTATTTTACTTGTAGCTATTTCTTAATTTTTGAAACTAAACAAATAAATAGATTGTAGTAATAAGACTGGTATCTTTCGTCTTTCGTTGACTGATTGGACGTGATTCAAAGATTTTAAACTGCTCAAGCTCTCTTCTCTACCTCCAACTTTATTAAGGTGTTTTGCCAAGGCTGTCCAAGGAAACTTCTGTCAGTCATCAGTTCCATCACTGCACAAGGAGACACACTCACTGGCCCATGCCGCAAATGAGACAGTCAATCTTTTAGGTTCTCTTTTTGCGTCCAACTCGACTGTCGATGACGGGGGGTAACACACCGCCAACCACCCCACGGTATGATTGCTTCATGTTGAATGTGCAATTTACGCAGCACTCAGTGTGCAAAGCACTCCTCTCTCTGAACGTCAACAAGTCGAGTGGGCCTGATGGAGTCCTTCCTATTGTGCTGAAGACAGGTGCTCCGGAGTTAGCACCGGATGGGTGCTGGTGGCTCAGGACCGTGCATTATGGCATTCTTTGGGGGAGGTCTATGTTTAGCAGTGGACTTGTGAAGGGCTGTAATGATAATAATGATGATTCTAGTACATCGCTTATTTATTATATACTAGAATACATCGTTGTTTTATTTGCGTAGAACACTGACGTTTTCTTCGGCATAAAACGCAAATGAATTACGTCCCTCACATGGAGTACTGTTCTCATCACCGGACTGGGGCACCCCAGCGCCAGTTCCACTTGACCGTATCCAGCGAAGAGGGGCTCGAATTGTAGACGACCGAGTTATTTCTGATCGGCTCGATTCACTAGCGCGGCGAAGAGATGTTGCATCCCATTTTATTTTACGGGGAGTACTTAGACAAATTGTGGATTAATTCCATCCGCCAAATTCCACCAAAGTACATTGGGACAAAACTAACGGTACCATCCACACCATTTGGATGCTTGGCGGTCGTGCAAATTACTAGGAGTTTTCTTCCTCGCAAGACTTCTTTGTGGAATCATCTACCACCGGCGATTTTTCCGGACCGATACGACTTAGAGACCTTCAAAAACGAGCTTACTCCTTTTAAAAAGCCGGCAACGCACCTGCAATTTCCCTGGTGTAGCAGTTGTTCATGGGCGATAGTCGACATTTACTATCACAAAAATTTGATTTAATGTGAGCAAAACCGCGGGGTGGATAGCTCTTCTCTCGGACCGCCAAACAAAGTGAACGTGTTCCAGTATCCGCTACGAAATTTTATTTAAAAAGTGTGTGAATTTATGTAAAATTAAATCAACGTGTAATAATAGGACTGCATAAGCCTTGAGGAGCAAATTGTCAACGCGCGCGCCTATGTTCGTGAGTACTTCTAAATTTCTGTTACCCTGGTACTTCACAATGCGCAGCTCGTAGATGTCGCGCGCGTAGGCCTGCTCGTCAAACTAGTTACGCCTACTTACTGCTAATTGGACTGACCCATACATTACACATCACTACACGGGCCTATCGCGCGCAGAGCTGGAATTGTTGCGCATCCATTGCTGAGTGCGATAGAACTTGTTATCTCGCATACATTGAGTGGTTAGCAGCGGGTCACCTCTTCGATATTCATACTACCCTGGTACAATGGAAGCGACGACGGACAAATCTTTTTCCGAGTCTAACTTAAACGACATTGGTAAATCAAGTTATGAAGTCACTCCGCCTAACTTCGTATCTCAGCGCCAAGTTAAGCGAAAAGGAGAGTGTGACTGTGCGGAGGAAATGGAATTGTTCAGGGAAGAGATCCGATCTATGATGCAATCTATGATGATAACACATAATAATTTAAAATCAATTACCCCTACATTGGAGGCCATTCAACAAACAAATCTAAATATTGAGAGCTCTATAACTTTTTTGACTAGCCAAAACATAGAGCTGAAAAATAAAATTGAACAATTTGAAAAACAAGCTAAAAAAGATCAAGAGCACATTACAATGTTGGAGGACAAGGTGGAGGAATTGCAAAGAAACAGTAGAAAGAATAATCTTGAAATTAAAAATGTCCCTAAAGTCAAAGACGAAACTAAGGATAGCTTAATAAATATGGTAACTACCCTCTCCAAAAATATTGGCTGTACTTTTTTAAATCAGACATAAAAGACATCTACAGGGTAAAGAGCTCGAGAAATGATGTAAGGAATACGCCAATAATAGTAGAAACTTCATCAACGCTCTTGAAAAATGATTTCCTTAAAATGTGCAAATCACATAATGTCAAACGCCTTAGCTCAAACGCAAAGAAAAGCTATGCGCTAAACATCTGGGCTGTACTACAAGTGAAAACACTCCCATATTTATCTCAGAGCAGCTTACTGCTAAGGGATCCCGCTTATTCTTCTTAGCAAGAGACTTAGCCAAGACAAAAGCTTATAAATTCTGTTGGACTAGGTTTGGAAAAGTATATGTTAGAAAAGAAGAAAATACTCCAATAATACTCATCAAGAACGAATCTCAAGTACACCATCTTCTACAGGGAGCATGACTAGACTTTCTTGACTTTAATACAATCTTTGGTTCTATTTATTATTTAATATGTATCCTTGCTTGCAATCAAATCGAAGCTGTTAAATATTTAACTAGTATACTTTTCACTTACACACACACACACATACTCACAGAAATTATTCATGCCAAATATCATACTTACTCGCTTGTTTTAATTGTACTGATCGCAAATCTTAATGTTTTTATTGAAAGGAATTTATTGAGAGTGCCGACCGACGTCTATGGAACATGCAACCATGGTATAGGATTAACCCTTTTATTTATATCTAAACAATCTAATAATGAATAGTACAATCAAAAATTTGGAAGAAATAGACAACTTAAATAGTGCACGGTCCATCAATTGTGATATAACAGAACTATCACAATATGCTCAAACATGGCACTCGGATCTAACAATTCTTACATAAAACATCCGAAGTGTATACAGTAATCTGGATGACCTGCAAATAACGCTGACACAATTGGACTTTGAGACAGACGTACTAATCTTAACCGAATGCCGACTTAACACTAATAAACATATTCCTTATTTAGCAAATTATAACTCATTTGCCACAACTTTACATATTAATCAGAGCGACGGTGTAGTAGCGTACGTAAAAGGGATACATAAACCTAAAGTGTCGGAAATCAGTCTCCAACATGCATCGTGTAGACAGATTGCTTTTAACAACGTTATTATTATAGGCATATATCGCTCTCCATCAAACACTAATGCCGACATGTTCATTAACTCACTGAACACACACTTATCTACCTTAAAATCTAATAAAAATATTATATTAACTGGAGACATTAATATAAATTTAATAGTAACAGAAACTGAAAAAGCTCAAGAGCGTAACAACCGCCTTAATTACCTAAACATGTTATCGACGCATGGTTTTCTTCCCGGACACTTATTTCCGACAAGGGGATCGAACTGTCTTGATCATTTCATGGTAAAACTCGACGATCACAAATTTTCGGCATTTATAGCAGCTCTTAATACTACTGTCACAGATCATTGTCTACTCTTGTTAAAACTTTCTAATAAAATAAACTCAAAAAATATATACATGAAAACTAAAACGATTGTTAATTTTGAAGAGGCAATAAATACATTACAATTTAAAAACTTAACTTTATTACTGGACTGCAATGATCCGAATGAAGTATGTGATAAGGTGATTACTTACATACAAGAATCCCTAGATTCTAACACAAATAGTATTATTAATGTTAATAGAAATAAGCGTATCAGTAAGCCTTGGATCACAGAAGGCATTGTACGGTGCCTTAATAACCGGAATAAGATGCAGAAAACCTTCGTCTAGACCCAGAAAATGAAACACTTAAAATAACCTACAGAAGATACCGAAATTATATAAACAACTTAATTAAAAAGCTAAAACGGAGATACGAACGAGAACAACTCGATAAAACTAAAAATAACTCTAAATCTTTATGGCAGTGTATCAACAAAATAGCTAACTTTAAGCCGAGTAAAAGCACTGATAGCAACTTGTTAAACTTAAAATCCTCACCAACTGAGTCAATTAATTTAGTCAACAACTTCTTTGCTAACATTGGTACCGAATTACCTAACGAAATAATCATTGACCAGGCAACCCAACCTTGTTCTATTGACATCACAAACAGTAATCTCTGTAGACACAATCAATCTTCTACTCGACAACTTACCTCTTGTGTCTTGCTAGAAACTGACAATCAAGAAGTCCTTTCTGTTATTAATAATAATAAATGAGTCTTAAGACAGATAGCGCCCCTGGGTGGGATAAAATTCCTCCTAAGTTCTTGAAGATGGCTCATTATCTGCTTGTACTAATTATCTGCCACCTAGCCAATCTTTGTTTCCGACAAGAAATATTTCCTGATGCTCTAAAACGAGCAATAATAACTCCAGTGTACAAGAGTGGTGACAGAGATAGTATGAGCAATTATCGTCCTATATCAGTTTTAACGTCTATTTCGAAGGTCTTGGAAAAACTGATATGCACTAGACTAATTGGTTATTTAAATAAATTCGACATCCTTTCTGCTTCACAATTTGGCTTTAGACGTGGAATATCAACCGAAGATGCAGTTACTGCTCTCACAAATCTAATAGTCAAAAATGTTGATAATGGTCGTAAATACCTTACAGTATTCCTGGACCTTAAAAAAGCATTTGATACTGTCTCCGTTCCCATTCTTGTGCATAGACTTGAGAGATATGGCATTAGAGATGCCTCTCTAGCGTTACTTACAAGCTATCTCCAAAATAGGAAACAACAGGTAAAACTGGGTGATTATACAAGCACGTTAGCAGACATATCTTATGGCGTACCACAGTAAAGTGTGCTAGGACCATCGCTTTTCTTGATATACATCAACGATCTGTGTAACCTTAAAATCGCAAATGCCAAAATCTTTTCTTACGCAGACGATACAGCTATATTATTCTCTGGTGAAACATGGACTGAAGTCCAAAGAATCGCGGAAAAGGGACTAGAAATAATTGCTCAGTGGTTAAACTCAAATCTTCTTACCCTTAACGTTAGTAAAACAAATTTTATGTGCTTTACAATTGATAAAAGAACACAACCTAGAGATGACTTTTTATTAAGGATACACAATTGTGGAAATCGAAAAAGTTCATCAT
Organism: Parnassius orleans; assembly: GCA_029286625.1. Taxonomy (NCBI): domain Eukaryota; kingdom Metazoa; phylum Arthropoda; class Insecta; order Lepidoptera; family Papilionidae; genus Parnassius; species Parnassius orleans. The sequence goes on from JAGSMP010000191.1 coordinate 251,842, forward strand.
GTGCATGCCAATCAATTGAGAAAGTTGTGGTTGCTAGATATCTGGAGTGGTTCTTGATCAGCGCTTGTCATGGCATCCATTTAGATAAACTTATGAATAGGATTAGAAAACTAACGTGGATATTTAAAAAACTTAGACATGTCGCTGACAAGACATTGTTAACAAGTGTCTATATTACGTTGGTACAATCAGTATTGTCTTATTGTATTCCTGTATGGGGTGGAGCAACTAAAATAAAGTTTCTGGAAGTGGAAAGAACCCAAAGATCTCTGCTAAAGGTTATGCATTTCCAACACTATCGATTCCCAACTAATACATTATACACTTATAGTGACTTGTTGACAGTAAGGAAGCTATACATTCTCAATTGCATACTTAAGCTACATAAATCTTTACCGTATGATCCTGTAATACTGACTAAAAGGAGGAAAGACATAGTCGTTGCCACCACTACGGTGAAAACAGCTTTTGCAGCTACACAATATCTCAAAATGTCAGTTAAGCTTTATAACAAAGTTAATAAAACAATAAAAATATACTACATAAACTATTTTGACTGTAAAAAAACTCTCACACAATGGTTAAAATCCCTCAGCTACGCTGACACAGAAAAGTTACTAGAAAATATTACTTGACATTGGACACTCAAATTGTAAATACCTATTTAAATTCAAAATACTTAAAAATTGGCTTGAAATAATTTCTGATTTGCTGCAGAACAGACACAATATTTCATTTACACACACACATATTACGCAAGCGATGACGCGACACATAATACACATTTACACACACACGCACGCACGCACGCATGCACACACACACACACACACGCACACGTACGCACACACACACACACACACACACACACACACACATTAACCTAATAAAATAAAATAAAATAATATTAGTAACCTTATGAAGACTGATTCTATAGTAATCACAAATGCTACACTTTTTATTTTTAACTAATTACTACCTTGTAGTCATAAAATATGGAAGAGCGATAACTTCCTAATACAGGTATTTATATACTTAAAAGGAATGTTATCAAAATGTGTTGGTAAACCTGGTATGTTACAGAAATAAAGCATTTTTGATTTTTTTGATTGATCACTGCACAAGGACACACACTCACTGGCCAAATGAGACAGTCAATCTTTTAGGTTCTCTTTTTGCGTCCAACTCGACTGTCGATGACGGGGGGTAACACACCGCCAACCACCCCACGGTGTGATTGCTCCATGTTGAATGTGCAGTTTACGCAGCACTCAGTGTGCAAAGCACTCCTCTCTCTGAACGTCAACAAGTCGAGTGAGCCTGATGGAGTCCCTCCTATTGTGCTGAAGACAGGTGCTCCGGAGTTAGCACCGGATGGGTGCTGGTGGCTCAGGACCGTGCATTGTGGAATTCTTTGGGGGAGGTCTATGTTTAGCAGTGGACTTGTGAAGGGCTGTAATGATAATAATGATGATTCTAGTACATCGCTTATTTATTATATACTAGAATACATCGTTGTTTTATTTGCGTAGAACACTGACGTTTTCTTCGGCATAAAACGCAAACGAATTACGTCCCTCACATGGAGTACTGTTCTCATCACCGGACTGGGGCACCCCAGCGCCAGCTCCTTCCACTTGACCGTATCCAGCGAAGAGGGGCTCGAATTGTAGACGACCGAATTATTTCTGATCGGCTCGATTCACTAGCGCGGCGAAGAGATGTTGCATCCCATTTTATTTTACGGGGAGTACTTAGACAAATTGTGGATTAATTCCATCCGCCAAATTCCACCAAAGTACATTGGGACAAAACTAACGGTACCATCCACACCATTTGGATGCTTGGCGGTCGTGCAAATTACTAGGAGTTTTCTTCCTCGCAAGACTTCTTTGTGGAATCATCTACCACCGGCGATTTTTCCGGACCGATACGACTTAGAGACCTTCAAAAACGAGCTTACTCCTTTTAAAAAGCCGGCAACGCACCTGCAATTTCCCTGGTGTAGCAGTTGTTCATGGGCAATGGTCGACATTTACTATCACAAAAATTTGATTTAATGTGAGCAAAACCGCGGGGTGGATAGCTAGTAAAATATGTTCGTTGGCTAGGCAGACATAGACAGAACAGGCTGGTGGGGGGGCCGCATATTCATAGTTAGCCTAGGGCTGTCGGAACTCTAAATCAGGCACTGGCAACAAGGCATTCTCTACCAGTTTACCTCCAGGGTAAACAGAAAAAACCGGCCAAGTGCGTGTCGAGCCACGCACAACGTTTGGTTCCGTAGTTGCCCATCACAATACGTGAACTTAGAAGGGCCTTCGAAACTGTGACCATATTAAATGAGTTCGCGGTTTGACCGCTATAACGACTAAAATGGGTCCAATTAGGACGATGGTAACTGAAATACATACTTATTTTCCAAGCAAAGTTATTGGGAGTGGTATTCAAAAAAGATTAAAAAAACTTTTCCATTTCAAAAATAATATGTACATTCATCATCATTACAGCCCTTCACAAGTCCACTGCTGAACATAGGCCTCCCCACGGAACGCCACAAAGCACGGTCTCAAGCCACCTGCATCCATTGACTTCTGCATGTCTTACCAGGTCGTCACTCCATCTAGTGGGGACGCCCTACACTTCGCCTGCCGGTGCGAGGCTGCCACTGAGAACGTTTCTTCCCCATCGGTTGTCGGTTCTTCGAGCTATATGGCCGGCCCATTGCCACTTCAGCTTACTAATCCTTTGGCTATGTCGGTTACTCTGGTTCTACTGCGGATATCCTCATTTCTAAGTTTATCACGCAGAGAAACCCCGAGCATAGCCCTCTCCATAGCTCGCTGAGCGACCTTGAGGTTCCTCATACGGCCAGCAGTGAAGGACCACGTCTCAGTTCCGTATGTCATCACTGGCAACACGCACTGGTTGTATAATTTAGTTTTGAGGTTTTGAGGTATGCCTGACGAGAAGAAGTGCCGTAATTTCCCGAACGCTGCCCAGCCGAGTTGAATCCGTCGATTGACCTCTCGGTCGAAGTTGGGCACCTAGTCGGACTATTTGTCCCAGGTAAACATATTCGTCAACAACTTCGAGCTTAGTGCTCCCAACAACTACCGGCATAGGTGTGACATGGACATTAAACATGATTTTTGTTTTGTCCATGTTCATCTTGAGACCTATCCGTTGGGAGACACTATTGAGGTCATTGAGCATAGTGCTTAGGTCCTCCAGCGATTCTGCCATAAGGACTATATCGTCGGCAAATCGAAGGTGAGTGATGTACTCGCCATTGATGTTAATACCGTATCCTTTCCAGTCCAGTAGCTTGAAAACGTCTTCCAATGCAGCAGTGAAGAGTTTCGGGGATATTACGTCACCCTGTCTTACACCTCTCTGCAGTTGGATAGGTTTCGTACTCTGTTCTGTACTCGGATAGCCATCGTAGCCCTACTGTACAAATACTTCAGCACCTCGATATACCGACAGTCCACTTGGCACCGCTGAAGGACTGCAGCACCGCCAAATTTCGACGGAATCAAAGGCTTTCTCATAGTCCACATACGCAAGGCAAAGTGGCAGATTGTACTCGTCGGTCTTCTGTACAATTTGCCGAAGGGTATGTATGTGGTCTATGGTGCTAAAGCCTTTTCGGAAACCGGCTTGTTCGGGAGGCTGAAAGTCGTCGAGTCTGCATGCGAGACGATTCGTAATGACTCTCGAAAACAGCACGTAGACGCGGCTCAGAAGGGAAATCGGTCTGTAGTTCTTCAAGAGAGCGTTGTCGCCTTTCTTGAAGAACAAGACCACCGCACTTCTGCTCCACGCCTCCGGTGTAATGCCACCATGGAGGACGGAATTAAAGAGCTTCTGAAGGACTTCAAGTACCGGTTTTCCACTCGCTTTCAGAAGCTCCGCTGTAATTCCATCCTCGCCTGGGGCCTTGCCGTTTTAAGGTGCTGGAGAGCCATTCTAATCTCGCTCAGACTGACGTCCGGGATATCATCGGAATAGTGTCGGATAAGACTTGCTCTTGGATCGTTACTCACACTTGCGTGTGGCTCCAACGATGACGTGTACAGCTGCCCATAGAACCTCTCAATCTCACTCAAAATCTCAGGTGTCCCGGAAACGATGCTGCCACAATCGGTCTTCAGCTTCGACAGTTGGCTCTTTCTGGCAGACAGATCTCTGGCAAAGACTTTGGAGCCCTGGTTCCGCTCGATCGCTTCTTCAATACGAGCTGTATTGAAGTTGCAAGTCCCGCCGCATGCATTTGGAGATCTGTCTGTTCAGTTGCCTGTATGCTGTCAAATCTGCTGAAGACTGTAGCTTCATCTCCCGTCTAACAACCATGAGATTAAGAGTGTGATCGGAGAGTTTTTGTGTTCTTCTGGGACGGGTCTTACAGAACTTAGCTCCGACCACATGGACAGTTTCCACAAGCTTGTCATTCATATCGTCCACTTCATTGCAAACTTCTAGGCACTGAAAACGATTTTGTAACTCGAGCTGAAAGTTTTCGGACTTTGGATTAGAGCACGAGGGGACGGGCGTTGACTTCATTAGACGTGACCTCCAACTTAACGTTTAGGTTCAGTGTGCTCACCATTCGGTGATCGCTGCCAGTTTTCACCTCGCGATCACTGAGACATCACTGAACAGTTGTCGTCTGGTCGTCATAATGAAGTCAATCTCATTTTGTCGAACCGTCGGGGCTCGACCAGGTCCACTTTCTGTGGGGCCGCTTTTGGAAGAAAGAGTTCATCATAAAGAGTCCTCTTTCTCCATAAAGTCGGCCAGCTGCTGGCCCTTGGGTTCCGTTGCCCTATTCCGAATTTCCTACCAGCTCACCGCTCTTTCTTGTGCCTAGTTTTGCGTTGAAGTCTCCCATTAACACCGTATAGTGGGTTTTAGAGGAATGCATGGCTCTAGAGATATCCTCATACATTTCCTCCACCTCCTCATCGGCGTGTGCCGAGGTTGGTGCGTAAACCTGTATGACCTTCAGCGAATACCGTTTGGTGATTCTGAGTATAAGGTACGCAACCTCGTCGACACACTCCTGATCTTTACATCGTTGTTAACGAGAGACTTGTGGACGATAAATCCGACACCTCCTTGGGACAGATGGTCGCCCTCCCGGTGAAACAAAAACAGAAACAGAAACAGAAACAGAAACTTTTTATTCAATATAGATTATAAATAATACTTATTGAAAGTCACTTTGTCTAATTACCACTGGTTCGAAAAAAAACCTCTGTCCTGGGAAGAACCAGCAAGAAACCCAGCGGGACTTTTTTTAAATAACAGCTACAATCATGTATATTACACAATTAACCACACAAAACAAATTAGAAACAGCCTGGCAGCGAACACCTCATTCCCAGGGTTATTATCATCCAAATTCCTTAACATTATAATAACCCTTTTATACAAACTATGTTTAATAAAGTTTTTGAATTTTGAGCAGGTCGAATTTTGTATATTTTCTGGGATTTTGTTGTAAAAGCGTATACATCGCCCCACGAATGAATTACTGACTCGGTGGAGTCGAGTAACTGGTACTACTAGCTTGTGTTTGTTCCTAGTATTTACAGAATGAACATCACTTATTTTTGTATAACTACTTTTATTTTTGTGTACGTACATTACATTTTCATAAATGTATTGAGAGGCCAAAGTTAATATATTAATTTCCTTAAATTTTGTCTGAGCGACTTTCTAAATTATTTAAATTATTATAACTGCTAGAGATTACCTCTATTGTCTCATTTTCTAATTTAAATTACTTGGAACTGATTCCAAATTACATATTAAGTCATTACACTGCTCAAAAAGAAGCAGATGTCGGTGTAGCCAAGTCCTTGGCTGAGTTAATATATAAACAATAAGATAGCACATTTGCTATCTGTCTTAAATTATATTTGGATAGGTAATACCTATCTCTAGTCAAAAATTTCTTAATTAAATTATTTATGTCTATTAAATTAATTATATTATTATAATTATAACAATTAGATGTCAAGTTTATATTGTTATTAAATGAAAAGTTATTCATTAATAAATTTAAATTGTATCTTATTTTATTTTCCTGTGGCCAACCCTGTATGTAAGGCAATGTAAACAAGATAATTTTATGTACATTTAAAGTATTTAGATGATCAATATATTTTAATAATTGAGTTTTGTTTACATTGCCTCTTCTCCCAACAAGAATTATTAATGTGCTATTAGGGCAAACTTACTAGTTAAAACTTTATTCATTATATGACTAAAGGATGCTCCAGGCATACAACAATTACTAACCTGATGTCCTTTTAAACAGTGATAGAATAAGTTGCCGGATTCGAGGATTACCGTGTCCTCTCCTCTCTTCGGACCTCGGATAGTCCTATTATATTCCAGCGTAACTTATCTATCTCTTCTTCAACTCCAGAATCTTCTCGTCAGTCCTCAGGGTGCGTGCGTTATATGTTGCCAGGTCGAGTCGTCGTAGGTGGCAACCGAACCTCCACCGGAGATTCTTAGCACCCCCTGCCCCGCCGTTACCATGGTCGCCACCGTAGCCAGGAATAGCGGGGCCGCCGGGACTGGGGCCGTTTATTTGTGTCGTCGCTCATGGGGTATATTGCCATAGTTGCCACGCTTGGCGAGCGGGTTGGCAACCGCAGTTTTTTATTGTTTTTGGCTTTATCAAAAGATGCTGCTGCCCATCTTCTGTATCAGTTTCCTTTGTCGCCTCTTACGACACCCACGGGAAGATATGGGGTAGTGGGTATTCTTACCCGCCACTACACGGGGATAATAATATGTACAATCTACATGAAATCATTCACCTGCTAAGTCTATAGTAGTTCCCTTTCTATATATTAGTTTACGGCAGTGCAACATTAAGATACACGTCTTCAACGAACCTTTCCGTAAACCACCACTGTCCTATCCTGTCCTAAACTATCCTAAGGGTCCCCCGCGTAAACCAAGAGTACCACGAAGGAAACTGTAGGCCTACAACTACAATAACTACTTCTAAAACATAAGCGAAAGTGGTACGTCAGGATCGGTCTCTTGCCCGGCGGGAGATCTCCTTCTCCTTCCACGGGCTATTTCTACCGCCAAATAGCAGTGCTTGCATTGCAGTATTATGGGTACCGAGACCCAGTATAATTAATGGTGACAACGCATCTGCAGCCTTCTTTTTTATTTGAAGTTGGTTGCAGGTGGTATGGGCTGCAATAGCCACTTACTATCAGATGGACAAGTGACAACACTTGTAGCTCGTTTGTCACTTCAGTTTTAAAAAAAATTCTAATGGGGGCCGCAATACCTATATTTTGCTTACCGGTTCGTTAACCTTTCTTCCTCATCGGTTTTAGATTCTTAGAAAGTTTTCAGAAGCTATAAATATGTGGAATATTTATTCTTTTTAGCTTTTTGATGTCACTTTTTATTTTTCAAAAGTTAAATTTTTATGTGTCAGGTGATCAAAGTGTGTTAACAATTTTATTATCTTGCGCAGTTTATGATAATACATTACGTCATGGCCCGATGACTTCATTGTCGACTAATAATGGCTCATTATATTTACAGCGAGCCCAAACATTAGCAGGAAAAAAAAACAATCATAGCTGAATCACTACATAATTTATAGCTTTTTGGAATTGTTTATTATTATTCTTGTATACATATGCGAACTATTTGTAAAAGAACTGTTCAAATACCGCCCTCAGAAATACAAATACATAAAATTCGTATAATTTTTTTGAACCTGCGATTCTCAAGATTCTGTATGGCTACATGAAAAAATATAGCGAAGTTTTTCTGTCCTACCCACATTTTTGTAATTACAGTACTACTAATTTTTATTATTTTGTAATCGCAGTACGAATACAGACCCTGTTCTACCGTTCGTGACCACCCTACAAGTAGTGTGCATGTTAACTTGAAATTTTTATTTATAAACAAGATAGTTTATAGCAATTTTAAATTAGATCTGATATACCGAATTCGTACCTCGCCACACCAATGAAATGCGTGGTAATGCATTAACATTTGTCAGAGTCGATCGGTATCACATTCAATTTGGGATAATTTCAAATAAAAGTGGAAGCCTTATTTACTCGTATTTTCAAAAACTGCAATAACAATATATCATTATTGATATATTTGAACTTAAGTTTAAAATTTGGGTTCCCTTTGAAAAATAACTCTGTATTATAATTACAAACGAACACACAGCCCACCTGCTTCGAATGCCTCGTTTCCAGTAAAAAAAGGTCTCCGGTTCTCTACACACAGCAGCATTACACTGCTATTTTATTCTGGTAACCTGCGAGAGCGTGGTCCTTCCCCGGCCGAGCCGACCCATACGTGCTACAACCATAATATAAGTAGTTGCAGCGTTGCTCTACCACGTATATTTTTTTTATTTACAGTTTTAGTGTTGCTTTACTACATGCCGATATCGAATTGGAACATATCATGAGGTAACCGGCACGTCTTAGCTATTAAAAATATTACGAGGACAGGTAATGTCCACCAACACTCAAACAGCGTGGTGAACTAATCCCTGCTTCAAGACACTTACGTGAAACCAAGTGAGACCTCGTTAGAAATGAAGTCGTGCCCTGGCAGAGAAACATTTATATGCTGCCAAGTTTTTCTAATACCTTTAAAATATTGTTTTAGCTATGGAATCCGAATAGTTGGATACTTTAGAAAGGCGTCGCGCTATGGTATACGTGGTAGAACCATGCTGCATCTATATCATGGTTGTTGGTTGACGGTCGGGTAGGACCGCTCTCTCACAGAATACCAACGTAAAATAGCTGCTGTTTTATATGGCGAGTGTAGAGAGATCCTTTTTACTGGAAATGAGGCATTACATCTTAGCCCTCAGGAGTGACAACACATCTGCTTTTTGATACTTAAAGTAAAGTTACAGCCTATATACGTCCCACTGCTGGGCACAGGCCTCCTCTCATATCCGAGTGGGTTTTAGGGCAAGGAAATGTCCGTCGCGCTGCCCCAATGCGTGTTGGCGAACTTCACGTCTTCGAAATATTTTTTTTCTTATTTCTCAGATATGCAGATTTCCTCACGTTGTTTTCCTTCACCGCCGAGCACGTGGTAAATCAGCACTTAAAATTGCAATTAACAATTTCGTTGGTAACAGCGGGGATCGAACCCGGGTTGCTCGCGTACTGTGAAATTTACAGCGAGCGCTGACCATCTGAGCTATCTGAGCATCTCGGCTCTCATTTTGATACTTAGTTGAAGATAAATGTAATGTGATGTCTATGGGCAATAGCATCCACTTACAATCAGGTGGAGGGTGTGCTCGTTTGTAACCCTTATTCTATATATAAAAAAATTATGCATGAACTTAGTCTTTTAATATAAGCCGTCATGTCATTTCTTATTATCAATGAGATGATGCACACAAGTAACTGATTTATTTGTTTATCACGTGCATGGCATTGAAAAAAAACCTCAAGAAAAAAACAGAGATTTCCTACAATAACAAGTTAAATCGTTATTAAAAACAAAGAACCTATCTAGCATCATATACAAATTGTGAGTATATTTGGAATGTAATATCTTATATGTGATAGTCTTCTTCGAGTAGTCCCAAATAGTCACTGAGTCAGTCTGCGAAATTTGACATTTCCCGTCAAATTTCATACTTAACATCTTTTTATTCATAACAAAATCTATGAAGTCCTAGTGAACTGAACATAGGCTTCCCCCATAGACCTCATAGTTGCCACGCTCGTCAGGCGGGGTTGTCAGTCGCAGTTTTTTTATTATTTTGAATTATAAGAAAAGTGCTGCTGCCTATATCCGTTCCATTTACATCTGTCGCCTCTTACGATACAAACAGGATGATATGGGGTAGAAGATTATCTTACGTCGCCAAAAACGGAGAATTTACATTTTAGTTCGCATATTTTCCGCAGGGCCTCTTTCGTGAAACAATACACGGTACAATTGATTACTTTTTGGCCGCAAGTTTTTGACAGTCCATGTACACCATATTTGTTTGCTGACTTCATAACCGCATCAACACACCAGCTAAAAGATTAGACATGTGAACCTCATCAGCACGCACTGGAGCAGCGCGGTGCATTCTTCCCCTCGGCCTTTGTGCAGCAGTGGAACTTTTAATATAGGTAGCTTCTTTACTGTTATTAATTTTAATGTCTTGTAAACAATAACCATATCTATTGATAACCAGAAGGACCTACCGGCTTCACCCACCAGGTGTGAGCAAGTGGGTGCAGGTGGAATTCCAGTTTGCCTTGACTTGATGAATTATATGACTAGTGACATTCTCTTATTACTTATCTGTACTTTGGGTCATTTAAGAAACAGCGACAAGTGCTGATATGTAAATATAACATTTTAATGAGAAAAATTCTATGTAAAACCAAACATAAACATAATACAATATATACGCCGATTTTACTTATTATTTTGACGTGACACGATTTGTTGATGCATCAGTTTAGGAACCAGGTATATACAGTACATTGGATTGTTAGTTACCTCATAAGCTACTTTATTTAAATAAAAATAAGTTTAATTATCATGGAGTAAATAAAAAAAAAATATTATTATCATTTTAGTTTAACTCAAAAGAAATGTGTACATTAAAATAAAAAAGAACAATAGTTGGCAGGCTCATCGTGTACTGAGAGAGTAAGAACGATGCTATTTTTCAACTTCAGTAAATAACGTAGTCCTTGCCATACCAAAAAGACTTGATTATGAAAAAAAATTATACAATATTGAACAAATAATAAAAGAATGAATTAAAATACAGTATACTTTCATTTTATAATGTATGTAATTTCTTATGCATTTATTATTCCCACATCTATAATATGCATATTATCGACTCTTGCAAGAACATTTTATAACACAAACATTCTTATGCAATTATGTATGTTAAATAGTTAGAGGTAGGGTAGATGTAAATAAAACACTGATACTTATTGACCTAAAAATGAAGAAACATTTATTTTCAGTATGTCTTTTGTAAAATTTAATAACAGAATGAATCAAATGTGGTAGTAATAGATATATAACAGAGCGGAGACTTCCATTCGATAGAATTAGTTACACCAACAATAGAAATATAATATTTATCATTTACACATACAATTCAATGCAGTACCAATAAATCTAATTTATTCGTTTACTGAGTTAGTTAAATTTAAACATCCATAATATGATCATCAATGTACAGGGAGCGACGCGCGACGCGCGCTAGCTACGGACAAACTTAGATATTTAATTTTTTTTGGGATTTTTCGATTTTAATCATCACGTACTTTATAAATATCTCATACTTGAAAAAAATTTACATTAAAATGTATCGGAAAGTGCGGGCGAAGGCACCGCAAAGAGCAGGGCGACGCAGTCATGCACGCACGCACACATACATAATTGTACACGCCGACGTAGCGACGGAAATATACACAAATATAAATTATGAGCCGACACGAACCCGAGATATACCATCACTCGCGACGCACTCGTTCGCTTCGCTGTACGCCACACGTCCACTTGCTTACAGTTACATTAACGGAATACTTTAAGTCTAAATAAGGGATGCGCGGGGGCGGTCGCGATCGGCGCCCGAGACCGGAGACCGGAGACCGGAGATCGACCGAGACCGCCCACGCGCCCGTGCGCGATACACGATACAATTATACCATTAAACTGAAACGATGACAATATTTAATTTATCGCAAACACTAGAGAAATGCAGGTCCAATACGATGGTAATATTGTGTGTCATGAAACAAAACGTATATTTAAATTCTCTGCTTTTTACACACACACTAGCCGGCGGCTCACTTTGACGTCATCATGGTGACGAATTCTGGAAACAAACAGAGGGCAATGATTAGTACGTGTTGTTGGAAGCGCTTCTCCCTCGCAAACATATCTAAATGAAACGTGAGAGCGGTAACGTTGACATAGAACAGTAGTAACCGACAGAGATAGAGATGCACTATTGAACAGATACCTGTTAGACAGTGAACCACTAGATAATGGTATAAATGAGCTTAGAATCGAACACCAAACAAATGCCTTCGCGATAACCGCGCAAGGCATGTACTTGATGGTATACAAACAAACAGAGACCATAGGAAACCGTCGTCATGCCACTACATAAGGGTTTATGCGAAATACCACCCTCCGGTTATCGACGGACGCGGAGACCCGTTGCGAAGAAGTTTGCTGCTCGTTAGTGGAAACACAAAGCTATGTACAGTGTAGTAAAGGCGGTGAGAGCAAGCGGGGGAAATCGCCAGGTGGTATTTCTATAAAAAACTTCTAAACAGATATTAGAAACATGCACCAATCTACAGGAAGGGCGTTGCAAGGTAGAATAAGGGTGACAAACGAGCACACAGTCCACCTGATGGTAAGTTAATTCTGTGGCCCATAGACATCTACATCTATCCTCGATTAAGAATCAATATGCAGATTCATTGGCACCCCCGAGGACTAAGATTGAATGCCTCGTTACCAGTAAAAAGGATCTCCAGCATTGAGCTGCTATTTTACGCTGGTATTCTGTGAGAGCGTGGTCCTTCCCCAGTCAAGGCGACCCATAATATAGCTGTAGCATGGCTCTACCACGTAAAAACGTTGCAGACGGTCGAGAAGTTAGAGGCACAAGAGTAGAGTGTGGTGACCTAACAGGTGGTGAGAAGAGGTGGGTGGAGGGTAGAGGGTGACAGAGGGGGGGCGGCTAACATGTCCAGAAACAGTTAATAACGAGCAGCAAACCATTCAAACACTGTCAGTACCTAGTGGTGTGACCGCACTCGACGTGGACTACTAGGGGAAAGGTTTCGAGATCACAGCGCTATTGCAGTCTTTTCTTATGGTTAGTTAAGGTAACGGTCGCCGCGCGCGAATATGATTTGCGCGAGGGCGTGGAAGTCTGCAAGAGAGAAACGCCCTGTCGGTTGAGACTGTCGCTTGCGGGCGGGGTCACCAGGCGTTTATTTTACTTATTTTTCTTTTTTAACACGTTATTCCCACACTACGATTTTCTTTTGTATCCTAGAGACAGTTCACAACCATCCAGACCCGGGACAAATATTTGTGCGGAATTAAAACCCGGGGCCCTCAGTGCCGCAACTCATTGCACCACAGAGCCGTCTGGCTTTTGTTCCGAATGTGTGACATCTACTGACAACTCAATACACAAGTCCTAAAGTGTTTATTTCAACATGAAAAGTTCCTCTTTGTGCGAGCAAAAGCAGCAAAATTAATTAACACCTAGTTGTTCGAAATCGTGGTATAATATCTCCCCATGTTCTCAATTTTGTAGCGTTTTTAATCGAACAGCCTGGCAACCCCACGTACCGCCCACTCGTGTTACAATTGCATTAGTTAGAGAAATGGAACTGTTATATCAATAGTTCTGCAGAACATTTTAAGGGAAGCTACTTATAAACACCTCCCCCATAATTACACGCATGCATAAGATCAATACTCAATACCCGTATATTCGACACGGACAATTGAAAATACGCATGCAAAACTACGAATTTCCCCATCACCTTTCTCTATATAGATTTCTTTATATCAGTTGTAAGTGTGATGTAATGCAATATTAATCTATGTTCAGTAGAAATTGTAGACTGGGAATAAATATTCACAGTTAAACTTTGAAGTACTGAACAGGAAATGTGTAATAAAATAAATAGGAAATCAACTTTTTCTTTGATTATACAACTAAAAGAAAAACTTGATTTTCTACTCGACTAGCACATAGTGACCGGTTCGAAAGTAACTTTTCACATTCACTAATTCATATTTTTCTTCTATACAACTTATTGACATTTCCATTTGCTATGTAGTTACGTCGTTAAATGTTTTAATAGCAGTGAAAAAAACATGAAGATGCGCAAATTCATATCATTGGCTTAAACCCACTACCGCAATTCTCAGGCCTGACAAATTTGATCAAGATTGCCTTGGCCATGAGTGTCTTTATTTTACTAATGCCATTAAATCTTTTATGTATGGACCAAATGATTAATCGGGGCAATATTTATAATGCCCGGACAATATGAAAAAGATTAAATTGGGTTATGTAATTAATACTGATTTAAACTTAATTTTTTATCACATTGTCTGGTTGTAAAACCTAACCTATCTTTTTCTTACTCTGCCCAATAACTAACGGACTTTATTCATAAAAGCCGGTCAATTTAATTATTTCAATAGTTTTTATCGAATTGTCTATTCATATTGGGTATTTTTCTAATGGTCTGGACATTATGAATCCCTATTAATCACTTGGTACATAACAGATCAAGTTTACACTGTTTACAGATAGAAGCGCTGGCGACTTTTATAATAGACCAAATCTTCTAGAAGCAAATTTTTTCAACCGTTCGTGAGTATTATTTACGCAAAGAAATTAGCGCATCCATAAATCAACTAAGGTATACAGGGAAACTGGTGCACGCGTAATTAAAAATGTCCAATAGCTGAACAAACACTAAACGGGGATGAGATTTAGCGATGAATATCGCGATTTAACACCGTAATAAAGAAGCTCTTCGTTTTACTAGAAATAAAACCATAAGTGCGATTGTGTAACTCTGCTTGGAACATTTGCCGGTGGAAATAACTCCGCAATTGTATTATTTAATTTTTATTACAAAAAAAACTGATATGTTAAAATAAAATATTAAAAAGGCGCCTGCTTATAACCGATACAGACACATTTATCAATACTAGAAAACCAAACGTCAAAATGAAGTCAACCACGATTTCCACCAGTTTCACAATCGCTCTGTAGTTAAAGGCTTGTCTGGAATCATTATCCTTTTATGCAGTTGTTTGTTATAAAGTATACCGTATCGTCAATGAGCTCACTATGTCTAAATGTTGTCATGTGACATCAGTTATAGGCGTGATTAACAGTTTGCTGGCCTTTAGGAGGGTTGTATTAAATAATTAATTTACAGAAAAACTCTAATTCGTATGCGAGGGCGTGATAGGCGCCAACATGTAGCAACATCCTTATAATCTCTTGTCACAGAGTTCTGCTTAAAAAGCTTGCGTTTTAAGCCATACGTTACATTGTTCTGTAGTAGTTTTTATTTTATTTATTGTCGACAAGACCAAAAAAATTACCTTGTAAAATCAATATAACATACGGCCGATTTAAGTTGCAAATTTTGTGTATAATATTAATATAAAATAGAAGCAAGTTTTGATGAATTTGTGTTATAAGGTGTGGGAAAACTAATTCACTTCATTGAATATTTGCCCTATGGTCTCAACAATGCCCCTTTTCCTTTTCAATTAAAATTTTGTAATATGGGATTTCGCACAATTATAGGATAATATATTTTAGTCATAGAATACATTCAAAAGATATCTAGATATCTGTCGAATGTAAAATAGATTTTCTGAATAAGCTACGATTTCACGAGATAATACATTCATCATACTATACATAATATATATATCAAAAAAAGAAAAATGTAGCATCAGTGAAGCGAATCTTAATCTTAATAATCTATAAGATTGGAAATAGTGTAGAGTGCACAGACATACTCGCACACACAGACAAACGTACTCACCCTCGTAATTGACCTGACCGTCGCCGTCGATATCCGCCTCGCGGATCATTTCGTCCACTTCCTCGTCTGTGAGCTTCTCGCCAAGGTTGGTCATTACATGGCGCAGTTCCGCGGCGGATATGAATCCGTTGCCGTCCTTGTCGAAGACGCGGAAGGCTTCGCGGATCTCTTCCTCGCTATCCGTGTCCTTCATCTTGCGCGCCATCATCGTGAGGAACTCGGGGAAGTCTATCGTGCCGTTACCTGGAATTGAAACAATGACCTATTAGTTTTACTTGTTAGACCAAACTTAAGAGTGTTATACATATGCTTAAAACGCGTAAGTGATAAATTATAGCTTAAATCCATCATTCACTACAGCCTATTAAAAGTGCAATACTTAACATAAATCTCCCATACATAGTTCACCTTAGGGGTGGATCTATTATTATACATCATGGTTACAGTTTATATAGAATGGGGCAGGGAGGATTTAACGTAGTTGCCACGCTTGGCAACCCCAGTTTCTTATTATGTATTATTAATTGTTACCGGGTAGATGCTGCCACCCATCTCCTATTTCATTTCCTTGTGTGGCCTCCTACAACACGCATCGGATGATGATAATAATAGGTTAGTAGCATGTGTCAATCGTGAATGATTTGTTCATTTGTCCCGGGTCGCATCAAAGTATTGATTAAGCATTTACATTTTTTAAACGTTCCGGATCAAACGATTGACGACCTACACGACCAAAGAGTATAAAATTATCCATTTGAATGATAATCAACCCCAAATGGCCCGGTTCGTAAGACTAATTATGTAATACTTGAATGATCGGATCATTAGAAATAAATGCAACATGTCTAGTTAGCAGATTTTCTTACGTCGCTAGTGCACGGCTTTGTGATAGTAACGGCTTAAGTAATTACAGACATATTTCGGAATTAAATACCCACCAGTGCATAAATACATTCTAATACACATCTTTCCTTGTAGTTATTGCAAATTATCATAACATAATATGTTATGGAATCATAAATGACAGAACAGTTAATTAGTTTTTTAGTTTGAAGATTGCAAATACACAAGGGAAAATAGGATACATTAGAATTTAATACAGCAAAACAGTATTGGGGTTCACAACAGCAAGGAACCTTAGTGCAGTTGTTTCCAAATCACTGGATAACAAAAGGAAAGCGGTAAAATGAAATTGTATTTTCATTAGTGTCCAACAACTGAAGGTTGATTTCTGGCCGAAGCCGATTAATCGGCTATCGCCATAACCTTCAGCCGAAGCTGAAGGCTTATACACCCTAAGAAATTCAGTTCAAGATTATATATAAATTAAGGGTTTATATTGACTGTATAATATAAAAAGGTAATTTTAATCATATATAGAAGTTGATGTAGAGATGATAAAAATTGCGTTGCCACGTCTATTGCGCTCTCTCTCATTCGTAAAAGTTAGTTTAATTACGGCGCTTGCTACAAACCTTCGGCTTCAGCCAAAACTTCGGCCCATTTTGGCCGAAGCCGAAGGTTTCGCCGAAGGTGTTTGTTTTGGCCGAATTGGCCAAAGCCGAAGCTTCGGTTGGACATTAATTTTCATAAACAGTTATATACGTAAAGTGAAATTTTCCAGATGCTGCCGATATTGCTTCCGAGAATAATGAGCCCGATCAAAAGAAACTGCGCTGTTTACAGATAGCGTACAAAGACGAGCGCCGGTGGACTTTGAATGCGCCGACGATTTACAGTTTGCCGCCGGGCTGAGTCTATTGTTACATTATGGATTTAGATTTATTTAAAAATCTACGATAGCGACTAAACTGGAACAGCCTTTCATATCCCTTATAAACATTTAGGACTTTATTTACATTTTTGTTTCTAAGTATAGAACATTAAATTAACATTTTTATAGTTGAATTTCATCAGTCTAGTTATATTTTTCTAACAAATATAGTCGACATTGTTTTGCTAACAGCACATGTGTGTCATTGTTTGCATATTCAAAAATTTTGTTTCATCAACATCATCTTTTCAGCTGTTCTGCTCTGCTAATTAAAATTGTGACGCTATGCTAAAAACTTTGTTAATAGACATTAGAGGGTGTTATGACATCTATTCACAAGTCCCACTGCTGAACATAGGCTTCCCCCAAGAAATACTGTAAAGCACTGTCCTGAGCCAACTGCATCCACCGACATTTTGCATCTCTTACCAGGTAAATACTATCTACAGTATCTATAGTATAATACCATCAAGCGGGGGACCGCCCTACACTTCGCTTACCGGATGCTGCCACTCAAGAACCTTTTATCTGCATCCTTTATCGGTTCTTCGAGATATTAGACCGGCCTACTACTACTTCAGCTTACTTTTTTATATTTTTTTCATAGAAAACATAAAATCGTAATAATCAAATCGTATATAAGATCTCAAGAGAGTTGTTTAACATAATAAGTCGTACATTATTTTGCATTTTCATCGAGTTGAATACAAATTATTCATGCGGCGAAGTTAACGCGACAACCGCCACTGTCAAAAAATGGTAATCAGCAGCAATTAGACTTGACAATTAATTACACTGTTACATATAGTTTAAATGCAACACACATCAAATATATAAGTAATACAATTTAATGACGAAAAATCGATTTGCTTTCAGGGTAGCCGTGAAATTATACTGTTTTTTTCCAGATCACGATTAAAGTTAAACTCATTTTTGTGATGGAATAAACACAATTATATTTAGGTTTTTATATTTAGTATAATAATAATATAAAATAAAAATTGTGATATTATCACAAGTGTTTATCGAAATCACAAAAATAAAGCTGGAGTTTCACCAAGTGACAACAATCGCAAATATTAATTATAAAGTTAAATTCTTATTTAATAAGTTACTTTCGTTAACGGTAAAAATATGATGTGCAACATGTAATTTCATTTATAACAATGTATAGAAAGTCCACAGCTGAAATCAGGCCTCCCCTATAGATGGCCCTCATAGTGGGGAATTTGCCATAGTTGCCACGTTTTACAACCACAGTTTTTTAATTATTTGAGTTTTTATAAATAAGATGCCGTTGCCTATCCCCTGTTTTATTTACCCTTTGTCGCTTCTCGCCTCTATTATGTGGTTAGTGGATTCTTACACCACTAACTACTATATGCGGTAAAGCCATGCTGTATACGTGGTAGAGCCACTCTGCAGCTATATTATGGATGTAGCAGGAAAGGGTCGGCTCGATCGGGGAAGCACCACGCTCTCACAGAATACCAGCGTAAAATAGCAGCTCAATGGTGCTGTGTTTCGTATGGTGAGTGTAGAGAACCGGAGACCCTTTTTACTGGAAAAGCGGCATTCCATCTTAGTCCTCAGGGGTGGCAACGCATGTGCATTTTGATTCTTTAATCGAGGATAGATGTAGATGTCTATCATATAGATGTATACCACAGCATCAATTTACCATCAGGTGAACCGTGTGCTCGTTTGTCACTCTTATTTTATAAAAAAAAAAACTACACGGTATGTATACGTACATAGAACATGAATATGTAGATACTATCGTAAATAAACTGACGTAAGAGAAGCTATCACTCCAAATGGATCGTGAAAGTCGAACTAATGCAATAGCATCTTGAAAATTGCCAGACCAGAGACATTGTGCACGTCTCAAGGCGTCGAGATCGTCAATTCTGGCAAGTACTCAACATAGGAGTGGTATATTATCCAGCACGGCTAGGCATGGGCTGGGGACAAAAATTTTATCCCCCGATTATATCCACTGACAAGAGATAAATTTACCTTGTCCTTATGCCAAAGCACGGCAACGGGGGAAGTATATCACCGTTTGACATAACGAGTAGACATATATCCCCCGTCCGTAGCATGGAGCCAAATGAAAAATAAAAAATTATGCTTTTTTGACATTTGAAAGGTACAATTTTATCCTAGTTCATTGGACGTGGGTTTAAATTTATATTCATACCAAAAAATCTATCTAACGTCTAAGTTTTAATCTCCCATTTTATCTACTGTGGATATTATATCCACCGGTGTGCCCATGCTCGAAGGGTGGATAAAACTAAGTGAGGGGATAAACATTTTCTCCTTTTGCCGGGGATAAAATTGTCTCCTGTCCATGCTAGCCCTGCAGCAATGGACTGTATATGGGATGATGATGGATATTAATTTATTTGGATATATTTAATTATAGAATAATATGTTTTCCACCGTGCAATGTTAGCTCGGGTGCTAAGCGCTTGTCGTAAATTTCACAGTAACTGAGCCCAGCCTAGGTTCAATACCCGGCCCGCTCCAATAAAATTATTAATTATAATGTTAAAATGATTTACCATGTGCTCAGCGGTGAAGGAATACATGAAAAAAAATTCAGATACATGTGAAGTCCGTCACAAGCATTGGGGCAGAGTGGCAGACAATTCCTTGCCCTAAAACCCTATCAGAAATGAGTGCAGTTTACTTTGTGTTTTCCAACCAACATAAAAATACAACCCGTTATCCGGCAGTTTTAAAATGAGTAAATAGTAAATAACCGACACTTGCTACTTAAATAGGTAAAATGATAATTAACCACAAAAACAGGAAAATCATTGACAAGTAAAAAAAACACGTGTGGCCTGTATAGAAGTACAAACTTGCCGGCGCATACATATAACAGTTTGATTTTCATATCCTCCGTATGTGTGAAATCGGCGTATACCGTGCTATTCGTTCTTGGTACAAGCCGTTAAAATTTTACAATTCATATGCCGAAATACTCAAACGCTACTAAATTTTAAGACTCGTGCTGTCTCTATCACTTTAAGTCAAAGTGACTGTGACACAACGAAACTTAACGGCGTCTTAAAATTGAGTAGCGTTTGAGTATTTGGGCAATAAACACTTTCGTGTGCAAAGGTGACAAATGCGTAGAATCGATACTTGCGTATTACATGCTCCCTGGATGGACACAAACAACGTGGCGGGATCTTTTTAGCAATAACTATATAAAACCTTAGTGTGGTGAATAGATCAGCTAGAGGTGTAAATAATAATATCCTCCAAACCGAATTTCAGTCACGGCGGCCAGTGTCAACGGAGACTAGCCATCTGCGCAGGACAGGATTATAGTGCCCGAGTGTATGCGCAAGCACAGGTGCACTCTATATTCCCTCACTTTTATATTCCGATGTGACGATAATCCGACAAGACCGGAGAGAGATCAGGCGCAGGACCAACGGCTTCACTTGCTTTCCGAGGGTGAAACACCGCTAAATTCGTGACTCCGGGCTGCTACTGAGAATATCTTGTCAGAAAAACCCTATCACTGATTTTGGCCCGACCGGGACCATAAGATCATCAGTCGCGTTTACGACCATTAGACCAAAGAGGCAGTCAACAACAATAAATGTATTATTATTCCCACAAACACCACGAATATTTCCTGCAGATACGCTTCAAAGCCAAAACTGTAAAACGTTACGAGGTTACGACCCTTTAGCTAATGCGTCGCAGTGCAAGAGATTAACGGGTGTTCTTAAACGGTTTATTAGGTTCATTAATAATTCACTGTCGCCCTGTTTTGGTTAATTTATTTAAAACTCTTGCGAGTATTCTTGCCTTATAAACTTGTAATCTATAATCCGATAACGAGGTTGGCAGTCTCCGACGATATATTTATAATTTAAATTTTAAACGTACAAAATCTGACTTTGGCCAAGTTCAAAAACTGTATTAAGCATTTATCGTTTATAAACGGTTATTATAATATTAAGGAATTTATGAATGATAATAATAATCCCTGGGAATGAGATGATCGCTACCAAGTCATTTCTGATTTGTTTTGTGTTGTCAAATTGTGTCACTTAAATTATTGTAAACTGCTCTTTTAAAAAAAGTCCCGCTGGGTTTCTTGCTGGTTATTTTATTTATAATCTATGTTGAATAAAAAAAATATTTTTCTACTAGCAATCCACCCCGGCTTCGCCTGGACAGGATCTATTAATGTAGCGTTATTTACATTTAAGATAGTCAAAGATTAATTATGTTATCAATTTTTATACTAAAAAAAATCTAAGTTTTTCGGATAAAATATAGCCTAGATCCCTCCCAGCATTACTGCTGCTGCTCTATCTGTTCGTAAAGTTTCATCACAATCCGTTCAGCAATTCCGCCCGGACAGTAAGACAAATTTTTTATAAATGGTTATTTATGTTTTAATAGCATGCAAATAACACCCTGAGCTTAATGGAAGTCAGTTATTTCAATATTACAGACAAACGATTCAATTTTAATTATCTGTATAGTATAAATTATGTGATATAAATATAAGAAACTGTACAGACATACTTGAACAAAAGCATATAATAATAATAATATTAAAATTTAAGAAAACTCACGCATTGATCATGAGCTGTGATGATTCTAAAAAGAATGATCCTGGTGATCCTGATCAGGATAGTAGAATAAAGTTATTAAATTATTGTATTGTCTTCGCTCCTTAATACGAGTGCAAATCATTATAACATACAGGTGTTTGTATGTATGAAAATTCCCCATCCTATCTCGACGGGGTGAACGCTCTGTGGAACGTTGCAAAAATAAGCACGGGTTAAGTTTGGCGAGTCTAATTCCGGGACAACCTTTCGCTGTTCCCGCCGCTATTTATACCTCAGTCGGGAACGCGTGCCCAGCCGTACCGCTGCCCCACTTGCATCCGCAATGCACCTGGGTAGCGTAGCGTAGCGACTAGAGACTATCTGGTACACATGTGAATTGTTAAAGAATGAGATTTTTACCACGCTTGTTACATAACATTATTGTTTAGCATTCGTTCCTTACTTCTTACTTATCCACGTGGTAGAGCCACGCTGCAGCTATATTATGGTTGTAGCACTAATGGGTCGGCTCGACCGGGGTAGGATCATCATCATCATCATTACAGCCCTTCACAAGTCCACTGCTGAACATAGGCCTCCCCCAAGGAATGTCACAAGCACGGTCCTGAGCCACCTGCATCCATTGACTTCCTGCATGTCTTACCGGGTCGTCACTCCATCTAGTGGGGGGACGACCTGCCGGTACGAGGCTGCCACTCGAGAACCTTTCTTCCCCATCGGTTGTCGGTTCTTCGAGCTATATGGCCGGCCCATTGCCACTTCAGCATACTAATTCTTTGGGCTATGTCGGTCACTCTGGTTTTACTGCGTTTTTAAGTCTATCACGCAGAGAGACGCCGAGCATAGCCCTCTCCATAGCTCGCTGAGCGACTTTGAGCTTCCTCATACGGCCAGCAGTGAAGGACCACGTCTCAGATCCATAGGTCATCACTGGCAACACGCACTGGTTGTATAATCTAGTTTTAAGGTTTTGAGGTATGTCTGACGGGCAAAAGTCTCTCGGTCAAAGTTGGACTTACCTAGTCGGACTATTTGTCCCAGGTAAAAATATTCGTCAACAACTTCGAGCTTAGTGCTCCCAACAACTACCGGCATAGGTGTGACCTGGACGTTAAACATGATTTTCGTTTTGTCCATGTTCATCTTAAGACCTATCCGTTGGGAGACACTATTGAGGTCATTGAGCATAGTGCTTAGGTCCTTCAGCGATTCTGCCATAAGGACTATATGGTCGGCAAATCGAAGGTGAGTGATGTACTCGCCATTGACGTTAATACAGTATCCTTTCCAGTTCAGTAGCTTGAAAACGTCTTCCAATGCAGCGGTGAAGACTTTCGGGGATATTACGTCACCCTGTCTTACACCTCTCTGGATTGGATAGGTTTCGTACTCTGGTTCTGTACTCGGATAGCCATCATAGCCCTACTGTACAAACACTTCAGCACCTCGATATACCGACAGTCCACTTGTTCTATTATATTAAACAGCCTATTTTATATATAACAGATTTTAATTCTTACTATTTATTTATTTATTTCTAGAATAAAAATATTTTTGAATACCACACTAAAATAAATTTTATTTTTGGTGTAAAGTTTAATTAGCGATAATTTAAATTTATCCTTGTTATTTTAGTATTTTCCGCAACTGAAATGCACGTAGCCTTTACGATCAATTAACTTGCTGTATTACCTACCACTCAGCTCAAAAGGAATAATTAACTTTAGTGTTTCAAGAGACGCTAACGATTTTAAAGTTTCACTCAGAATTATTTTAAAACGGAGGGTAGATCAATTATAACCGTCTGCATATTTTAACTCGGTTCAAAAGAAATAATTAACTTTTAGTGTTTTAAGAAATGCTAACGGTGTAACAAGTTTCACTCAGAATAATTTTAAAACGGAGGGTAGATTCATTATGATGCTATACATTACAAATAGCTATTCAAGTTCTTGGTATAATGTGCTATTGTTCCGTGTTTTGCCTTGAATGCAAACCGGTGTCGTTTTTTTTTTTCCTTTAACTTATCTCCGTACGATGGCGACGGCGACTCGTCGGCTGGTTCAACGGTTTTCAACGGACTTGTAACGTATTTATTAATATTTAAACGTGCATAATTGGCAAACGAAGTGACGCATCGTAACCGGTTTTGCTGATCAAGGTCGAGAAGTATGTTCATATTTTGTACATTTTAAAATCCGGTTAGTGAAGACTGAACTCTTACTTTCACGTAAACAGTTTACAACCAGTACTTACGTGGTAGAGCCACGCTGCAGTTATATTATGGTTATAGCAAGATTGGGTCGGCTCGACTGGGGTAGGATCACGCTCTCACAGAATACCAGCGTAACATAGAAACTCAATGCTGCTGTGTGTCGTATGGTGAGTGTAGGAGAACCGGAGACCCTTTTTACTGGAAACGAGGCATTCCATCCTAGTCCTCATGGCTGACAACGCATCTGCATTTTGATTCGCAAACGAAGATAGATGTAGATGTCTATGGGCCACAGCAACCACTTACCATCACGTGGCTGTGTGCTCGCTTGTCACCCTTATCCTATAAAAAAAAGTAGCTACTAATGTTTTTAACGATATCTGTTTTGTGAGATGAACGATGACGATTGGACTTGAAGTTTCCGAAACTATTAATATGCCGTGTTGTCGAGTTAAGACGCTTGGTAATAATAGTATCGCGTCATACAACTGACCAGTTTTCGTAAGTCAAATTTTAGCACATCTAAGGTACTACGGTGACCAGTGTTAACATAATTAAGTCCCACATTCCTTTGTCTTAACATCATATCATAATAACTTCTACAGTTTATGACCCAATAAAATAAAATATACAGTACAGATAATCGTACAATGTGCAGTTGAATAGTTTATAACAGCTTTTAGTGGTTAAGCCTAATGACTCCATCCACGACTTTTTCTGCCACCATGGCGGCGCCACTAGAAAGTGAGGTATAATATTTGACAGATTTCATAGCGGGGAAGTTAAAACAAATTGTAAAATTTATTGTTTCTTTCTGTAATATTACCTATATTTTATATTAATAACATTAAAAATAAATCAACCAAACCACAAATATTCATTAAAGTAGAAAAATTTAAAAAAAAAAGTTAAAAATGTGCAAAAAATTAAGGAGCAAACCACTGACGCATTGTTTTGTGTATTAATATAATACTCTAGAAACTGATAAACTTTTATTAAAAAACAACTTCTCAATTAAATTACATTGTGTAACAAAAAACTTTACTTCAGTGTCAACTATGAGCAGAAAATTATTAGCCCTCATTCTCAAAATATTAAGTTTCAAAGTTTATCGCAAAGTGGCAGTTGAAGACAATCTATTACATCATATTATTTCGTGGATGTTGTAAGTGGCGACGGAGGAAACTGATAGAGATGGACATCAGCATCTTTCTGATAACAACTCCATAATAATAATAAAAAACTGCGGTTGTCAACTCGCCTGCCAAGCGAGTATGTAGTTGCCAACTATAGCATATATCCTATGGGCAAAATTTGTTCTATCCTCACAAAATTTTGAAATCCATTTCAGCCTACACAAAAGAACCCTACCCCAGAATTCACCTTACACACCCTTAGCACTTTTTTAAGTATACACCTTAGGAAGTTAGGTAGCGGTGCACTATTAAAAGTGGCTAACTAAGCTAAAAAGTTTGCTAGGACTAGGTGGTTGACGATAGAAGTGGAATGGCGGATTCGAACCCACGACTTTTGGAGGTTCGCAGTCCGTATCCTTAACCCATTTAAGGTGACGAATTCTCAACTTTTAACTAGCAATATTTCATCACAATTATTTTATCAGTTCAGTCCACACTACTAAAACATACATTTATCTAAGCAAACTTAAGTTTAAACAGTCTAGACTTCTAGGCTGATGCCCGTTATAAGTTTTCTCAAGTAACTAACGATAACTAAACAATGTCATGTACTTTCTCAGATCATTATATATCCAAGTTACTGAAATTACATGTTCAAATCTTTCTAGTTTGTGCTCGTTAAATTATTCACAGTTACATGAGCAGGGCGACGACCGGACACGGCTCGATATCTGTGGCTACGTTTCTTGGATACCTAGGCACGGTATTAAGCCGTTGCTTTCTAGAACATTTCCGAATATATTTAAAACACGAGAAATTTTATATTTTCTTAATCATAAATATAAGCGAGCATTAAAACAATAAAGACATTGGTAATGATTTAAGCTCACTGCTCTATATTAGGGTCTATACATATATCCATCTGCTCAAGTTATTCTTTGGATACCGTCAAAGCATACGAAGAGGAAAAGGAGCAGTGACCAAGACACAAGTTGGTGACTTTTTGTCTACAAAAACGTAACCCTACAGTAAGATTTGTACCTGTATCATAAGACGTAAGGCGTTTAACATTCAGAATCCGCATATAGATAAACATCTGGACCCGAGACTATTATTTGTAGGCGATTGTTTTATTGCGAAGTTTTACTGCCCGCCATTCAAACCTGCGGCCATGCTTAGCCTAACGCTTATCTTGCGCTACAGAGCTACTGAATTGTTAATAGTGAAATATTTGCACGATATACTAATGTCGGGTGTTGGACTACTCATGATACTATGACTCGTGAGATTAATTCAGTTTGCTCAAACTATAACCTAAGCTGTTTAATGAGTAATAAGCACCCGATATGAGGATTTCTTGCAAATTTTTCTAGGTATATAGCATTGATATACATACTAGAAATCACGTTTACACGCGTTAGATGTGAGTCACAGAAGGCCAGTTAATTATCATTCCGCGTGGGCCTCCTGCGCAATGTGAGATCACTCGATGACCACTTTTTAATTAAATAATAATGAATAATACCAGTTAAATACCGTCGTAATACTATTGAAGTCTTGGTTCCTTTGCCATTATAAATATTATTTTATACTAGGATGGCAAACGAGAACACAGTCCACATAATAATAGGTGGATGCTGTGATCCATAGAAACCAGATTCAAAATCAAAATGCAGATGTGTCATTAACATCAATAACCCCCTTAGCTCAATAGAAGGCAATTATTTCGATATTACAGATAGCCACTTCAATTTTATTTATATGTATAGATTATGAACGAAAGTGAGTAATAAATTAAACGACGTTCTAGAACCTGGCGTCCTTGACTATAATCAGATATTGGCGATAAGCGAGCAGAAGCGAACCGAAGACGAAGCCGTACGAGCGAGGCCGGCCGACTCAAAATGGCGTCAGGTCTTTACCTACATTCCACGTATGTACGTCCACGTAAACGCCTGCGAAAAAATACTTTGCAATTTGCAATCGGGCTGCTAATTAACCTTCACAGCATATCAAAGGTCCATTGTTGAACAGGGGCCTTCCTCATAAGAAAGTTAATTGCACTAGTTGCCACGATTGACGTCGATTGTGACGAAAAAAGCAAATCCCTCTAGGGAGGGGCCGATGTCCAAAAGTGGCCTTTTACAGGTTGAAGAATAATCTTACTGGTGCTGGTGGAGATTTAACTCTGGTTGCTCTCCCACCATGAAATTTTACTTAAACACTTTTTGAAGCAAGAGTATGTACACTGCGCAATGCGTGTTAACAGACTTCACATGTCCTCGAAAATTTCAGAATGGTAAGTTTGTATGTCACTTCAATTTTATAAAACGAAAAAATATTCCTTTCCCGCCGAGAACGTGGTAAATCAGCACTTAAAATTACGATTAAATATTTCAGTAGTACCCCGCAGTTATCGAGTTTGATTACATACATACATATAATCACGCCTCTTTCCCGTAGGGGTAGGCAGAGACCACTTCTTTCCACTTGCTACGATCCTTACATACTTGTTTCGCTTCGTCCACTTTCATTATTACTTTCATACATGCTCTTCGGTTTAGGGTACTCTTGACCTGGCCTTTTTTCAAGACGTCCCTGATTTGGTCGAGAAACGTCCTCCTAGGTCTACCCCTTCCAACATTTTCATTCACACTTATGTCATGGGATACTCATTCCAATCTACCTGTCCGGTAGTTGTGGTATAGTATACGGGTATGCGACCCCGGCTTCCCTAGCTATTACTATCCTATCCCTTGCCCTCCTGGACGGTAATATCCTACATTTCCTATTTCCCACTCTAACTTACCAATCTTCCTTGTCACACCACCTATCCTTCCCTTTCCCTATTCCTACCCTCTCCGCCTATCCAACGTCTGCCGCGCGGATGGATGCATGGCTAGGGGCAAGCCTAGTCGTTAGCGTGCCACACTGCCCTGGGACCGGGCAACCCCAGAATTAGGCCAGCCTTACCCTGGCATGCGGGGCTCTGCTGGGGGGGACAAACCTTTCCCTCGCTATTCGTGGGAATGCAATGGAGAGTTTGATTGCTCTGAATATATACTATGAAGATTCTTCATTTTATATGAGCGGTCGATTGTCTATCTCATACAGTTGTAAGTAGTAATTAGTTAGCAATTACGATACCTACGTAACACTAATATGCACCGAGATTCTAGAAATACGAAGAGTGCGGAGTGATGATCACTGGCGCGAAGCCAGGTCAGTGAAATGCTAACTAATTTGCAGTCCACCCTAACACGAGTGGCCTGTCAGCGCTGCTCCACTATACCTGTTCCTAATATCACAGTGATTTATTTTGACACTGACATCGATTCAGAAGTGACAAAACAGCTAATACAACTATAGCGCGCGTGCTTGAACTTGAACTGGAGCTAGAGGGAGCGTGTGGTGATTTAGTTCATTTATCCGCTTCAAAATAATATATGTGACATTTTTGCGAAGAAAAATACCCGAGTCGCACCGAACGTTGTGATATAAAAGAGATTTTCGCGTCTAGATTTCCTGTTTTTATCGACATAGTATAGTTGTAATATTTACTGGTTATGTTATTTTTTATAGAATAAGGGTGGCAAACGAGCACACAGTCCACCTGATAGTAAGTGGATGCTGAGACTCATATGTCCAAATACTTAAACTGCCTCTATCACTTTAAGTCAAAGTGACTGTGACACCACGAGACTTAGCGACATCTTAAAATTGAGCAGCGTTTGAGTATTGGGTAATAGACATCTACATTTATCCTCAATTAAGAATCAAAATGCAGATGCGTTGTCACCCCTCAAGACTAAGATGAAAAGCCTCGTCACCAGTAGAAAGGGTCTCCGATTCTCTACACTCACTGTACGAAACAGCAGCATTTAGCTGGTATTTTCTGCTGGTTTTCTGTGAGAGCGTGGTCCTTTCCCGGTCGAGTCGACCCAATCGTGCTACAAATATAATATACCTACAGCATGGCTCTGCTTCGTATAAACTATTTAGAAATATTAAATGTAAACTGAATACGTTATATTAAATTTTATTACAATAATATAATATCTAGAAGAAGTAAATAATTGGCACAGTTCGCGACATAAATCTTAACCGGCAATATATCAGTACCTTGATAGCAACAAATCTTACCAGCTATCGTCTCCGAGACAGGGGGCGCTAAATTGGTTCGTGATTCAGTTTCGGAAAGGGCACCCGGCGAGCAATTAGGACAACAATGGGTCGCACAATGTTCCTGCTGCGTTCCCGATCGGATTCCAATGGGATAGTCGGATTTGGCTCGTGGCCAATACATGCGCTTCAATATTAATAAGCGTCAATTTTGTCTTGATTTAGAATATGTTACATTATTTAAAATAAGTTAAAAAAAATTACGTTTGTAGTCGACAGATGTGAGCAACTTACATTCTTCCTACGATTAAGTATACTTTAAAAACTAAAATGAAATTGTAGTTTGTATAAAATAAAGATATTATGAAATACTAAAACAAAAACTGTACTCTGACATCATAAGTGTTTATCATACCTATCTTATATTATGCAGGAGTAACCTTTTGCACACTAATTACTGAACAAGTTCTGGCGACTGACAAATACTAGATACCAGATAGTATACAGGACTATATTGACTTAAAAGGCAAAGTAGGCAAATGCCTATGGGCCAGTCTTGAAAAAAGTATAATAAAAGGGAGAGGAGACACAAATTGCCTAGGGCCGTATTTACATGACTTAATCGGGCATTGGGAGCATTACCAGTGCAAGTGTCGGCTCTGCACTCACCTACGAGTGACTCCGAGTATTGCCAGCTGGTGTACACTTCAGAAGGCATGTGTAGCAATGGATTAAGACAGGCTGTCAAATGGAAGAACATGATCACCGATATATTTATACAGCATCGAAAGAAAAAGAACGGTGGTAGTTTTGACATTATGAAAGCAAGCCAAAGGTTGGCGCAGGATGTTTAGTTAACTTCAGTTATAGAACATCATATGAATTACTGTTTGGGTTTGGGCTTGCTACAACTTCAGTTTCGTTTCGTTTAGTTTGATTACAATATAATGACAAGTGATGATTTAACAAGACCATAAAAATGCTAATTTATACGACTATATTATACGAACGAAACACTTCCGCATTTGTCGTGCGTCCATTCGCCCTCAAAAGAGAAACCTATAACGATTCCAGGAATTCCCGCAGAGTGCAGAGAGCAATAAAACTCGATGATAATGACGCTTTTAGGCAGATTATCACGAGGAAACAAAATGAGTCCGAAATAAGGAAACCGTAAAAACACGATGAAAACAAATGGTTGCTTACGGTAACTGCCGAGGGAAGGGGGAGGGGATGGAGAGGGTCACAATAAATGACACCGCCGAGGCGAGAGGAAAATTATAATGGGAAAGGTCAAGTTGATGTATTACCTTCATAAATTTAAGTTCAGAAGCTATGAGTCCATTACACAATTCTGTTGTTGCGTAAAGTCATGACGGTCAGTTTTCTAGGTCTTATAGGCAATTTCTTTCACATTCCTAACGTTCAGAATGGCATACCCATTTAGGAGAGGCTTGCCATTGTTATAGAAGACAATGGCGTGTCTTTGCGTAGTCTAAAACGAGTCTTGTTTTCTATTGACGACAATGGACTCCTTATTGAGAATTCAGGGCTCCTTTTGCGAGAAAGTGCGGTATCGGAACGTTTGCCTACGACCTCAACGACGGCAAAGTTGCTTGACCGGCCTGCGACCTATTTTTATTGTGATCCCGGATTAGAAGCGTAAACATGCGCATATGCTAACATAGTGGGGGAGGCAACGTTTTATATCATAGATGGTAATTTTTTAAAAAAAGAATAAGGGTGATAAACGAGCGCACAGTCCACCTGATGGTGATCTATCGATTAAGAATCAAAATGCGTTGTCACCCCTGGGGACTAAGATGGAATGCCTCGTTTCCAGTAAAAAGGGGTCTACGGTATAAAAAGCTTATCGCTACAATGGGGGAGACCCATTTCAGCAGTGGACTTTCACAAGCTGATGACAATGAAATAATAAACATTTGTTACAACACACTCTTAACAGTTAAAACATTTAATAAAAATGCCGCATGCTGGACAACACGGTGCTTTTCACATCAAATTATAGGTGCTGCAATTTAAAAATGTCCATAATGAAGTTCTCTATACTCACCATACTAAACACAGCATTAATGAGCTGCTATTTTACGCTTATATTCTGTGAGAGCGTGGTCCTTCCCCGGTCGAGCCGAAACATACGTGCTATAAGCTCGTTAATATAACCACGTAAAAGATCTATCGACGTAAGTATCTCGTAGAACATCAAAATACTACCTTGCGCCTGTGTTCGAGACTGGTATGATTGGGTCTAACCAGATTTAGGTCACCAATAAGTCTCTTAGTAGTATTTTGTTATGACATATTGATTATGACATACGCAGGCAGAGTATCGAGTGTAATTGATTATTGACATGTCAACTCATTTCAATCGATGCCTATAAGGAACGTATCTCGACGATGTTATTACGTCGACTCACATCTCCGGACTCGGGAATCGCGTCGCTGCAATATAATGGATATAATTGTCTGATGTCGACGACTCCACTCAATTAAATCACCAAGAGCAGAGCGGAACATATAAATCATGAAATGACTTATTTCTTTCAATATTTAATAGTTCTGAACCTGCGCATTAGTCTCGGAGCTTATATACTCACATGTTTCGGGTTTCAGCTCTAAAACCAGTTCTTTTATGTAAAAAAAACTAAAAAGTTTTTAAGTGCCACACTCAAAAACAACAAAAACAGTTTTGACTGATTTTTGTAGTCAAAAGTGGTTTTTACCAATGTTCTCTTTAGTAGTATTGTAACCCTTACAAAATAATTATTGGTTGTTAGAAAATAAGAATAAAATATATGATAGTTAAAAATGGATGTCCTAAAATTCAATTCGAGTAGACTTCGGTAGACCGAAGCCATCGGATTAATTCGGATTACTAGTCGATCCGGAGGCGAGTGGAATGGATTTTCCAGCTTCAACGCCTCACAACCCAGCTATATGTTGCGCCCACCCGCCACTCAATTACCCCACGACACGTGTCCCGGTATTGATCGTCCGCCGCACCAACCCCCTACAGTAAGGAGGGTGGGATCCATCCACCCTTGTCAGCTGACATTCGGCTCGCTCGAAAAACTGATTTAAAGGACCCGAAGTGAATAGTATGGAATCAGCGTGGCCTATAGCCTCATTAAATATTATTGACAGGGCGACAGCTTGTTATTCCAACGACGCGTCACAGAAAACATCATAGATATACAATTTTTTTTCGTTTATAAAACAGTGCCATACATTTTTTTTTCAAGTGCCCTAGAAAATTAAATTTATGATTAGAAATAGAAACTTTTTTATTCAATATAGATAATAAAGATACTTATTGAAAGTAACTCATATGTTTAATTTACCACTGATTCGGAATCATCATCCATGTTACACAATTACGAGGGTGGATTGAAAAGTACTCGGCCTAACCAAGAAAATAAACACATACTAAATCAGTAATATTTTTATTTTTCTACATAATCACCATCAAGTTCAATACACTTTTGCCACCTCCCCTTCCAAGCATTTAGACCGTTGAAAAAAAATGATTCTTCCTTAGAGTCAAAATATGCGTCTACAGCTGCTTTGACCTCGTCGTTTGTCGAAAATCTTTGACCTCCCAAGTGCTTTTTTAGGTTAGGGAACAGAAAGAAGTCTGATGGTGCCAGATCAGGTGAATACGGCGGATGCGGTAACAGTTCAAAGCCACAGTTGTGAATTTCAGCCATTGACTGTACTGACGTGTGAACACGGGCGTTATCTTGATGAAACAGGACTTTTCTTCTGAGCATTCCTCGACGTTTTCTTTTATTTCCTCTCGTAAACGACGTAGTAAGGTGCAGTAGTAATCAGGTTTATAGTCTGACCTTTCAAGATAATCAATCATAATCACACCTTTCGAGTCCCAGAATACTGAAGCCATCACCTTATTTGCCGACAAAATCGACTTAGCCTTTTTAGGGGTGGTGAACCAGGTCTTCTCCACTGTTTTGATTGTTGTTTTGTTTCCGGTGTACAGTAATGAACCCATGTTTCGTCCATAGTAACAAAACGATTCAAAAATCATCTGCATCGGCTTCAAATAACTCAAACAGTCGCGTGAAATAGTCAATCGCGTCCTTTTTGTTCAACTGAAAGCAGTCATGGAACCCACCTCGCAGACACCTTGTGGAAACCCAACTCGTTGACAATGATGTTTTGAGTTCGTTCATAAGAGATGCCTATAATCTCGGCTATCTCTCTAATTTTTAATCTGCGGTCTCCATTATTAAATCAAGTACTTTTTAATATTTTCGTCAGTAGTTGACGTCGAAGGCCTTCAGAGCGGGGTTCATCTTTCACTCTCTCTACCACGCTTAAATTCTGCTATCCATTTTTGACGGATGAATATGACAGAGCACAATCGCCTAATGTACTGACCATGTCATCATGGATGGCTTTTGATGATAGCCCCTTCTTATGGAGGTACTTAATGACGGCACGCTGCTCGATTTGCTCCATTCGCGGAAATTATGTCCGATTACTTTGTTAATAAATTTATAAAATCACAACTAATTATCGCACACGTTTCGAACTTCACACAATGAACTAGTCTGAACTGAACTAAATAATGTGGGTAGATTTGATTTTTAGAATTGAATGGATCTGTGTTAGGCCGAGTACTTTTCAATCCACCCTCGTAACAACACAAAACCAATTAGAATTAGCTTGGGAGCGATCACCACATTCTTCACCTGATACATTTTTATGTTCAAACTCTTTCTACATTTCTAAATATTGCAACATTCCATTGACAAGATTTATCGATAGTATTCAGCAAGATTTTTTATTTTGTAACTAATTTTATTTATTAATGTGCCGTGTAGTGGCGGTGTAAGAATATCCACTACCCCATATCGTCCCGTGGATGTCGTAAGATGCGACAGAGGAAAACAAACCAGGGGTGGGCAGCAGCGTCTTCATATAACAACCAAAAAAGACATAAAAATGCGATCGCCAACTCTCCTGCCAAGCGGGGCAACTATGGCAAATATCCATATTATAAGGAAGACCTACTTATAACATGGATATGAAGGCTATGTTCAGCAGAGGACTCTGTAACAGTAACGGTATTAATGTACATTTCTTCTACAGATTCAGACTACATGTAAATGCATAGATAAGTAGAGGTATATAACTAAATAGAATTTGAACAATCACAAGTCCCAGTATGAGATGTTGCGCAACCGGAACATCGGGCTTCGGGATATTTAGTAGTGTGATCTAAGACGTATAATTAGATGCAGGAAAGACCGTTAATACTTTCTATTTTGAGGTCATTATCGCGATATAATCAGTGATCCAGTCGATGTTTCTGCACAGTTGAGCGAGCCAAAACTACATCGGTAGTATTGTTCCGCAAATAGCGTTAGAGGAGTGCGGGAAATAGGCCATCCCGTTCAGTGTGAACGACTCGTTATCTGTGACATCAAAATCGTTGTTTGGACTTGCTTTTTGTAAACGTAAAAACTCGAATAAATCATCGCCGGAGTGGCGAAAGCCATTTAGATGGTATGTGTCGAGTAAAAGTAAAAAAAAACCCACATTGTTATGATTTTCCTCGTGACATTTGGCGGGGTCGTGCAAGGATAAGATTGTAATTTCATAAATTTAGTCTGAAATGAAGTTATATTTAGTTCATATTATATCTTATTTAATAGGACGTGGTAAAGTAATTATTTAACACAAAATTTGGGATACCTAAATTTTCATGTCCATGGGGAGGTGCGAAGAACAGAACGAGATATACCTAAACATCTTTATTTCACCTTTGCTTTATAGAGCCTCAAGCTACAAAGATCAAGGCGCGATACACACAGGGAAACTATTATAAGTTGAAGAATCTAGCCTGAAAGTGTAGGGCGACCTCTTACTAGCTGAAAAGATGACCTGATACAGAAAGACAATACAATCAAGTGGTTTAGAAGACCGCTTTTTGTGAGACTTTGAGGGTTAGACCTATATTCAGTCGTGGACAGACGATGTAGGTAACATAGTACGGAATATTGGTCACACAAAAATAAAAGTTCGACTTGTATGTATTTGATGGACCACATTACAAGTCGATCCAGCTGCTGAATTGTTCACATAACTCAAAAAAAAATTGGTAATGTAGCATCGACTTTTTTATAAAATAAGGGACGAACGAGCACAGTCCACCTGACGGTAACTGAATTTTGGACCAAAGACATCTACATCGATCCTCGATTAAAAATCAAAATGCAGATGAGTTGTCTGCGGACTAAGATGGAATGCCTCTTTTCCAGTAAAAAGGGTCTCCGGTTCTCTACATTCACCATACGAAACACAGCAGCATTAAGCTGCTATTTTAAGCTGGTATTCTGTGAAAGCGTGATCCTTCCCCGGTCGAGCCGATCCATTCGTGCTACAATAGCTGCCGTATAGCTCTACCACGTTAAAATTTACATTAAATACATATTACCTCATTACCGTCTAATTAAAAGTATAGACTTTCCTGTTATATAACAGTATTAATAAAGTATCATTAGATATATATAAATGTAGGTATAGGCTATTACACGTTTATTTAACGAACTTAAATATGTCTAGTGCAATATCAGATCTAGGCTAAACATGTTTTAGTACTCGAAACTTCTGCGGAGTTATTACCGCACGTACCAAACCGTTATATTTTATTCTAGCATAACTCGCAACGTGCCTGTAAATGACACTAAAACATGTGTTTCGTTAACAGAATAGATGCCATAAGTTATTATATATATATACGTCTATATAATATAAATTAATTACCGTGCGATAGTCTCGCACATACTCGAAAATGGCTCGACTTTATATTGATTTTTTTTTGTATTTGAGTGTGTTCCTGGATGGTTTAGATTCACAATTGGACCTTGTAAGTGGCGCTGTTGTCGAGAACCTGAAATCACCCGTGCCCAAGCCCGGGCGGATCACTAGTTAGAAATATTTATCAAACGGTATCGCGCTTACACGTTAAAGTAACAATACCGCAGTATTATCTATAGCTTTGATACGATAAACCATATCTTGGTTCCTGATAAACTAGAAAATGAGTAACAATCGCACAATCGATGTTAATCGCTTAGAAGGTACAAAGATTAAAGAACCCGAGACTTCTAAGCTATGAAAATAATACAGTGTTTTGTGTACAAGTTTTAACATTTTCAATTTAACCAACACTAGCTTGTAATTTAATATCGATCGTGTGGTGGCGGTGTACGAATATCCACTACTCCATATCATCCTGTTGGTGTCGTAAGAGGCGACAGCGGGAAACCAACCAGGACGCAGCAGCGTTTTCTACTACCTAAATAAGCGAAATTAAAAAAAAAAAATATTTACAAAAAATCTAATACACCACGTTTTTTTCTTCGTATTCTTACATTGTCATTAGAACCTGAGCTATGATCAAAATTTCAAGTCTAGCTCATCGGGAATTTAGTTTAAAATCAACTACTAGATTCGACCCGAACAGACGTGTACACGAAAGAGCTTTTAAAACGTGGTAAAAAAAATGGTTGCCAACTCGCCTGTAAAGCGTGGTAACTATGGCAAATATCCTCTACGAGATACTCTATATATATTATATAGGTAAGTAAGGTATAAGGGATATATAATAGATAAGGGGACATTTGATAGGCTTTAATGGTAGTTTTTAATCTGTTTTGTTTAACATTGAATATGAAACTTCTCTCATTTTTTCTCTGTTATTTAACTATGACATTTTACATGGGGTACGGGAACAGCTGATTAAGTGCTAAACCTTGCAAAGTAATACGTTCCTATTATGTGTATTTCAAAGAAACCACAACGCTTGGCAATTTTAGCTGGAAAACGATAAATTTGATTTTATTCGCAATTCAGTGCTCTTGGGTCATAAAATCCCGATTGGAGCATAATAAAGTGTTTTCGAGGAAGATGGGGTCATTGTATCAACAGCACAGCACTCGCTTGTAAAAGACCGCATATATAAGATTCTACTTTCATTGCATTATAACTAGAGATACCAGCTAGAAGAGATACGTGGACAATTTAAGTTTTTTTTTAAATTTACATACGAACTTGTAGTCCAAGTGATGGTAAGTAAGCGACAGTACAGACAGTTTAAGCGACAGTAGCCTAATGGCAGGGTGAGGACCGCGAACTCAAAAGATTGTGGGTTCGAATCCGCCATTCGACTACTGTCGTGAACCACTCCTGACACAAGCATTTTCAGCTTACCAGCAGCGGTTAAAGGGAATATTAGTAATGTTAATAGCATTGCTATGCACACTTCTGACACAGTGAAGAAAAACTTTCACACACAAAAATAATTTGGCGCTGCAGAATACGAAAGATGACATAAGTAGCAGAAATTATTCACGCGATAGTATGCTATTCAAAGTCACAAGGTCATTTTGATTGTTTATAATTTTTTTACGTAACAGTGTTCTCACGAAGAAATGCCTGGATTTACTACAACTAGATTTTTTTGAAGTAAATCCTTTTTTATAATCGTGATTTGAAATTCGATGAAACGAAAAAGCGACACTAATAATTTAAAATTGAAAATGTTGTGCAACCAACTTCAATTTAAATTATTAAGAATAACTCCAAAACTATTCGTCAGACCTTGATCAAATTTATATGGCACCACATGAGAAGCACCAGCTTTCAAATAAAAAAAGAATCATCGAAATCGGTACCAGCAGAAAATGAGTAACACACATAAAAAAAACATACTTCCTCCTTTTTGAAGTCGGTAGAAAAGAGACAAACGTATCCTCCGTCTATACGATTTAGCTTGCGAGAGAATGAGACAGAATATAGTGTACAGTGTTTATTATAACTTAATTTATATCTTAATTACATAAGCCCTACCATTATCTTATTCTTGTTACTCTGCATTTTCTCGGAGTTTAGTTTTCTGAAGGTTCCACTTTTACCGCGTGTGAACTGCGCGCATGTTTTTTTATAGAATAAGGTGACAAACGAGCACACAATCCACCTGATGGTAAGTGGATACTGTGGCCCATAGACATCTACATTTATCCACGATTAAGAATCAACCACCTGAGGACTATGATAGAATGCCTCGTATCCAGTAAAAAGGGTTCTCTACACTCACCATATCAAACAAGGCAGCACTAAGCTGCTATTTTGAACAGGTATTCTGTGAGAGCGTGGTCCCTCCCCGGTCGAGCCGACCCATTCGTGCTACAACCATAACATAGCTACAGCATGGCTCTATCACGTACTAAAATACCAGGTTCCAATAATACAAACACAAATTTTACACTTAATTATTTTGCGTATTATTAAAGCGGTATTCACAGTATATGAACTGTTAACCAAACAAAGCAATGTAAACAGAAGTCGCCGGCTAATCGAGAAAAATACGTAATGAAATCATAACAAACACGGCGCCATTGGTAACTGCGTTATTAGAATACTTCGATCAATTGCTTCTCGGCAATATGAAAAGTACAGTCAATATAATTCTGTAGTTTGTTTAGAGAAATTGAGAAGGAAACCAAATCATATCGGGTTCTCACAATGGAGTCGGCTGACTTTATGACTTTATTGTGGTTTAAGATATTTATTTCTCAAAAGAATTAAAATTCACTTACATGAGAAATGTACAACACTAACATGATTTTATATTAAACGGCACGACACACAAACAAACTGATAACAAAATAAAAATACACCATTTTTATATAGTCTAAACTCTAAACAAATAATGTTAAAACGTTATGAGTACATAGTACAACAATAAAAGAAGGCTACCAAAGATTAAGGTAAACATTCATTACGCTTACTTATTTGGTTCGATCGCCGAGTGCAAAATATTCATATACCGACTTTTAGTTTCATTTAATCGAATTTACGTTGAGCAATAGAGACTGGAAGTGACATTATGTATTCTTGATTGAGCGCAATTATTACTTGTTGATAATTAAATGACCTAATGAAATTTAA
This sequence comes from Parnassius orleans, assembly GCA_029286625.1. Taxonomy (NCBI): domain Eukaryota; kingdom Metazoa; phylum Arthropoda; class Insecta; order Lepidoptera; family Papilionidae; genus Parnassius; species Parnassius orleans. Next base: position 291,333 of record JAGSMP010000191.1, read on the forward strand.
TAACTATATCTGTATTTATATGTATACTTGTTAAGAAGTCCTTTTTAATATTTTGTTTTATTTGCTTTTTATTAGTTATTAGTACATACATACATATATATTTAATCATATTTTATATACGTATATACATACATATATACATACATATATACATACCTATAGACACATATTTATATTGCTATAAAAGTAAGGCTTATTAATCATAATTTTATTAGATCGAAGCTGATATTATGCTAATTTATTAACATTTTAGCATTTTAATTTACCTAGCAATATTACAACCACCCAATCAAATTAAGCACAATTTCACGAAGAAGTAAACCACCTTGATTATGTGTTTAGAAAATATTGTTTTAGTAATCTTTAAAGGTTGTCATAGATTTGGCATCCTTATCTCTTTTGGTAGTTTGTTGTAGATTAAGGCACCTTCATTTAAAATACATTTTTACCGTAGTTAGTACGCTGTAACGTTTTAATTTCTAAAGTCTTGGTCTTAGTTTTGTTATAGGTTTATTTTTGTAAAACTTAATTCTGTGAATGCTTTTATTTAGTATTTTACGTACTAAAATGCAAGTATAATATTTATATGTAAGGATATATTCATGATTTTAGTGTCCTTATAAACTTGGGCTGTTGGAGTGAAAAAGTCGTAATTAAAAAGTACCTTAATCAGTTTATTCTGTGCTACCTGTATTGTTTCTATATTGGTTTTGCTGCTGTGCCCCAGACTTCTATAAGGTATTCAATATGTGGTTTGACTAATGAATTATAAATAGTGTAACGCACACTACGTGGGAAACATTTACTATATTTCGCAGTGCGCCAGTGAGAGAAACTAATTTAGATTTAATATTATTTATATGAGACTTAAATGTCAAATGATTATCCAACCGGAGACCAAGGTATTTTTCATTATTCACTTTAGAAATTGGTTCACTATTTATTGTGAGAGGCTTATAGTTACCAATTTTTTATTTTTGATGTAAAAATTACATAGTGTGTTTTAGTAATATTTATGGTTAGACGGTTAGATTGAAACCACAGATTCAATGTGTTGAGATCTAATTGGGCATCGGTAATCAATTCGTCAATTGAATATCCATAGTAAAACAGACTTGTATCGTCTGCATATAATGTAATATTACCTTAACCCTATATCCTTAATACTATTGATGTAAATCAGAAAAAGCAGCGGTCCTAATATGGAACCTTGCGGTACTCCAAAAGTGATTAATTTTGGTTCACTTTGATTAGAGCCAATCTTTACTACTTGATATCTATTGGATAAATATGAAGCAAAATATTCAAAGCAGATCCGAAATACCCATATGTTTTAATTTACAGTAACAGTTCATGGCTAACTGTATCAAATGCTTTTTAAGATCTATAAAAATACCGAGCGCTATTTGTTTTTGTCTATGCCAACTTTAATTTTTGTGACTAAATCTATTGTAGCTGAAAGAGTGTTCGATTTCGGTCTAAAGCCATATTGTTTATCGAATAGTATTTTTAGAATTTAAATAGTTTGCAAGACGATTATATAACACACGCTCGAAAATTTTGGATAGTACTGGTAATATTGAATCTGTTTTGTTTAACATTGAATATGAAACTTCTCTCATTTTTTCTCTGTTATTTACCTATGACATTTTACATGGGGTACGGGAACAGCTGATTAAGTGCTAAACCTTGCAAAGTAATACGTTCCTATTATGTGTATTTCAAAGAAACCACAACGCTTGGCAATTTTAGCTGGAAAACGATAAATTTGATTTTATTCGCAATTCAGTGCTCTTGGGTCATAAAATCCCGATTGGAGCATAATAAAGTGTTTTCGAGGAAGATGGGGTCATTGTATCAACAGCACAGCACTCGCTTGTAAAAGACCGCATATATAAGATTCTACTTTCATTGCATTATAACTAGAGATACCAGCTAAAAGAGATACGTGGACAATTTAAGTTTTTTTTTAAATTTACATACGAACTTGTAGTCCAAGTGATGGTAAGTAAGCGACAGTACAGACAGTTTAAGCGACAGTAGCCTAATGGCAGGGTGAGGACCGCGAACTCAAAAGATTGTGGGTTCGAATCCGCCATTCGACTACTGTCGTGAACCACTCCTGACACAAGCATTTTCAGCTTACCAGCAGCGGTTAAAGGGAATATTAGTAATGTTAATAGCATTGCTATGCACACTTCTGACACAGTGAAGAAAAACTTTCACACACAAAAATAATTTGGCGCTGCAGAATACGAAAGATGACATAAGTAGCAGAAATTATTCACGCGATAGTATGCTATTCAAAGTCACAAGGTCAGTTTGATTGTTTATAATTTTTTTATGTAACAGTGTTCTCACGAAGAAATGCCTGGATTTACTACAACTAGATTTTTGAAGTAAATCCTTTTTTATAATCGTGATTTGAAATTCGATGAAACGAAAAAGCGACACTAATAATTTAAAATTTAAAATGTTGTGCAACCAACTTCAATTTAAATTATTAAGAATAACTCCAAAACTATTCGTCAGACCTTGATCAAATTTATATGGCACCACATGAGAAGCACCAGCTTTCAAATAAAAAAAGAATCATCGAAATCGGTACAAGCAGAAAATGAGTAACACACATAAAAAAAACATACTTCCTCCTTTTTGAAGTCGGTAGAAAAGAGACAAACGTATCCTCCGTCTATACGATTTAGCTTGCGAGAGAATGAGACAGAATATAGTGTACAGTGTTTATTATAACTTAATTTATATCTTAATTACATAAGCCCTACCATTATCTTATTCTTGTTACTCTGCATTTTCTCAGAGTTTAGTTTTCTGAAGGTTCCACTTTTACCGCGTGTGAACTGCGCGCATGTTTTTTTTTTATAGAATAAGGGTGACAAACGAGCACACAATCCACCTGATGGTAAGTGGATACTGTGGCCCATAGACATCTACATTTATCCACGATTAAGAATCAACCACCTGAGGACTATGATAGAATGCCTCGTATCCAGTAAAAAGGGTTCTCTACACTCACCATATCAAACAAGGCAGCACTAAGCTGCTATTTTGAACAGGTATTCTGTGAGAGCGTGGTCCCTCCCCGGTCGAGCCGACCCATTCGTGCTACAACCATAACATAGCTACAGCATGGCTCTATCACGCACTAAAATACCAGGTTCCAATAATACAAACACAAATTTTACACTTAATTATTTTGCGTATTATTAAAGCGGTATTCACAGTATATGAACTGTTAACCAAACAAAGCAATGTAAACAGAAGTCGCCGGCTAATCGAGAAAAATACGTAATGAAATCATAACAAACACGGCGCCATTGGTAACTGCGTTATTAGAATACTTCGATCAATTGCTTCTCGGCAATATGAAAAGTACAGTCAATATAATTCTGTGGTTTGTTTAGAGAAATTGAGAAGGAAACCAAATCATATCGGGTTCTCACAATGGAGTCGGCTGACTTTATTACTTTATATTACTTGAATCCAGTGTTAAATAATTAAGATCATTCGCTGGTATAATAACGATATAGAATAATACGCCGATAAGGTCGTATTTAATGAACGCAAACTTCTATACTATGTGTGTTTTTGTAACTGAACTCCTCCTAAACAGCTCGACCGATTTTGATGAATTTTGTTGTGTTTGAGTGGTTCCCTGGATGCTTTAGATTCACAATTGGACCTGGAAAATGACTCTGTCGAGATCCAGAAATCACCCATGCGAAGCCGGTTATGTATAAATGTAAAACATTTTATGTTAACTGTATCTGTGTGTCTGACTTTACATTCGACTTTTATTTATGGGCTATAGAAATACATGTTCTGTGAAGGATGCGAACCCGAAGCCCACTGCTTTACTAAGCCGTACCTTATTATATATATTCATCTTCTCGTAAGTTCATTCATTTTATTATCATTTTATATTTGTAACTTTTTGTGTTAAGTTGAATATAATAAATGATTATTACTGTTCCAGAATTAGACATTTCAAATAATTCGATTTATTCTGCATCTACTTAGTAGATATCTCTTTTTATGATTTCAAACCTAAACCAGCATAACAGTAAGTTCAACACTTAAATTTATTGTATAGATAATTGGTACGCATAAAAGGCGCAGACCGGAGAGGGAGAGCAGTGTTAAAGCAGTAGCGAAATACAAATTGATAGTGCCCGATAAAATACACCTAAATGACGACAACAGCGTCCATTAGAGTCAGACTAATACGAGATAGTGGTGTCGGCATGACTCGAATAATCATCGAATGGATGAAGCAGATAATTGTCTGCGAAGCGCCCGAGATGCTATTTCTGTGCTACGCTGCTCTCTTCTGTCTAGGAACAGGAAGCCAATAGTTGTAAATTACGGCATTGTTCGCTAAAATATAAAAATCGTTGAAATATTCAGATTAAAGAAGACAGTTTCTTTTTGCATTGAGAATTGGACCGCCACCGTAACCAGGCGTAACTTAATGAAACACATGTCGATTTATTCCTTATAACCAATAGATTACAATAGTAATATTAGTTTTACCATATCTAACGGGAATACTGAGAAATTAACAATTAAAATATGAATATCACAATAACCTAAAAACAACCTAAAAGCGATTGTCTAGTAGTTTTCACCGGTATTATAAGTTAAAATAGTGCACAGTTCAATAATTAATAGTATAAAAGAAAGTTGTAGGTGCATTCAGCATTTATAGGTACTTTAAGGTTGATGTAATTTTTTTTTAAGTAGTTCGTTCTTCTTTATACGCATTTTTTAGTTTTTTATTTATTTTTATTTTCTTTAGACCGTTTACTATAATAAATTGGTATCTTTTTTATGTGTAATAAAATTAAGTTACGTTATAGTTTCTAGTGGGCCCAAAAACGATTGTCTCTTTATATTTTTGTCTTGTTTTATCAGTAAAACTTGTTAAAATAGCAACTATTGCAACTATTAATAAAGTTCCGAGACTGTTTCTATTATTTAGTCTGATTTATTGTCTACGAACCTACGATCGTGTGTACTTCAAATACTTGAACATTTTAACTTGAATCATTTAAGATATCTTTCGATAAACCGATTTAGTTACTCTGAAAACGCATTGGAAAGAATATAAAATGCAACTATTAGGAACCCTATGCACAGCTCTGGGACGTGTTACAATGACACGTCTAATCATAATGTGATTGCAATCCGAGTACAACTAAAACAAATTACGTTACTAAAATCCACTCATCAATATTTCAAACCGACTTATCCTCGATTTCTATATTCAAGAAACGTCTCGTTCTCCGTAACGATCCGTTTAATTACATACGGGGTGCATTTCGAAATAGTTTATATTACAAACTAATCATTCAGCAACATAAGATGACTTAAAAAAAATAAACTGATTTTGCGTTTTAAAAAAAGCGGTTTTTATGCACCTAATTTACTGCTAAACGGCTAGTAAAAGAAAACGAAGGGTTTTAAATATAGAACATTAAGCCCGCTTCACATTTGTAATTTAATCGGAAATGTTTCTGTGCACACTGTGCGCAACGCACTACGACTATATTCGCGCCCGCGCGGCATAATGGTATGCGTATCTAATTGTGGAATTGCGACAATTAGTACTATTATATATTCTGTATGTTTACAGTTGTTTTTTTTTTTAAAAAAAAACAAATTATCGATTCCCAAAAAAACTTCGACTTAAAGCAACACGACCTTTTTAACATGCCTCTATTAGTTTAAATGAAACTAGTTTTTATGGATTTGATCGCGTATATTAAATTATTTTATATTCCCGACGTTTCGAATACTTTACAGCGCTCATGATCACGAGGGGACCGAGGTGTTCGACGTCCCAATGACCACGGCTACTTTCAGTTAAAAATCACCATGGGTGCTGTAAAGTACTCGAAACGTCGCCGTCGGGAATATAAAATAAGTTAATAAACCACGTAAAATACGTACTATGTACGCAGCACTAATCGCCACAACCTCCTCAGGCGACATTTCTACAAGCACTGACTAGTGTGGCCTGCAATATGTTCCGCGACATATGTCTCGGGACATTCCACGTAGTTGTTGAGCGACATGTTGCGCAACATGCCGCTCCTTTTGTCCCTAGGCTTAACTTGTCATAGATCCACCAGCTAAACATAGGCTTCCCCTTGCCACGCTTGGCAGGGGGGTTGGCAATCGCAGTTTATTATTTTTTCAGTTGTTATCAGGAATGCTGATGCGCATCTCCTGTTTCAGCACTACACGTTTATATGCAGTATTTTTACTTTTTACACTGGTTCGGAAAACACCTCTGTCCTGTGAACAATCAGCAAGGAACCCAGAGGGACTTTTAATCACATTAACGTAGTTGCTGTTTCATATGGTTACAAACAAGAACTGGAGACGCTTTTTACTAGAAACGAGGCATTCTATTTTAGTCCTCAGGAGTGACAACGTATATGCATATCGATTCTTAATCGGGGATAGATGTAGACCGATGTTTATGGGCCACAGCATACACTTGCTATCAGGTGGACTGTGTGTTGGTTTGCCTTTCTTACTTCTATGAAAAACACTCACATATTCGAAAAGAGTTTTCAAGTCGCACTTCACGACAAAACTAGCGATACCATCCATACCATCGGGACGATTGGCAGTCCAATACTGTGCGATTTACTAGAAGTGTTCTTCCTAGCACAACTTCCTTGTCGGTTCGACTACCACCAGCGATTTTTCCGGACCAATACGACTTAGGAACCTTCAAGAAAAGAGCCTACTCTTTTTTAAAAGGCCGGCAACGCATCTGTAATTCCTGGTGTTGCAGTTGTTCATGGGCGGCGGTAGTCGCTTATAATCAGATAAGCCGTACGCTCGTTATATAACTTCTTTTGGATGTAATAATAACAAACAGTTACAGTAAATATTATCTATCAATTACATAAATGATATGTAACGCAAATTTAATCTAACGTTACGTCCGTTGGCCAATCGTAAGTGTCCATTTGTCAGGAGCTACCGACTATCGTCCGACGAGATCCTGACGGGAAACGCCCGAGTTTATCGGAGCGACTTCCCGTCGTGACGGATTAATACATGATGGACACTGGGCGGATGTGTGCACGTTTCCATTGTTGACAGCGTTCGTAGGAACGCGAATTGTCAATTTGTCGCAGCAAAACATTTGTTAGGCGAGAATTTTAACGAGGCTACGTCGTTTATGAAGCGGACAGTTATGTAACCAATTTAATTGACAATGGAATATTATTCTGTCGTTACAAAAACGGATACACAGAGCGGATTTGATGCCTGTAATATTTCAAGTTTTATATTAAAATGGATAATAAAACAATCTATATGTTCCCCAATTATTATATTGAAGCGTAACATTTAGAGTGCAGTAAAAGCAGTATTTTGAGAATGTGACACTGGCATATAATTTTTTTTTTTAAGATTAATAAACTAAAACTGATGGTACAATGATGGTGGACGCTTTAAGAATCAAAATGTAGACGCGTTGTCACCCCTGAGGACTAAGATGGAACGCCTCGTTACCAGTAAAAAGTGTCAACGGTTCTCTTACACTCACCATACGAAACACGGCACTATTCTTAATCGAGGATAGATGTAGATGTTTATGGGCCACAGCATCCACTTACCATCACAGGTGGACAGCGTGCTCGTTTGTCACCCTTATTGTATATAAAAAATCTACTTATACCAATATAGGAAAATTGTAGTTTTTAAAATTTAAACAGAAACCAGTTTTAAAAATTGTATTGTGCCACTGCGTCAACACAAGTGTGATAATACATCAATACCCTCATTACTTCTGCAACTAATGATCGACCGCAACGGTGTGAAAACGACACATCTCATCATCTACGTCGATAATCCACGAGGCAAATAGCGCTGCGGCAGTTACGACACTTGAACACTTAGCGTTAATTATAGTTACGTCTTTGATAATGAAGAATGGATGAGTTTTGTCATCAAGAATAGGCTGATGTTTGTGAAAAACATATGATACGTAATTATAATAAGTCCGCTACAAGACTCGGGCTTTTTCTTTTGTAGGGCGTTTAGACGCTAAGTAGGAGGATTAATGATCGTAGTACCGAATGTCTTTCACCTTTGACGTAATTTACTTCAACTTGACTGTTTTTTTTTTGAGGTTCAGTATTATCCATATAATATAGCTCCAGCATGGCTCTACCACGTGTGAAACGTTTTGTACAGTCATAAAAATGCTCTACAAATAAACATAATTTGTCCAAATAAACTGTATCGTCGGCTAGCCTGAGCAAACTGCTTCAGTTTCAGCACGATCGGCGGTGACGTCACGGCTTCCGCGAACCGACGTCGGATTGTATTACACACGGACGATGCAGTTGTTATGTTAATTGGCCGGTCCCATGGCCTTGGCGACTCCTAGTAGCAAGCATGTGTTGAATACACGCAAAAAGGTCGTGTTTGATGAACGCTGGTGAATAAAATGCCAGCTTTTTAACGTGGTAGAGCCATGCTGCAACTACAATTTTACAGTTGTAGCACGAATGGATCGGTTCGACCGGAGAAGGACCACGCTCTCACAACATACCAGCGTAAAAGAGCACCTAAATGCTGCTGGTTTTCGTACGGTAAGTGTAGAGAACCGGGGACTCTCTTTTTACTGGAAACGAGGCATTCTATCTTAATTCTCAGGGGTGACAACTACTGCATTTTAATTCTTAATCGAGGATAGATGTAGAGGCCACAGCATCCACTTACCATCAGGTGGACTGTGTGCTCGTTTGTTACCCTTATTCTATAAAAAAAAAGCTGTTAGGACTCAAACAAACTATACAGTGATTGCTCAGTATACTTAGTCAAGAGCATGCACACCAGGGTATCGGAGTTTTGTTATTGAGGTTTGTGAAATGAAAAAATATGAGTAGTTTAAGCGATTTAATATATTATATTTTCCCGTACTTTCGTAGATACCTCACTAATATTAGAGTTAGATACTATTAAAGTTTGCGACACGAATATTTGCAATGTAATAAAAAGATCATCACTTTATTTCGAAAACAACTCACTTGATCGCTCGAATAATAAGTAGTCCTATTATCTTTATATTTTTAGACATAAAATAAAGTAATAAGAAATATATAAATAAACAAACTACTAATGCCCAAGTACTTAAACGCTGCTCAATTTTAAGATGCCATTAAGTCTCGTGCTGTCTATCATTTTAAGTCAAAGTGACTGTGACACCACGAGACTTAACGACATCTTAAAATTGACTATACTAGAATTATTTTGTCCGTGCAGTTTGGGTCATAAATCATCGGAATATTTCGCTCTCTCTCCCACTCACGGGCCTTAGGGGCGAGCATAGTGATGCGCATTATTGTTGTCGATAAATGTTATCGATAGTGTATTTACTTTTGTCATAATGTGTTAGTGATAAAAATGAAAAAAAAAATTAGCGTTTTTTTTTCATTTTTATAGCGATTGTGACTTGGAAGGTTAAGTTACCACTTTTTGTAGTAAGACTGATTATGTTTGTCTCGCTGTGCATGTTTATATAGTTATCTATAAAATCTCGAACTTCTCGAAAGAAGAACGTAGTTGCAATTTTATATGTGGGAACAATAGTCTCTCGATAACACATAGCGCGATGTCGTGCTGCGGGCCAAGAGCGACGTGTTAATTATTTTAATTGCTAGACCAATAATAAGGAACGCGTTTCGGGCCTAGAGAGCCTAGTTAGGTTTATAGAAACTCTTAACCAACCTATAATGCAAGTGTCTCAAAATACTGCTTAAGATTTGGGTAGATAATGTTAGCTGCATATCGCAATATTTAAAGTAGAAAATTTGTACTGAACTTTCTATTTTGACTGCACCTTAAACGGTCAAATAACAAAAATTTCTCCTTAGATGCAAAGTTACAGCCCTTATCAAACAAATCGTTCCTACATGGACTAAAGGAAGGTCATAAGCAACAGAATAATGAAACTTGCATTAGTTACCGTTCACGAGGTAACATACATGCTCAGTAGATCTGTTTTCAACCGACTTCAAAAAGGATGAGGTACTCAATTCGACTGTATGTTTTTTTATGTGTTACCTCATAACTTTTTTCTCGGTGAAGCGATTTCGTAGATTTTTTTATTTGAAAGCTTGTGCTTCTCACGTGGTCCCATATAAATTTGGTCAAGGTCTGACTAGTAATTTTGAGTTATCCTTAATAATTTATATTGAAGTCGGATGTACAAATTTTTTAATTTTACCACTTGTTACATATACGATTCGACGTCCGCCTACGCCTACCAAGCGACAGGAGACTCCAGTGATGGACTTTAACTCATCGTTGAAGAATATTCAAATTCAATCTTTGTTTATCGTACGTACATCAGAAGTAGTATGTAAATAGACAAAAACATCAATAATACAACCAAATTCCCCGACACTGGAAAGCCCTGGCACAGCGGATTGGCACGACAGACACCGCCCACCCACCAGCGCGCAGCGACGCGCACTTTGCGCCCGCACTCTATATGTTATGGACCAAGAGATTAATAGGGCATTATTCATAATGTCCAGACAATTTGTAAAGTAAAGTTACAGCCTATATACGTCCCACTGCTGGGTACAGGCCTCCTCTCATTTCTGAGAGGGTTTTAGGGCAAGGAAATGTCCGCCGCGCTGCCCCAATGCGTAACAGGGTCCCGTTGGTTACCCTTTGGGTACTGAACCCTAAAACAAGAATCATTAAAATCGGTTCACCTAGAAAAAAAGTTCTGAGGTAACACAAAAAAAATACAGTCGAATTGAGAACCTCCTCCATTTTTTGAAGTCGGTTGAAAAATGTCCGTTATGAGTAGGCAATATGATAAAAATATTGAAACAATTAAATTGACCGGGCTTTACGAATAAAGCCTGTTACTTAATGGACATAGTAATAAGAAAATAGGTATAGGTTGGGAGAAGGTCTCCCCCGAAGAGGGACTGGCATGGGGCAGTCGAAAAGTTAGGTTGTATCAGTTACGTAGCAATGTTCGTAATGACCAGACAATGTAATAAATAATGAAGTTTAAATCGTCAGTGTTCATATTGCCCGGGCTTCATAAATAGTGCCCTGATTAATCACTTGATCCATAACAAGATACATCATGTGTATCGGAATATTTGGAGGCGGCGCTTGCGCGACGGCACACTGCACTTGCAGCGTAATGATTTGCATATTTAAACTGCAACGTCTGCCAACTTTGCAACGGTACACGTAGAAAATAGCTCAGAACGATTTTTAGTTCAATTTAAGGGAACGTCAATACTGGTGATTTTGATAAAATATAGGCTAATATGAGACACGCCAGAAATATAGACCTACAATTATGTTCAGTGTCACTAAATGTTAACTTCGCGCGAAGTTAATATTGAAAATATTACGTACAAATAAAGTTCTCAGCGATGATGAAAGGTCAGGTTATGTTTTTTTAAGGAATAAGGGTGACAAACGAACATACGATTCACTTGACCTGATGGTAAATTGACGCTGGGGTCCATAGACATTCTACATCTATTCTCGATTAATAATCAAAATGTATAATGCTTGTCGCCTCTGAGTACTAAGATGGAATGTTTCGTTTTCAATAAAAACGGTCTCTGGTTCTCAACACTCACCATAACGATACAGCAGTAGTGAGCTGTTATTTCACGCTGGTATTCTATGTGAGCGTTATACTTCGATCGCGCCCACCCATTCGTGTTACAACCGTAATATAGCTGCAGCGTGACTCTACAAACTCTACAGAATGATATAATAGATATCGTGAAGACCCGCATCTAGTTACATAAAAACGCAGCGGAACCTTTCGCTCCATTTCTATCTCAATAATAGGATGAAGCCCGTAAAAAGGCAGTTTAATTTGCTTTTAAACTCAACAATTTAAAAAAAATTACATGTTCGTTAGAATACACTTCGAGTAAGCGCAATATTGTTGTTTTATGGGACTTTTTATAGATATTTTATCATAAAATACGCTATTACGTGCCATAGATTACGTAGTACTCCCAAATTCATAGTTTTTAGGATACAGGTCTTCTAGTACTAGACAATCATAAATATATTACATCATTGCTTTTGGGATTGTCTCGTTGGGTCGGTATTTACCGACGCCTCTTACGACACCCACGGGATGATATGGGATAGTGGATATTCTTGCACCGTCATTACACAGTAGTTGGGTCGGTATATTGTCAATCAAAGACAAAACCATAACCGTACTCCACTTCCGCGTGTGGAGATGACGTCACTCCCAGGTGAAGGCGGTATCAACTATTAATATTGCACCGGCGCCGGTGGGATGTCAGGGCCGAGGCGCCGCGACGCTTGTAAATAAACGCAAACTCCGAGGGCCTCGCCATTGTCGCGTCGCCAATTTCTACTCGACTTTTATCATTTATACGAGGGATGGGACAACAGTAATGAGGGCTTCCACAACTTTCTCTGCGGCGCCATTTTGGTACGAGGTGAAATATTTGACAGGTCTCGGCGAGGTAGTTAAATTGTTAGTTACAGTTTGTATTATATTATAGATTAGAAGTTATTATATTATTATAAATAGAAAAACCAAACTACGGATATTCCTAAAAGTAGACGAAATAATAAAAAAGTTTAAAAGATGTAAAAAAATTAATGAACCGACCACCGAGGATTTGTTTTGGGTATATTTTGACGGCTCCGTGGCGCAGTGGCTTAGCAATGAGTTACTGCGCTGAAAGCCGCGGGTTCAAATCCCGCACGGAAGAAGTATTTGTATGACCTGCAAGTAATTGTTCCGGGTCTGGATGTTTGTCCTTGTGCAATTTATGTTTGTAAACTGCCTCCACGATACAGGAAAAAATTCTAGTGTGGGGGTAACTTTTTAAATATACATAAACAAGAAACTGGAAATATTTTATATAAAACTAATCTTTTCAATGAAGTGTGTGACCTTTTGATCATCAATCTGTCAGACAAATAAGTTTACCACCTCAGTCCCAACTCATCACACGAGACTCCAAAATTCTCTCCTCATTGACGTTTAGTTAACTAGAACTAGGCAACTTCTCGATAAAATTTATGAAACAAACGCGTCGTAATCGCGTACCACGCCCATATGGATTAGTTTAGTTCGAATACGAACGTTGACGACAAACAGGTGGACATCTGCTCAGAATCAGCTTATCCGATGGTGGAAAGAGGCGGAAGGAATGAAATCATGTAATTCGCACAATTATTTATAGTTTGGGGGTATTAATTTTAAATTCAAGCGACAGTAGCCCTAATGGCAGGGTGCGGACCGCGAACTCAAAAGGTCGTGGGTTCGAATCCGCAGTTCGACCAGTCTCCGTGTCGACTGTAGGGAACCACTCCTAACAACAAGCATTTAAGCTTACCAGTAGTGGTTAAAGAGAATATTAGTAATGTTGACTGATAGCTTTGCTAGTATTTTTTCTGAAAATAAAATAAAAATAAAAGAAAAAATTCGGCTACGTTTGCAAGGATTCCCAAAGTCTTGCGACTGTCCACGTGATTTTGTGTGTTTTCGGCTCATGCGACCTGCGTGTGCTATGGTTTAGTTTGCAAATATTGAAACTGCGCGATATAATATAGTCGAAACGCTTTGTTAAACTAATATTTGGCCGCGCTATCTTCGCCGTTTGTCTAAACGAATGCTACTTTGAAAGCATGTATGAATTTTCACGAATATTTCACTAGAACTACTCTCAATAATTTCCAGTATATTTGAGACTATTGTTAGAATCCTAAATTTTAATACTATTAAATTTACTACCAATATATTACAGCCTACCCAATGTCCACTGCTGAACATATGCATCCCCATATATTGCCTCATGCTTGCCATAGTTGCCACGCTTGGCAAGCGTGCGGTTGCCACCCCAGTTTTTTATTTTTAGTCGTTATTAGGAAGATGCTGCTGCCCATCTCCTGATTGGTTTCCCTCTGTCGCCTCTTACAACACCCACGGGATGATATGGGGTAGTGGATATTCTTACACCGGCACTACACGTTTTATGAGCGAGTGAGTCAGTGGTATTTCGTTTATATATATCTTAAGATTGAGGAACCCTAACCAAAAAAGCGCAACATCGGTCACGGACACCGCCATTCTGTTTCGCGTGAGCGTTGCTATGAAAAATATTTACAACGGGATAAAGTACGATGTAAACTGCGGCCTACGTGACTCCCCCGACAGTATTTCAAGGCGCCCACGCCTTGCCGGATAACCGCGCGCATAGGGTTACCAGATCGAATAATAATATTAGAGTTTAAAAAAATTTAACACGCATTGATGATGAGCTGTGATGATCCTAGCGAGAACACTGGGATCACAGCAGGATGAGAACTTTTAAAATATGTGGTAGGGCCATGTTATAGCTATTTTATGGCTATGGCACGAATGGGTCGGCTAGAACAGGAAAGGACCACACTCACATAATACCATTGTGAAATAGCAGCTTAATGCTGCTGTGTTTCGTATGGTGAGTGTGGAGAACACTGGAAACGAGGAAGATGTCTATAGGCCACAACATCCACTTACCATCAGGTGGACTGTGTGCTCGTTTGTCACCATTATTCTATAAAAAATAACAAATGAAAAGCTTATTATTTTAAGCTTATGTTGAGACGGTTTTAATTGTTTTTGGTTTTGTATAATAAAAATATAATTTTTATGAAGTTACTTAAATATGGTCAGAATGACAGCGGGTCAATTTCAATATAGTCCGAATGGCGAGTTAGCATTGAAAATAAGAGCTGCGGGAATTTAACTTTCGACGCAATAAAAACAACCTCGTTCGCCGGAATTGAAGCGTATAACTTCCAACACCATGTATTTATGTATTATGTAAGTATATAAAGATACATTCGTATACAAATATGATAAAAGATAGATATGTTTCTTTTTGTCTTTGCCTGACCTCTCGGGGATTACAGGCGTATGTACTATATAGCTTTAAAATAGTGAAAGAATTTTGGGAATTGGATCAGCAATTACAAAGATTACCTCCTAATAATAAACTTAACCTAAATTCTTACAAACAACCTTTAATTATTTATTTCATCATTAATTCCTAATCCATGTACAGACCCTTTCTTACTGTATACGAGGCAATGCATCTTAGTCCTCAGGGGTGACAACGCATCTGCATTTTTTAATCGAGGGTAGATGTGGTCTATGAGCCACAGTATCCACTTACAATCACGTGGACCGTGTGCTCGTTTGTCACCCTTATTCTATAATAACACAATTATTAATAATAATTGTTATATCGATTACTAATTTATTATATCAACAAAAAATATCTACTAAAAAGCTTAGAGCATTTTGCCTCGTAGCACACACAACAGCATGAACCAAACAGAGTGCGTTTATCAGCAATAATCGATAGTTGGCGATAACACATCGATTACTGATAATCGCCCCGTGAAAACGACCAATCTCGATTGTAAAAACCACCAGGATAGACCACTTTGTTACGTACAACAATGAAAGAATAGATTGGATCGTTTAGGATGAACGGTTTTCGTGCGTTTTGACTCATGATTACGAATGCTGTGACCACACAAAAGTGGGTGATTATATTTTTATGTTTCCATATTAGATGCGAATTTTCGGCTATAGAAATAAAAATAATGTTTATTCTATAGTTATGACGTACTTTACAAGGCCTCGAAAAAATTTTCATATACTTAGTGATTTCCTTTACTGCCGAGAACATGGTTAAATCAAAATTTCAAATTCGAATAAAAATTTATGTAGTGCTGGCAAGGACTGATTGAACTACTATGAAATTTTGCAGCAAGCACGATTAGAGAGCTCGAGTGTATGAGCAAGCACAGGTGCACCCTCTATTCCCTCACTCTTAGTCACATGGGATGGGAATCCGAAACGACCGGAGAGATCAAGCGCAGGGCCAACGGCTTTACGTGCTTTCCGAGGCACGAGGGTGAAACACCGCCAACTTCCTAACTCTGGACTACTACTGAGAATTTTTCGACGGAAAACCCTAATAATTGTTTTTTGTTATAATATTTGAGATTGTAATAGCCTGTAATGATGATGATGTCAACCAAAAGTTGTGATTAAAATGTACGCCCCGTGTTACGTGAAATCGCGACAAACCGGTTGCAATTAAGTAACAAATTAAAAACACTAGTCGCTCTATAAGGCACTCCACACTATAATTCTTTTCAAAGGCCGATTGAGTTAGGTATTTTACGATGTTTCTTATCGGATAGGAATTCAGTTTTATCGCTAACTAGCTTTGGTTTTGATTTACACTTTACTAAACGACTGCTACATAGTAAGTATATCTGCGATTTTTGGAACATAAATTCGAATCTCTTCCCTCACCTATGTTAGTATTAACATTTATAATTAATTTTTTATATTTTACTTTTATCCACAATTGCTTTACAAATATAAGACTAAGGAAAGGACGAACGGTAAAAAATACATTATATAGACAATAAAAAATCTTCCTTAAATCATAAAATTTAAAAAAAAAACTGGCATACAATAAAGTCGAATAAAAACGGAAAAGTGAAAAATAAAACGCCCGACACTAATTTGGATTGAAAAACCTGAACCATGTACCTTACTGGCTGGAAATAAGGCCGATATTAATTCGCGTTCTTTCCATTATGCCTAAAATATTTTAATATTTTATACGAGTGTCTCTTCTTTGTGTTTTATCGATTTTTCGTGTCGTATGCCGGTAGCAATCTATTGTAAAGCCTCCATATTGAATTTTAATTTCATATGTTCCAGATAAAGGCAGACCTTGAAACTAGGCCGTGTAAAGATTTTCACAGTCAATATTTTTCCGTTAAAACTGGTAATTGATAAGCTTTTTGCCGGCGGCTTTCGTCGCACTGGCACGTCGTGATAAGAGGCTTAAATAATGTTTTACGTCATTCACTTATCTCCAAATGTGTTTTAATAATGTATACTAAAAAATAATGATTATACAAACATTATTTATACATTTTTGTACATTGACTTTTCACAATACTCAATGGCTTTATAGAATAAGGGTGACAAACGAGCACACAGCCCACCTGATGGTAAGTGAATTCCTGTGGCCCATAGTCGTCTACATCTCTATCCTGGATTAATAATCAAAATGCAGCTGCGTCGTCACCCTTGAGGACTAAGATGGAATGCCTCATTTCCAGTAAATAGGGTTTCTGTTCTCTACGCTCACCATACAAAACACAGTAGCATTAAGCTGCTATTTTGCGAGAGCGTGGTCCTACCCTGGTCGAGCCGTCCCATTTGTATTACACCATAATAGAGCTGCAACATGGGCATGACTCTACCACGTATTGCGTACAAAAATCCATTACAACTAAGATTTTTTCATTGCGATGTGTTAAGTATATTTGTCATTTGTTACAGTCCCTAAAAAATTCACTGTTGAATACATTCATACATCCATCAGTCCCAAAAGTCCAAAGCTGAACATAGGCCTCCTCCATAGATGGCCACATAAGGAAGATATTTGTCAGTTTCAGGTTGGCACAGCAAATTTAAAATTTTGTACAACCGACTTCAATAAAAATTATTAAGAATAACTCAAAAACTATGGGTCAGACCGTGATCAAATTTATATGGGACCACATGAGAAGCACCGGCTTTCAAATAAAAAAAGAATCATCAAAATCAGTTCACCCAGCAAAAGTTATGAGGTAACACACTAAAGAAACATACAGTCGAATTGAGTACCTCCTTCTTTTTGAAGTCGATAGAAAAGCATAAACCGACGCGAATTTATGCCACTGCCACTTCTAATATGGCTCACATCTAATAGTGAGATAAAATATGTCAACTTACCATCTGCATCAACCTCGTTGATCATGTCTTGAAGCTCTGCTTCAGTGGGGTTCTGTCCCAGGGATCGCATCACAGTGCCCAACTCCTTGGTGGTGATGGTACCATCGCCATCTTTGTCGAACAGTGAGAACGCTTCTTTGAATTCCGCAATCTGTTCTTCCGTCAGCTGGTCCGCCTGCAATGTAAAATCTTAGTATTAGAACAATTATGCATAGCTACCGTAATTATAACTGCAGTTTCTTCTACTTTAGCAGCTCCTAAAAGTCCACTACTAGACTTGCACCTATACCATTGTACAAAGGATTTGCATTAATTGTCACACTTTACAGAATTCTACAGTTTATTTAGTTACAAACAAAAGACATCTCAAAGAAAAACCTTTAAGACAAACTTGACTTGTTTATAAAAAAAAAATGTTGTTTGGCAATCCAGTTAAAAACATTTTAGAATAGTTCAGTATCATTCATAAATAATAGAATAAAATATTGTAAAAATTAGTATAATAAAGTGATGAAATACAGTATAAAAAGTAATATAGTAATATCCTGAACTTCCGCTAAAGTTCTGCATGAGTGATAGCCATTTTAGTTGAATTTACTAAAATAATATTTATGCATATAAAACCCATATGTGCAACCCTGAATTTTTGCTACTAGGGGTATTAATGTAATAAGGTAATAATGGAAAAGTTTAAAGTAGATAAAAAAGTGAATGCTAAAATAGAACTGGTTTGGGCATCTCCTAAGCCTAGACAAATGAAGGATCATAACATATATTACATTACGATACCTCAGAAAAGGAAAAAGAGAAAAAATGTCTGGTAAGATTAGGAATTGTTAGTCACATTAGTCGAACAACATGGAAGAAGAACAGTGGAAATTATCTAGGAGAGGCCTTAGCGAAAAATCAAAGAGATACAAGAGTTGGAATAAATTTGCATAATTTTTTCTCCACCACAGTAACCAAATTAAATTATGATTTTTTATATTTACGTGAACACTACACATTTAAATAAAACTAGTTTTATTCAAATTAAATTAGTTAAATAATCAATATTGAAAGAAATAACTTATACCACTTGGACAATTTTTTTCCAAACAGTTAGTATAAAATCTAGTGGGACCTTATAATATATTAGATGAATACTGATGGAATTTGAATAATATAATAATTTTTTATTTAAAACAATTATTAATAATAAACACATACACTTGAAACAACCATATTCTCCAGATGTTTTAAGCTCTACAGTAATGAATGGATACTAAACAGTAAATGGAAGATAGTATGAAGCATATGTGATAAGATTACAAAGATAAATGTAATTATAATGTGAGACACGTCACAATGCGGACTATGGGCCTGATAGCAAATACTGCATTACAATAAACTTTATCTATACTTAGATACATATTAAGACGTTATATTAAAAAAAAATTGAATTCCCAGTACTTATGCAATCATATTATCAGCATGTGTTGATAATTACCAGTTTGTGTAAATTTTATAAACATACATGCAAGACCTTGCCAAATATCTAACCTTTGTAATTTTTTGTATATTTGTTCAGTTTGATTCAGGTATCATAATGAATCCTAGAAGCATATAATAAAGTTGGTAGTGCATAATCTTCATAAACAACCCCCATGTAAATGTTGGCAAATCAAAGACTTTATAAAAAGCAGAACCAGCCTATTATTTAATAATTATGGGTACAATAAATGACAAGTTAATTTAATAATTATGTAAATATATGTAAAAAAAATTAGGTCCTTAATTAGCAGTATTACATAATCTAATATTTTGACAATGTACCAGCAATAATAACTTCAACTTGTATTTTCTTTATAAAACTCTTTTCATAAAACTGAAATGATAAACTTCCAGTTGATCTGATGGTGACTACTGCACTCCATGGGCACCTACAGTCAATTTCAAACAAAGAAGTTTACAGATGCTTTGTCACCGCTGAGGACTAATATAGTATAGCTCACAGCATGCAATAAAACTGGCTCACTATACCCTTGTAAAGCCTTAGTACTAGGCTTTACAAGGGTATATTTTCCCAGACCAACTCCTAGGAAGGAGGAGTCCCACAACCTAGTAAATCAAAATAGCTTGTCATATAATTATTATTAAATTTAGTGAATGTATTTACATTTATATGCATAATAGATTATTTACACATTAAAATTTACAGATAAATATTGGTACAGATTAATGCAATTGAAAAAATCTTGCAATTGAAGTACCTATTCAATAAAATTTATTTTTTAAGTGGTTATTGGAAACATGTATATCTGAAAACAACTTATTACTCTCATTACTCAGAGCTTTGCTAAGTAGTCTACGGTATATTTTTTTTGAAAAAGTGTTGCAAGTTATCTTTTAATCATCGATACAATGGAGTAGTATGACAAGTACTGAAGGACAGTGACAAATGATTGTGATAATTACTGCTTACAAGACAAACTATTGTTACATCAACTATTGTCTTTAAAACACCCTAGTTAAATGATTGTTACTACTACTTCACAGAATCCAGTTTTTAAAATGGTTGATAAACCTTAAGTGAGTACCTTTTTAGGTAAGTTATTTTGGGTCGGAAGAACCACTACTACTTATTTAAGGGTTAATTACAGGCCCTGTTCTTGTGGTTTCACAGTAAAATGTAATTTATTTCATTAGTTTTTTATTCTTTAAATTATAGAAATATATTTATTAATTATATTATTGTTACACCTCTTAAATTAGGTAACAATGGGCGAACTGAATGCCAGTCAGCGTTGTTTACCAGTTAAATCATTATATATTTAAATAAATATATGATGTAAACTTTATTAGATCTAAATAAGAAATTGAAACATTTGTTTGATCAATTTCGAGTAAGCTTACACTGAACAGAAAGTATGTAATGAATGATACAGTGACCATACTAGGTAGGCTGTCGCCGGTAATTTGAACTTTAGCAATGTCTTTAAACTTCCTACTTTACCATTTTTCTCAGCGTTGCAGTTACTGGTACCGGTAGAGCAAGCTTATGGAACTAGTTTAAATAATTGCGTATGAAAAATAAAAAGCTCGCGGGCTGTGCGATGAGTCAACGGGCATTTGACAGGTGCGCCGGCCGATCGATCCGCCGTCAACAGGGCGCGACGCGACTTTAATAACTATGCTACATCGTAAAAACAACTAGAAAACGGCGCAACACTCGTTCTGCGCCATTTTAAAGGCGTCATCGAACGTTCGGTTACATCAAGGGAAACGTCATTTCACCGGCAACACCTAACAAACTATGGCGACGGATGTTTCTCGATACACTTTAACAATTGTTCGTCATCGATTCTTCGTCTTATTTCGCCCACTATTTTCGGCACAGCAGTTCAATCTTCATCTTAAACTAGCCTTGGGCGACGTTAACGATCCGCATTGCGGTAAAACGGCCATCACAATATAATGGAGGCCGTCATCACTATAAACACCGATGCACTACAACCCCGAAATATACCAAGAATGCCTTTCGAAAAGGTCTCCCTAAGACACTGGAGAAAATTTCTTGTCGAAATATCACTCACCATTGTAGATTAACTTGGATTAACTGGAGCTACACTAAAAATCACAGACTACGCCGCAAAAGCGACCACACAGACCGACGGTTGAAACGATACTGCCGCCCTCACTCGCACGAGCGGCCCCGCCGGGAAACTCGCGTACGCGATTCGTTCAGAGTTCGGCCGCGCGAATCGTTCCGAGTCGTTCAATCGAATCACCGTGTTGTCATGTCCGTTTTCCGATTTTTGCACTCGCTTAGTCTCGCACTTTGTATCCTCGATTTAGGCGCGAAAGTCTCGGACGTTCAAGTCCATGTCTCGGGACGCACAACACGGGATTAGATTAAATCCGCAAAGGATAGTCGTTTTTATATCGGGCGGGCGCGGCGACGTGGAGCGGCGGGCGGCGCGCGCCGATTGGCCACGGCGCACCTGCAATGCGTCACCGCGCGGCGCAGAGTACAGCGCCGATGGCCCACTTCTAGAGATGAGCTTCATAGCGATTTTTACTGAGCAGTGACCACTCTGAGCAGTTAAAACAAAGAGCAACTGATAAAGGCAATTCGCAGATAACGTACACAATACTT
The DNA here is from genome assembly GCA_029286625.1 of Parnassius orleans. NCBI lineage: Eukaryota > Metazoa > Arthropoda > Insecta > Lepidoptera > Papilionidae > Parnassius > Parnassius orleans. The sequence continues at coordinate 313,361 of JAGSMP010000191.1, forward strand.
ATGAATAAGATTTCATTTATTATATTCCACTCCGACACATTGGCAGTTGGCAGTAATAATTCATCAGCAAAACGTCTAGAAACACCAGCGCTCTTTGTTGTTTATTTATTTTAGCCGTGATTGTAAAATAAATTTCAAGATTAATTTTGGTTTTGGACAAATTGAAACGTAATAACTTACTACTTTAAAACATTAATTACTTGTAATTAATTTGATTTAAACTAAGAACAAAAATTTTCATAGCAATCATAGTAACAGCAAACCACTCTAGGAGGCAGGGCCACAGTCCGCAACGCCCGGCGCCCTAACGAAATAACGGAGAATGGTCTGCGCAGGCTTTCCTATTGGGACTTTGCAACTTCGACTAGCAAAAATATTACCAGGAACCCAGCGTGGCTACACCTTTCTTACTCAAAGTTCTTCTTATTCTCTATTACAATATATTATCCAAATTCAAGTGAAATAATTTAAAGGTAAATGTACATGCACATGGACTTACGGAAGCTAAAAGCCAAAATATGTGCTTACTTTAAAATATTCGATCTTAATTCAAAATGTAGATTTACCAACAATCTGTATGTATATGCTGCAGCTAATGATAGCAAAAATCATTAATAACTAATCATTTAGACATCAATAAGCTCAATTTATACAGCTTTGGTTGAGATGAAAACATAAGTTTTATCTACGTTAACTTTTACAAGTAAAACCACAGGTAAAAGATACAAAACTATTCTATAGTGCAGAATCGATTGTTGAATCGATATTTTATTGATTACTTCACCTCTTAAACACTTTAAATGATTTACCGCGAAATTTTGAAACGAAAAAATCTATGATGAAAATAATATTTTTCTAATAAACACAACATACCTACTTAAATAATATTAAGATTTTGTTCTCATTGCTTGATAATTTTATATTTACGTATTGATTGAGGTTTTATTGTTTTTCATTTTAAATTAGAAAAATACTACGCACAGCAGTAGTCTAAAAAATAAATATGAATTTTCAATGAGATATTATTATCAATTTTTGAAATGAAATGAAAATAGTTTTAGCTGGGGCGGATCGCCAGTAGTTTATATAATTTAGGAAGGTTGTCTCTTATGGGGGATTTTGCGATAGTTGTCACGTTTGGCAGGCAGGACGGCAACCGCATTGTATTATTTTCAGTGGTTATCAGAAAGATAACCACTGAAATCTGCTGTTCATCGCCTGTTACAGTTTCCCTCTAACGACACCCAAGGGATGATATGAGGTAATGGATTCTTTTACGACGCCCCTAAACGAGTAAGACCTTAAATATAATTTAACGATTCAGTTTTGCGTTCATTTATTATTTTTAATAGAGCCACTCTGCGGCTGTATATGGAGCTACATAATATAATGGGTCGCCTCGACCGGGGCACAGAATAAATAACGGACCGGAGTAAGATCACGCTCTCACAGAATACTAGCTGCTTTACTAGCTTTTTATTCTGAATCTAGGATGGAAGTACAGCATACATTTACCATCTAGTGGACTGTGTGCTTGTCACCCTTAATCTATGAAAAAATTAACACCATAAAATTTAGTTAATAAAAATTTATGGGTGCTTTACAGAGGCGATATTATGAGGTATTTGACGTCCCGATGTCATAGTTATCCCCCCCGTGACCAAGGGTGCTTTAAGGCAACCGAAATGTCGGGAATTAAAAATTTAAAATCAAACACGATAAAATCCCTAAAATTGGCTTCATTTAACGTTTCCTTTGTATTTTATTATATTATGATTTATATATCTATGTAGGAAGACATAGGAATTCCAATAAATGAACAGAATGCCTACCATGCAGCAAACTATATATTTTTCTTGAAAGCCTACATCAGCTCGATTTGTAGCGCAATGCGAGGGTTCTTATTCAAAAAACAAACTGGGTCAGATACGTTATGGCTAGACATGCATGCTTTGGGAATCTAGCACAGTTCTTAAAGTCTATAGATTGTTTAGCATAGTGTATTTCCCAGAAGCAGACTTTAGAAATTATTAAAATACTAAAGTTTTTTTTAATTTAGCATACCACTGCAGGACTCCAAGACACCATAAGTTCTTTTTGCGTAGATCGGTCCACAAATTAATAATTTAAACTGAAGGTAGCCATGGTTAATTATGACCTTTGGGCGTCGTACACCTCAGTGACCATAGGTGCTGCAAACAACTTGAAACGCCGGTAATAAACAAGGGATTTTTTATTTTTAATTTTACCACGTTTTGTTATCATATTCTTGCATTGTCATCCGAATTTGAGCTATATCCAAAATTTGAAGTTTCCAGCTCATTAGAAAGTTAGTTTAAACTTTAAAATCAATTACTAAATTCCACCCGGAACGACAGACAAACACGAGTGACGAAAACGTGGTTAAAAGTAAAAATAAAACGCGAAAAAAACCTTTTAAATTAGTTTCATTCAATGTGTGGTATCCGCGTGATCAGTAAATGTCAAAAATGTTGTTCTTTTTAATCGACTTCAAAAGGAGGAGGTAGGTACTCAATTCGACTGTTTTTTATGAGTGTTACCTCATAAGTTTTTTCTAGGTGAACCGATTTTAATGATTTTTTATTTTATTTGAAAGCTAGTGCTCATTCCATATAAATTTGACCAAGGTCTGACTAGTAAGTAGTTTTTGAGCTATCCTTAATAATTTATATTGAAGTCGGTTGTACAAATTTTAATTTTACCTATTGTTATTAACCAAGTATTTCTAAATTAATTTATTAAATAAAATACGAAACGTACCTACTCTTCATATGAATTTAATGAGATTTGAAACCTTATTGCAATACTGTAACTATACGCGAACAAATGAAGCCATTAAAATAAAATTTGTAACATAATCATAAAGTCCCATTATAAAATCCCATTATAAAACGCACGGGTGATTTCTGGATCTCGACAACAGTGCCACCTGCCGGGTCGAGATGTGAATCTAAACCATCTAGGGACCCATTCAAACATACACACATAAAATTACATCAATATCGGTCGATTAGTTTTTGAGTTTTAGCGAGACTAACGGACATCAATTGAGATTACTAAACGGAGGAAGGGAGGCATGTATTCTGCGCTGGACTTCAGATAAACCGTTAACTGTAATGAATGAAAGAAAGATGTATAACGTCTCACTTTAGTTAACTGTATAACACGACAATAAAGAAAATAATGTCCTCCAGACCGAGTATCGGTCACGGCGCGGCGGCCAGTCTCAACGGAGACTAGCTATCTGCGCATGACAGGATTATAGTGCCCGAGTGTATACGCAAACACACGTACACTCTCTATTCCCTCAATCTATTTTGATGGGACAGTAATCCGACACGACCGGAGAAAGATGAGGTACAGAACCAACGGCTTAACGTGATTTCCGAAGCACGGGGGTGTTACACCGCCAAATTCCTGACTCCGGGCTGCTACTGAGAATTTCTTGACAGAAAAACCCAATAACTGATTTTGGCTCGACCCGGGATTCGAATTCGAGACTTCGTCGTGGTCGTCCGAAAACTTTGGTCGACAATGACGAATTAAAGGCGATTGTGGAAGCCGATGATACTCAATCTACGGCTGAATTTGCTGCAGCTTTCGACGTTACCATCAAAACAATATTGGTCCATTTGCGTTAAATTAGCACGGCAAAAAAGCTTGATAAATGGGTGCCCCGCGAACTCAATGATCGCCAGCGCGAAGTGCGGGTCGAGACGTGCCCTGCACTGCTCAACATTGTGTACCTGTTGAGCAGTGCAGGGCACGGAGGAATTTTGAACCGCATTGTTACCTTCGACGAGAAATGGATTCTGTTTGACAATCGCAAGTGCTCAGCAAGTTGGTTGGATCCTGGTTCAGCACCTGAACAATGCCTTAAACGAAAACTTACCCCTAGAAAAGTGATGGTCAGTGTTTGGTGGTCTAGCGCCGGTTCATCACAGCTTTTTACCAAACGGGATGAGCATTACTGCAGATGTGTACTGTGAAGAACTGAACACAATGATGGAGAAGCTCGCACGTCTCCAACCAGCTTTAGTCAATCGCTCGTCCCCGCTGCTCCTGCATGACAACGCGCGACCTCATAGTGCACAACAGACGGTCTCCAAGTTACAAGAGCTGGGTTTGGAAGCTCTCCGTCATCCGCCGTACTCACCAGACCTTGCGCCTACAGACTTCTACATTTTCCAGAATATGGATAACTTTTTGGCGGGAATAAAATTCAATACCCGAGAGGCAGTGCAAAATGCCTTTGAAAAATTTGTTGCCTCCCGTCCAGCTGATTTTTTCAAGAAGGCCATCAATAAACTGCCACTGCGTTGGCAAAGATGCATCGATTGCATGGGTGATGACTTTGGTTCATAGAAATAAAAAATATAGAAAAAAAAATACATTAACTTATTTCATAAAATAAAGACCTAATATTATGTACTACTTACTATAATCTATAACTAGAACAGACACAGCGAACAGTCAGTGTGATAATGCGAGGCGCGTGGCAGGAGGCACAGAATATCTTATTATGGCACAAACTAAGTTTGAGCCCCTGGGCTCTAACACGTGTTGCAAACAACCAAGTCACGGCGTTTCTCATGCGACAATTGATTTTTATATATATATAAGTAGATAACAAATACTGTTACATTACGAACGACTCCAATAAACGCTCCCGTAGTGTGCGGTCGTGTGGTTTCATTTACATACAACTTACATTCGATGCTAGAGTCGAAGATTGGCCCTAACATAATTGAAATGCATTCGCACGGAATACTATGAAGGGAAAATGACCATTGATACATCATAATCATACATCGTGGGTACAGAACTTATTACCTTCAAGCACTCACAAGTACATACACAAAAATATGATAATAAGTTAAACTAGCCTTTCCGATATACCTATATCTATAACTATATATGTATTTAGTTCCAAGGAATTATTTAATTTGAATCGTTGTAATCTCTTTGTAACTTTCTTCATAAGGGGCAAAGACTACAATATTATATAGGGAATAGAATTAGCAGTTGAGACTTGAGAGCTAGAGAATAGACAGCTATCACTTTTTTAATTAACAGCACAAAGCGCCATCTAGTCGTCAGATACCCAAAACTTAGGGGTCCTTCACTATTGGCCGAATGTGAAAGCTTAAATTCAAATTCATTTATTTATTCGAGAATACAGTGAGTTAGTAAAATTTACAGTAGGTTTCGTACACGATAATGGAATACATTCCACCACAGTGTGGTCTACAAATATATTCCTTTTCGTTCTAGCCAATAGAAGTAGAATTGAGAATCTTTCTAAATATAATATTTTACGTGGTAGAGCCAAGCTGCAGCTATATTATGATTGTAGCACGAATGGGACGGCTCGACCGGGGAAGGACCACGCTCTCACAGAATACCAGCGTAAAATAGCAGCTTAATGCTGCTGTGTTTCGTATGGTGAGTGTAGAGAACCGGAGACCCTTTTTACTGGAAGCGCAGGCATTCCATCGTAGTCCTCAGGGTGACAACGTATCTGCATTTTGATTCTTAATCAAGGATAAATGTAGTATATATCGGGGACAATGGCAAATACTTGCTTGTGGCAAACTCTTCCTTCTACAATAGATAGCCAGGTGTGAGGCAGTGTTTGAGTAATACTGGATATTCTGCAGGCATGTTGTTTTCATCTAGCTTCCTAGGTACAATTGAGCTGCAGTCTTCAATAGGTAGGCATATAAATAGTAAGTAAACATCAAAACTGATCATAGTTTTATTGTCAGCTAGTTGTTCTATTGCTATAAATTCGTCTTTGGGAGATTTGGTTCCCCAAATACGACATTAAAGCGTTGGACAACTTACGCAACAAACCAGAGCTCAAGATTCTCCGCGAACAAAGAAAATGCTACGGTAACAATGGATAGATAGACACCAAAGATGTTATAAATGAACTAGCTAAGATCTGTGTAATAAAATAAAATGGTTTGTCTCACCTAGTTTAAAGACCCTTGCTTATTTTTCAAACTAGGTAAGACACATCATTTTATTTTACTACGCAGATATTATCTCATTGAATACTTCTCAACTGTCGCCGAGTCATTACTCAAACAGAATGTTAATACCTGTTTAAAAGAATTTAGATTTGTAAAATGCTTCAAAACCATTGATGAAAAGAAAACCGTAGATTTGTGGGGGATTTCCGTTACAGTTATTGCGTCCATAATAGATTTAATTACACCTCATCTTGCTATTATTTTTAATACTTGTATCGATTCTAGTGTGTTTCTGATTTAATGAAATATAATAAAGTAATACCTTTATATAAATCTGGTAGTACATTGGACCCCGCTAATTTAAGACCTATTTCTGTACTACCAACTCTCAGTAAAATTTTTGAAAAAAATATTTTGGATCAATTGTAATTTTTTTTTAATACAAATAAATTACTTCATAAAAATCAATTTGGTTTTACAAGGGGTCGCTCGACATCTGATGCCATTCTGAAGAATTCACAAGATGCCTAAGGTATTTATGTGATCTTTTCAAGGCTTTCGATTTTGTTCATCGTGTAAAAAATTTGGCGCTTAGACTTATTACTTCATATTTAATTAACAGAACTCAAAAAGTCGTGATCAATGGTAAAGGTTCCTCCGAATCGGTAATATCAATGGGCGTTCCTCAGGGCTCGATTCTTGGCCCATTCCTGTTCTTTATCTATATTAATGCCTTACCTTATCTTGTAGGGACAATCATGATATAGTATTATTTGCTGATGATACTTCTTTAATTTTCAAACTCAAACGGCAGTCAATTAATTATGACGATGTAAATAATGCTCTATCGAAATTAGTACATTGGTTTTACGCCAACTATTTGCTCTTAAACGGCAATAAGACAAAATGTATAAAATTTACAATACCTAATGTAAAACATTCGAATACCAATGTGCTCTTAAATGGGGAGGATTTGAGTCTTATGGATACCACTGTTTTTCTTGGTATTACTATTGACGCGAAACTTCAATGGGGCCCAATTATTTTAGTTACTTTCATAGCGTAATGTCTTATGGAATTTTGCTATTGGGTAATGCGACTAATATTGAAGCCGTATTTGTTTTGCAAAAGAGAAAGAGTCTCTCAGAGAAAAATTTAAAGAAATAAACAAATTAACTTTGGCATGGCAATATATTTATGAAAATGTATATATTCCGTGGGTGTCGTAAGAGGCGACAGAGGGAAACTGAGGCAGAAGATGGGCAGCATCTTTCTGATAACAGCAAAACATAGCATGGGGTATATTGGCAACTATGGCAATATACCCCATGATTAAAGTTACGAAGAGACGGCCCCAGTTCTGGCGGCCCCGCTATTCCTGGCTCGGTGGCGACCATGGTAACAGCGGGCAGGGATACTAAGAATCTCCGGTGGAGGTTCGGTTGCCACCTAAGACGACTCGACCTGGCAACATATAACGCACGCACCTGAGGACTGACGAGAAGATTCTGGAGCTGGAAGAAGAGATAGACAAGTTGCGCTGGCATATTATAGGATTATCTGAGGTCCGAAGAGAGGGGAGACACGGTAATCCTCAAATCCGGCAACTTGTTCCATCACCGGAAGGGCAACCATCTGTCCTAAAGAGGTGTCGGATTTATCGTCCACAAGTCTCTCGTTAACAACGTTGTAAAGATTGATAGTGTGTCGACGAGGGCAGCGTACCTTATAATCAGAATCGCCAAACGGTATTCGCTGAAGGTCAGACAGGTTAACGGACCAACCTTGGCACATCCCGATGAGGAGGTGGAGGAAATGTATGACGATATATCTAGAGCCATGCATTCCTCCAAAACCCACTATACGGTGTTAATGGGACACTTCAACGCAAAACTAGGCACAAGAGAGAACGGTGAGGTGAAGGTAGGGAAATTTGGAATAGGGCAACGGAACCTAAGGGGCTTGCCGACTTCATGGATAAAGAGGGACTCTTTATGATGAACTCTTTCTTCCAGAAGCGGCCCCACAGGAAGTGGACCTGGTCGAGCCCCGACGGTTCGATAAAAATGAGATTGACTTCATTATGATGACCAGACAACAACTGTTCAGTGATGTCTCAGTGATCGCGAGGGTGAAAACTGGTAGCGATCACCGAATGGTGAGAGGCACACTGAACCTTAAGGTTAAGTAGGAGAGGTCACGTCTAATGAAGTCAACGCCCGTCCCCTCGTGCTCTAATCCAGAGTCCTGAAACCTTTCAGCTCGAGCTACAAAATCGTTTTCAGTGCCTAGAAGATTGCAATGCAGTGGACGATATGAATGACAAGCTCGAGGAAACTGTCCATGCGGTCGGAGCTAAGTTTTGCAAGACCCGCCGCAGAAGAACACAAAAACTCTCCGATCACACTCTTAATCTCATGGCTGTTAGACGGGGAATGAAGCTGCAGTCTTCAGTAAATTTGACAGCATACAGGCAACTGAACAGACAGATCTCTAAATGCATGCGGCGAGACTTACGCAACTTCAATAGAGCTCGTATTGACGAAGCGATCGAGCGGAACCAGAGCTCCAAAGTCTTTGCTAGAGATCTGTCTGCCAGAAAGAGTCAACTGTCAAAGCTGAAGACCAAATGTGGCAGCATCGTTTCCGGGACACCTGAGATTTTGAGTGAGATTGAGAGGTTCTATGGGCGGTAATATAAGTGTGAGTAACGATCCAAGAGCAAATCTTAAAGTCTTATCAGACACTAAACCGACGATATTCCGGACGTCAGTCTGAGCGAGATTAGAATGGCTCTGCAGCACCTTAGAAACAGCAAGGCCCCAGGCGAGGATGGAATTACAGCGTAGCTTCTGAAAGCGGGTGGAAAACCGTAGTCTTCCACCCGCTTTCAGAAGCTACTTGAAGTCCTCCATGGTGGCACTACACCGAGGCGGAGCAGAAGCGTGGTCTTGTTCTTCAAGAAAGGCGACAACGCTCTCTTGAAGAACTACAGACCGATTTCCCTTCTGAGCCGCGTCTACGTGCTGTTTTCGAGAGTCATTACGAATCGTCTCGCATGCAGACTCGACGACTTCCAGCCTCCCGAACAAGCCGGTTTCCGAAAAGGCTTTAGCACCATAGACCACATACATACCCTTCGGCAAATTGTACAGAAGACCGACGAGTACAATCTGCCACTTTGCCTTGCGTATGTGGACTATGAGAAAGCCTTTGATTCCGTCGAAATTTGGGCGGTGCTGCAGTCCCTTCAGCGGTGCCAAGTGGACTGTCGGTATATCGAAGTGCTGAAGTGTTTGTACAGTAGGGCTACGATGGCTATCCGAGTACAGAACCAGAGTACGAAACCTATCCAACAGCAGAGAGGTGTAAGACAGGGTGACGTTATATCTCCGAAACTCTTCACCGCTGCATTGGAAGACGTTTTCAAGCTTCTGGACTGGAAAGGATACGGTATTAACATCAACGGCGAGTACATCACTCACCTTCGATTTGCCGACGATATAGTTCTTATGGCAGAATCGCTGGAGGACCTAAGCACTATGCTCAATGACTAATAGGTCTTAAGTTGAACATGGACAAAACAAAGATCATGTATAACATCCATGTCACACCTATGCCGGTAGTTGTTGGGAACACTAAGCTCAAAGTTGATGACTAGTATGTTTACCTGGGACAAATAGTCCGACTAGGTAAGTCCAACTTCGACCGAGAGGTCAATCGACGGATTCAACTCGGATGGGCAGCGTACGGGAAATTACGGTACATCTTTTCGTCAGGTATACCTCAAAACTTGAAAACGAGACTGTACAACCAGTGCGTGTTGCCAGTGATGACCTATGGAACTGAGACGTGTTTCTTCACAGCTAGCCGGATGAGGAAGCTCAAGATCGCTCAGTGAGCTATGAGAGGGCTATGCTCGGAGTTTATCTGCGTGATAAACTTAGAAATTAGGATATCCGCAGTAGAACCAGAGTGACCGACATAGCCCAACAGATTAGTAAGCTGAAATGGCAATGGGCCGGCCATATAGCTCGAAGAACCGACAACCGATGGGGAAAAAAGGTTCTCGAGTGGCAGTCGTCCCCCACTAGATGGATTGACGACCTAGTAAGACATGCAGGAAGTCGATGGATGCAGGTGGCTCAGGACCGTGCTTTGTGGCATTCCTTGGGGGAGGCCTATGTTCAGCAGTGTACTTGTGAAGGGCTGTAATGATGATGATGATGATGATGACTGTTTCGAATAATACAAATAAAATATTACATAAAGACAAAACAAGATATCTATGCCAAATAGTTTTTGACCTCTTCCGAAGCATCACCTTCTGCGAATGGGTTCATTATGAACTCCAAGATAGGCTCAAGATTCTTAAATTGTTGGAAACGAGCATTAAATTTGTCCAAAAGTGTATCTAATTGTGGGGCAAACGAAATGGTATCAATATCTTTTTCACATACATTCATGTGATCGAACATTTTCTTTAAACTTGGGAAGTGTGAAGTTGAATTTCTCAGTAAATGGGATTTCCATAGATTTAGTTTGGCTTTGAATGTATTCACCGATCCAATCATTTTCGCAACTTGACGATTTTTTTATTGCATTTCCAGGTACAGTTCATTCAGTTTTATTGTTATATCAGTTAGAAACCCCAAATCTGTAAGCCATGAGGATCAGTCAACTGTGGATAATCTTCCTTTCTCGTTGCCATGAACTGTTTGATTCCGTTTATTAAACTGAGAAAGCGTACAAGCACTTTGCCTCTACTCAGCCATTGAACTCCCGTATGCAATATCAAGTCCGCGTACTCAGCATCTTCATCTTGCAAAAGCTGCTGAAACAAACGGTGATGCATTGCCGCAGCCCTAATAGAGTTAACTATCTTTACGACAATCTTCATGACGTGTTCAAAAAGAAGAATTTTGGCACACAACGCCTCTTGGTGGATGATGCAGTGGTAATGAGCGAATTGAGGAGACACGTCATTTGCCATACACAGCGCAACGAAGCCATTTTTATTGCCTATCATTGCAGGTACTATGCCATAGTTATTTATGCACTATCAGTAACTATGGCAGCTAACTTTTTTAATGGTAACTGACTTTCTTCTGCAAATTTTATAAATGCATCGTAAATATCTTTACCTTGTGTGCGACCCTTGAGCGGAAACAACTTCAAAAATCCTTCCTTTGTTGTAAAATCAATAAATACCATTTTAATTAAAGTTGAGGTTTTATTTTGTTAATATCCGCTCAATAGTTATTGAGCGGATATTGGCAAAGTAAAGTTTTCCAACTTTAATATAATGGATTTCCGCAAAGTAACGCCTGATTCTATTAATTACCATTTTAATAATGACACATAGCTGTGCAGTGTCGAAAATGTCGGTAGACTCGTCTCGAATTTCGAAGAGAAAAAAACTTGCACTTTTTAATATCACTCTCCAACTCCAATTTCATATCAGTAGCGATAACTGCGACTCTTCTCGACACTGTTCTGGCTGACAATGGTATCGCCTCAATAGACGCAATAATTTCAGTGTTTTTAGAATTCTGAAAGACAGAATCAGCAGCTGTTAAGAAGGCTTCGTTTATTATTTCGTCTACAAAAGGCTTTTCTTCGTAGCCAACAAATGGGAAACCTTTAAAGATGCAATAGTAGCACTTTTCGAAAGTTGAACTGGCCTGGTGAAAACACTTTGTTGTTTTGTTAGATTTGTCTTCAATTCGCAGACACGTTTCTTCCAGATTTCAGTATTTGGTGAAAAACTACTGTTACACGACGCATGCAGAGTATTGAAGTGTCTTTCAACGTGACTTTTTTTAGGCACTGCTACACTGGCGTTGCGTAATAAACAAATTCTTTTTCCGTTAAACTCAATAAAAAAAGAACTGTTCTTCCTACTCTTTATTAAAATAGTAAGTCCTTGGTCTTTTTACTCATGTTAAAAAGACAATGTAACAATTCATGTCTACAAATATGTAGCTAAAACTAACAACACTAAAATGCGGCTACTTAAGTAGTCTCTCTGAGTATTGCAGCGCACTGGCTCGGTATAATAGTTATATTATAGTTTGCACGCTTTATTACGCCGTTCCGTTACAAAATGCTTGCCGACTTGTGCTGAAAGCCGAAAGTCGGCTCATTCAAAGAAACGACGTGATTTTAATAGAGCGCCCGCGGGCACAGCTTTACCGACCCCTGCTCTATGGCATTAAGTCAGCCTTTTAGTGCAAAAAAAACTTTAATTAATTAATTAATTTCAATTATGTACTTTAGTTGTACACTTTATCTACTATACATGTAAATAAAATTGAATTGTGTGTGTTTGTCTATAATATTAAAATAACAGACTTCTATTAAACACAGAGAATTATTTCCATACTAATAGGACATAAAAAACCATTTTAGAGAGTAATGCTTTTCAAAAATAATAGAATAATGAGTAAAATAAATGGTTTTTGATTATCTTAAATCTAAATAACACCAACTTAATAGATCTTAGTCAGGCAAAGCCAGGGTGGGGTGGCTAATGCGCAATAAAGTGTGTTAAATGGAACAAAATTTATAGCGCAATAATATTTATGCAGTGTGAATAGTACTCCAATAATGAAGCCAATTTAACTTTATAATTTCTCGCTCATATGATTACAAGCTAGGGAAATGTTCGCCAAATAATTAAGCGGCAACAATTGTCATTTATTAGCAGCCACGACAAGGTTAAGACATTAAATACGTGGACCCGCTACGATCAATGACTTCCACGACTGATTCACCACTTTTTCTGCCACCAGGGCGGCGCCACATTGGAATGAGATGAATTATTTGACAGATTTCATAGCGGGGAAGTGAATTTGTTAGGAAAATATAAGAGTTAATATTTCTTTCAGGAATATTAGTTACATTTCATATTAATTAGATTAGAAATAAATAATAAAAGGAGAAAAATGCCTTTCACAAGTCCACTGCTGAACATAGGTCTCCCCCAAGGAATGCCACAAAGCACGGTCCTGAGCCACCTGCATCCAACGACTTCCTGCATGTCTTACCAGCTCGTCACTCCATCTAGTGGGGGGTCGCCCTACACTTCGCCTACCGGTGCGAGTATCGGTCTGTTCTTCGAGCTATATGGCCGGCCCATTGCCACTTCAGCCTCATTTCTAAGTTTATCACGCAAAGAAACCCCAAGCATAGCCCTCTCCATAGCTCGCTGAGCAACCTTGAGCTTCCTCATACGGCCAGCAGTGAAGGACCACCTCAGATCCATAAGTCTTCACTGGCAACACGCACTGGTTGTAAAATAAATCACCTCAGTCCCAACTACCGACATCTGGTGAGCGGAAGACTATTAGCCCTCACTGACTCCCGCCACGAAATGTGATTTGACATCAACAACTAAGGCTTTTAAGGACTCCGTCGTGTAGTTACAGTCGAAGAGAATCCGCAATCCCATATCATCCCGTGGGTGTCATAAGAGGCGACTGAAGGAAACTGAAACAGAAGATGTGCATCAACATCTTCGTGATAACCAATAAAATAATAAAAACGAAGATGTTGATGCACATCTTCTGTTATATATATATATATATATATATATATATGTATATATATATATATGTATATATGTATGTATATATATATATATATATATATATATATATATATATATATATATATATATATATATATATATATATATATATATATATATATATATATATGTGTGTAAACTTATGTCTATCATAGAGGGGTAGGCAGAATAATGTTTTCTTATACATATTTACGCAAACACTACACATTTAATTGAAGCTACTTTTTACGGATTTTATCGCGTATATTTTTTTCGGCTTCCGCTGAAAGGTACACCCCACCAGCGGGAGTATATTGTCAATTTTCCACAAACATTTTACAATGGTCACACAATTTTCATAAATTTATTACACACTGAGAGTGTTGAAACAATTTACGCTATTTGATACGTGATTGTCTTCCACTCTCTATTACTACAACGTATTATATTCCCGACGTTTCTATTTTCCGGAGCGTCGGATCTTCACATCAGCTAAGTGTTCTTTTACGCGGTTTTTATTGAAAACCCGCGAAATAGATAAATAAAAGTCCCAACCCAAGCATACAGCTGCAAAGCTCATTGTGCGTAGATCGAACCAAAAATTTATAATTTTAAAAGTAAGGTAGGCGTGGTTTATTATGACATTGTGTCGTCGAACACCCCAGTCCCCCCGTGACCATGGGTGCTGTAAGGTAGTCGAAACGTCGGGCATATAAAAAAGTTAATAGACGCCATTAAATCCGTAAAAAGTAGTGTTAATCAAAGGGGTAAGCAGAAACTACGGACTTCCAATGGACGACGCATACATGCTCGTCGGTTAAACCTAGTCTATACCTAACTATAACCTAACCTAATTTGAACCATCTTCAATATATCGCCAATTTGGTCGATAAACTTTCACCTATAGCGTCCCTAGCCGACTCTGCCACTCACTTCTGCAGCATATATTTGCTTTGTCACTCATACCTTATTTCTGCCTTGTTGCAATACACTTGGAGTGGTGATGGGCTGTAGTGATGGTGATGATGATGTAGATTTATACACTTATTTGAAAAAAATATTTACCATAATATCTCACTGCATAAACCGAAGCAAATTACACAAGTTATACTTCACACAAGTTAAAATAACGAACGATTACATTTTGTTTCGATTTCGCGTTTGGGATCGAATGAAGTAATTTAGAAAGTCCAAAGGTTATCAACTTGTTCGTTGTAAACCAAGGAATAGATTAATTCAACAAATTGCTTCCCCGTAGGGACTAGCTTCGATTCAAGGGCGCGCCGTCGGAGGGTCCAACATTTATGGCTATATAATAGGTCGAAGAAAAAGTTTCTTCGTATTTTCTTTATTTAAATTTAAGAAAAATTGTTTGTATCTGGCTGTTTTTAGTATAATACATATAATACATTAAGAAAAAGAAAAATTAAAAGTAAAAAACACTTTCCCGCCATTTTTCAATTGTTTTTCTGTCCAAAATGAGTGAATCTAACGAAGAAATTCGATACATTCTAAAGTTTTATTACAAAAAAGGAAAAAATGCAAATCAAGCCGCGAAAAAAGTGTGGCGTTTATGGACCTAATGCAGTGTCAGTAAAAGTAACACAAAGTTGGTTCAAGCGTTTTCTTTTATTTCAAGGATGCAGCTCGCTCTGGTTGCCCTCGTACGGATAAACTCGATGCCATTTTTGAAAAAGAGGAGCAAGATCGGCATATTAGTAGTTACGACATAGCCGAGGAATTGAGGATCGACCACAAAACAGTTTTGACCCATTTGAAAAAGTCTGGCTATACAAAAAAGCTCGATATTTGGGTACTACACGAGCTCACTGAACCTAATGAATCGTGTACTCATTTGCGAATCTCTATTGAAACGTAATGAAACCGAACCATTTTTGAAAAGAGTGATCACTGGTGATGAAAAGTGGATCACCTATGACAAGAACGTGCGAAAAAGGTCATGGTCATAGGGTAGTCAAGCTCCACAGACTGTAGCAAAACCCGGATTAACACGAAATAAGGTGATGCTGTGTTTATGGTGGGATTGGAAAGGC
This sequence comes from Parnassius orleans, assembly GCA_029286625.1. Classification (NCBI taxonomy): domain Eukaryota; kingdom Metazoa; phylum Arthropoda; class Insecta; order Lepidoptera; family Papilionidae; genus Parnassius; species Parnassius orleans. Next base: position 328,984 of record JAGSMP010000191.1, read on the forward strand.
ATTGTTTATTATGAGTCTTTACCGCCGGGCAAAACCATCGATTTGGATCTCTACTGCCAACAACTAATGAGACTCAAGCAAGAAATTGAGAAAAAACGGCCAGAATTGATCAACAAAAGGGAGTGGTATTTCATCATGATAACGCCAGACCACACACATCTTTGGCCATTCAGCAAAAATTAGAGAGCTTGATTGGGAAGTGTTAATGCATCCACCATCATAGTCTTGACCTTGCACTCTTAGATTTTCACCTGTTTCATCTCTTCAAAATTCTTTGGGTATGTAGTGTTAGGTTAACATCAAGAGAGGACTGTCAAAACTACTTGTCGCATTTCTTTGATCAAAAATCCCAAGATTTCTACAGCAACGGGATTATATCACCACCTACAAGATGGCAAGAAGTTATCGAACAAAATAGCACATATATATTATAATTAAATGTAATTAATCTTAGAAAAAAAATGTCTTGAATTTGTATATATAAAATACGAAGAAAAATTTTCCCTGACCTTATATTCTATAAAAGTAAAGTTTAGTAAAGTTACAGCCTATATACGTCTCACTGCTGGGCACAGGCCTCCCTAATTTCTGAGAGGGTTTTAGGCAAGGAATTGTCTCGCTGCGCTGCCCCAATGCGTGTTGGCGAACTCACATGTCTTCGAAATATTCTTTTTGATTTTCAGACATGCAGGTTTCCTCACGATGTTTTCCTTCACCGCCGAGCTCGTGGTAAATCAGCACTTAAAATTGCAATTAACAATTTCATTGGTGCCGGCGGGGATCGAAACCGGGTTGCTCGCGTACTGTGTAACTAACAGCGAGCGCTAACCATCTGAGCTACCACGGCTCAGCTACCACGGCTCTTATATTCTATATTTTCACGTAAATCAGAAAATAATTTCTATCGCAATTTATTTATTAACATAACATCTATAGACTCCTCCATAGATTGCCTCATAGCGGGGATTTTGCCATTTATATAACACTAGCGATCCGACCCGGCTTCGCACGGGTGATTTTTGGATCTCAACTACAGCGACACCTGACGGGTCCAATTGTGAATATAAACCATCCAGGGACTCACTCAAACAAACACAAAAATTTCATCAAAATCAGTCGAGCTATTTTCGAGTTCTAGCGAGACAAACGGACAGCAATTGATTTTTATATATAGAGATAATAATCTATACAAAATAAAAGTGTCTACCTGTAATATTGAAAAAACTGGTTTCTATTAAGCTCAGAGGGATATCTGTATGCTGTTAAGACATACAGATACAGACACTAAGAAAGAATTTTGGAAAATTCAAACCCTGAGGGATGAAATAAGGTGATACAGCTTGTAACAATAAAACTAAAATAATCATACACCCCACTTCCCTCGGTACAGTTCCAAGAACGCTGGCTGTGTATCCTCGCTGGACAACTACATACGAAATGAAGAATGTAATGCCACTGTAATATTTATAATCAAACATACATGATTGTAAGCTGTTATTAAAAAAAAATCCCCGCTGGGTTTCTTGCTGGTTCTTCCCAGGACAGAGGTTTTTTCGAACCAGTGATAATTAAACAAAAGAGTGACTTTCAATAAGTATTATTTATAATCTATATTGAAAAAAAAATTTCTGTTTCTGTTTCAAACAGCTGATCATCCAAAGTGGGAGCCGGGAGTTCCATAGCACAGGGTATCCTAGTTTGGACTCCCATCTCCCACGAATTTATGTACCCTTTTGTTTATTTAAAAAAAAAACATAATATCTTTGTAACAAATAAATTATACAATGTACTATTTGTGGAAGAAATCAATAAAGGTTATTATTATTATAATAATAAGAATTTGAATACATGTCATTTTGATTTACGGGTGATCTCTAGATCTCGACAACAGCGCCACCTACCGGGTCCAATTGTGAATCTAAACCATTCTCGAATCAGCTTAATCACACACACAAAATTTTAGGAGGAGAAAAATCATTTTTTTTATAGAATGTGTGTGACAAACGAGCACACAGTCCGCCTGATGATAAGTGGATGCTGTGGCCCATAGACATCTACATGGATAGAACATTTTACGCAACGCAATCGCTATAGTTTGACAATTACAAAAATTGTGTTAGTTCACGTTTTCACAGGAACCGCGACGGACGTGAACTCATTAACATAACATTTAGCATTATTCAACATATTTGAATCTAATATTTTTTACTCGTTTATTAAACTGTTTTAACATGAACTAAATAAATACTAGAACAATGAACCTAAAACTAAAAGCCTTAAAAAAATATATTATAATAACTAAAATATATTATTAAAATGGAGTCCCTTTAGGCAAGGTTCCGAAGATACTGGCAGCGTTCCTCCTTTGAATAGCTAGAATATAAAATAACTTTAAATTATTATTAAATATTCGTCCAATACACGAACACTTTGAGAAGAAAGCCCTTCTTACTGCTCCTGTGAATCCAAGATTCTACAGGCGGTACTTAGACAAAACTTTCACAATGTTACCACCAAATAAAGTAATTGCATTTTAAGACCACCTTAACTACATAAACTCAAAAATGCAATTCACAATGGAGTTACAGGCAAATAATTCTTTAGCTTTTCTGGATGTTTCCCGCAAGAGAGACAGCAGAAACTGAAACAGGGGATACGCAGTGGCATATTCCAGTAAACAAGACTAAATTATAAAAAACTGCGGTTGCCAAACAACTGGCAATTATGGCAAAAATCCCCACTATGAGGTAATCTATGGGCAAAATGTACGTTTGGCAGAAAAATTTGATGAGCTGTCATGATGATGACGATATAACGTGGTGTTATATTAATATCGTCAATAGTATATATCCAGTAGCCGCATTGTGAAAACGCAAGTATCAATTACCGACGTCATCAAATAACATGCTAGTGAACAAAAGTGAAACTGAATAAAACCGATGGCCCGGTTCACACAAAGGCTATAGTTAGGTTAAATCTGTGCCTGCGTGCCTATTTCGCTTTGTTAGTTGAAAGTTTACGATATCATCGTCTGTTGGTCAGTCTAACAGTAGTAGAGCAATTTGCAGCGATTACGGCTGCATTAAGAATTTAACATGATAAAGTTTTAACATGGTAGAGCCACACTGCAGCTATAGTATGGCTGTTGCACAAATGGGTCGGCTCGATCGGAGTAGGACCACGCTCTCACAGAATGCCAGCGTAAAACAGCAGAATAATGCTGTGTCGTTTGGTGATTGTAGAGAACCAGAGTCCCCTTTTACTAGTAACGAGGAATTCCATCTTAGTCATCGGGGGTGACAAGGCATCTGAATTTTGATTCTTAATCGAGGATGGTCTATGGCCCTCAATATCCATTTACCATCAGGTGAACTGTATGCTCGCTTGCCACCTTTATTCTATATAAAAAAATGGGTCGGCTAGATCAGGGGAAGCATAACAGACCCATAGCCCCATTGCCTCCGCGTAATGGACTCAAGGGGTCAGTTGCTCAGGTGGAGACCGAGACCATGTAAGAAGGCAGGTGCTGTTTTCCAGAGTGCCTTGCCTGAGGAGAGAACGCAGGAGGAGTTGTCCTTTCCAGAGGAGGGGCTGCTGAGTGGCGTCTGGTGTTACTAGGGCTGCGGGTGTATTTGAAAGTGTTTTCGAGGCCCTGCCTATAGATTTCGAAGGTAGAAGAATATGGGGTTTTAGACGGTGCGACATACATAGCCCGTCCTTGCTCCCGCTACTGTTTCGTACCTTGAGTGCCGAGAACGGGGGACCGTACAGAGGAAGACATTTTCTGGTAACGGGGCAGTCCATCTCAGTCCTTAGGGCTGACAACATATCTGCTTGAAGTTTGAATCTAAATCGAGGATAGATGTAGATGTCTATGGGTAACTGCACCCACTTATCATCAGGTGCATTGTGTGCTCGCCCTCTCCTTCCATGCCCAACCCTCCCAATATAAGTGGCAAAGAGCATAAGAGCATCTGCAAGCAAGTTTAATCAATGAGGGCTACAGTTGCGTTTTCACCTCTGAGGATTAATATGGAATCCTCGCAGTCTGTAATTTATATTTGTTTTCCATACCCTTCAAACGAAAACACAACACAAGCGTGACGATCAAGGCAAATTCCTATCATCAGTAAACTTCTACGGACTGATGATGAAGAAAGTCCAGTGCTAAACACAGACCATAGCCATATATTGCATCATAGGGGGGATATTTGCTATAGTTATTTACGTGGTAGAGCCATGCTGCAGCTATATTACTGGTATAGTTGTAGCACGAATGTGTGGGCTCGACACATTCGTGTTGTGTTAACGCTGCTGTGTTTCGTATGGTGAATGTAGAGAACCGGAGACCATTTTTACTGGAAACGAGGCATTCCATCTTAGTCCTCACGGGTGACAACACATCAGCATTTTGATTCGTAATCGAGGAGGGATGTAACATAGATGTCTATGGGCCACAGCAACCGCTTACCTGTGGACTGTGTACTCGTTTGTCACCCTTATCCTATAAAATAACAAATAGTTGCCACGCTTTTCAGTTTCAGTTTTGAGTTAATAGGCTGTAACGGTAACGGTGACGGTATTGTGAAACTAGTAGATGTGTTTATCCAAAAAACAAAAATGAATAGTAAGGTAGTTAATATTCGTTAATTTCAAAATCCGCGCTCCTTAGAAAAACAATGAAGTTACAAATGTACTATCATCACTTCTGTATTTAACAAAAGTATCAAAAAGTAGTTACATGCCAAAGGAATAATTGAACGGGGTTGAGCCGGAGGAATTTGGCAGTGTCGCTCGTACTGCGCCAAACACTAATCACGCGCTAACACATTTGGCGCGCTGCGAACTGCGACTCTAAGTTATATGTAGGACGACATGTTTAATTTTTATAAGTGTTAGGTCTATAGCCAAACAGTTTGTTAATGATATACTATCATCATCGTCATCATAATTACGATCCTTCACAAGTCCACTGCTAAACATAGGCCTCACTAAAGGAATGCCACAAAGCACGGTCCTGAGTCGCCTGCATCGATTTTGCATGTCTAACCGGGTTGTCACTCCATTTAGTGGGGGGATGCTCTATACTTCGTCTACCGGTATGAGGCTGCCACTCGAGAACCTTTTTTCCCCATCGGTTGTCGATCTACGAGCTATAGGGTTTAAACACTTATACACTGGGAACTTGACAACTTCCTGGCAGGGTGTGATATGTCAAAATGCTACAAATTTGACCCCCCATATGTATGGCCGAAAATGAACAGGTCTTGAGATATATAGATTTTAAAGATTTTTCAATAATCACCCATAATTTCTTATTAAATTATAAATAAAAATAAAACCTTTTTCGAACGAAGTTCCTTATCGGACGGTACGAATTTGGCGAATGGGGGCTAGGCGAGAAAAAGTGTAAGATTTTTCCGTCACGACCCCTTCTGACGTAGTGTAGAAGGCCTTGACGACTATAAGGAAGCGAGATGGAATGATATTCATCTCCCTCGCACTTTTTCTTATCTTGCCATGAAAGAAATATTATTTTATTTTAAATGAGGCTTCATTTTAATAGACGCAAGTAATTAATTTATTTGTATTTGTTAATCAATAATATAATACGTTTATCTATAATAATATACTACGAAAGGAACTTCGTTCCAACCGAGTGTTCCACGACACTCACGCATGTTTTTGAATGCTTTCTTTTAAGGTTATTTATTTTCTTGAAGCTTCAACCAAGCGAATACAATCATAAAAAGTACAAAAAGTATTCACAATAAAAATTATGGGTCTTAATAAATTTTATTTTTTATTTTTTACACTTTATGTATCATAAAATGTTACGTACTTCAAAAAATTACTATGACATGAGACATTTATTCATAACGTACAGTCAATTAAACTAATGTGGGTCATTTCTAAACTTAAACAATTTTTTTTACTAAGTTTTTTAAAGATTAAACATCTTGCTCAATATGAGCCCCTAGGTTGCGGATACACGTCCTGATTCTTTTCCTAACTTCAGCTTTCGTTATTTTTGAAGATATTGTAGCCCTAACCTGCTCTGCCGCATTTAAGATACGCCTTCGAAGGTCTTCAAGAGAATTCACTAAGAAGACTAAGTCATTCATGTGACCCCAAACGTAGAAAGCTAGCGCCGTCAGATCAGGACTTCGTGCAGGCCATGGAATTGGCCCTCCTACCCTCCCAATCCACCTGCTTGGGTATTGACTATTTAGCTACTCTCGTACAGATAACCGGAAGTGAGCTGGACAACCGTCATGCTGATATATCAAATTACTTTTAATTTCTTCTGGAACATCTACTAATAAGTTTCCAAATCATTTCGCAAAAAAAAATTCGTAAATTTCCCCGTTTAAATTTTAAAATAAGGCCCAATAAGTTTGTCATTTGCAATACCCATCCACACATTCAAAGAAAATCTGCACTGTGACGCTGTTTCTTTAATTTTTTTTGGATTTTTGTCCACTTTCAGTGGCCAGTAATGAAGATTATGGTAGTTTGTAATACCATCTCGGTCAAATTTGGACTGATCCGTCCATAGACTGTTTCTTAAAAAAAATTCTTCGTCTGCGTCGGCGTTCCGCATGAAACGACAAAACTGGAGTCTACTCGCTGGATCGCCCTCGTACAGCGTTTGTACCGGTTGGTGATGGTACGGATGTCGGCCTGACAGGTGCACCACCGACCATACCTTTCACTGTGACATACCGAGCCGGCGTGCTATAATGTTCGTTGAAACGTGAGGGTCGTCAATTAAATGTTGCATTGTTTAAAACTAACATTAATTCAAGCTGTTTTTATTCCTCACCTCAAAAAATATATGCAAAAAACACTGTTTTTGGCCCACATAAATAATACCTCCAAGGTGAAGTTTTATAGAATTAAATTCAAATACTTCTTTATTTTCTTTTTAAATGAAAGAAGGGCGTTTAAGTTTCAGTAATAAAGACTTTTTGAAACGATTCTAGTAAAAATCAAACCTAGTGTTCTTAGGAATGTATTGTTTTACTTTTCTATTCAAAACTTGGTCCGTCGAGCCGGATGAAGCTTTTGTTTCAGTAATAGTGCAAGTGTAACTTTTGATTCTAAAACTGTAAAGGGTTTTCGGAGACGCATTGCAGATTTATTGTAATTTCTAGGTCGTGCTTAAATATTTCTATGAACGGTTGTATTATTAGACCAGAATAATATGGAACAAATAATATAATATTTGTTGCTCTGGGACGCCGACGCCCAAAAAATAACAAGTTCAATGAAAATGTTGTAGAATTAATTTTGTTTTAAATTAAACACGGTCGTTTAAGTTTTAGTTTTTAAGAATTTTGGAAACGAACCCAGCCAAAATCAGACGGAGTATTCTTGGAAAAGCATTATTTTACTTTTCTACTCAAAACTTGGTACGTCGAGCTGGATGAAGCTTTTCTTTCAGCAGTAGCACAAGTGTTACTTTTGTTTCCTAATCTGTAAAGGGGTGGAGAGACAAATTGTAGATTAATTTTTATTTTAACTTACGGTTGTATTTAAATATTTTAATAAGCAATGATATATTAGATCATTCCAATATGGGACAAATAATACTAGGTTGACAAAACGTTTTCGGAATAGGACTCTAATCAATGATTTATAGAAATGCGTTCTATTATTTTTTCGTATCTTAAATTCGTTAGTAGCCAAGGCCAGAAAAACTAAATTAAAAACTATACCCAAAGAAATTTGATTCGTATGCTAAATGGAGAAACTCGAAATTCGTGCGGTTATTATATATTTTTGCCTGAAATATTTTTCCACAAAAAATGTTTTTGAAGAACTGCAGTCTACTTTGGCAGACAATGCTCTATCTTATACTATAGTAGCATACTGGTGCGCTGAATTTAATCTGCAACGACGATACTCGCTCCGGGCGGCCAACAACGACTGCTAAGCAAAAAAACGTTTAAAATATCGAAGAAATCGTTAAGGAAGATCGACGTGTGACCATCCGTTATTTAACTGAGATTCTACAGCTTTCGGGATAATTCAGAGTTTATTTTAACTCATACCTTAAAATTCACAAAGGTAACCGCGCGCTGGGTTCCTCGAATGTTAACAGACGAAAAGGAAGCAAGGGTTGACATTTCAAAGCTAAATTTAGCAATAATTGAAGAAGATCCAAATTGTTTTTGCGCACGTTTCTTAACCGTAAATGAAACGTGGGTACACCATTTTGATCCGGAGATGAAAAATCAAAGCAAGGTGTGGAAAAGACCGTCTTCCCTGCCAGCCAAGCGATTTAAGGTGTCTGCGTCCGCTGGAAAAATAATGGTCTCTGTCTTCTGGGCTGCGGAAGGAATAATAATGATCGACTATTTAAGTAAAGGAGAGACAATAACCGGACATTACTACGCATCATCATCAAAAAACTACGCGAAGTACTAAAGAATAAACGTCGAGAAAATGGAGTGCTTTTTCATCATGATAATGCCCCTGCCAATCGATCTGATGTTGTAGGCACTGCTATTCGAACTCCTGGCTTTCAGTTCATGCAGCACCCACCATATTTTCCGGACCTAGCTCCAAGTGATTTTCACATTTTTGCTCACCTGAAAGAGCATTGGCGTGGTATAAAATTCGACGGCGACGATGAGGTTATGTGTGCTGTAGTGGCCTTTTCGAGTCACGAAAAGGCCACTACAAAGGATCATGCCTTTTTATCCAAGTGAATTAACCAACTTGCAAAACTCTATTCAAGATGTATAAGCTTTAAAGGCGATCACTTATCCTAAAGTTTTATTACGTTTCCAAAAACTTATTGAACAACCTAGTACAATATATGTTGGACTTATGGGTCTCACGTTCATGTGATCGGATATTGGGTTTGCGATTATGTAGGCGTTGGGTTACCATTATATTACTTCTTTCATAATTTTCCATCTAAACCCATATTTTTCTGAGTTTCCATAGTTCCAAGAAGCTCGCTGTTCTTGGACTCTACCTATCCCTCCAGGGCCTACAGGCGTGGTGCTATTTATATAAGTTTTAATCTGACAAGGGCATGGTATGTCTACAGTGACGTACATTCTAGTTCTTAGACGCAAGATAACACTTATATCTTGATGCTGCTAGCGCAGTGATTACTTGCAATGTAGAAGTTTTTTTTTTTTATAAAATAAGGATGACAAGCGAGCACACAGTTCAATAACTAAGTTCAATAAGTAAGTGGATACTGTGGCCCATAGACATCTTTCCTCGATTGAGAATCCAAATGCAGAATAGAATAGAATAATTTTTTATTCAATATAGATTACATGTGTAATTCTTATTGAAAGTCATTTTTTACTTTACCACTGGTTCAAAAAAAAAAGCCTCTGTCCTGGGAAGAACCAGCAAGAAACCCAGCGGGACTTTTTTTTAAAGTAAATTTTACATTAATGGTTGTTCAAACTATTAAAGTACAAAATTTATTTTAGAAACTGCTTGGTAGCGACCACCTCATTCCCAAGGGTTATTATCAATCATGTATTCATTTATACTATAATAACCCTCTTTATACAGTTTCAGCTTAAAAAAACATTTAAACTTGGTAATAGAGAGAGCCTGTACACTTTCCGGGACCTTGTTGTTGGAGTCGAGAAACTAGTATCACTAGCTTGTGTTTGTTCCTAGTGTTTACAGAATGTATATCACTTTTTTTACTAAAACTACCTTTGTTTTTGTGAACATACATTAAATTTTCGTAAATATACTGAGAGGCCAAAGTTAATATATTTATTTCTTTATATTTATCTCTAAGAGACTCTCTCGGTTTTAGGTTGTATAGTTTCTGAATCAGCCGCATTTCCCCATAGCAAAATCCCATAAGACATTATGCTATGAAAATAACTGAAATAAACTAGTCTAGCTGTCTCGACACTAGTGAGACCTCTAATCTTTTTTACAGCATAGGCTACAGTACTTAGTCTGCTTGCTAGTTTGGATATATGGGGGCCCCACTGAAGCTTTGCGTCGATGCGGGTTCACCCCTGAGGACCAAGATGGAATGCCTCCTATCCAGTAAAAAGGGTCTCCGGTTCTCTACACTCACTATACAAAACACAGCAGCATTGAGCTGGTATTTTACGCTGGTATTCTGTGAGAGCTTGGTCCTACCCCGGTCGAGCCGACCCATTCGTGCTACATCATAATATAGCTGCAGCATTGCTCTACCACTTATAAACGGTTAATGTGCGTGCTTGTCATCCAAGTTGAAATAAACATAATATATTCTTTTTTATTTTATAAATAGGTGTGTGTAAGGATGTATGTGCTGACTGACGGAGAAGACTCTGATGAACTGGTAGTGGAAAATTCGTTTAAAAGTACCTAAATTCCAATGATTAGTGATGGTAGCATGACCGGTATGCAGTGTCTGCCCTAACTAGAGTGGCTCGAGTAGCCTGCCACTCGAGAATCTATCTTCCCCATCGGTTGGAGATGCTTCGAGCTACATGGCAGGTCTATTGCCATTTCAGCCTACTTCTATTGCGCATATCAGCCTTCTCCGTCGCATTTGGCTATGAGAGAGAGAATGCAGAGTATGTGCAAGGCAACTGTACACTCGTACATATGTTGCTAGCCTCCGTTGAGACTCACCGTCGTGATCGAAATTCGGTCTGGAGGCCATTATTACATTAAAGCTTTCTCCACAGCTCGCTGAGCTACTTAAAACATCCTCATACTATTCTGTACTAGACATATGCAAATGAATACTTTGTCCCTGAGTCACTTTTGACCGCTCATAATAAAACCTTACCCTGTATGTAGAAACGCATTAGGCTTGAAGTGGTTAAAGTTGTACGGGTTAATTTTGTATAACGGTCCCTAAAATGAGAAAAACTTAAAACAGTGCTATGTACGTCGCATATTTGATAACTAATTATGAAAGGGTTTAGTTTTGGAAAATTGTAGATTGGGGAATACAAAAGAAATATACTACAAATAATATTTTTTTAAATGTCTATTTCATACAAGCGGTGCACCCTCAGGAACAGACTAGACCAGGCTCGGGTTTTAAAAAAAATTGAAATTACTAACGAACTTACAGTTCACCTGATGGTAAGTAGCTACTGCAGTCTTAAATAAAGAATTAAGAAGACTTAAGACTTAAGAAGATTTAAATAAAGAAGACTACAAATGCGTTGTTACCTCCGAGGACCAAGATAGAAGGCCTCACAGCCAGTAATCTACCACCTAGTAATCGATAAACAATTTTAGTGTTAGCCGGCGTTGTGGGTCGTACTTGAGTAATATTGTAAAAACTAACAATTCATCATCATAATTTCAAATTAAAACATAAATAATTTACGTGGTAGAGCCAGGCTGCAGCTAAATGATTGTTGTAGCACGAATGGGTCGGCTTGACCGGGGTAGCACCACGCTCTCACGGAATACCAGCGTAAAATAGCAGCTTAATGCTGCTGTGTTTCGTATGGTGAGTGTAGAGAACTGGAGATACTTTTTCCCTTAGTGCTCACGGGTTAATCGAGGATAGATATAGATGTCCCAGCATCCACTTACCATCAAGTGGACTGTGTGCTCGTTTGTCACTCTTATTCTATAAAAATAATTTTAGCCTACATTTACTAGATGTTTTACGTCACGAAGGTGGTCGAACCTTACTTGTTGTTGTGATGTGTGAGTTAGCCAGCCCATTGTAATTGAATAACATAATACAAGTTACCTTTTTTATACTATACTATACAAAGCCAGCGCTTAACTAGAATCCCACCTGATGGTAAGTGGTGATGAAGCCTAAGACGGTGAAGCGCACTGACTTAACAAAAGCCTATTCAATCTTGCCTTGAAGACCTACAATTGACCACCTACATTGTAATCAGACGGAAACACAGATGCTGGCAACTTATTCCACTCCTTTGCTGTACGCATCACGAACGATGTAGCAAACCATTGAATAAAACTATTTTTACGGATTTTATCGCGTTTATTTTTTCTATTTTGATTCCCGACGTTTCGGGTGCTTTACAGCAACCATGGTCACGGGGGGGACTGAGGTGTTTGACGTCCCAATGTCATAGTTAGCCCGGCTACCTTCAGTTTTTTGAATATAAGAAATCATGATGTAACAAACCGTTTGGTTCGAATGCGTGGTAAGTCAATAACGGAAGGGTGGAGACTGGCCGAACATCTGGTTGTCCGATGGTGGAATGGAGAGGGAGGAATTAAATTATGCAATTCCTGCGCACACTCTCTAAGTAAGTTTAGCTGTGTGGTGAAATAAAATTAGTATTCGTTTCCATCTATTCATCCATTAAAGCCTATAAAAGTCCACTGCAGAACATAGGCCTCCCCCATAGATATAATCGCATAACCACAGTGTTTTAAAGTTTGAGTTGTTATCTCCTGTTTTAGTTTCCTTTTGCTGGTTCTTACACACTCACGGATCGATATTGGGTAGTGGATATTGTTACACCGTCACTACACGGAAAGTTTTCGTTTAACAACAAAATAATTTATTTACATTATTTGAATTAAAAAAATGATCTTTGAATATCTTGATCGAAAATCAAGCTTCTATTAGATTCCAGTCGATTTGAATAAACATCCATTCTAGCTATCCATGGTTAAAATTTAAAATTAATTGTAATAATTAAGAGTTCTGTTAAACGTTTGCTCTCGTTAATTGATATCGCTTATCGAGTTATTAATTGATTCGCAGGCGACGCGTTTTTCAAAAGGTAAAGGAGGTTAATGAGATAAAATTGTTATTCTTAATTTGTCCGTTCTTTCAAGTAATTGTTAATTGCCGATCACTACGACACATATTAAGTGATAGGCATTGAAGTTATATGTACTACGAAATAGAACAGAAACCGCGAACAATATCTGTGCGGCAGTGCGGGGCGTGGTCGGAGCCACAGAGTATCTTTTTATGGCACAGACTAAGTTAGAGCCCGTGGGCTCTAACGCGCGTTGCAAGCAACTAAGTCTCGGCGTATCTTTTAGTAGTACATATTACTTCAATGGTGGTAGGATTCTTTTTACGTGGTAGAGCAACGCCGCAGTTATATTATGTTTGTAGCACGAATGGGTCGGCTTGACCGGGGAAGGACCACGCTCTTACAGAATACCAGCGTAAAATAGCAGCTCAATGCTGCTGTGTTTCGTATGGTGGGTGTACAGAACCGGAGACAGTTTTTGGAAACGAGGCATTCCATCTTAGTCCTCAGGGGTGACAACGCATCTGTATTTTGATTCTCAATCGAGGATAGATGTAGATGTCTATGGGCCACAGCATCCACTTACCATATGTGGACTGTGTGCTCGTTAGTCTTTATTCTATAAAAAAGTATTATTTTTCTGCCTAGGTGTATGTCTGGGTAGATAAGCCCTCTTATTTAGCAGTCACATTGCAGTCAGTGCTTGCACTTCTGTCAACCGGTCTGAAGGATATAGAGTCAGTAGTATTGCAGACGGTGAGGCATTCCATCTACGCACCTGTAGCTTTCTTTGTTTTAAGTTGGATGCAGATGTCCATGGGTTGCAGTAGCCACTTACAACCGAATAGACTGTAAGTTCATTTGTCCCTTCATTTTTATAAAAAAATACATTAGTTACCGTTACAGCCTATGAGAGGTCGACTGCTGAACATAGGTCTCCTCATAGATTGCCTCATAGGGAGGTTTTTTGCCATAGCTGTGTCACAAAGACAACTACATCTGTTATGAAATATGTGGTTTTACGTGGTAGAGCCATGTTGCAGCTATATTATGGTTGTAGCACGAATGGGTCGACTCGATCGAGGCATGACCACGCTCTCACAGAATACCAACGTAAAATAGCTCGATGCTGTTGTGTTTCGTATGGTGAGTGTAGAGAACCGGAGTGCCTTTTTACTGGAAACGAGACATTCCATCTTGGTCCTCAGGGGTGACAGCGCATCTGCATTTTATGGGCCTCAGCATCCACTTACCATCAGGTGGACTGTGTGCTCGTTTGTCACCCATATTCTATAAAAAGAACACGCACGCACGCACGCACACACTCACGCACGCGGGCACGTAGGTACGCACGCATGCACGCACGCACGCAGGTACGCACGCACGCACGCACGCACGCACGCACGTACGCACGCACGCAAGGGTATAGGGAGCCAGTATAGTAACAGGATGTGAGGTGTTCCATCTAGTTCTTATAGTTAACAACGCATCTGTAGCCTTCTTTGTTTGAAGTTGTGCTGATGACTTAGTAGCCATGGCTTGATCACCCACAGTAAACTAAGAGGATCCTACATGACTGGCCCGTGGTGGCCACTCCGAGTGGGCTTGCACACTTCGGATGTGTGTTGGTGAACTGCGGCGAGAGGGTGTCTCCTCCACCTACCGCCACAGCCGAGGTGGAGTCGCGGAGAAAGAGGAGTGTTGGTATGACGAGGCGCCACTCGTCCTATCCTCCGCTACTCTGGCGGGGCCGCACCGTTGATGTAGTAGAGCTTCGGGGGGAGAGGAGTGTCGCTATTGCGAGGCGCCGCTCTCCCTACCCTCCACAGCCGAGTCTTGGTTGGCGGTGGAGCCATAGACCAGATGCGCCGCTGAGGTCAGGAAGGCTTGTGCTTATGAGTGCTCGTTTCTCATGGCCTGCGCGCATCAGACACGGAAGCGTCCATTGCGCAGGTGAAGTTGGAGGCCGCGGAGGAAGACGCGCCATGAGTTCTGGTGGGCCTTACCAGAAAAGGAGATGGGGGAGGAGAAGTTCTTTTCCGAGGAGGGGCCGCAATAGAGCGGCCGGCGCTGGTGGGGCAGCAGATGTGTGCGAAAGCGTTCCCGTGACCCTGCCAATATACGACAGAGGTGGAACAACATGGGGTTTTAGTCGGTGCGAGTCCGACATAACCCGTCCTTGACCCCACGAGGCGGGTATGCGTAGGCATTACCCTATCTAAAAAAAGTGTCCATGGGCCGCAGTAACTTTATTATAAGGAGGAATGTAAGTTCGGTTGTCACTTCAGTTTTATAAAAAAAATAAAAATTTCGCAACTAATTTATGTTAAAGTTGACAAGCATACATCCTAAACATTAGTTTTATATTTTTTAATACTAAGTAAAACAATTTTATAATAACAAATTTAATAATAAGTTGAAAACTTGTGTAACTTGAACGTGTGGGCAGTAAATTTAAAGTTCTAGGGGAAGGTTGAGGCAATCAGTTATGCAAATATCTCTGACTGCCCAGGCGAGTGGTGTGCATCTCTCGTGTTCTCGTTTTCGCAAAAACCTTGTTAAGTGATTGATATCTTCCCTGATTGGGAACCGATTTTATTGATCTTTTTTATTGAATAGTCTGACAATGATTGACAATTTCGCACGAAGGTTTCACTTTGTTTGCTAAAGCAATGATATATGGTGACTAGAAATTGTAAACAAAACTTGTAGTCATTAATGTAATGGTGATTCGGGACAAATATTGCAAGTAGTAGAAAAAACACACACCTAAGTTTTGAAAAATAAGGAGGAAATTTTTTAATGCAACTATACAGACAACGTTTTAGTTGTTACCTTATGCTTGTGTTATTGTATAGTCCACTCAAAAGGGTCCAGTAATTAAACTTATAAAATATATATGATTGTGGTCCCTTGAGAGAAAGGCTCTACTGTGGGAGGCTACGTACTTACTAAACTTTGGCATCCTCTCGCCTCACTGAGTAAGTGGCGCAAGTATGAGTCTCTGAGAGACGATTACATATTTGCATCATTTCCTGTAGAGATTATCAGTCCGTGGGATCCACGTGTGGTTAAGTTCCTTAAGGAACTGTATCAGCGACTTGTCGTCACCGGTGATAAAAGGGCTGGTTCTTTTCTCGCTTAAAGGCAAAGTATAGCTATTCAGCAAGGAACCGCAGGCAGCGGTTTTGAAACTATACCGTGGGGAGTAGGATTGTATGATAATTTAATGTTCAATAAAGTTTTTATTTCAATGTTAAATAGAGATACTAATATTGAAAAAAAAGGAGAAACCGAACTCAAATTATATACAGTGCTTAAAACTAAATTATCGAAGAATTTAAAAGTCTTTAATTCTTTTTTGATACGCTTTGTCTTAGAAGCTATTAAAAAATCAAGTGGAAATTATTCTATTCTATAAAAATAATTAAATCGATTTTCACTTTTTAAATAATATATTGTATCGAGACATCACATAGAAAAAAACATCATGACACAATAGAGTTCGAGACTGCTCGTATGTCAAGTTATATGGCCCATAAAATTTTAGTAGAACGGAATGTCAATAAACTGTAAAAGGGTGTGATGGTAAACCGCTGATCTGTGACATGTGCCGGGGCCTGGGAAAATAAGCAAAATCGTTTTATCAACCGACTTCAAAAAAAGGAGGAGGTTCTCTATTCGACGGTATTTTTTTCATTTAGTAGAGTTAGTATTTTTTTTGTGTTACCTCCAAACTTTTTTCTAGGTGAACCGATTTTGATGATTCTTTTTTATTTGAAAGTTGGTGCTTCTCATGAGGTCCCATATAAATTTGATCAAGATCTCACCAGTAGTTAGTGAGTTATCGTTAATAATGCGTATTTAATTGACTTCGACTACATAGATGATGTTCTCATTTTATTTATATTGAAGTCGGTTGTACAATTTTTTTTATTTTAACACTTGTAAATACATTGGTGCGCCTGTTATTGATCGAGTAAACCTCCTTTAGGGTGGGAAAATAGGGGATGACGCTTTAAATGTAACAATTTAGACGACATTTTAGTTATTACATTGAGCTTGTGATGACTTACGGATCTGAGACATTCTGTACCTCCTGAGGAAGCTCAAGGTCGCTCAGATAATTATGGAGAGGGCTGTCCTTGGGTTTTCTCTGCA
The DNA here is from genome assembly GCA_029286625.1 of Parnassius orleans. Classification (NCBI taxonomy): domain Eukaryota; kingdom Metazoa; phylum Arthropoda; class Insecta; order Lepidoptera; family Papilionidae; genus Parnassius; species Parnassius orleans. The sequence goes on from JAGSMP010000191.1 coordinate 345,855, forward strand.
TGGTAGACTTAAAAATGGGTATATCCGCAGTAGAATCGGACTAAGCGACAAAGCCCAACAGATTAGTAAGCTGAAGTGGCAATGGGCCGGCCATATAGCTCGAAGAACCGATAATCGATGTGGAAGAAAGCTTCTCGAGTACCGGTAGGCGAAGGGTAGGGCAGCTCCCCACTAGATGGACTGAGGCCTATGTTTAGCACTGAACTTGTGAAGGGCTGTATTGATAATGATGATTGAGCTTGTGGTATTGCTTAGTCCACTCAAAAAAGGTCAGAAAACTGAACTTTTAATAACAAGTAAAAGCCGACTTCAAAAATTCTAAAGTCTTAGCACCAACTTATGCTATAATCTTTATATATATATACATTACGTGGTAGAGCCATGCTGCAGCTATATTAGGGGTATAGTTGTAGCACGAATGAGTCGGCTCAACCGTGGAAGGACCACGCTCTCACAGAATACCATCGTAAATTAGCATATAATTAAAGAAAACACGGATTAAGTAAATCATTGCACCCGGACAGTAAAATTCTGCCGCAATAGTTGAAACAGATAACGGAATACGATTTGAGCAGTTATTATTAAAAGTTTAATTTTAGGATTATTGTTTCTAAGCCATATTGTTTAAAATTTCATAGCTTTACAATATAACATGCTTTCAGGACATTGTTGCAGCTGCCATGGCATTGCAGTTTATCCGTATGTTTGCGTGCAAGTGCGTACTGACACTTCCCAATCGATTATTCGGAAGAAAATAGCCTCACTTTAACAACGCTTACGAAACAGTAGCATCAGCATCTTGAGATTTTTTAGAGCGATATCTGTGAGATATGACTGTCTTATTCAGAAGCACCAAGTGGGCGTGGTCATAGGATTAAAATGATGTGTAACTACTTAGAATACTGATTTCTTATATTTACGCGAATACTACATATTGAATAAAATTAGTACAAAATAGTTTTATTCAACACTTACAATAACATAGTTCTAAGTTAATATTATTACTAAAAACATTACTAACAATATATGGACTCCTGGCTTGATATAAAAATATTATTGTTACTATTATTATAAAGCTTGTATCATAATTGGTTTGAGGTAATCTCGTTCCTCTATCACTTTCGTAGCACATTCGACGTAGTAGTTCTACGTTCTACGTACGTAGCACCGGAAATTGACGATCGCCCGACCGCTGTCTCGCTTCCGCTTTTAAAACTAGATTGACCTCTACTTGTAAATTGCCTCATTTACATTTCATTCTCTGTTGAATATTGCTTGCAGTTAAGGTATAAATAAAGTTTGAATTGAAAGGAGAAACATCAAAGTGTTTCTCCTCTCAATTCCAATTGGCTATACATATAATAAATCTCATATACATCTTATATATACAAATCATTGTTTGTTTGTTCGTATTTTATATACCGTTCATCAGTTATTAATTATAAGACTCATATTTTCAAAACGTTATCGAATCGTTTTTGTATTTATGACCGGTTAAATGTCTTATCTCATGTCAATTCATTTAATCCTGGTGATAAATAATATATAAAATATTCTTCCGGTTTTTATAACGGTTTTTTTATTTTAACTTCGTATAGTGTAAATCAATCTAAGAGATAAATTTAATATGGCAACGTTATCTGAAATTAAAAAATATTTAACCCTATTCCTATTTAAAATAAGTATTTACATTACTTTCCTGTTAAGTTACGTTGTATTTAAAATTAATTATTTTATTTGTCTTGTAATAATAATAATAATAACAAAACCCTTATTGTTTTTTTACTTAACAAAATAAGTATAGAATTTACGAATAGTTTTTTTAATTTATTGTAATATATTTTACTTTGATACAAGATCCTATCTCGAATAAAGATCTCCGCCAATTGTCTCTATTTTTGTCTGTCTTGTGCTATTATTGTCCATTTATAATCGCTACTTTTTTGTAAATCGTCAGTCTAGCAGCCATGGCCCCGGGCGGCATTTTTCAAGCGTGGCATTTTGTAGAAGATAAGTCCGCCTTTGCTTTCTAAATGTCACAAAAATTGTTATGTCAAAGATTTATTCAAGAAATTTGAAAAATACCTCTTACTTTTGTATTGTTATTTATACTGTGCTCTTACTGAAATAATGAATATGAATTTTTTTCATTAAAATAAGTATAACACACACTGTAGTAATAAAATTTTTGACAATAGGCATAATCTACTCACACACACTTGCCTCGGGTCGTGATAAGTATTTAGATATTATTTTTATTTATTGAATTTATTTATTGGTACTTGTTTATGTCAAATTTAACACCAACTATCAAAGGAGCCAAGTGGTCACTTACAAGTTCCGTGTAGTGTTTTGCTAATAGCAAACTTAAAAAATGGCCACCAATGCTACGTGATTGCTTTTGCAGTCCAGCGATTCTAGAGTCTGCCTCTTGGTAACCTTCTAGACCTTTTCACATTATGACGTCGTACTGTACTGCCTAATAAACATTCTTTAACCAACATTGACTAAAGATTTTAGTTGACTAAAGATTGTTTTGGGCTGTACCACAAGTGTCTAAATTCCATCCACATCATCTGGAAAGTTTTATGAGGAATTTATTGCCACACAAGACCACAATGTGAATTTGCTGTCGCCTGCGGCTTTTCCAGACCGAAGAGATTTATTCTTTTTTCCATCCATCCAATGAAAAGAAAGTATGAATTACATCAATCGATTGTTTAAATAATTTTTACAGTGAAACATTTGACAGTTCGTGTTCATCTATAAAATTACCGTTGTATAAAATTAATATATATGCAATATTAAAAAGCTATAATAAAAAAGAAACTAAAACTGAAAACTTAAATAATCATACAATCTACTCCCCGTGGTATCGTACCAAGAACGCTGACTGCGTTTGTTTACTGAATGGCTATACTTAGTCTTTGAGCGAGAAAATAACCAGCCCTCTTATCACCAGCAGCAATGACCAGTCGCAGATACAGTTCTTTTAGGAACTTCACCGCACGTAAATCCCACAAAAAAAATATAGAACTCACTTAAAAAACTAAAAAGTTCAATACCTTAATATTTTATATACTAGAACCTCCCCATAATGCTCCTGTTCAGATCTCAACTCTTTTATCAGCGAAGCCAATAATCCCGAACGCCTTTTGTACCGACCTTGGCCCCTTTCACATTTATGTTTTGGTAGGATATAGATTACCCTAGTGAAAGAATCATAAAAGTCGGTTGTATAGTTTGTGAAAAAAAAAAACGTGTACCTACGAACCTTCAAGAAATTATTTATAATTTTTTTTTAATAACGGAAAAAGTGCCTGAAACGGCAAAAGGAGGGTAGAACATTTACTTTTTGTAACATTATTATTCTAACTCGAAATGTATTTCTATTTACCTTATTTAAATATTCATTTAAACTTTATAGAGAGGTGGTAAGGTCAATGTTTTTGCTTTGTCTTCAAATGTTATTTGTTATAAATAAATAAGAATATATAAGTATTTTTTTAATAATGGCACTTTACCTGAAACGGCAACAAATTTCAATATTAGTGTTAGTGTATTGTGATAGTGTATTGGTCTCTTTAGTTCTTAAAAAACACCATCCGCAATTTTGTTTGAACGCAGATTGGAGCGGGAATGCTTTTGTTTCCGGTGGAAGTTGCGAGAGAGCTCGAGGTGAGGCGAGGCAGGTGCATTTGTATACGTATTCCTAAGCAATGAGACAAATGAGTCTTCACTTTACAGCACCCATGGTCACGGGGGGTCTGGACTGAGGTGTTCGACGTCCCAATATCATAGTTAATCACGGCTACCTTCAGTTTAAAATTATTAATGTTTGATCCAATCTACGCAGAATAATCTTATACTATCTTGAAGTTGTATGCTTGGGTTTTGAATTGATTTTATTAATTATAGGATTCCCAAGCAGATGGTAGCGCTCAGCCATGTTCTCTACTAAAATTAAGATGTTTTTTAATTTCAATAGCTTCACGATTACTCATGACACCATATTTTTAATAGTCTGTCGTTTGTTTACGTTCATATTGCCAATGTCAAAAATATAACACATGATAATAGTTTGTAGTCAAACAGTCGCACAGAGTTGAGGTTAAAAAAGTTAAAGTTAAAGTTACATCCTATATACGTCCCACTGCTGGGCACAGGCCTCCTCTCATTTCTGAGAGGGGTTTAGGGCAAGTTAATGTCCGCCGCGCTGCCCCAATGCGTGTTAGCGAACTTCACATGTCTTCGAAATATTTTTATTTCTTATTTCTCAGACATGCAGGTTTCCTCACGATGTTTTCCTTCACCGCCGAGCATGTGGTAACTCAGCACTTAAAATTGCAATTACCAATTTCATTGTTGCCGCCGGGGATCGAACCCGGGTTGCTCGCGTACTGCGAAACTTACAGCGAGTATATATATATATAGAAAGAATTCTAAAAAGCTGCCCACAAAGTTTTGAATATTAATGTGCAGTTAAAAGTGAAAAACAGCTTGCTTTAAATAGAAACTCCAATATTTTAAGAATTACGGTCGTATTTCGACCACAGGGTGACCACTAGTATTAGTGAAACCGAACATTTATGAAATAATTCCGGTGTCAGTCAGTTTGCCTGTCACGTGGGCGTAGTCAAAATTTCACTCCTTACTGCTACATATTGTTGGATTTTTTCCTCTTATCGTTCCCCTCCTAGGGCCCTTCCTAGCTACATCAATGCTATCAGAGATCATATTTGCTAAAACGTTTTACAATAATTTTATCTTATGTTAAAACTCTTTTATGAAGTAACACAGGGGTATAATATATATTTTTTTATAGTATAGGGTGACAAACGAACACACAGTCCACCTGATGGTAAGTGGTTGCTGTGACCCATAGACATCTACATTTATCCTCAATAAAGAATCAAAATGCAGAAGCGTCGTCACCCGTGAGGACTAAGATGGAATGCCTCGTTTCCAGTAAAATGGGTCTCCGGTTCTCTACACTCACCATACGAAACACAGCAGTGTCAAGCTGCCATTTTACGCTGGTATTCTGTGAGAGCGTGGTCCTTCCCCGGTCGAGCCGATCCATTCGTGCTACAACTATACTACTAATATAACTGCAGCATGGCTCTACCACGTAAAAAATAAGAAATAGGGCATAAAAAATGAATGAAGTTATTGCGACAGTTTTAAAGTTGGGAAAATATTGATTATGTATGACATCGCGTGCGTATTGACAGGTCGTTAAGTGTTCGTGTAGTTATGAACCCCACCATGTGCTCTTACCACCAACACACGCAAAGTAGGAAGTTTTACTGCCTTCGTTAACGTAGCCTCGTTATAGGACGATCGAAACACTGCGATGTGCACAGTGGCACGGATGTGGAAAGCCTTCGTTAACGTAGCCTCGTTATAGGACGATCGAAACACTGCGATGTGCACAGTGGCACGGATGTGGAAAGATAACTCCATTGCAAGCGCGAGTAACAAACAGTTCTGAAAGGGAATCTAATGTTAAATGAGACTACTACGGTGTGGTGAACTAGTTTTAGCGAATGAGCAGCCTTGGAATGGAGTGGTGCCTTTTAGATGGAATTGGATTTTAGTTATTTCTTAACATGTAGAAGTTACATGATTTCAAATAAATAGGTATTATTTATATTTTACGTGGTAGAGCCATCCGCCATTAAAAATCAAAATGCAGATATGTTGTCGCCCCTAAGGAGTGCCGCGTCGTCTCCGGTTCTCTACACTCACCATACGAAACATAGCAGCATTAAGTGAGGGCGTGGTCCTTCCCCGGTCGAGCCGACCCATTCGTGCTACAACCATAATATAGCTGCAGCACGGCTCTTCCACGTTGAATATATTATAGATTATATATATGTATATATATATATACACACATACATACATTGTGTATATGTATGTAAATATATCACAATTTCATTGGTGCCAGCAGAGATCTAACACTCATGTACTATTAAATTTATGGCGAGTGCTTAACCCCTGATCTTCCACGGATCTTGTTAATATTTTTCTTTTTAAAATGAATGCAATTGTCAAAGTCCATTTATAATAATTTTTAAAAAATACAATAAGTGTGACAAACGAACACACGGTCCACCTTATGGTAAGTGGATGCTGTGGCCTATAGACACCTACATCTATCTTCAATTAAGTATCAAAATGCAGATGCGTTGTCACCTCTGAGGACTAAGATGGAATGCACATTTGCAGTAATTAGGGTTCTCTAGACTCACCATACCACATTTAATAAAATAATGTCAACGTATTTAAAAACGCCGCACGTGACGGCTCCGTGACGCAGTGGCTTAGCAATGAGTTACGGCGCTGAGGGCCGCGGGTGCGAATCCCGCACGGAATAAGTAATTGTATGACTTACCTTGTGGAATTTATGTATGTGAACAGCCTCCTCAGTACAGGAGAAAATCCTAGTGGAGTAACGTCTTTAAAAAGAAGAAAAAAAAGAAGTTTTAAGTATGTAATCATTTAGAAAACAATTATTAAATTAGTTTCAGTATTAAAGTAGTAGATGGATAAAATATATAGCTTCTGCCACGCCTGCTAATCATTTATTTATTTAAAAAGCTTAAATGTAAGTTCTTAAAGTCAAGGGTTCATAGAATGGACTCAATGCCATGTTGCATTTTCTGCCATTTGTTTTCAGGTGCGAAACATATTGCTCATATAAAGTGTACATAAATTAAAAATTATATATATATAAACAACATATTTGAAAATACATAAAATTATTAACATACATATATACAATATGTATACGTGTTTATAAACTTAATATATAAACATCTGTATAAATATATATATATAAATAAATACTTTAATTAAAATAGAAAAAATAATTACTGCTTAGCAGCAGTAGGTGTACTGCTGCTAAGCAGGAAAAATACGAACGAATCCAAACTGACTCCGAGGTACAAAAGGAACTACCTATTTAATGTCCTACATTGTAACGTCCTCCAGTCCGAATTTCGGTCACGACGGCCATTCTAAACCTCTCATTGGAGACTTGTCTTTGCCTTCTTCGCAGGACGGGATTATAGGTATGGTTGCGAGACGTCCTTTGTTTTAAAGTTCGTCCTTTAATTCATACTCGAAAATTGATCTTGTTCCCTAATTTGAAATCTTTAATACAGGACATGGTAATATCGCGCGTATTCGATATGTCCTTTGCTAGTTAAGGTCAAAAAGTTTAAAAATCACTTTGAGATGCGATCACGATGACGCGCGATGTTAGATTGATTTTCATAGCGGGAAGTTAACAATGTCTCTACATCCGCTATGAAAATCAATGATTTTTAAAAAATCGGGAAGTTATTGGTTTCACCCCAGTTTTCGAAAATCGAGGTTTCATCAGATTCACTGACACACAGACCACAGACATTCTGAGGTCCTAGGAAGCTATTCTGACTATTTCTACGAGGATGTCACTATGTCACTATGTGTGTGTGTGTGTGTGTGTGTGTGTGTGTGTGTGTGTGTGTGTGTGTGTGTGTGTGTGTGTGTGTGTGTGTGTGTGTGTGTTTGTGTGTGTTTGTGTGTGTGTGTTTGTGTGTGTGTGTGTGTGTGCGTGTGTATGGATGTATGTAACCCTCTTGAACGAACCCTGCGGCGTTCGAAAGGGCTTCACCAAACTTAGATTTTCTACGGACCTCTTTCGGACCGGTAGATTTTGAGAAATCTCAAAAATAAAATTTTCTATATTTTTTTTAAATAACTTTTAAACAGATGTAACGGTCAATTTCAAAATATAATCAGCTCTTAAACTCGTAAAACGCCGTCGATTGCTGTAAACCGCATCAAAATCGGTTGATGCGTTGAAGAGAAATCGTTAACGAAAAATTTCGAAAAAAGTATTATTTTCAAATAACTTTGAAATTTCTTCTCGGATCGTTTTTGATGTACGAGATTGGTGGAATTTGGAGCACTTTGCATTTGAAATTAACGGAAATTTCCAGGGATGGCCTGTAGGGTTAACCGTATTTTTCGTAATGCTATCTACATGTACATAACTGATTTTTGGCTTGACTCGGGAATTTGGGATACGAGTCCGTAAAAACAATATAAGCTAATTAAAAGTTAATAGTCCTGAACGAGTTATAAAACAAACAATGAAAATTGTTCGTGATGCTCCCAGGGGCGGAAAGGAGCGACTGCGCGCTGAGGATGGGGGGCGGTGGGTTGACTTAATGAAATAAGGGAAGGTAAGTCCCTTGATGTTGCTCATACAAACTCTATGAAATTTCGTGTTTCTCTTGAGTAATTGTATTTTGTTTAGATTATTATATTCTCTTTGTATATTACATACATAGCCTGCCAAGCTATTTGGCTCCTTTTTTATTTATTTACAGTAACAATAAAAATCATATACAAAGTTCAAATTTAAATTTAATTTTATCGGCGCGTCTATAATATACCGGTTGGATCAGTCAGTGAGCGAGAGGTTGCATCACTCTGGTGGAGTGTCATATCGATGGTGGCGTGGTAGAATTGAGGGTATATCCAGAAACAACCACTCTTTTGTGCAGTATAAAGTTCTCTGTAGGCGCCGCGCGAGGGGAATTCCGCCCAAGTCATTCTACAAGTGATAGTGACAGTGTCGTGGTTCTGTCCGTTGTGGTAATTCTTCTAGTGCAGACGAGGAAGATCGTGTTGCTGAGAGGCTGCTCTGTGTTACGATGAAATGGGTAGTTTAGAATGAATTTGGTGTTATCATGTAGTTACGTCCCTTATGTTACACTACTGTGTAATTGTGAAGGGGGCATATTACGGTATGGTCGAACTGTAATTGCTCTATACTGAAAGTATAGTGCACTACGCTGTTTTATTGCTGATAATGTTTAATTGCGTAAGCAGGAGAGAAAGTTGATTATTATTTTTAAAATTAACCTTCTGATGTATTTCCGATATTTCCGACATCAGAAGTGGGTTAAAATCCCTGTTATCGCCCACATATAATCTTCGAATACTGTGAGGGTTATTACGTTTGTGAAAGACTACGATGCGCCTCGCGTTGATGCCTTTATTTTTATATTACATGTCGTAATGGAATTTGCTGTCCTATTTATGACATTGACGTGTAGTTCATCATTAGAGTGTAGAGTAAAAGTTTATAGTGAAGTGTTTTAAGCAAAAAGTTAAATCTTTTTGTTCGATTTATATTAAAGGTTACTTTTATAATTTATTACTGTACCCAAATATGTTAACAAATATTAAAATAAATGTAGAGATGAGTTATAGTTTTCCATTCAGTGGAAATTTAAACTGCTCGAGTTATGTTATAATTTGATAGCTCATGCGAAATATGATTTACATGGGGTATATTTTAAAGTTCGAAATGTTTGGCGATGTGCTTTAACTTTAACGTGCTATGAATAAAAAAATTATAAGTCGCCTTTTTGTATTCTGATGTGTTGATAAGTGTTACAGTTTATTCCAATTATTTTGTAGTCGAAAAAATTGGGGTTTGATGTCGAGGGATTAGTAGAAGTCGCTACAACAACGATCAATGAGGAAGATGTCGTGACGACGGTCGATGGAAAGGAGATTGGTCATAATTTATAGCCATTCGATAGTGATAGTGATACATCTCTAGCGATTATACTGAAACTGCTAAACTCCAATACTCTAAAAACAACAGGTAGAGACAAATACGAGCGTATTCCAAGTTCAGGTGCATGCGTGTAAGCAAATCTCTTATTTCCCTGTGTTATAGTTGTTCGTATGGAAATCACGTGTTTCGTTTCACGTTCAAAAAATTTAGTGTCAGAGGGGCTCAAGGCGCCCGGACCCAGTTACAATCACGGTGTGAAAGCTGGAAACGAGGGCCTAGTACGCCCCGTCCATGCTATATGCAGTAGTGGGTAATTGTTTGAAGGGATTCGAACGCCTAGTACATATTTTTACGTTGAGTCGGGAGATGGTTGGATAAAAGGGCCTTATTCGCCCGAACTACGCCACATATAACCTGTGGCAGCTGGACGGAGGGGCCTTGCGCGCCCGGTCCACGCTGCATATTGGCTGAGGTGACTGGATGAAGGGGCCTTGTTCGCCTGGTCCACGCTGCATATAGCCTATGGCAGCTGGATGAAGGGACCTTGTGCCTCCGGTCTACGCTGCATATTGCCTGAGGTGGCTGGATGGAGGGGCCTCGTTTGCCTGATCTATGCCGCATATAGCCTAAGGCAGCTGGACGAAGGGGCCTCGCACGGTCCACGCTGTATATTGCCTGAGGTGACTGGATGAAGTTGCCTTGTTCGCCTGATCCGCGCTGAATATAGCCCGTGGCGTGTGCGTGCTCGGTCCATGCTGCATATTGCCTGAGGCGGCTAGATGAAGGAGCCTCTTTCGTCCGATCCACACCACATATAGCCTGTGGCAGCTGGATGAAGGGTCTTGCTCGCCCAGACCACGCTGCATATTGCCTGAGGTGGTTGGATGAAGGGGCCTCGCTCGCCCGATCCACGCCACATATAGCCTGTGGCACCTGGATGAAGGAGCCTTGCGCAGCCAGTCCACACTGCATATTGCCTGAGGCAGCTGGAGGAAAGGGCCTTGTACGCACGGATCAATCTATTACCATCGACCAAAATGAAGTCGGGAATGATCAAGCATTGTAATTATCTGTTTGGAGGCAGTGATAACTGTTTGATCGTATGCTGACGGTTTACTGCCATCCGAACTAAGACGTGTGATAGTCAGGATTGGCCGTGTCGGCGCGTCTATAATATACCGGTTGGATCGAGAGTGAGCGAGAGGTTGCATCACTGTAACGAAGTGTCATATCGATGGTGGCGTGATAGAATTGAAGATATACCGAGGAACCGTCGTCTATGCAGTATAAAGTTCACTGTAGACGCCTTGTGAGGGGGATTCCGCCTAAGTCATTCTACAAGTGATAGTGACAGTGTCGTGGTTCTGTCTGTTGTGGCAATTCTTCTAATGCAGGCGATGAAGATCGTGTTGCTGAGGGGCTGCTCTGTGTTACGATGAAATGGGTAGTTTTGCTGTTGATTTTCATATTTTGGTGTTATCATGTAATTACCTCCCTCATGTTATACTATTGTGTATTTGTGACGGGGACATATTACGTTATGGTCGAACTGTAATTGCTCTATACTGAATTATAGTGCAGAACGCTGATAATTATTAATTGCGTAAGCAGGAGAGCAAGTTGAACATCTGCTCTCACACTTTTATTATTTTTAACAATTAACCTTCTGATGTATTCCCGATATTTCCGACAAATCATTCATTTGTGAAAACAGTGAGTTATGTGTTAGTAAAATTTTACAGTAGATATCATGTATTCTACCACAGTGTCGTGTTTCTAGCCAAAGATTTAGAAAAACACTCTAGGAGTTGGAGTGTTCTTATTTGTTTGGAAAAAATTAATAGTTTTTCTTTTTTTAATTTGAAAACCGATGCAAATATTTCTGAATTAAAATACCCTTAGTTTTTAAAACGAGAGCCAAAGTTTGTATGAAAAGTTTTGTATTAAGACTTACAGCCCAAAGCTCAGGACGTGAAATTGGAAAATATATTCCCTTTATTACGTAGGTATCCACAAAGAAAGAATTTTGGAAAATTTAAACCTTAAGAGGGAATTATAGTTTGTACGACACTTTTCATTTCAAGAAGCGATTAAATATTTGTATGGAGAAAAACTACCGTGTAGTACCGAAGTAAAAACGCATCGTGTCGAGGCAGTGTAAGAATATCCACTACGCCATGTCATCCCGTGGGTGTCGTAAGAGGTGACAGAGGGAAACAAATCAGGAGATGGGGAGCAGCGTCTTTCTAATAACAACTAAAAATAAAAAACAGCGGTTGCCAACTCGCTTGCCAAGCTTGGCAACTATGGCAAATATTTCCTCTATCAGGCAATCTATGGGGAGGCCTATGTTCAGCAGAAGACTTTAATAGGCTTTAACAGTAACAGGCAGTATGGAGAAAAAAAATATTAAATGATTTTTGAAGTTATACTTCTTTTGGGGCGTTTGGGAAAAATGATGAGAGTGAATTTTTACGATGCGCGCGCACAACGACACCTTAAAACGACACCATGAAGTTGTTACGATGCGCGCGCACACTGACATCTAAAAGCGACAACTTCAGTGGTTAATTGTCTCCCAAGTTTTTTTTGTTTTGTTACGCTAAAGAAGTATAACTTCCTACGTGCGTACATAAGTACACACAGACTTTTTCAACTTGAAAATTGGTACAATTGCTTTTGGAATATATTATTAGTCAGATATTCGGAATTTTTTATATATATATATATATATTTTTTTTTTCTTTCCTTACAACTTGATTACTTTTGATTGTTCACAGCGAAATGGCTAGGTTTATATAAATTATACAATTAATTAAATGAAAATAAAAATAGAACATAATGTCAGTTGAGGTAAGTAGGAAAGATACAAGAAGGGACGGGAATTATGATGGGAAACATTAGAGTTCCATAAGCATAAGCATAAGCTTCGAGTAGATTTGTGAAGGATAAAAGGGATTAAGAACAGCGAATTTGTAGAGGCAAGGAATTTTTCCAGCGTACATCTGTAACAGAACAAGTGGTAAATTAAAAAAAATTGTACAACTGACTTCAATATAAATAAAATGAGAACATCGTCAATGTAATCCAAGTCAATTAAATACGCATTATTAAGCATAATTCAAAAACTACTGGTCAGATCTTGATCAAATTTATATGGGAAATAAAAATTCAAATAAAAAAGAATCATCAAAATCGGTTCACCTAGAAAAAAGTTATGAGGTAATACACATTAAAAAAACAGTCGAATTGTGAACCTCCTCCTTTTTTTTGAAGTCGGTTGAAAAGTACATTTTTTTATAGGATAAGGATGACAAACTAGCACACAGTCCATCTGATGGAAAGTGCATGCTGTGGCCCATAGAAATTTACATCTGTCTTCGATTACGAATCAAAATGCAGATGCGTTGTCACCCGTGAGGACTAAGATGGAATCGTGCTACAACCATAATATAGCTTGCAGCATAGCTCTACCACACATAAAACAATTATGATTGTTTATCTTCATTTAAGATAAATTAACATTTATCCTCATAACATTGTTAGAGTGGTTTCCAATTTTCTAAAGGCCTTAGTCTAGCTTAAAATCTGCGATTATTATTGTTCCGAATCACGAGAAAGTTTCCATGTGATAGATTGAGCTCTGTATTATGCGATCTCATGTTAAGCGTGAGTCATGACTAACGTGACCATACGTTGTAGGTTTGAGCTATGTGTCCCCTTGTCCCTAAACTACGTAAAATATTGCCTTTGACAAACAGAAATGTTGTGACAAGCAGCATGCAAGTGCTATCGCCCGTGCCATTGTTGGTGGGATGTGAGTACGCATCGCACGTATCTAGTTTACCAGCGTGAATTACGTGGAATGTCTGAAAAGGTACATTTTTTAACTAAAAGTTACCAAGTGACGATAAATGATTATATCTGTTATTTCCAAACATTGTTAAGCTTCATTTGGTAAAACAGTGTGATTAACCATCTAGGGCTTCATCACTACCGTGTGGGATTGTTGTTAAGCACTGGCTTATAATAAAAAAAATTTGCTCTTCTGAAAAATTTTAAACAGCTAGCTCATAAGCATCATTATCAATTTAATCATAAAACATTCCAAAACCATGTGTTTTATTTTTAAAACCATAACAATTTAAGACTGCCCCGCTCTGAGGGAAAAAATAAATTGTCATGTTACAGTCAGTCTGTTCGTAACAACTTGGACGCGGGTGAAAAAAGTGAAAATTTCGCGATGCGAAAAGCTAGTTAAATATCTGAGAGCATACTTATAGACTATAAATAAGTAAATCTAGATCGACGACATAGATAGACGTGAAATCAGTGAATCTAATTTTAAAACAAGCGACTGAACGCAAACTGTTTTCAACTTGAATTGGATCAACGAGAAAATACGAGACGTTGTTGACAATGAAGGTACAGCAAAATTATTACTAAAGCTAACTCTAATCCACGAGGTTCTTTAAACTATATTCTAATACTGCAGTATTTTTTAATAAAACGGAAGTGACAAACGAACTTACAGACCACTTGATGGTAAGTGACTACCTCCATGGACACCTGCAGTCAACTTCAAACAAAGAAGGCTACCGATGCGTTGTCACCTCTGAAGACTGAGATGGAATGTCTCACAGTCTGTAATTATATTGACTCTCTATATCCTTCAGACTAAAACACAGCAGTGCCTACTCAGGTGAACCTGAGTAGGTACCTAAGCAGAAAAGGTGTCTTACTACCTAGCAAGTAGTAGAGTAGTAATAATATATATATATATACTCATTGATTTGAAAACCGTTTTGGAAATAGGCCCCCAACTAGATGGTGTGTCGAATAGATGAAACATTGCCCGCTTTGTGGCAATCTACGGAGAGGCCTTCATTCAGCAGTGGTATTGTGATGGGCTCTCATGATGATGATGGTGATGGTGAAAGGGAAAATCTTGTCTGTCAGATAATACTAGCCCTATCGTACATTTGTTTTGCACGATGATACACAACTTATTCATATTAATATAAAATAACATTAACATAATAAACTTTAAGTTATGGCTAAGCGCAAGAAGTCAGTAGCAGGCTCAAACATTGATAGATAAAGTAAACAGAAATTAAGGGTTAGAAAATATACATTTATTGTTTGATACAAAGAAATCCCACTACCCAATTAGCTTAAAATGTAATAGCCGGAAATACTCGTAATGGCCGGAAATACCGTAATTTGAAAAAAGCATATTATCTCAATTTACGAAAATTTTACTGTTTTATAGCCCATTCAACAAAGTTTTGGCTGAGAAGCGGTTTTATAATCATTACACGCATTTATTACGATCACAGTCATTGATGTAGATGTACAAAAGGTTGACCTAAAAGTTTTAAATAAAATTGCTCCATTTTAGCTTAATTACTAGAGTGACTTTGTTAATAGGGGTACCTTAACAACACCCTGATAGTGACAATTACGTTTGGTAATAGTATAACCAAAACGCTAAGCTATTGTTACGAAAATCATATTAATGACATTCAATACCCACTACATTCAGCTCTCCTATTTACTTTAGGAAATCAAATAGTTATTTAAAAAAATGTGAAATCTAAATTAAATGTCTGATATGGTACCTGGACAATGGCATAATCTAAATCACTTACTTAAGTGTATATTTTTGACAATTTATTTAATTCTGATAGACATCATTTATAACATTATTACATAGATAAAATTGAAGTGTCCCTTTGTAATATTGCTATGGCTTGCTTCTATTAAGCTCAGGGGTGTTATTTGCATGCCATTAGCACACAACACCGATTGTGATGAAACTTTACGAAGGGAAAAGAGCAATTCCAGGAGAGATTTAGACCATATTTAATACGGAAAACTATTTTTTTTTTAAAATGGTGTTTGATTATCTTTCCATCCATCTAGGTGAAGCCGGGCGGGTCGCTAATCTCTAATGATTTATTATAAATCTACTCTCGAGATACCTTGTAGTTATTAGATAGTATTATATCTCTTTTAATTTTTAAAATTGAATTATTAAAATGCATGAATGGGTTTTATCAAGTAAAATTAGTATCAAAACTAGGTCTATTAATATTAAATACTAAGTCGAAGCAGTCAAAGGATACGGCCAATTGTGTCACATATGTTAATACTCGCAAACTCATTCAAAATCTATAGGGTAACATACTTCCCACTGACCCGAATCATGAAATTCGGCAAGAAGCAAGGTATCACAGTACAAGTACGTAAAGAGAGGAAAAAAAATCAAAAATCGTTTATTTGTTTTTATACCACATGAAAATATTATTGCAATTACAAACTTACATTTGCAGTTGGAGCATCATCCGTGATGCAGACTGAATGTATGAGAGAAAGTACTCGTGTTTTTCCCAAAGTTAATATTATTTTAGTAATAAATATAGGTATTGATAAAAGAACTAAAGATGGTTTAGTATATTAAATTAGAGTTTTTGTCTGCGGAACGGTTTTTATGTTTGTTGTATTTCGTTTGTTTCATAATCTTATTATCTTTTTTTTGGAAATATTCATGCGAAAACTATACAAAGAAACGACATTTCTTTCAAAAACGTTTCTTTTCGTTATTAACTTGCACAGACCAACTAAGTGAAATACCTAATAAAGCGTGCCTTAGCGGCCCAGCGGGTCAAATAAAAAGGAACTTTGTAGACGCCACAAATTCAATGACATTCTGCACGCAAACAGAATGTTCCAGAGCGTTCCAAGGCTAATTTTTCCCGTTTGATGTGGTACAGGCTATACACGTTGCTTTAATTTAAAGATGAGAAAATTAATTAGCTGATATCTGTGGGCAAAAGAAGTGTGTATTACATGAAAAAATTATCCGCGACTTCGAAAGCTATTTTGTGGAAATTATTTCGTTCTATATATTCTTTTTAGTCTCCGTTGAAATTGGCCGGTGTGACCGAAATATGGTCTGGAGAATATTATACATGGTAGAGTCATACTGCAAGCTGATGAGAATGATAAGACGATGTCGTTATCATTCTCATCAGCTTGTCGTAGCATGACTAAAAATGTAAGTCAAGAAGCCATGACGTCAAGCGGCCATTATTCTTTTCAGGCTTAATTAACCGCACCGTAGTTAATATTCAAAGCTTGCAAGCTTTCAACTTGCAAGTCGCGTTCATTTGCATGCAGGGTTGCTAAAGGTACATATTAAATATACAGTAATACTTACCCTCTAATTTTGTCGTTGTTATATTCTTTTATAGAATAAGAGTGACAAACAAGCACACATTCCACCTGATGGTAAGTAGGTGCTGTGAGCTGTGACCCAATGACATCTACGTCTATCCTCGATTAAGAATCAAAATGCAGATGCGTTGTCACCCCTGAGGACTATGATGGAATGCCTCCTTTCCAGTAAAAAGAGTCTCCGGTTCTCTACACTCGCCATACGATAGCAGAACAGCATCAAGCTGTTATTTTACGCTCGTATTCTGTGAGAGCATATTCCTACCCCGGTCGTTCGTGAATATAATTGTAGTATAGCTCTACCACTTTTTTTTATAGGACAGGGTGACAAACGAGCACACAGTCCACCTGATGGTAAGTGGTTGCTGTGACCCATAGACATCTACATCTATCCTCAATAAAGAATCAAAATGCGGATGCGTTGTCACCCGTGAGGACTAAGATGGAATGCCTCTTTTCCAGTAAAAAGGGTCTCCGGTTCTCTACACTCACCATACGAAACACAGCAGCATTAAGCTGCTATTTTATGCTGGTATTCTGTGAGAGTGTGGTTTTTCCCTGGTCTAGCCGACCCATTCGTGCTACAACTATACTACTAATATAGCTGCAGCATGGCCCTACCACGTATAAACGTTTTTTATTGTCATTATTTAATATTTTATACATAAATTTATTTTTGAAATTCGTTATATTTTATATGTTCATTAATTAACTACAACCTTTCAAAGTCCACTGCTGAACATAGACTCCCAATAGATAGCCTCATAAGGGGGATATTTGCCATAGTTGCTTCGCAGGCGGGTTAGCAACCGCTGCTTTTTATTTTTCAATTGTTATTAGGAAGACGCTGCTACCCATCTCCTTTTTTGTTTCCTTCTATCACCTCTTATCACACCCAAGAGAGGATATGGCGTAGTGGATCTTCTTACACCGCCACTACATGGTTAAGGTCGGCTTTATTGTATATCTCTGAAGAATGATACGTGGTACAGTTAAGCTGCAATGTATAATGACTGCGACAATAACCGAGGCATGACCACTCTCGAAATGATCACCGTCAAATAGAAACTATTTGACGCTGATGTTTTCGAGAGTGCTGCTAAGTTTCGTATAGTGAGTGATGGGAATCGAAGACCTTTTTTACTGATAACGAGGTATTTCATTTGAAGTCCTCAATGGTGGTAAGGCATCTGCAGTTTGATTTTAATCACAATTTTTACATAATTGTCTCACTGACAAAATATGTTTGGCAACTGCTCTTTGATGTTTGATATGGCTATACATTGCAGCATATTAGAGTCGGATGCCTTAATGATAGTATAATAGATATATACACGCGCTTCAATTATGTATCATGTAACTTTAAAAAAAGATGTTTCGAAAAAAAAAATCTTTTTTTGAAATAAAATGAAAGAAATATATAATACAGATAATTTCTCGTCAGATAAGCCCAATAACCGATTTTGAGCCGGCCCGGAATTCCAAAACCCGGAAACTCGGTACATGATCAGTAGCCTCGGTTACGACCGCAAGATAAACGATGCTAAAATACGTATACGTATGTTATTTACTTGCTTCCTTTATTCTATTCCAGTATCCTTGCTTATTTCCGAGTCCGGACCGGTTAACATAACATAATTGTACTATTATGTTGTTACAACCCTACACTTAAGATGCAGTGTCATAATTGCGGTTAGTTTACGACGGTGCACGAAATTCGCGTAGTGTATATTTTCTATGACATTAGACTATTTTGTTAAATATGAAAGCTTATACGAGTATAAAATAAACTTTACTCGCGGTAAAATTCATTTTTACGACGTTTTAACCGACTTTATACGTGGTAGAGCCATGTTGCAGTATAGTTGTAGCATTGTGCACGAATGGGTCGGCTCGACTGGGGAAGGACCACATTCTCACAGAATGCTGTGTTTCGTATGGTGAGTGTAGAGAACCGGAGACCCTTTTTACTGGTAACGGGGCATTCTATTTTATTCCTCAGGGGTGGCATCTGCATTTTGAATCTTAATCGAGGATAGATGTAAATGCCTATGGGCCCCAGCATCAACTTACCATCAGGTGGACTGTGTGCTAGTTTGTCACTCTTATTCTATAAAAAAAAAACTTCAAAAAAGCAGACAATTTGACTGTATATTTTCGTTAATTGTGAGGGGATTTTAATATTCTTTTTATTTAACTTACTATAAAACTTCTCGTAAATGTGAAAAAATTCCACCCCTAAGGATTCAATAATAGGAGTGATGTGTTTGATAACGCTAATGGCGCGTGAAGTCAATATTGGGCTCTATTTGAAAATTAGTGCTGCTGTCATTTAGTACAGCAGCAGTTAATTGAAACATGGACCGAATTTTACTTCACACAAGTTCTTTTGTAATTTTTTCTTTGTGATGTCAAAAAGAGTTTTCTAATTTTCTTTGTAACTATGCAACATTCTAGTTGTCACCTTAATCTTGTGATATTCCTTAATCAACGCAAAAGAGCTAAATAATTAAGATTTACATAAAAATGAAAAGCCGACTTCAGATAACTAAAAAGAAAAAGAAAATTTCCACTTACATTTGGACCAATACCATCTTTAATATACCACTAATTTGCTCGATAAACTTTCGTCTAGTGCAGGCTCACCCCTGCAGCATAGAAATATAATACGAAATAGAAACTTTTTTATTCAATATAGATTATAAATAATACTTATTATTCAAAGTCACTTTTATATTTAATTTACCACTGGTTCGGAAAATGCTTCTGACCTGGAAACCAGCAAGAAACCCAGACATTTAAAAGTTGAAGAAAGTACAGTTTAAAATCATTTAAGTTACACAATAATTACAACACAAAATAAATTAGTAAATATCATCAATAAAGTCCGTAATATTATAATTTTTAGACAATCTTTGTTTGTGTGGTGTTTTTAAAGAGTGAAAATATAATAATATAAGCGGGTAGGGAAAGAATTGTCAGTCTGCATTGAGCGATTAAACTGCCTGATGCGTAATCCGTATTTTATTGTAAATTTATTCCTAAACAGTACAGTTTGATGAAGTTTTTAAGCTTGTCGGAAGTCTGATTTTGTATATTTCTCTATACAGCAACTTGCTTTGTCACACTCCTCATTCATTCTCTCTGCGTTCCTAAACCACCGAAGTAGTTTGAACGTTTACATATTGATTAAACTACAGCGGACTGCAAAATCGATGAAAGTCCGCTGTACAGTTGCTTATGCGAGTACATGTAATCCAGTTAGGTGACGTTAGTTCAAAGCCGGCGTCTCAATAACCGATGACCGCGTTGTATGGCTTTCATGTGTTAAATATCTTTGTGAATTGCGTAAAGTGTTAAATATTCATGACTATTTTATATTACAAGGGTAACAAACGAGCACACAGTCCACCTGATGGTAAGTGGATACTGTGGCCCATAGACATGTACATCTAACCTCAGTTAAGTATCAAAATGTAGATGTGTTGTCGTCACCTCTGAGGACTAAGATGGAATGCCTCCTTTCCAGTAAAAAGGGTCTCCGGTCTACACTCACCATACGAAACACAGCAGCTTTATGCTTGCTATTTTTCGCTGGTTTTCTGTGAGAGCGTGGTCCTTCCCCGGTCGACCCATTCGTGCTACAACCACAATATAGATGTAGCATATCTCTACCATTTAGAAAAACTTGACTTGAAACTAATGGCGATTTTGTCTCACCCGTGTGTATCTAAATAGAAAGAGAGAGGAAGAGATATTTAACGCGAAGTAAAGCATAATATAAAGTTAAAGGGACTATGTGGTAGAACAACTTTTCTGACTAGGAGAAAAAAAATAACGTAGTAGAGCCATGCTGAAGCTATTTGGCTTTTATTCATTTATTATTTCTTTATTTATTTTACATTATTTTATGTATGGTATTATGTTCAACATATTATTTTATATTATTTATAATTTTTTATGTATATTTATACAGCCCAACCAGGTGAGAATACTATTTAAACACCCCACAATAATATTTAATTATTTTTATGATGTAGAAGGGAAGGAAGGGGGCGAAATGGTGGAATTAACACTAATTGTACATAGCATGCACTTAACGGATTACTTATGTGTATTTGGTAAAACATAAGAATGGAATAGTTATTTAATTGACGCTAGTAAATTAACATTCTGTTAAGAAATACGCTGTGCTAAGTGACCAAATGCGTGTGTGAGAGCTATTATATGACGATTAAATAATTGTGCGCACACAAAACTTCGTTAGAATGATAACGATCACTGAACAGGTATAATGAAAGTATATGTGTAATTACTACGTCGAGGTGCCGCAATAGAAGTATCGCGAGTGACTCAGCAATTGCTGTAATTTCACAGTAGACGAGCAACCCGAGTTCGATCTTCGAAGGCACAAATGAAATTGTTAATTGCAAACTTAAGTACTTACAACTTGGTAGACTGCACTTGGACACTGCAGCTATATTATGGTTGTAGCACGAATGGTTTGGCCGGGATTCCTACTCCGTCCTCACAGAATACCAGCGTGAAATAGCAGCTTAATGCTGCTGTGTTTCTTAAAGTGAGTGTAGAGAATCGAAGACCCTTTTTTCTGGAAACAAGTCATTCCATCTTAGTCCTCTGGGTTCATTTATGCTTTATCCTCGATTAAGATTCAAAGTGCAAATACGCTCTCACCTCCGAGGACTAAGATTGAATGCCTCGTTTCCAGTTAAAAGGGTCTCCGGTTCTCTACACTCATCATACGAAACACGGCAGCTACAAAATGATATACAACTTTCCTATTTGATACACTGAGATAATGCGCGGCTTTTATCTACGAAGGGGAAAGATATAAGTAGCGGACCCTTGGGGCAATATATTTCCGGCACAAGGGTTACAAAATAAGAAAAAAAAATCTACAATTCTGTTCTATTCGTTTTTAGTGTTCCGTATTAAAAAAGGAACACTTATCGAATTATCTCCGTGTCTGTCTGTCCGTCACAGAATTTTTTTCAGTGACTATTTCCTGTTGGGAATAAATATTGGGCATAGTATTGAAAGAGCTCGTGAACGGGCTATAAAAATTGCAACTTGCTGAAAATGTTGCTAAGATTATTATTTTTACTATAGATGGGCTCACTCTTGACCTCCATCTGGCCCGAGGGCAAAGATGAGGTCTACGATGGAGCGAGTTTTCCCAGGAGAGACCTGTTAACATGCACCTTGAAGAGGTCCAGGTTATAGGCACTCGAAAAATAGACGCCGGTAGGGCATTCCACTCCTTGGCTGTGCGCATTATACTACACCGGCAACAATAAACAGCATAGATTAAAGGAAGTACTTATATATATATGTGTATATATATATATATAGTAAGTTAATATGTAAACAAAAGGGTTAAGGAAGGTATCTTCATTCTTTGTTAACAACCGTTCTTTGTCTGGAACAAAATCGCCTTCAAAGCGATAAGAGAGTAAGTACAGTGCTGTACAATGTAAGAGTATAAAAAAGAAAAATTAAAGTGGTGTACACTGAAGAATATTTAAACAAAAATTACCCCCTCACACACTAGTTATTTTTAGGCCATACAAATACTTGTTTCGTGTGGAATTCGAACCCGCGGCCCTTACCACCGCAACTCATTGCTATGCCACTGCGCCACGGAGCGGTCGTAGTTGTCGTCGTCCTCGTATATTGTGTAGGTAAAAGGTTTTAAAAAAAATTACTACCTTAAGTCTGACTTTAAATTGAATTGAATTATGTCTTCTTCATTCACAGTGTTTTACTGCCTCGTTGGTCTAGAGGTCGCAAGCGCAAAAGTCAGGTGGTACCGGGTTCGAATCCCGGGTCGGGTCAAAATCAGTTATTGATTTTTTTGTCAAAACATTCTCAGCAGCAGCCCGAAGTCAGGAATTTGGCGGTGTTTTACCCCGCTGCCTCAGAAAGCACGTAAGGCCGATGATCCGGCGCCTGATTTCTCTCTAGTCGCGCGTATTTCCACCCCACTGCACCGGGCTATGAGAGTGAAGGAATAGAGAGTGCACCTGTATTTGCGCATGAACTCGTGAACACTCGTGCCGCAGTGCCTGAAATACGGTCTGAAGGACTTTGTATTGTATTTCATTGCCTCTTATCTTACACGCAATGTTTGCTAAAATAAAATTGCATGATATCCAAATTCTTGGTGCAATGAAATAATTCGCCAAATACATATTTTTAAAATATATTTTTAACCTTTTGTACTTTAAATAAAAGGCCTGTCGTTTCCGAATCAATAAATTTACTGATTTACAATTAAATGTAAATAAGTAAGCAAGTACACGAGAACAAGATTTATCAACGGATGTGACGCAGCGTTGCGGCGAGTGGTAATTTCCGGCGGCTTGAGGTACGGCCGTAGCGCGCTACGAGGTTGCTACGACCGCTACAAATAGCTGCATTCATACATACACTAAATACATTTACATTCTAATAATAGATTGAATCTCAACATGTTGGTTCTTCCCAGGACAGGGATATTTCCCCAATCATTAGTAAATTATTCTAAAAAATGCCTTTCAATTATTTAATATTATTAATGATCTATTTTTAATTATTATTCGATTTTTTAATTATTATAAATATATAAATTCTATTCTATTCTTGCTATTCTTTATTTTCTACTGAAGTATATCCATTACTTTTCAATTTAAGATCTCAATTTGTCAGACATTACATTTATATTAAATAGTAAGATTTTATTTCTTTTTACCCGACTGCCCCAGAAGGAGAGTAATGTTTGTCGAGTGTATGTGTGTTTGTATGTCTATTTTTGGCATGCTTTGTGGCCTGAACGGGTTCATAGATTTTAACATAATATGGTGTGTCGTGAGATTCTTCTTAATTGTGGAAGTGACATAGAGTTATAATATTTGAATTTTTGTCTTTTCAGTAAACCTTTTATACAGACGGGTTTTTTAAACTGAGCTTGCTTAAAACCCACAAATAAAAAATTACGATCAAAAAGATAAGTTGTAAAAAAAGAAATTAAATATTACAAAAATATATTATTAACTAGTGAATCAACCCGACTTGGCTTGGATAGGATATTTTAATATGGCGTTATTTAGATTTAAGATATGTAATCATTTATTTTAATTATTTTCGTTTTTTCAAAAAAAAAATAACTTCATGCCTTTCGGATAATTTATAGCTCTGCTCTATTGGAATTGCTCTATATCTGATTATAAAGTAAAGATAAGCCCGGACAGACAGAGATACAAACAGACAGACAAAATTTTTAAAAATGATTATTTATGCCCTAATGCATGTAGATAAGCTTTATAGAAGCCAGTTATTACAATACAACCGACATACAATTCAATTTTATTTATATTATTATTATAAATTTGTTTTTATTTATAAGTTATAGAGGTACACCTATAGATACCGTTGTCTGTTTTAATGACAATTTAGTAAATATAAAATAAGTAAATTCAAGGCTGTGCACGTCGCGAGCTAATGATATCCATGGGGAACGAAAATCTCGTTAACTACTTCCGCGATTAATCAATTCACTACCCACCTCCTTAAAAATACCTTGACAGAGAGAAATATCAAAAGTAAACTTTAATCGTATTTTATTTAAAGTTGTTAAAATATACATATAACACAACACTTAATATAACCCTAACTCTAACCCCAAATACTTGGTTTGAAATAATTTTCTGCCTGCGTAGGTCCTTAAAGTATGCCTATATTATTTAACCCCCGACGCAAGAAGAGGGGTGTTATAAGTTTGACCGCTATGTGTGTGTGTGTCTGTCTGTGGCACCGTAGCTGTTAAACGGGTGAACCGAATTGGTTGCGGTTTTTTTATCTAAAATAATTTTTTTTAGCGGTGATTCTTAGCTTCATCAAAATTGGTTCAGCCGCTTCAAGGTCATCAGCTGTTTTATTAGCTGCGGTAAGTTTCTTTTCGGGGGCTTTTAAAATTTTCAATTTAAGTTATTTGTATGTTGTCCATTACGTTTTTTTCTCTCAATATTAATAATTTAATGAGCTGACTGATGTTTCTGGTTTTGTAGACAAACCTTAGATGTTCTTAACAATGTGTTTTTTTATTAAAAAAGAACCACGCTCTCACAGAACACCAGCGTAAAATAGCAGCTGCTGTGTTTCGTATGGTGAGTGTAGAGAAAGAAGACCCTTATTACTGCAAATGAGACATTACTTCTTAGTGCTCAAGTGTAACAGTGCATCTGCATTTTGATTCTTAATCAAAGATAGATGCAGATACCTATGGGCCACAGCATCCACTTACCATCAGGTGGACTGTGTGCTCGTTTATCACCGATATTCTATAAAAGAACCTGTAAAGTGTGAAGTAAAAAAATAAACAATCGACATTCACAACTTCCTTACTTTCAAAACGTCTTACCAGTAATACCATTAACTAATTAAGACCGGCGCATGCAAACAAATGCTTAGCAGCACCACAACAAGGTATCGATCGCACCGCACCCACGCTCGCCTGCATAGAGCCATTAATTACACAGAGTAATTATGTAGCCCGCACTTTGCATACAAATCATGTAATCATGCTAAGAAGATTTATTATTGTTTAAAGTTAAAAAGTTAAAGTTACAGCCTACATACGTCCCACTTCTGAGCACAGGCCTCCCCTCATTTCTGAGAGGGTTTTAGGGCAAGGAAATGTCCACCGCGCTGCCCCAATGCGTGTTGGCGAACTTCACATGTCTTCGAAATATTTTTTTTAATTTCTCAGACATGCAGGTTTCCTCACGATGTTTTCCTTCACCGCCGAGCACGTGGTAAATCAGCACTTAAAATTGCAATTAACAATTTCATTGGTGCCGGCGGGGATCGAACCCGGTTTGCTCGCGTACTGTGAAATTTACACCGAGCGCTAACCATGTGAGCTACCACGGCTCTATTATTGTTTACATGAAATAAATTAAAACCTTTTAATGCTTATTATCCGTGGTAGAGCCATGCTATGTACGTGAGTTCTGGTAACGCGGTCACAGTGTCGTTGCGTTGCAATGTTCAGAGCTGAACAAACTGTGATTGCAAACTAGTCTGTCGAGTGCAGCAACTATAAAAAATATCCCTCATAAGGGAATATGTGGGTGAGGCCTATAGTTAGCAGTGGATTTTTGATGGGCTGTAATTAATTAACGTATGTACATCATACATAAATTTAATTAACATAATAATTGCTGGTTAAAAATACATTGTTATCGTGAACGTACAGCCAACATGGCGGACTCTGCCGCATAATATTTCCACAGCGTCGTTAATTGCCACGCGAATAGCTGTTTACAATCGCACTTATGCAAATGTAAATGCACCTGCATTGCGTCGCTCCCGTTCGCTGCGCTTTTTTTTTTGCCGGAAACTGAAACTCTAAGCAACCCTTTCGCCTCCAAACGTGAAGAATTTAAAGCGTTAACAAAAAAAAAACAAAATAGAATTTGTTTCGTAGTAAGCGTTTGGAGTAAAAATGACTGTGTGATAGTTGTAGACAGTCGACGGATAAAAGAAGTCCACTCATAGGGGATTTTGCCATAGTTGCCACGCTTGGCAGGCGGGTTGACAATGGTTTTTATAATTTTGTGTTCTTATCAAGAAGATCCTGCTGCCTTTTTCAAGTTTCTGTTTCCCTCTGTCACCTCTTATTACACCCACGGGATGATATAGGGTGGTGGATATTCTTACACCGCCACTATACGGCTAAGTGCTAACACTTCGCGGTTAAAATTTCCTTTCATTTAAAAGTAATCCCTTACTCATTATTTCCACTGTTGCGGTCAACACAGCATGTTTACGGTTTATGGCGCCATAAAACGGCATTTTACGTTTCTAGCTGAAACACGTAAAAAGTTATGACATTTACCCTCGCGCACTTACTAGAAAAGTTTACGACCTGTCGATGTTTGAATACATTATAAAATACTCGCCACCTAACTTGCACGTAACGTTACAGAACAATTCTTTAGGTATGGAATAATAACACAAAGATTGGGTATATTTAACCCTAGAGCTACCGTGGCTTACATATCAACTTACATTTTAAACATGGGGTACAGTTTTTTTTTTCAATTTTCCATATAAAGAAAATAGGTTTTAATAGGTTGCCAGTACATTTACAGGCTATGAGGCATTTAATCTTGGTCCTCAAAAGCGACAACGCACTTGTAGCTTTCTTCTTTGAAGTTGGCGACAGGTGTCCAAGAGCTGCAGTAGCAACTTACTGTCAGGTTAGTGTAAATTCGTCACTTCTGGTCAATAAAAAAAGATTAATTGCAAAATAAGCTGGATTTAAGAAGACATAACATGTAAGGACCACGCTCTCACAGAACACCAGCTTAAAATAGCAACTCATGTTTCGTATGGTGAGTGTAGAGAACCTTTTTACTGGAAATGAGGCATTTTATCTTAGTCCTTGGATGTGACAACGCATCTACATTTTAATTCTTAATTCAGGACAGATGAAGATATCTATGGATCTTATCATCAAGTGGATTTTGTTCTCGTTTTTCACCATTATTGTATATAAAAATAACGTTATATTTTATAAACGCAATCGAGTTTCTGTTTATTCAGCAAAAGACAACTTTAGCGCGTATCGACACAAGACACAATTTAATAAATGAAACAATCGGAAAAATCTAACGAATTTTGACTGCCTAGTGAATGAAATGTGATATGATAGCGCGATATGAATAGTAAATAATGATGCACTTATGACAAATAGCGACTGCTTCGTTGGTCTAGTGGTCGTAAACGAGATTGCTGATCATGAGGTCCCCCGGGTTTGAATCCCGGGTCGGGCCAAAATCAGTTATAGGATTTTTCTGTAAGAAAATCCCTGCAGCAGTCCAAAGACTTCCTGAAGTTGGCCGCGTTTCACCTCCATACCTCAGAAAACACGGGAATAGAGAGTGCACCTGTGCTTGCGCATACACTTGGGCACTATAATCCTGCCCTACGCAGAGATGGCTATTCTCCATTGAGACTGGCCGCCGTGACCGAAAACGGTCTGGAGGACATTGTTTTTTTTTTTAAAAACGTTACCCACACACTAGGATTTTCTCCTGTATCGTGGAGGCAGTTTACAAACATAAATTGCACGAGGACAAACATCCAGACCCGGAACAATTATTTGTAGGCCATACAAATACTTGTTCCGTGCGGGATTCGAACCCGCGGCCCCCAGCGCAACAACTAATTGCTAAGCCACTGCGCCACGGAGCCGTCAAACGCCACGTTGTTAATAATGATAACGTAAAATAATGACGAGGGATAATGTTACTAGTTCCGAATTTCCAGAAACCGCCATTTTGATTTATTGTAAATTAAATTCTATATTAACATTCCACTTGTCGTTAATAATAGCGTGAATCATTGAAGGGTAACCGGAAGACGCCCACTGTAAGTCGACTATCGACTCCACTTCCAGTCCGCCTCGCCGCGAGTCAGATAATAGAAGCGCTTGTAGAACGGCGTCTCGACTCCTGTCCCTGTGGGCGGTACGCCACGCTGACGGCGGTGGCTTCAAATTTTCGCAGCCATACTTAAAAGCTTTTTCAGATTGATTTATTTCATGAGCTTTTATTTGTACGAAGGTAAAGACTATGTAGAAACTTGGTTATACCAAATAATGTAATTTGTAATTTTGATTATTTGTATCATTAAAGCTATTTTTTAGTGTTACGTGCCTTACAGAACCACGGGTGCTGTAAAGCACCCGAAGCGTCGGGAATTAAAAAGTTAAAATCAAACGGGACAAAATCCGTAAAATTAGTTTCATTTAATAAAGAAAACTTTTTCTTCTCATATTTTTTAAATATTTTAGTGAATGCTTTTCAAGGTAATGAACAAAAAATACGCAATTTTTAAAGGGGAGATATGTATATATATTAACGGTAACGCTGTAAGGTATTTTTTCTATATCCATCCATCCATCCATTATATCCTCTAAAAGTCCACTGCTGAAGATAGGCCTCCCCCATAGATTGTCTCATTGAGGAAAATCTGCCATAGTGGCCAAGCTGGCAGGTTGGCAACGGCATTTTTTAATTTTGGGTTGTCATCAGGAAGAGGCTGCTGATCTCCTGTTTCAGTTTCCCCGTGTCGCCTCTTAGTCGTAAGAGGCCGTGTCGACCCACGGGATAATATTTTCCACTACTCCGGAAATTCTTACACCGCCTACTCACGGTTAACTACTATTTACATGTAGGAAAAGTAAGAGTTCATAAAAATATATTTGGAATATCAAAGTCAAAACCTTTAAATTGAAACATTCAAAACATATTCCTAAAAATTTGGAATACACAGTAATACATATAATCGTAAACCTTACGCCTGTCACCCATAGGGGTAGGTAGAGATTACGTACTTCCATTTGGCACGATGCTGATACACTTCTCTCGGCTCCTTTAACATCCATATACCTACGCATACACTTATCGGTTAAGGCCCATTTTCAATATATCGACAATTTGGTCGATAAACTTACGTCTCGGGCATCTTTGCCGACTCTGGCGTTCACTTCTGCAACATAAATTTGCTTTGTCACTCTTTCCTCGTTCATTTTTCAATACCAATTACCAATCCACCGAAGAATACATATATTTTTTATAGAAATAAGGGCGACAAGCAAGCACGCAGTCCACCAAAAGGTAAGTAGATGCTGTGGCTCACAGACAACTACATCTCTTTGTCACTATCCACCATCTCGCGTGTCACCTCTGAGGACTAAGATGGAATGACTTGTTTCCAGTAAAAAGAGTCCAGTTCTCTACACTCACTATACAAAACATAACAGCATTATACTGCTATTTTAAGCTATTCTGTGAGAGTAACAAATTCGGTGAAAAACGTTAGAAGTTATGACCCTGTAATATAATACAACTGAGGGATAAAACGAAATTATAAGGGTTCCCCAGAATTACCATTACAACGCGAGAGCACTTTTATACCTAGCGAGATACTACCCTGCATTTTTTCATGTCATATTTTTGACAAATGGTGGTCGCGCCTCTCGCTGCAGATAAGAGCGCTACTTCGTATTTAGGGTACAGCGGGGAATGCGTACAATCTTCGCGGGCCATCTTTCACCCTACTTTTGTTCCAGTTTCTTTATGCGTCCAATTTGAAAGGATGCTTTGATATATGGCCGTGGTATTTCTTATTTAAAAAAAATACAATGGTACAAATGTAACGTAAATTAACTGTTTTTAGGGCCACATATTATTTTTCTTATGGTGTTATATACGTTTTATTTTAGTGACCATTTATTCATGACGGCCTCGTTGGTCTGGTGGTCGAAGAGTTGAGGCCGCGGAGGAAGGCGTGCCTAGTGTTCCTGGTGCGCCTTAGCTAAAAAGGAAAAGGGGGAGGAGAAGTTCCCTCCAGAGGAGGGGCTGCTATGGGGCAGCCGGCGCTGGTGGGGCCGCGGATATGTGCGAAAGCGTCCCCGTGGCCCTGTCAATATGCGGCGAAGGTGGAATAGCATTGGGTTTTATTCAGTGCAAGTCCGACATAACCCATCCTTGCCCCAGCGGGGCAGGTATGCGTAGGCATTTCCCCATGTAAAAAAAGTGGTCGTAAACGCAACTGCTGATCGTTAGGTCTCGGGTTCGAATCCCGGGTCGAGCCAAAAAATCAGTTATTGAGTTTTTCTGTCGAGAAATTCTCAGTGGTTGACCGGCGTCATAAATTGGCGGTGTTTCACCCCCTTGCCTCGGAAAATACGTAAAGCCGTTGGTCTTGCGCCCGATCTCTCTCTGGTCGTGTCGGATTGCCGTCCCGTCAGAATTTGGGAGTGAGATAATAGAATAACTCTTAGATCAGTTCTAGGATGTCACACACTCCTTAACTCTCGATTTATTGTAATCGCGGAAGGCACGTCACATTCGCGAAAATTACTAGGACTCAATGTCCGGTGATAATAAATATTAAAGAGGAGATCGAAGGACGTAATGTCCCTCGCGCGGTTGCGGTTATTAATCGATTGCAACTAATTGCCGCTGCGTGGCGCTTGCGTCGCCTTCAACGGCTATACGTGCATATAGGAAGGATTAGGGAAGGGAGGGGTTAAAGATATTTACCAAGTATTTTATTGGATTTATAAATTAAATTGTTAACTGGCATTACCTTTCATGGTAATGCCAGTAGATATAATAGAACCAGCACATGGGAAGTTTGTGACTAGAGGTAAGTCGTTAATATAAACAAGAAAAAATAACGGACCAAGAACACTTCCTTGGGGAACACCACAACTCACAGTTCTGGATTCGGAATAATGTAGAGTTTCCATATTTGCTTATCTATGCTTTTTATTACAGTAATTTGTTTTATATTGACTAAATAAGATCTTATTATATTTAAAATGTTTCCTCTCACTCCATATGAGTACAGCTTATCTAAAAGAGTTTCATGTTTTACATGGTCAAAAGCTTTTGTTAAATCCATAAAAAGAGCAACACAGGGACATTTATCGTTTACATTTGTCATTACTTTAAAAAGAAAATTATATATTGCCATGTTAATTGTCTTATTTTTTCTGAACCCGTATTGTTCTTTTGTAAAAATATTATGAGAAAGTAAAGATATATTGAAATCCAATCGTAATAAACTCCACGCAGACGAAGTCGCGGAACTACTAGTTGTTTAATAAAATTGCCAACACATTCTGGGTAAAATTTGACGTTTTGTCCTTTTCCCACAACACTCTAAAGTCATAAAAATAACAACTATTATAATTCAAAAGAAAAGTCAGGAACTGTCGCGCCGTTCAAAAAGCGATTTCTTTTATTTACAAAGTTTTATGATAACACTTTGTCAAGCTGTAAAAATAATGTTCTTTTCTTGCTTATAAAGGTAAAAATTTGTAGTAAAATATAGTTTTATGTAAGAGCTGTGGTAGTTCACGGGAGCTTTCGTAGATTCTTATAGATTCTTTCTACTATTACGACAGATTATACTTAATTTTTTTTTTTAAAACCGTGTTGTGTGTTAACCGTGTAAAGGCGGTGTAAGAAAATCCACTACCCATATCGTCGCGTGGAGTGTGGTAACACGCGACAGATGGTAATGAGATAGGAGATAGGCAGTAGCAACTTCTTGATAACAACTCAAAATAATTAAAAAAAACTGCGGTTGTCAACCCGTTTGCCAAGCGTGGCTACTACGGCTAATAACCCCATGTGAGGCTTTATATGGGGGAGGCCTATATAAAGCAGTGGACTTCTGATAGGCTCATAGGCTTACCAATCGTATACCTAAGATGTAGAGGCAGCAATAAAACTTCTGTCTACATAAGTCTAAAATAACCGGCCAAGTGCGAGTCGGGCCTGCGCATGAAGGGTTCCGAACCATCGTAAAACACGTTTCTAGTAGTTTGTTACAGAACAGAAATACACATTCTGTTAAAATTTCAACTGTCTACCTATTACTAATCATGAGATACAGCCCGCTAACAGACAGACGCCCGTTGGCTACCCTTCGGTTACGGAACCCTAAAAATTAACGAAAATTTTCTAAATGTATAAATTGTTATAATAAAAGCGCTCATCTTTCCTTTATGCTAGTTGCTTTTGTAAAATGAAAGGTGTATACAGTAGGATTTATCGCAATTCGTAAAATCCATCGGGTTGTCACTCACCTTGTTTATGTGTACGTAGTCAACATATATTCGGTTGATATTACATACGTGTTGTGTGTGTGTGTGATACAACACATTGCCGTGTCGTGGTTGCGTAAGAAGATTGATCACGTCATTTATTTTTTTTATATAGGAAAAGCAAGGGCAAACGAGCATGCGACTTTAATGATGGCAAGTGTCAACTCCACCAATGAACAACTGCAACGTTTGAAAAAAGTAGGCTTTGTTTCAACCGCTGGTTAAGGAAATTCGGATATGGGCAGGAATGGATTTATAATAATCCACTCTAGCCACTGGTCAAGGGCATCACCGCAGAGAGGGAAGAGATCATTATAATTCTTATAAAAAATTGTATGTTTGTTATGGAAAAATGCATGTTATTAGTCAATCAAAATAGAAATGTATCTCTCGCTATAACAAATGCACTAAAAGCATTTAGATTTGATTTATTGTAAAATTCTATTTTAACTGAAATAAAAAATCAATAAATAAAATGAAAAACGAGCGCACCATTAGCTATAAAAACATACATAAATAAAATTACATAAACACTCACGCCTGTCACCCGGAGGGGTAGGCAGAGACTATTGACTTCCATTTGGCACGATCCTGAAACACCTCTCTCGCCTTCTCCACATCCATATACCCACGCATACACGCTCGTCGGTTAAGGGTACTTTTAATTTGGTCCATTTTCAATATATCGCCAATTTGGTAGATAAATTTTCGCCTAGGGCGTCCCTTCCCGGCTCTGCCGTTCACCTCTGACAAATAAATTTGCTTTGTCACTCTTTCCTCATTCATTCTTTCTACATGACCAAACCACCGAAGCATTCCTTTCTTAATCCTGGTCACAACATCATCTTGCAAACCACACTCTTCTCTTATCACACAATTTCTCACTCTGTCATTCAGATTCAGCCCTAACATACTCCTTAATGACCGCATTTCTATAGCATTTATTCTACTCTCATGCTTTTTCTGCCACACCCAACTTTCACTACTATACATTAAAGTAAGGACTAACACAGCAATGTGAATTGCCATACGTGCTGTTTGAACACATTCTGACTTTCCACAACAGAGTGTAGAGCCCCATTTACTTTATTTCCTGCGTTCACTCGTCGTTCTATATCCTTATCATATCTACCATCCCTGCTAAATACACATCCCAAATACACAAACTGATCTACTTGCTCGACCAATTCCCCTTCTATTCTTATTTCACATATCGTTTTACTTTCTTCTCTTTCAAAAACCATAACTTTCGTCTTACTTGCGTTCACTTTCATTCCCCTTTCTTTTAATGAACTGTTCATTAATGTAACCATCATTTGCAACTCGGCCGCCGACGACGCGAGTATGACTTGATCATCGGCGTACAAAAGGCATTTGACGGTTAACTCACCCATTCTTAATCCGCATTCTTCAACTTTCAGATTTTCCAAACAACTGTCCATAAATAGGTTGAACAGCCACGGGGAAGCCACACAGCCCTGTCTGACCCCTTTATGGATGCTAAACCAGTCCGAGTAGGCCCCGTTGATCCTGACACAAGCACTGGAGTCCTTATACAGAGACTTCAATGCCTGTATCAACCCAGCGCTCAACCCAAATGAGTTCAGTGTTTGCCATAACACATCCCTGTCCACTCTGTCATAAGCCTTTTCCAAGTCCACGAACGCACAAAAAACCTTTTGGTTTTTGGCCAAAAACTTCTCCGCGATCATGCGCATGGAAAAGACCTGATCGTACATCCCATTCCCTTTCTAAATCCCGCTTGCACATCCCAAATTTTTTATATCAGTATCTTTCATAACTCTTTCCATTAGTACCTTAGCATGCAGTTCTCCCACAATGCTAAGAAGACTGATACCACGGTAGTTTTTACAGTTCTGCTGCGATCCTTTTCCTTTATATAGTGGGACTATCACGGCTTTGCACCAGTCTCCCGGTACCCGCTTAAGTTCCCTTAATTTGTGTCGGGAACTATAAAAACCTAGGACATCAAAAAGCTAAATCCAGAGCCGATTATTGGTGAAGCCAATATTACTTCTTTGTCTTTTTCGGCCCGTAAAAGATCACTGTTGGATATGGTCTCTCTCAGATTAGCCTCAATCGTCACGTTTGGCAGGCGGATCAATGAAAGCAGGGTCAGACGTCTTGCACCTCATGATCAATGCGCGTTGTTTCCTTTTTAAAAGACCTCAAAAAAGGAGGAGGTTCTCAATTCTGCACGACTGTATTTTTTATGTGTGTTAACTTAGAACAATTTTCTAGGTGATCCGATTTTGAGGATTCCTTTTTTATTTGAAGTCTGGTGCTTCTCATGTGGTCACATATAAATTCGATCAAGATCTGACCAGAAGTTTTTGAGTTATCCTTAATAATGCGTATTTAATTGACCTCGACTATATTGATGATGTTCTCATTTTATTTATATTGAAGTCAGTTGTATAAACTTTTTACAAATACAACAATGTAAGTGTAAAAAAAGAAAGGATAGATTTAGAAATTTTGTAGCTTAAAGGTTATTTATTAATTTAAGCGTATGCCTCGTTGTTCTAGTGGTAGTAAACGGTCGCCGATCATGTCGAGTTCGAATCCCGGGTCGGGCCAAAATCAGTTATTGGGTTTTTCTGTCAAGAAATTCTCAGTAGCAGCCCGGAGTCAGGAAGTTGGCGCTGTTTGACCCCCGTGCCTCGGACGTAAAGCTGTTAGTCTTGCGCCTGATCTCTCCCCTGTCGTGTCGAATTACCGTCCCATTGGACTATAAGATTGAGGGAATAGTGAGTGCACCTGTGCTTGTGCATACTCTTGGCCATTATAATACTGCCCTGCGCAGATAGGTAGTCTCCGTTGAGACTGGCTGCCGTGACCAAAATTCGGTCTGGAGGACATTATTATTATTATTAATTACAGCAAGCAAAGCTAACATCGTCGTCGACGCACCTGTAGACGTGACTCATTTTGGGACTTACGACTGTGACCGGTCACTTAGTTATTAAAATAATAATTATCTAAATTACTAATTACAGGGTACATCGCGGTGTCGTCACACCCGTAGCTATTAGCACACTATTAGCGCGGCGCTAATGAATGACGTGTCATTGTAAAATAATCACTCTAGCAATTATTTTTGTGACGCAGGAAGTTTTTTAAATTAGCGGTAATCACTAGCTATGCTGCTCTACTTCGGCTAGTGTTTCTTCGCCTGGGTAAAACTATTCATGTGGTGTTATTTAGTTTTAAGATAATATCAAAGACTGTTTATTTTATAAATTTTTTGGATATAATATAGCCTTCCTGGCATTGCTATTCTGTTCGTAAAGTTTCATATCGGTTCAGCTATTCCGAAGATTAGCCCGGACGGACAGACAGGCAGAAAGACAAAAGTTTTTTATGTTTTAATAGCATGCAAACAATCTCTAAGCTTAATACAAGTCAGTTATTTCAATATAAAGACAGACACTTTAATTTTATTTATATGTATAGATTCCAAGACGTAGTTACTGTGTGATAGTGACGTAACATAATAATAATTATAATAAAAGATAAACAAAACTAGATATTTAATAGATATTGCTATACCAAATACCCATAACTTGCAGTCAACAATAGCAGAAAAACTGAGCAAATACACTGAATTAACAGATGCAGTAGCCCGACTCTGGTATCTGCAAAAAGTTCCAATAGTACAACAGGAGTAATACCGAAACAACTTCATTAGTCCCTTAATTCTCTCAAGTTACCTCCAAATAACTATCATCTGCTGCAGAAGGCCACGATACTAAACACATGCAGACTCGTTAGAAAGTTTCTGCAATGTGAACCAGAAAACTCAGATCAAAACACAAATACGCTACCATTTTCTGTACAATCTTCTACACGTTACCGTATTTAATCCAACTGATAGTTACTTGGCTTGAATATAAAATAGCCGAGAATATAAAATCAATTAAATAAATAATAATAATAATAAAGTCACTTGGACATGTCATCTCCGGTTGTTCGGCGCTTTCAAACTCTGAGAGAGTATCACAGGCACAACTTAGTAGCTAGAATTCTACACCAGGAGCTCGCTTTGAAATGCGGTATCGTGAACCGGAAATTGCCGTATTACAAGTACTCGCCGGAAGCCATGCTCGAAAATGACCGCGCCAGGCTCTACTGGGACCGGGCCATCATCACAGACAGGACTATTCTTGCGAATAAGCCTGATATTGTGCAGATGGACCGGGCACAGTCAAGGATATTTTTGGTCGACATTACCATTCCGTATGACGAGAACCTTGTGAAAGCCGAAACAGATAAGCGAACAAAACTTCTGGATCTGGCTCACGAGGTGACCGACATGTGGGGTGGACTGCCGACCGAAATTATACCTGTAGTCGTTTCTGCGAACGGGCTAATCCCAGTCAACCTCTCGGGTCAAACCGCTCCAAGCTCAAATGCAGAAGGCGGTGCTTCTCGATACCACCCGTATTGTCCGCCGGTTTCTTTCCCTTTCCCGCTAACCCTCGGCCGTTTAGTCTCCCCTGCCGAGGGCTTCCATCTGGTTGGGTTTTTATTTATTTATGTATTTTTACGTATTTGTTTTATTTTATTGATATTTATATATATTTCTCATTTTCATTTGAAATTATATATTTATACTGCCCAACCAGATGAGAAAACTATATAGATACCCCATAAACAATAATAAAAATTTATTGCTTTAAAACAATTAGTAAGTTGTTAAAATATTGTTGGGTTTTCAATTCATCACCTCCTTTCGTCCCGTGCGTATCTTATAAGGTAACACTGTAGAATGCCAGGTTTCTGATAATGGTGGTATAAACATTTTATTCTGCCAGATGTAAAATATCCAGACTGGTGACGGAAAGCCGCGTCAAAGTTTCGAAACGTTGGGTACTGTGATCGACATAATGTTCTGCAGACCCAATTTCGGACAGGATTATAGTGTCCAAGTGTATGCGCAAGCTCAGGTTTACCTACTCTCTATTTCCTCATACTCATAGTTCGATGGGATGGTAATTCGATACGACCGGAGAGGGATTAGGCGCAAGACCACGGGTGTGAAACACCGGCAACTTCCTGACTCCAGGCTGCTACTGAAATTTCTCGACAAAAAACTTAGAAAAATGACAATGCCTCTGCTAAGCCTGGCGATTATGACAAACACTGCCAAAAACGGGGGAGGCTTGTGGGTTGCGTAGGTGAAATGAAAAGTTACTCCCAGTCTTTTTGGTATTTACTCCAAATTACAGCGCAACACTATATACGTACAGAAGGAGGAGAGCACAAGCACAGACAGTTTGCAGGAAAGTAAACGGTACAGAGAAGAAGCAGAGAAAGTTCACTATAAAAATTAACAGTTAAAACAACAGTACGTAAGCGAGAAATTTTATAGTGGCTAGTGTCGAGCGACATGCACTTCGCATCAGGAGCAGGTTCCGACTGGCGGGAGGTCGGGAGGTCTGTATAAGCAGAATTCGGACGATGCGCATGAGTCAGCGCATTCCGCTTGCGCCGTCGCCCCCGTGCGGTCGTGCGCTAGCGGAGTCCGCCAGCTGACCGAGCACCCGTCCCCGTACGGGTCTTCTCCCTCAGTCAGTTCAGTCGAGGAATAGAAAACGTCAGTCCCGTCCCGTCCCCCTCAGCTAGCGCTGCCGCCCCCGTGCGTTTGTGTTAGCTGACCACGCTCCCGTCCCCGTAAGGTTGAGAGTGCCCTCCCACGCTGTCGTCTCCGCACGGTCGAGTTGCCCTCCCGCCTCGTCTAGCACAGCCGCCCCCGTGCGGTTGTGCTAGCTGTCTCACCGTCCCCGTACGGTGGGAGCCTTCCCGTCTCCGCCAGCCGCCCCCGTGCGGTTGTGTTGTGCGCCCGCGCTCATTGTTGAAAGGTGAGTGCCTTCCCTTCCCGCCTCCGCTAGTGCCGCCGCCCCAGCGCGGTTGCGCTAGCAGTCAGTGCTCACCGTCCCCGTACGGTGGGTACATTCTCGCTCATGCGACTCCCACTCCATCACTCCAGCACCGCCGCACTTTGCGGCTGTGTTGGTTGATCCGCGCTTCCGTCCCCAGACAGTTGTGCCCCACGCCTCCCTCTCCCCGAGGGAGGTCGTCTCCGATTCGACGATAAAGCCTTCGGGCTAAAGCCGTTCTCAGGTGGTGTTTAATGGGTAGGCACTTCTTCAAAATGAGTCCCACATAACCACGCAGCCGGCTGCGTGGTATGCTATGAGCATTCCCCACCTCCCTCCCCCGCTCCCGGATGGTGTCCTTGCATTGGGCGCAAAAAGAGCATGAGTCGAACGAGATGTCGAAAACAAAGGAACCGGTCTCGGTATGTTAGTTTCCATTAGCGATATACGTCACGACAGCGCGCTGGCTGAGTATAATAACGTACTGTATGTGTTAATATAAAATTAATGTATAAATACGTATACATAATATTTTACATAAATATTATGGACATAAAATGAATACTGTTTAATATTAGTAAATAAATATAATAGTATGATGCTAAATAATAAATGTTATAAATATATAATGTTATAAATGTAGGAGAATAGCGTACAGGCTCATGATCAGCAATGGATTTACAGGGGCTGAAGAAGAAAACGGCAAGGTGGTAGGACTCCTGCCGGGAGTCCGTCGTTTACCAACTTCTGCCGCCAAATAGCAATGCATCTACTGCTGTGTTCCGGTCTGAAAGGTATAGAGAACCAGTATTTTAGTTCTCAGAGGTGACAACGCATCTATAGCCTTCTTTGCCTGAAGTTGGCTGCAAGTGTCCATGGACTGCAGTAGCCACTGACCACCAGACAGACTGTTAGTTCGTTTGTCACTTCAGTTTTATAAAAAAAAATATTTTATGGCTTGTGACTGCCTTGTTGGTCTAGTGGCTCTACCATCTGGCTAGTCTCAATTGAGACTGGCCGCCGGAATGAAACTTGGTGTGGAGGACATTAGTTTCATTTTATTGCTTTATATTGCTTTGTAGCTTCGAATATACTTTCTTTCACTTTACTTTTACTTGCCCTAGTACAAGACAAGCTCCACTCGATGACACCTGCAGCGAACTCCAAACAAAGAAGTTTGCACATACATTGTCACCTCCGAGGACTAAGATGGAATGCCTCACAGCCAGTAATGAGGGCTAAAAAATGTTGTCAATTTCACATCTAATCAATATCCTTCAACTGTTTGGAGTTTTTTTTTCCAACATTTTTTGCAAAATAACGATGCTTTCTAACTCGTAATATTACGATATGATGTTATGCGTAGGCCATGAAGATAGCAATTTAAATCGTGCTCGCGAACTGTATCGGCAACGATTTATCGATGGTAGACCCCACACTGAACAGCGACGGCTGCCTTCGTACCAGTGTTTTCTGAACATGTCAAGACGACTACATTCCACCGGCTCTTTTCATCGGTCTACTGGAAGTG
Source organism: Parnassius orleans (assembly GCA_029286625.1). Lineage (NCBI taxonomy): Eukaryota > Metazoa > Arthropoda > Insecta > Lepidoptera > Papilionidae > Parnassius > Parnassius orleans. The sequence continues at coordinate 385,808 of JAGSMP010000191.1, forward strand.
GACGTCCAAGCACAGTCGACGCTAGGGAGGCTGAATTAGTGTTAGAGCATTTTGAAGAAGAGCCGACCACAAGTACGAGGCGAGCCGGAACAAGATACGGTATAAATTTTTCGGTAAAAATTGTATTCGGTAAATTTGACGTTTATTATGAAAAAGTAAATGTTCGTTTAGGTTGTTTCGTTAGGTTAGGTCTTTTAAAATTTTTTTCGTTCCGCGAATTAGGTAGAAATGTAGGTACATTCTGCGTAATTTACTCTTTAATTTTACTGAAATAGGGTTTGCACATCAGTGAAAATAATAATATTTTTTTGTTTTTTTGGGGTATGTTATACAGCGTTACTGCGGTTCTTAAATATTGTGAATGGACTCGTTATAAGGCCCCATTTAACCTCCTTTCGGCTTTACGGGTAGTTTTGTAACACCCAGTATTAATACACAAAACAATGCGTCAGTGGTTTGCTGTTAAATTTTTTGCACTTTTTTAACTTTTTTTAAATTATTTACTTTCATGAATATCTGTGGTTTGGTTTATTTATTTTTAATCTTATTCATATAAAATATAGCTAATAGCACAGAAAGAAACATTATCCTTTATATTTTCCGAATAAATTAACTTCCCCGCTATGAAATCTGTCAAATAATACCTATACCTCACTTTCTAGTGGCGCCGCCCTGGTAGCAGAAAAAATCGTGGATGCCTTCATTATACAGGCTCTGCTGTTTAGTAGCAAAAATAGGTAAGAGAGTGGTGCGTGCTGTACCTGCTGCGTGGCGGTGGAAATAGGCCCGTCTAGTTACCTTCGTAGACGGACTCCTATTCAGGGGTCTATCTTTACTTTAAAAAATTCTATTATTAGATTGTACAATCAAAAATTCAAGATTTTTTTTAAGAAAAAAAAAGGATTTGTGCTCTTTTTACTGATCATAAATGTTTCGCAAAGTTTGACGTGAAGTAAAGTTTTAACAAGATTGTTTTAATTTCTAATATTTCTTATTATAAGAATATTTGTTTTATCAATAATCTTGTATATTAAGTAAGTATCTAAAATACTGTTTATATTTTCTTTTTGTTGTTTTGTCTTTTTTTCTTTCCTTTACATTTTGCAACGAACGACATCGATCATATTTATTATGAGGTATATAACTCAGTAGCTCAACGGATTAGTAATCTGAAGAGGCAATGGGCAGGCCATATAGCTCGAAGAACCGACAACCGATGGGGAAAAAGGTTCTCGATTGGCAGCCTCGTACCGGTAGGCAAAGTGTAGGGTGATACCCGACTAGATAGAGTGACGATCTGGTAAGACATACAGGAAGTCGATTAATGCAGGTGGCTCAAGACCGTGCTATGTGGCATTACTTGGTGGAGGCCTATATTCAGCAGTGGACTTGTGAAGGGCTGTAATGATGATGATGATGATGATATAACTCAAATTAAAAAATTTAAAACCCCCGAAAAAACAGCTGATGTCCTGAACCGATTTTGATAAAACATGTCTAAGAACCACCGCTAGAAAAACTGCTTTTAAATTTAAAAAAAACGCACCCAAACTGGTTCACTCGTTTAAGAGCTACGGTGCCACAGACAGACACACAGACAGACAGACCGACAGACACACATAGCGGTCAAACTTCTAACACCCCTCTTTTGCGTTGGGGTTAACAAAATACAGATCTGCGCCCTGAAATAAGAAATAAATACGTCTCTGCGGAATATTTTACACCCCATTTCCGCGAACCATTTCCGTTTTACTTATTGAATGATGTTTTGACGAACAGCGGGCTTTTTTATACAATAAGGTGAGAAACGAGCGCACAGCCCACCTTATGGTAAGTGGACGCTGTAGCCCATAGAGTAACCTCGATTAAAAGTTAAATTATAGATACGCTGTCATCACTACTTTGGTATTCTGAAAGAGCGTAGTTCTCACTGGTCGATTAGAAACAAAAATATTATAGCTGCTATACTGTTAGAGTAGGTAGTTACTTCACACTAAAACCAAGTGGAATTAAAAAAAAATGGAATAAATAAGTAACTGTATTTGGAATTTAGAGTTGAGACACGACTGAATAATTTAAATTAAAAATATATTTATTCTTATGTATTTTAAAAATATTTTTTATAGAAGAAAGGATGTAAATCTTCAAAATACAATGATTATGTTACGATATGATCTCCAAATAAAACGGAACAATGTTAAAATAAAAAAAAGTTGCAGTAAAGGCTAGGTAGCGTAGGTGAATGTAGTGGCTATACGTACAGCAGGCGCATCATAACGATGTCATTTCACGTGCTTTGTCTATATATGTCTGAGATTCATTCATAAATTTTTCAATCATTATGCACATATTCAGTTGAAAAGGACACAAATGTTAAAATAATATTTTAATGAACAAATCTGATATAAATGTAAAATCACAACGAATCGAACCCGGATTGTTCGCGTAAAGGAAAGAACTTAATTTAACTGTTAATAATGTCGGTAGGTTCCAGACCCATTTCTTATATTTGCAAACTTTTATGATATTGTAAATCAAGAGAAAGCTGTAAAAGTAACTGTTTTCATTCGCCATTACGAAGCTTGAACTGGATTACGGGTTGATTGTTTTGGTTTAACTGTGTCGTTAATTCTAATAAGCGAAGTATTTGTTTGCGGTTGAATATAATCAAAAGAGAGCTGTAATTTGAAAGGGGTTTGGTTTGTCCTGTGTCTTCAAAGACGATAAAAGCCCTGTGTAATTGTGTAAAATCTGAAGGGTCTGAAACTGTTTTATCAAGCCGGTCAATTCGTAAGCTCTTTGCAATTTGGAAATAGCTTGTATATCGTATTCTATGACCTCATTTTAATTATGTTGCTCATGTTATGAAAACTAAAGAACGACTAAGGTAGAGCACTGTTCGAAATGAAAGTGGTAGAGTCACTCTGAAACTGGAACAGCTTAATGTTGCTTTGTTTCGTATGGTGAGTTTAGAGAACCAGAGACCCTTTTTACTGGTAACGGGGCATTCTATCTTAGTTCTCAGGGGTGAAATGCATCAAAATTTTGATTCATAATCTAGGATAAATGTAGATGAGGTGAGGTGAGGTTTACCGAGCGACTCATCCCATCTCACCTCATCTACCTTTAGGTAGATGATGATGAGTCGCTCGCGTCCGTAGGCTTCGACCACCTAACCCTAGGCCCACCCTACACGTGTCCCCCGGGTGGTGCTAAACGAGCGACAAAGCCGAAAGGATAGACTCGGCTCCTCGCCGTATGGTAGCGGCGTAAAATCTACCACCCCCTTGGATCGCACCATGAGCCAACCACATTAAAGAAATGGCCCCGAGTTCCCGGCGCCCCTTTAATGGGGCAGGGGTGCGAAGAATCTCCGGGAGAAAACCGGCGACGAGGTTCGCCACCCGTCACGTTCTGTCTCCCGGAGGGGCGAAAAGTGGATTGCGGAGGCCCGTCTGGCTACGCTGAATGTATGTGGAGCAATGAATGATAAGATGGATGAAATATGCGAAATGATGAATGATAGAGGAATAGATGTATTATGTGTAAATGAGACGAAACGAAAGGGAAAGGATGCCACTGCACATGGCATGTATACCGCTTACTGGTCTGGTGTAGACGAGACCGAGCGGGCATGCCAGGGAGTCGGTGTCATCCTTTCAGAAAGAATGGGTCAATGTGTGAAAGAGTATGAATGTGTATGCCCAAGGCTGCTATGGATACGGATGAAAGTGGGCTTAAAGTTGTTTGTGCTAGGGTGTACGCCCCAGACATGTCTAAGCCCTTATATCCGAAAGCAGTTTTGGGACATGGTAAGATGGTGTTGATGAAATGTAAGGAAATGAAAATATCATTATGTTAGGAGATTTTAATGGAAGGGTTGGGGTGAAGAGGTCTGGTTATGAAAGGATATTAGGAATGTTTGGCGATGAAAGTGTAAATGAGAATGGTGAAGACCTCCTTACCGTATGTGAGGAAAAGAATCTTTTTGTGACGAATACTTTCTTCCGCCATAAGAGGATTCACATGTATACATGGGAAAGAGGTGATGATAGAAGCATGATAGATTTCATAATTGTGGATGAAAGAATGCGGAGCGCAGTGGTAGATACAAGAGTTTACCGGGGGTCCAACGTAGGGACGGATCATTACTTGGTCTTATGCCGAATTAATGGTCTATTCAGGCGTTGGCGGCATCGGACATCTGTGTCTACCACTGCGTTACAGCGTATAGGAACAGAGAGGTTACAAGATGAAGGTGTGAAAGAAGTATAAATGTAGACTGAGGAGAATATAAATGGTTTGAATGAAATATGTATGAATGATTTAGACCTGAAGACTGTATGGAATAATGTTAAGAAAGTTTTGGTGGATGCAGCCACCGAAGTATGTGGTGTAAGTAAGAGAACGAATGAAAGGAAAAATAGTACGTTGTGGTGGGATGATGAGATTCGGATGGAAGTTGAAGCAAAGAAGAGCATGGCTAGATTTACTGGCAACCAAAGCTGGTAATTCTGGCGGTATGAATGATGAGATTGAAAGAAAAAAGGCAGACTTTAGACTTATAAATAAGAGAGTAAAAGAAGTTGTTGAAAGGAAAAAGCAAGAAAGAACGGATAAGAATGATAGAAGGATATCTGATAACTTCCAGACAAATATTAAAATGTTCTGGAAACTCGTAAGAACTGCTAGGGGAAATTCAAAACAGCCTAGAATGAATGCTATACGAGACGAGAATGGCTGTATGCTGAATGATGAAGTTTCAATTTAAAGAGATCGAAGAATACTTTGAAAGCGTGTTTATGGTGAAGGGTCGTCTGAATTAAGTGAAAAGAAATTCCGAAAGAAGTGGAGAGAGGTAGGGAGATAAGTGTAGATGAAATAATGAAAGCAATGAAAAGCATGAAAGCAGGTAAGGCAGCCGGATATGATAGAGTATCTCTCGAAATGTTAAGGGCTGCAGAGGGAGTGGTGGCAGGCCTGCTGTACACCTTGTTTAATTTATGTTGGAACTGAAGCGGGTACCGGAAGACTGGTGCAAAGCCGTTATAGTCCCAATATATAAAGGAAAAGGGTCACAGCAGGACTGTAAAAACTACCGTGGTATCAGCTTGCTTAGCATTGTGGGTAAACTGTATGCTAAGGTGTTAATTGAAAGAGTTATGGAAGAAACTGATGGAAAAATTTGGGATGTGCAAGCTGGATTTAGAAAGGGAATGGGGTGTACGGATCAAGTATTTTCCATGCGCATGATTGCGGAGAAGTTTTTGGCCAAAAACCAGAAAGTTTTTTGTGCTTTCATGGACTTGGAAAAGGCTTATGACAGAGTGGACAGGAATGTGTTATGGCAAACACTTAACTCATTTGGTTTGAGCGCTGGTTTGATACAGGCATTGAAGTCTCTTTATAGGGACTCTAGTGCTTGTGTCAGGATCAACGGGGTCTACTCGGACTGGTTTGGCATCCAAAAAGGTGTCAGACAGGGCTGTGTAGCTTCCCCGTGGCTGTTTAACCTATTTATGGACAGTTGTTTGCAAACTTTGAAAGTTGAAGAATGTGGGTTGAGAATGGGTGAGTTAACCGTCAAATGCCTTTTGTACGCCGATGATCAAGTCATATTTGCATCGTCGGCGGCCGAGTTACAAATGATGGTTACTTTCATGAACCGGTCATTAAAAGAAAGAGGTATGAAACTGAACACAAGTAAGACGAAAGTGATGGTTTTTGAAAGAGAAGAAAGTAAAACGTTATGTGAAATAAGAATAGAAGGGGAGTTGATTGAGCAAGTGGATGAGTTTGTATATTTGGGATGTTTATTTAGCAGGGATGGTAGATATGATAAGGATATAGAACGACGAGTGAACGCAGGAAATAGAGTAAATGGGGCTCTACACGCTATTGTGAAGAGTCAGAATGTGTCAAAAAAGGCACGTTTGGCAATTCACAATGCTGTGTTAGTCTCTACTTTAATGTATGGTAGTGAAAGTTGGGTCTGGCAGAAGAAGCATGAGAGTAGAATAAATGCTGTAGAAATGCGGTCATTAAGGAGTATGCTAGGGCTGAATCTGAATGACAGGGTGAGAAATAGTGTGATAAGAGAAAAGTGTGGTTTGCAAGATGACGTTGTGACCAGGATTAAGAAAGGAATGCTTCGGTGGTTTGGTCATGTAGAAAGAATGAACGAAGAAAGAGTGACAAAGCAAATTTATGCTGCAGAAGTGAACGGCAGAGTCGGAAAGGGACGCCATAGACGAAGGTTTATCGACCAAATTGGCGATATATTGAAAATGGGCCAGATTAGTAGTACCCTTAACCGACGAGCGTGTATGCGTAGATATATGGATGTAAAGGAGGCGAGAGAGGTGTGCCAGGATCGTGCCAAATGGAAGTCCGTAGTCTCTGCCTACCCCTCTGGGTGACAGGCGTGAGTGTTTATGTAATTATGTATGTTTATGATAAATGTAGGTGTCTATGGGTGACAGAATCCACTTGTGACACTTACCAGGTCGACTACACAGTTGTTTATCTCTCTTTCCAATTAAAAATCTTGTGGTGTAAGAGGCGACAGAGTGAAACTGAAACAGGAGATGGGCACCAGCATCTTCCTGATAACCCGTTAACAAGTTTGGCAACTATGTCAAAATCTCCCTACAAGTCAATCTATGGTGGATGCCTATATTCAGCAGTGGACATTTTTAGGCTGCAATGGAATAAATGAAAAATTATAGAACGTGTACGTAACATTTTTTAATATATGTACCAGACATATGAGATGGAATATCTCTTCCTTGTATGAATGCCCATTTATTACTCTAAATGAAATAAAACAGTAACTAACGTTATAGTATTTAATCTTTCTGGTATTACTCATCAATCAATCAATATATTATATAAAACACAAACAATGTTTCTATCTATGTCCGTAATAGACTTTGAAACCATCCAACCGATATGCCCCAAATCGGTTTCATTAGAAAGGCAATAATGCGAAGATGGTTTTAGACCATTAAAACAAAAAAAAAACTAAAACACCATATAAAAAAGTTTATAAATAAACAAAATTTCTTTTCCAAATGTATTTCATTTTTTGGCGTAGTAACACACGCCCGGTATCCGCTAATTTGGTATAAGCACATGTGTAATAAATACTAAATAACTATTGTTAGTACTAGATACTTTAGACTTTAGAGTGTTAAAGCGCGTTTATCATTGTTGCAAATTCACCTTTGTATCTGGTACTACTACTGATACTAGTGAGGACCTATGTAGTGAGGTCTTACTGTAGTTATTATTATTATCTATCCTAATTATTATAGCTGTTGGTCTTCCAAATAAAAAAAGTAACGTAAATTGCTTCAACAAATACAACCAGTCCGTAAATGTGATATAATATGCGAAAGACAAATTTGTACAACGTACATGACTGATGACTGGCTGTCGAGAGCCGAGATTTCGCGGTCTCGGTTATAATGAATTCACGCAGTTGCTTCAAACAAACGGAATATTAAATAGAACTCATCTATTCATATAAAAAAAATTGAAGTGGTAGCTGCCACGCTGCAGCTACACTTAATTTTTTTTATATTATGGTGGTTTTATATTATGATAGTAGCACGAATGTGTCGCCTCGAACGGGATAGGATCACGCTCTCACAGAATATCAGCGTAAAATAGCAGCTCAATGCTGCTATGTTTCGTATGGTGAGTGTGGTAAACCAGAGACTCTTTTTACTGGAGGCGTTCCATTTTGGTTCTCATGGGTGACAATGTATTTTGAAAAATTAATACAAGAGAACACCAAATTCCTTGCCCAAAGTAGACTGTTGCGACCGGTTAGTAACCGTTCTTTTACAGGTTAATGAATAATGGTAGCCAATAGACCGTCTCGTTTCTCTGATGTTAGTGCTGTTAGGTTTTACAGCTTCGTCAGTCTTCGCTACATTTGTAAGTATTATCTATAAATAAATATGTTTTCAATGTGACGCTAAATCTGTGTATTGTAAATAATAATTGAAGATGTTCAAGTAAAATTGAGTTTGGTTGTAATGATATGTGCGTTATTTCGCCGCGACAATATAAGCGAAATACCACTGAGTCATTCACTCGTCACGAGATCTCCAAAACTATATCCTCGATTGACTTGAAATTTGGTATATATACTTCTTTCTTGACGTAGACACCCACTAAAAAGGATGTTGGAAAAATCAACCCCTAAGGGGTTGAAATAGGGAGTTAGAGCGTGTACTCGTATATGTATAAACCTATTCTATCACGTTCCTTCTTTTTCTTTTTTTTTTAAAAACGTTACCCCCACACTAGAATTTTCTCCTGTATCGTGGAGGCAGTTTACAAACATAAATTGCACGAGGACAAACATCCAGACCCGGAACAATTATTTGTAGGCCATACAAATACTTGTTCCGTGCGGGATTTGAACCCGCGGCCCCTAGCGCAACAACTCATTGCTAAGCCACTGCGCCACGGAGCCGTCAATACCTTTCCTATACCATTCCATTTCGTTATAATGTTCCATTTGATTACGATGAAACTTTGGTGTGTTGTTGTACACGCTCACGAATGTATCTAACAAAAAAGATATTGCAAGAAATATTTTCACAGCTAGTTTAATTAGATACATTTTCTTTGATACATCTATTATATTTGCATAATGCTCAAGAACCTTATGTAAATATAACATTGAACACGTATTTGAATGACAAAGTAAAGAATCGTGGTCTTTTATTATGTAAAATAGTGAATCTTTCCCAAACAGGATAAAACACAATATCCTCACATTACATTGCAAGCTTTTGTGAAGGCGATACGAGAGCTGGAGATGTTTCGAGAATGGAATTTTTATTATTGACTAGCTAGTAGGTACCCAGCGCGTTGCTGCCACCGAAAAAATAATTGTCGAAATATCATTTTAAATTTGGAAGAGTTATATTGTTTAATGAGAAATAATAACACATTCATTGAAGTTGAATGATGTATAACTTTCAAATAAATTCGTCGGTACGATACGCGCGCCACCTATTGTAAGTTAATTGTACTATGCTTATAACCTTCGCGCAAGTCCAAGCTATTAGTTGACAAAGTTTTAGCGCAATCTGATGAACTCAATTGCGTGCACTATCCTCGTCACCGCTAATTCCACCACTAGGAAAGGCACACCACCGTCGATAATACGACACGTGTTTTGCCTCTAAATGAGGCATCCTCGGGTGAAGTAGAGTCTGCGATGGCTGACCGTTAAATCCCATCGGTTGATTTCCGCAAAATAACGCATGATTTTATTATTTTTTTTAAACCAATTTTATGGATTTTATCGCATTTCATCATCATCATCATTACAGCCCTTCACAAGTCCACTGCTGAACACAGGCCTCCCCCAAGGAATGCCACATAGCACGGTCCTGAGCCACCTGCATCCATCGACTTCCTGCATGTCTTACCAGGTCGTCACTCCATCTAGTGACCTTTCTTCTCCATCGGTTGTCAGTTCTTTATCCGTTGGGCTATGCCGGTTACTCTGGTTCTACTGCGGATACCCTCATTTCTAAGTTTATCACCTCAGGTTTACCTCAAAACTTTAAAACGAGATTGTATAACCAGTGCGTGTTACCAGTGATGACTTATGGGCCTGAGACGTGGTCCTTCACTGCTGGCCGTATGAAGAATATAATGAAGCTCAAAGTCGCTCAGAGAGCTATGGAGAGGGCTATGCTCGGGGTTTCTCTGCGTCATAAACTTTATCGCGTTTATTTAAATAAAATTAATAAAATCCGTAATATGGTTTTATTCAACCATCTCTTACTCTTCATTAAAATTACCTTACATCCTTATCGGACTTTGCCCCGCTGTGTTGTATTAAAATGTATGATAAGACTTGATACTAGATGTGAAATTTCAATTTTCTCCGAAAGGTTGTGTAAAAAAAGTAAAGTTACAGCCAGCCAGAATGGTTCGGCTCGACTAAGGTTCTCGCTCTCACAAAATGAGTTAAGTACGTTACGTTGGTATTCTTTGAGAGTGTGGTTTTTCCCCGGTCGAGCCGACCCATTCCTGCTGCAACCATAATATAGCAAGCAGCATGGCTCTACCACGTAAGATTAAGATAATATTATTAAAGGTAAACAGAGTTACTCTGGTGGGGAGTAGTGTGTAACAAACTGCCAGACTCATTAAAAAACTAATATTTTTATAAGACAATTAAAAGTGTTTCTAATCAATAAATGTTATTATAATTTATATCAATACCTGAATGACAAATGTAATAGTAATGAATACTATAAATAAATGAATGAATAATATGAATAATGATAATATAACAATAATGAATAACATAATAATAATGAATAATAAAACATCTTTACCTCCTCCTCTGTTCTAATTTGCTGTACCCGACAATTTAATATTTATTAATTTATACATTATGGAATGCAAATAAATATTGAGTATTGAGTATTGTGCTTACTAGCCAAGCACAGTCTAGTAAATTCTGGCAAAATTTCCTAACTGGGAGTGAACCGTGTCTATCGGTGGGCTGTTATTGAAGTGATGGTGACGTTGATGAGAGCAAGAAAGAGTTCGCTGCGTTGTGAATGTTGGCCGACCGCACATGTGAAAACTACTGTGAAAATTTGATTCAGATCGATTCAGATCTCATTCCCAGGGGTTATTATCAATCATATATTCTTTTATTAGTATACATAGTATATACCCTTGTTTAGTAAGATAATTTACATTTTTGATAGAATTAGTCCTGTATATTCCGGGACTTTGTTGTAAAAACGTATACATTGCCCCATGAAGCAATTACTGACTCTCTTGAGTCGGGTAATTGATATTACTAGCTCGTGCTTGTTCGATGTCCTCTGTATTATATATCTAGCACAATGAGGACATTGTGACCTTTATTTCTTGGCACATTTAGTTTAAATTAGCATAACAACGTAATGTACAAACATGACAATGGAGGAAGAGCACTGCAAAGGTCTGGCGAGGACGTTAGTCCCGCAGTCCGCATTGTTATTCATCGCCCGACCTCCATTCTGACGTTTACGAACTTACGATGCCGCATCTATCCAACTCGTTTTTGCAAGCAGTGAGATAGATATGCGTGAGCGGGACGGGGAACACAGTGCGTGCAATTTGCGCCATGCGCGTGAAAGGTTGTCAGGAATGCGGCATTTTCCGGACAGTCCGGAAACTCTTCAATGTTTTGATCTGTAAATAATGTTTCTTATTTACTATAAAATAAAATAAAATTAATATAAACATAACATAAACAGCAATAAAACAGTCTAGCTTTATAAATAGAGGCTCATTAATATACATTTATATACAATACAGTTATATAAAACTTGGCTTAGTTGTTGTAGGTTTCCTTCTTTTTATGTATAAATGTTAAGCAATAAGCAATTATGTAGTAGAGCCACGCTGCAGCTATAATATGGTTGTTGCACGAATAGGTCTGCTCTAACGGGAGGACCACGCTCTCACAGAATACCAGCGTAAAATAGCAGCTTGATGCTACTGTGTTTCGTATGGTGAGTGTAGAGAACCGGAGACCCTTTATACTGGAAACGAGGCATTCCATTTTTCCATCTTAGTCCTCAGTGGTGACACCGCATCTGTATTTTGAATCTGAATCGAAGATAAATGAAAGTGAACATGTTAATACAATCTGTCTGATATGGTGTATAAAATAACGCATAATGAACTTTGGTATCAGGTTTCCTCAATACAGGCTTGCGTAATGAGGAAACCAACAGATATTACCCATGGTATAATTGTTAATAAAACATTTTGTAATATATTGTTGAATCAAAAACTTTTGTTGTTACAAATAATGTTTTTTAAGTTTCCTTAAATACTATGAGGCCAGTTTTTGGTTTTTTAATTCTTTGATAATAATATCGTTCTCACGTGGCAGAACCACCATTATCTACAAAGCTGGAGCACGAGTGGGTCGACTCGTCCGGAGTTATAACCAGTTCTCACAGATACCAGCATGAAACAGCAGAATAATGATGTTGTGTTTCGTATGGTGAGTGTAGATAACCAGAGACATTTTTACTGGAAACGAGGTATTACACCTTAGTCCTCTGGGACGACAGCGTATTTGCATTTTGATTTTTAATCGATAATAGATGTCAATGGGTCACAGCAACCACTTACCATCAGGTGGACTATGTGCTCGTTTGTCACCCTATATGACAAAGCCATTCAATAACTTTTACGTTATCCGGCCCTCGGCAGAAGATCGATGTGGTCACCGTCTCCACCCGTAGTGTATAGTACTTTATCCTTTTCAGCTCCAATTACTACTGCAGGAGCAAAAGAGACGGGTATAATAGCGCAACAGTTGTGGCGTACGACGTATCGATCCCGACTGGAGTTCACGTAAGGCGCCGAAGTACCTCCCCTCTACCCCTCTGCATGTGAACTATTCATTCACACACTATCCATTACTGATGTTATTAAGCCAGATTTTTCGGAGCGTTATAGTAAAGAAGCGTTGTATATGACATATGAAAAAAAGTAATGTATGTCTCAATCTTCTCCCTGTAGCTCCCTCGTGAGATAAACCAGAATGAACTGCAAATTCAAGGCTCCAAACGACGCAATACGTAGCGCTTAATCAAAAATTAATATACGAATCCGAAAACTGTGCCTAAACGGCATTTACTAGCGCAATGATATCATTTAGGCAATGTGTAATATTTTATAAGTAAAGGTGTTATTCATTTATGTATTTTCTTTGCAGTCGATTCTATTAAAAATATTTATGGGTAAGCAGAGATCTTAAAGAATCTTGTACAAAAGAAGAAATTTAGGACATTAATTTATTATTTGACATTATTAGTTGACGTTTAGCAAGTCTACGTAGTAAAGAAAGAACCTACATATGCCCATGAAAGTTTTTTGTTCACTCTAAGAGTGACCTTATAGTTTGAAGGATAGACGACCGATGGGAAAGAAAGGTTCTCGAGTGGCAACTACGTACCGGCAAGCGAAGTGTAGGGCAGCCCGCCACTATATGGAGTGACGGTCTGATAATATATGAAGGAAGTCGATGGATGCAGGTGGCTCAGGAACGTGCTTTGTGGCATTACTTGGGCGAGGCCTGTGTTCAGCAGTGGACTTGTGAAGGGCTGTAATTATGATGAAGTGGCCAACGGGCTCTTTGGCGCAGTAGTTTAGCAATGAGTTACAGCGCTGAGTGCCGCGGGTTCGAATCTATACCTTCAAATAATTGGTCCGTAACTGGATGTTTGTCCTTGTGAAATTTATGTATGTAAACTGCTTCCACGATAAAGGAGATAACCCTAGCGTGGTGGTAACGTTTAAAAACCCAAAAAAACGTCTTCGAAATATTTTTTTATTTTAGGCTTGCACGATTCCTTAAGATGATTTCGTTCACCGCCCAGCACGACATAGTTAATAATTGTTATTATTGTTTTATAAATAAAATAAAATACTAATTATTATTATTGTTTATTATTAATTTCATTGCTGATGTTTCTTATCTTTTTGCGCTTACCATTAGAATAGAAAAGAATCACATTTATTCAATATACGAGAATACTCATTGAAAGTCATTTAAGTTTACTACTGGTTCGAAAAAACTTCTGTCCTGGGAAGAACCAGGTAGAAATACAGCGGGGCTCATTTTTCTAAACATTAATTTACAATATGATATAACGAATAATTAAATATTTAGAAACAGCATAGTAACGATCACCTCATTTTAGGGTTATTATCAATCATGTACTCTTTAGTAGCATAATAACCCTTACTAAACAATTTATTTCACATACATTATATTTCACAATGCCCAGGGTTGACTGGGAGAGAAAGCCAAAAGGCATTCAGTCCGACCTTTGTCACCCTTTTATATAAGGTATATAGGATATAGGATAGCCCATCAAGCAGCTCTGCATGCACCGCTGCTTGGCGACAATGGTGAGTGATGGTAACGTACGATAGCAAAGGAGTACTACCATATTTCACATTATTTCTTACTATTTAAATTAGTAATATGTGCGTGTGTATATGTGTTACATAAAGACGGAAGTAAACGTTATTACTACTTAAAGATTGAAAAAGCTCTCACTTGATTGAAAGCGACTAAAACCCAAATAAAATCGATCGACGCTAAACTTTAAATCCCCGATTGAGTTACCCAATTTGAGGAGTGAATTAATCTGAAATTGCTTCGTTATATCTTCCGTCATTAGTTAATCGAATTTGGACCGTCGTGATTACTGGCGGGGAGCCGTGTCCTCGCCGAAAGCCTTGCGATGTATCAAAGCTGCCAGGGTTATTTGATAGATTGGTTTTCGGGCTATTAGTGACTCGCAATGCTTTTTTGGCCCGCCGCCAAATTCCTCGCTAAAGCTTAAAATTGTTACGAACAAGACAGTCGGGTTTTTTTATGAATTTTTTGCAACTATTTCTTAAATCCTTCCGTTGTAAGTAATCTCAAGTTTTAGCCTATATACATCCCGCTGTAGGACGCAGGCCTCCTCTTTTTTCTGGCAGGGATTTCAGGACTAGGGAGACTTCTCCGTCTATAGGCAGACTTCCCATTTTTTTATAGAAGTAAGGGTGACAAACGAACACACAGTCCACCTGAAGGTAAGTGAATTATGTGCCCCATAGACCACATTTATCCCCGATTAAGAATCAAAATGCAGGTGCGTTGTCACCCCTGAGTACTAAGATAGAATGCCACATTCCCAGTTAAAAGGGTCTCCCGTTCTTTACATTTACCATACGAAACACAGCAGTATTAAGCTACTATTTTACGCTGGTATTCTGTTCGAGCCGACTCATTCGTACTGCAACCATACAACATGGATCTACGTATACGACTGCGTGAGCAAATAAAACATAAGTCTGTTAACTGATATAGATACAGCAAGGGTGATTTATATTATGATTGTGATATGTCCTATGGATTATTGATGAGGGGATCGGCAGCTGATGTTGAGAATATACAAATATTTTTATTATACAAAAAAGCCACTCGCGCCATTTTCAGAGATATTTTTAAGGAAATTATTATCCTAACTGTTACTTCACAATTCATTCTAGATAATATTATTTATGTAAAAAACTATTCTAATTTGGTTCCGTGGCGCAGTGACTTAGCAATAAGTTGCGGCGCTGAAGCCCGCGGGTTCCAATCCCGCACGAAACAAGTAATTTGTATGGCCTAAAATAATAGTTCCGGTCTGGATGTTGGTCTTTGTAAAATTTATGTATGTAAACTGCTTCCACGATACAGTAGAAAATCCTAGCGAGGGTAACGTTTTCTTAAAATAAAACCTTTGATAAAATGAGTGATGTCCATAACTGATACGCGTAATAAATCTAAACTTGCTGTAATGCATACGCTCCTTAAAACTTTTAATATAAAACTATTTACTAGTCAGTTTCCCTAAAATAATAATACGTTGCCTTTGCATAAATTAAAGGCATGAAATCTATTTAAATTTCCGTTAACCATATTATTCGTTTTATTCAAATAAAACGAGGGGTATCCGAAGTCGTCGTTTGCCAGCGCCCGCTTGTCGACTTCCGGTCGGCGGCGACGGGATGTACGTTGCCCCCATTGATTTCCAGTCGTACGCCCCCTCAACTCTGTGTTACATTTAATCAATCAATAGGTTCTTTACATTTAATCAATCAATCTGTCAATATATTCTTTGATTTGCCGTGGTGGAGCATACTCCAGCTATAATTATGATTATAAGACGAATGGGTCGGCTCGAACGGGACGCTTTCACATTGTTCGGGAGTATAAGGGAATTTTAAAATAATGCAACTTGAATGTGGTCTTGGACGATTGTATTAATCTTACAACATCTGAGAGGGTAATAAAATATTGCCAAGATAAAGAACCTGTTTAAAATTAACGTTATGTACTGGCGTAATTTCCAACGAGTACGTTGTTTAACTCGTTGCTCAGAAATAAGGCGCAGGCGCTTCAACATGCGCCCGGGCGTTGAAATCTTTGATTTCAACCAGAATTAAATGACACCGGCAATGGACAAATCCGGTTGAATGCCCTCTTGATAATCCCAGTAAAAGTTCTGATGTCTGTAACTCGAACAATGCCATCGGCTCCTGGGTGAACTACAACGACTCTTCCGAGCTTCCATTTCAGCGGAGGGAGGTTGTCCTCCTTGACTACCACCAAATCGTTCATCTTCAAGCTATCAGTAAAAGGGCGTTCAAGCAATCTTTGCAGGAACGCCCTTTTACTCTCTGTTGGAGCTCAGAGACGTACTCCTTGCTCCATCGTTCCCAAAAATGCTGACGCAGTTGCTCAATGCGTTGGAATCTGGTTAATATAGGAGTGAAGTGATGCTGGTAGTCCGGTTGCGGCAAAGAAGTCAGCGCACGCCCAATTAAAAGATGTCCCGGAGTGAGTGGAGTACAATTTGCAGGGTCTGAAGATAGTGGAGTGAGTGGCCGGGAGTTCAGGATTGCTTCCTGAACTCCCGGAAAGAATCGCAATTGCATTTTAAACATTTGGATAAGTTATTGTATGCACCAACAAAAGAAGCACCGTTATCGGAGTAAATATTAACTGGCTTACCTCTTCGAGTTATAAACCTGCGCAATGCCAGCAAATAGGTATTGCTCGTTAAGTCACCTACCAACTCTAAATGAATCGCCTTGGTGGTGAAACAGACGAAAATACATATATAAACCTTTACCAGTCGACATCCACGACCTTGACGAGTGGCGCTCATAACAGGGCCCGCATAATCGACTCCTACGGTCTCAAAAGGAAAGCCACCCGAAAGGAGACGCTGCTGTGGCAAGTTGCCCATTAGTGGATTCGAAACCTTACCCTTCATGCGATGACATCGTATACATTTATGATAACAGGCCTTCGCTAGGTTTCGACCACCTATCGGCCAATAAGTATCTCTAATGTTTGTCAACAGTAGCTGTGGGCCGGCGTGCATTAGCTTTTGGTGTTCATGGTCAAATAATAATTTCGTAAATATATGATTGGACTGTAATAATATAGGATGCTTTTCATTATATGAAAATTTATAATTATCAAGACGACCACCATCACGCATTATTTTATTTTCGTCTAAAACTACATTAAATTTAAGAAGTGGGCTTTTCTTAGGTAAGTTTTGTTTATTCAGAAGCAATTTATACTCTAAAAAGGAATCATATTGGCATTTTGAAATTATAACATGTAACGCGTTTCGTAATTCTAATTTCGATAAGTAATTCGAAGAAATAACCTGTCTTTTCCAAGATATAATGAATCGTAAAACGTAAGCCACGGAACCTACAAGGCGTGAATAATTCGACAAAAGACTAAAATCAATTAAACAATCATTATTTTTTGGATTAGTAGTGGTGGAATGCAGTCACATCATGTAATATCATGACGCGTTTCGGGCAATGTTTCAACATACTTAGGCTGAGAAGGCTATTTTGATAAGTCATACATTAAAAACTCTGGACCAAACCATCACAATCAGTGACCTGCCAGTGCACTACTATCCAAACCACGAGATATTAACTCTGCTGGGTTCTTAACTGTTGGGACGTGTCCCCACTTATGGTCACTAGCCTTACCCAAAATTTCAGCGACGCGATTAAGTACGAAAGGCTGAATGTTTACAAGGCAACATTCGCAACCACCCCAAAACAATCGTGGAGTCTGTCCAAAAGTAGACTTGGTCAATTTTAACAGCAGCAATCAGAAGCAATTTCAATAACAGCTTAAAATAGCAGCTTAATGCTGCTGTGTTTCGTATAGTGAGTGTAGAGAACCGAAGACCATTTTTTCTGGTAATGAGGCATTCTATCTTAGTTCTCAGGGGTGACAATGCATCTGCGCTTTGATTATTAATCGAGAATATATGTAGATGTCTATGGGCCACAGCATCCACTTATCATCAGGTGGACTGTGTGGTCGTTTGTCACCCTCATCCTATAAAAAAAGAAGATAAGAACGATAGGCGGCCTTATTTCTCTGAAAGCGATTTCTTCTAGACATTCTTTTTACGCAAAGAACTGTGGTTAACAAATAATGAAGTAGAGGGAGGTTAAGTATATACTCGCTTTTATACACCTAAATCAGAAAAACACAAGATGATGACAATCGTTGATAAATAGAATAAAGTGAAACTGTTGATAAACTTTCTCGTAGCTTCTCAGCTCTTTCTTAGTTAAAAATTCGACTACCTCGTTAGTTAAGTGGCTGTAAACGCGGCAGCTTACCATGAGATTCTGGGTTCGAATCCTGGGTTGGCCAAAATAAGTTATTGGGTTTTTCTGTCAAGTAATTCTCAGTAGCAGATCGGAGTCAGAAAGCTGGCGGTGTTTCACCCCCGTGCCTCGGAAAGCACGTAAAGTCGTGGGTCTTGCGCCTGATCTCTCTCCGTTTGTGTCGCATTACCGTCCCATCGGACTATGAGAGTGAGGGAATAGCGCATACTCTTGGGCACTATAATCCTGTCCTGCGCAGATGGTTAGTCTTCGTTGAGGCTGGCCGCCGTGGTAAACCTGTCCTGCGCAGATGCATAGTCTCCGTTGAGGCTGGCCGCCGTGGTAAACATTATTATTATTATTTAAAAATTCACAGCTTGTGTTAAAATAAACACAATGTGTTTTAAAATACTTGTGGTTTAAAAGAACTGTATGAACTGTATTCAAGATTTTATGTATTATTTATAATTTACTTAAGTTAATTAGTTAGTTTTAAGTTCCTAATTTCAATCAAGGTAACATTTGCCACCACATTTCATCCAGAATAAATTAATCCAGCAGTCTTCCTTGTGTTTTATAAATCCCCGTGTAAGAGACTGATAAGTGAAAATATTCTCAAATTTAATGCGTTACTTTTATAGCACACCAGCGTGCAAACAACGCGCATGAATCACGCTGACGTGTTTGTTTGTCACGCCGTCTGTTCACGCTGAGAAACGATAGCACTTAGTACTACAAAACGTTGTGTCAAGATATTTTTCGCAAATGCTTGTTTCAGCGGAACGCTAAGCTTGTGAATGTTAAAGTAAGATAACGTGGAATATTTTCCTCGAGCATGAATAAAATTCAATCACGCTTGTGTTGTATTAGTTTAAATTACGAAGCAAGTAAAATATTAGGAAAAAAATAAGCCGACTGAAGTGATCAATTAATATATACACATTTTTTTTTCATTAAATCAGGTCAGGTCATTTTCATCAGCGTCAGGATTGTTATTGGTATAGTAATTAATCTTTTTGGATTTGAAGTATTTTTGTAAATCTTTTGAAACAAATTCTGTACCTTTATCAGATTGTATGTGAGTAGGGGTTAAATTACTTTCAGTAAATATACTTTCAAAACATTCTTTAGTTGTTTCTGAGTTTTTCTTTTTCATTGGTCTTGCGAAAGCATATTTACTAAATACACCAATAACACAAAGTATGTAGTTGAAACCATCATTATATTGAGAATAAGTTCGCATATCACTTAAATCAGCTTGCCACAGTCCATTAATATTTGATAGAATGTACCTATTACGCGGGATTTTTTTCGAATGGGTTTATGTAATGTGTATGTTTCTTGTGATTGTAACCATCCCTTTACTTGCTTTTTATCCATTTTACCCTTAATGGCTTTTGATAATCTATCAATACTACCAAAACCAGCGGGATTAGATGGATCATAATAAATCTTGTTAATTTCTTCTAGTACGGGGTCCATTTTTCCCATTCAAGCTTTTTACGTATTTTAGTTATAGATTTTTTATATCTACTGCTCGGTGTAGAATACTCTATTTTAGTTATAGATTTTGTATCTCCACTGCTCGGTGTAGAAAACTCTTGAACTTCAAGCTCAGAGGGTTTGTTCAGATCTTTTGCTTGAAGCTGGTTAGTAAACTCACATCTCTTTGGATTTCCAATATAAGTAAGTGGTACTTTAATATATTTTAATCGTTAGAACATGATTCTATTGGTTTTAAAAATGGTTCAAAATCAGCATAAACTACGAATGGTATCTTTAACTTTTTTTCATAACTATCAAATTTAATTTTATCATTTGAAATAGGTTGACCAAACCAATTCTTTTTTAAGGTTTCACTGTTTGGTAATTCTGTACAAATGTGGGCACAATCGTATTGTTCATGATTATTTAACCTTTCCTGAGATGGAAAATGAAGTAGACATGCTTCGCAAATGTACATGACGTGACCGTCTTTTGAAATTTGTTTACTAACTAACCGCGATAAATTTTTTATGTAACAATAATGATTTTTCGTATCCTTGGCAAAAAAAATTGATATGTCTAGCTTTACGACACTTTGTTAAAAATAATGGACCTACTATAGAATTACATCGTTTTTTTTATTATATCCTAACCCAAAAATATTAATACTAATATCATTTTATTTCTCTACTTTTGCTATGTCAGAAATTTTAACTGGAAAGGAAATACCATCAAATTTAAGTTTATTTGCATGTTTAGCGTACGTAATATTGTATACGAAGGCGTTTGTGTTGTCGTGGATGCTATCCTTATTAGTCTTTCCATAATATTTAATCCTCGTGGAAGCATGTTCTCAAGGATCAGTAGTTGGAATCTTGGATAGCTTCTTCATATCGTACATTTCAATTTTTATGAGATGCGTCGCTTGGTCTCCGTCGTCAGAATTAGTAGAAATGTATGATACGCCATCTCTAGCGTAAATAAATAAAAGTAAGTTTGTCAATAGAATAAACACTTACTTCCATGACCATTGATGCGTTGAAGTAACACAAACGTAGTATTGGTAGATCCACTGCGGTCAAACGACCATACACTGACTCCATGACTGCAGCTGCTCGGTCTTATATAGCACCAGTAAGTTATATCTAATCTAAAGCATTTCCGCAGTGAAACTGATAGTAGATTTATGAGTCAACAAGCTTATCTCGCATTGCACATGCACCGATGACTCCTACAAACCATAACAAAAGAATGCGATTTAATATTTACAAATCACTATAATTGATCATTCCTATGTTAAGCATTGAATAGATTGGTACTGTAATAAGCTACTAATAGCAGTAATATCATGGATACACTAGATGTACAACAACATCTGAAAAAGATTCATCCCAGTCTAGAAAATAATGTTTATGCTGCTAATAGACTGCGCATGTATACCCACGTACCAACGTATTTAATATGCAATTTGGATACAGATGATAAACCAGGCTCACATTGGATAGCTTTATATATCGATACGAATGGCATCGGTCAATATTTTGATTCATATGGACGATCACTTGCACGATATTATCTAGAGTTTTTAAAAAGGAATTGTAAAAGATGGGACTGGAATGTTGATAGGATTCAGAATGAGTGGACTTCAGTTTGTGGTGAATATTTTTTGATGTATTTGCTATATAAGTTTAAGGGATGTTCAATGCATAGTTTTACGAGCATATTTACAGGGAACACAACTATATAACGATATTTTAGTGGATGAGATGTTTTGCTCCTATTTTATAGATAAAGGACAATAACATTTTGGAAATAAAAATTGTAACAAAATTAAGGAATGTGTTTTATTGATGATTCAGAATAGCATGGTAGTTATAAACAAAGAATTATAATACAATAGCACTGATAAGCAGGACGTACGAGTAATAGATAAGAGCGGCAATGACGGTGTTCAAGGAACAATAGATAAGAGGAAAGGCTGAACAATGGAACGCTAATGAGGGTGCAGGCCCACCGGATATCAATTAGATATAAGTTAATTGATCTGCACATCTCCGGAACCGCGCATCCTAGGCAAAAACGGACCACCAAAACTTTCTTTTTTTAGGATTCGTCGACCCACCGTCAGCCAGCTCAGTGGGCTCAGTGAGCCAGAACTGGTACAAACTAACTACTGATGATAGCTGAGCGAGTCAGTTACAGTAAGATAAGGACTGATAGGTTAACCTTAAGGAGATACTTAAAGCTGTCTGCCATGCAGAGCTACAGTGGATCGCTAGTATTACTAATTTTTCATGGACCTAGACGCGAAACAAATACTTGTTCTGTTCGGGAATCAAACTGGCGTGCTGCTACGCCGCACCACACTTTCCCCTCAATACAATGAAACCGTCAAATATTTCATATATAAACTATATACAATAGGAATGTTTTCACTAAATCTTTCATATTATATAATATACGACAATTTGGCTTATTATCTTTTTTTTCGCATGTCCTTGACAGTTAATGACAGATATATTTGTTGTAGGCTGACATCATGCTGTCTCTGCCAGACGCAGTATTATGACAAATCGGTTGAGACATTTGTCGAAATCCGACGACTAGCTTAGGAGTTACTTACATACATACATACATGTGATGCATATTATGTGAGAAAAAATTTAGCCTCATTTTGGTCTCCTACTTCGAATTAAAATTTACTAAACTGTATGGTAAGCGGGCAGGATATGCGCTTTAACTAAGGTAATGCGCGCTATTTTTGTTTTATTTTATTTTATTTGAAAAAAAATAAAAATGATTTATTGATTTACAATGATACAATTTAAACCAGTCGCAAAGGCCCATAGGGTACCCCGCTCATCCACCAAGGCAATACAATATTAATCAAAGCAGTGCTTTAACAATTGGTGTGGTTGTTCGAAGTATAAAAGTTAAGTAATAAATTGTTCAGTTTCCTCGTAGTTTAGTGTTAATAAAAATTGTGTTACTACACGTTTAACTTTAGTCCATGTCAAGAGGTTAATATGCGATCTGCTGTTGATTTTATTGTAAAGAGATATAGATAGGAATGCGTATTGTTTTTGCTTAAATTTTGTTTTATGTTGTGGTATATGGCAAATTTTGGTGCTCCTACGTTTTGGTGTATGATGACGTATATAAGGTAAATGTCCATGAGTGTTTAGGATGCAACTCAATATATAAATCTGGCGAGTGGAAGCAATTTATAAGACTTATGTAGTTCAAAAGTTGAAAATCGAAACGGTTGAAAGAACATTACCTTAATTAGAGATCTTTGAGCTCTTTCTAGTGCTATTACATGTGTTTTTGCTGCACCACCCCAAACAGGTATACTATACAATAACTCATTACCGATTGCGCAAGAGCTTTGTAGGTGGTAATAAGGGTCGTTTCATTTGCAATACACCTGAGTTTTTTAAACACCCATGTTAGTTTCCATCCGAGATATTTGATGGTACTAGTCCTGGTGATTTTATCACATAAGCAATTATTATGCCTATTTAAATACGGATTATGGGATATTAAGTATCTGTTGTATTTATCACGAATACCTGACTTGACATTGAATAAAACTAATTTTATGGATTTTATCGCGTTTAATTTAACTTATTTTAATGCCCAACGTGAAGTGTGTTTCTTTTATAGAATAAGGGTGACAAACGGGTACTAAGTCCACCTCATGGTAAGTAGTTGCTGTGGCCCATAAACATCTATCCATCCTTAACTACGAATCAAAATGCAGATGCGTTGTCACCCGTGAGGACTAAGATAGAATGTCCCGTTTCCAATAAAAGGGGTCTCGGGTTCTCTACACTCACCATAAGAAACACAGCAGCGTTAAGCTGCTATTTTACGCTGATATTCTGTGAGAGCGTGGTCCTTCCCCGGTCGAGCCGACCCATTCGTGCTACAACTACACTCGTGCTACGCTTCGTTTAACATAAGCCAATTGATTCTTGCTTTGAAGACGCTATACAATCAGATGGAAAGATGGATTGTTGTACGCATTGCTAACGACGAAGCAAAATGTTTGGTTCGAATCCGTATAATGTCGTCAATAAAAGCGTAGACTGATTGAACTTCCAGTTATCCAATGGCGGATGGGGAGGGGAGACATACAGTAGTGGTGTTAAATCCTTAAATAATCATAATTCTCGAATAGAAGGAAAGAGGTGTTTTTTACGTCTTTACTCAAAGTAAAATGTGACTTCCTTCAAACTTTCGTAAAGCTTTTAGAGAGTTTACTCGTAAGTTTTCTTTTTAGATTTTAAATGGTTATTTTTTGGTAGCCATTTTCACATATATTTGGCAAACAAACTTTGCTTGTCTTCTGTTTTAAGAAATTTACTATACGAACGTAATAAAATGCTTTTAACCGACTTCAAAAAGGAGGTTCTCAATTCGACTGTATCTCTTTTCCTTTTTTTGGTATGTATATCACGCAATATCTTCATCAATTTTGAACCTTTAATTCTTGCATACACTATGTTTTAGCACCAATTTCAGAGCTATTAGGAAATCATTTCATTCCTTTTAGTACTTTGAAATAGTGTTTTACTTTTCTTTTAATTTTTTTCAAAGCTCATTGCCATTCTGTCGTAAAACAAAAATATTTTTGAAGCTCTTTAAAAACTATAAGGTTTATTAAATGAGTGAGGTTTGGAAGGTAATTTAGTCTGCACTCACAATCAACTTTCCATTTGATGACTAATTGTACGTTCCGATATTGTTGTTGAAAAGAAAACTACAGTATTCATTTCAATAATAAATTAATCAGGTTAGGATATTATACATGCGAGATGAAAAATCTACAAATGTTCATATAAACGTACATACAAACATACAGACAACCATTTATAAAAATTTTAGAATCCGACTCTATAGACAATATCTCTCTAAGTCTTTCTATCTCAACTCTATGCTCGAAATGTGTAGATAATATGTGTCATGTAGAGGCGGCCTAAGGGAACTTACTGCCCCATATCATCTCATGAGTGTCAAAAGAACTGGAACAAGAGATGGACAGCAGCATCTGCCCGATAACAACTTAGACTAATGAAAAAATGCGGTTGCAAACCTGCCTGCCTCATGTGGCAACTATTCCATATCC
Organism: Parnassius orleans; assembly: GCA_029286625.1. NCBI lineage: Eukaryota > Metazoa > Arthropoda > Insecta > Lepidoptera > Papilionidae > Parnassius > Parnassius orleans. The sequence continues at coordinate 410,685 of JAGSMP010000191.1, forward strand.
CCTATAAAGCAATCTATGGGGTTGGCCTATGTTCAGCATTGGACTGTTGGAAGGCTGTAATGATGATGATGATGTGCTTTAAACTTTTAAATATCAAACTCATCACAACTTTTTATTGTGGTAGAGCCATGCTACAACTATATTGTGATTGTAGCACGAATGGGTCGGCTTGACCGGGGTAAGGACGACGCTCTCACAGAATACCAGCGTAAAATAATTTACAGTGTCATCCTTTTTATACGTGGTAGAGCCATGCTGCAGCTATATTATGGTTATATCACGAATGAGTCGGCTCGATCGGGGAAGAACCTCTCTCATCTCGAACCAGTGGTGTTCTGTGAGAGAATAGTGTAAAATAGCAGTTTAATGCTGTTGCATTCAGCATTAAGCTGCTATATTACATACTCGTACATATATTCATATATTCTTATTCTTCAGGGTGACAACGCATCTGCATTTTGATTCTTAATCGAGAATAAATGTAGTCTATGGGCCACAGCATCCACTTACCATCAGGTGGGCATTGTGCTCGTTTGTCCCCTTACTTACTTTGACTAAAGCAGACTGGTAGAAATATAAATAATATAAACACAAAAGAATTTAGTATTAGTGAGTTTATAACTTGAATTACGTTATGATGTATCAAGTTAGCGATCGACAAGATAGCGAAGGGTGGAGGGTTCTAGGGTTGGAAGAGTGGGTTGAGATGGGGTGGAGACCTTCATCTGCATACTCAATGAGTTTTGACACTCGCTACGATGATGGAGTCTCCGCTAGGCGATATAAGAGTGTGCCTTTTGTTCGTAAATATAACGGTAGAAGACTCGATGTTTTGTTTTATACGGGGAAGTTTAATAAAAGTGAAACTTACCTTGAATTTTTTATTTTTATCGACATTGTTCATGAAAAGAATATTATAAAGGTTAACAATATTATTATATAACTTCAATTTAACTTTTTATATTATTTTAAAATGAATATTACCTTAACAGGATTTTATGTAATATTTTATTATAGTTCTATGTATATATTAAAATATTGTTATATTACTTTGAACCCAATTTTATTTACATGTGACTGTTACTCACCACGCTCAGGGTTGACTGGGAGAGAATGCCTAAAGGCATTAAGTCCCATTGTTATCCTTTTGTTAAGGTGTAAACAATGGTGTATAATAAATTAATGAAATATTGTTCATATATAAATATCGATCAAAATGTAACTTAAATAGTTTGAACAGCTACGTTTTTATTATGACTAAAACAAATTTTATGAATTTTCGCGTATAATTTTAATTAATATTTAATTGTAAAGGGGCACAAAAAATATGGGTGCAGCATTTGAAACGTGATGAATTAAAAATGAGATAAGAGAAAAACTTTTTTTTTAATGGTACATAAAACATATCACAACAGTGCATAGTTACAATACAGCACCATTAAACCGCAAAACGTTTGTATCGGTGCTGGCAGACGTCTATACGCATAAATATATTATTTTTAATAACTACCATCGTAAAATTGGTAAAATTAGGGATAATAACAGCTAACAACCTATTCATTGTATTAGCGACATGACGACAAACAGGTTTCGCTAGTTTACCGCGATGAGCATGTACGACATACTATTCCTAAAATATTACGTATGTAGTGTTAGTGCACGTTTTATATACATATATAACTTTTACTGTTGAAAACTTTATATGTATTAAATACTACTCGTGCCTACGATTTCGTTCGCATGAAATCAGTTTTGATTGTTATAAAACCGTGTGTGCTGATTTACTCGTTTTGAAGCTTTATTTCTTTGGGTTTATTTTAATTTTCAAGTACACTGGTGTCAACTCAAATAGTAATAGTATGGATCTGTTTATACTCGTACTTATGTAACATGTAATTTAATCCAACACCGAGGGTTTCGTACAATAAATTTAAAAAAAACATGCGTGAGTGTCGTGGAACACTCGGTTGGAACGAAGTTAATTTCGTAGTATTTTATTATTGATCAACGTATATTATCTATTAAAATGAAGTCTATTAAAATGAAGCGTCATTTAAAATAATATTTCTTTCATGGCAAGATAAGAAAAAGTGCGAAGGAGATGGTTATTATTCCATCTCGCTCGCACTGTTGACGTATAGAAGGGGTCGTGACGTAAAAATCTTATACTTTTTCTCGAATAGCCCCCATCCGTCAAATTCGTACCGTGCGATAAAGAACTTCGTTCCAAAAACTGAGTAACGTAGATATACACTAAGAAAGGGGTTAACAATGACGCTAATTTTGCAGATTTCGATGATAAGAAGGGAACGATAATTCTTTTAAAATTTTTGGGTCATAAAGTAATGGAACAAAAAATATAGAAAAAACATGTTTCTTGAATATCTAATGCTAGTATTAAATATAATGTTGTCATGTAAAAAGACGTAGCCAACCATAAATCGCGCCAGCGCTTGACTACTATCCCACCTGTTTTTATATAGAATTAGGGTGACAAGCAAGCACACAGTCCACTGATGGTAAGTGGATGCTGTGGCCCATAGACAGCCCATAGATTAAGAATTAAAATGCGATGCGTTGTCACCCCTGAGGACTAAGATGGTATGCCTCGTTTCCAGTAAAAAGGGTTTCCGCTTCTCTACACTCACCATATGAAACACAACTGCATTAAGCTGCTATTTTACGCTGGTATTCTGTAAGAGCGTGGTCATTCCCCAGTCGAGCCGACCCATTCATGCTACAACCATAATATAGCTGCAGCGTGGCTCTACCATATCATGTGTAAGTGGTGAGCAGCCGAAAATGGTGTAGCGCACTGACTTGCCTTGAAGCCACCCACATTGCAATCAGATGGAAAAACAGCCAAAATTTAAAAATATAAATATTAATATAAGTAAGGTATTTAAAATTGTATCGTTTCAAATATTCACGCGATATTCAGTCGTCGAAAGTTCTCCGCTTTCATTGTGCTGTAACGTAGTCACGCTACGAAGTGCTACGCCACGCTACGTCGCTACGGCAGTAGCGAAATGGGAATTTTGTGTACCTAATTTTACTGTAAGATGCTTTTCCAATTTAATCTTGTATTACTGTTTCTATAATATATCACGGACTTATGGATTAGTTTGTTCGCATTTTATTCGAGGAATATAGCAGATATACACAGACGTATAGCGATTGTAACATGTTGTAATTAATTTATGCTAAGGAAGTGAATGGCAGAGTCGGCAAGGGACGCATTATATGTAAGTTTATCGACCAAAGTAGCGATTATTTGAACATGGGCCAATTTAGGAGTACTCTTAACCGACGAGCATGTATGCGTAGATTATCGATAAGAATGAAGCGAGAAAGGTGTGTCAGGATTGTGCCAAAGTAGTACGTTATCTGGGCCTACCCCTCTGGGTTACATGCGTGGGAGTTTATGTGTGTACTAGTAACCGCCCGTGGCAATTTTGTTTATAGTTGCTCCCTGAGCAACTATACTTTTTTAGAATAGGTGTACCGTACTGTGTACTACACAGTCTACCTCATAAACTTACGAGTACATATATCAATATACACAAGTATATAAATTTATATATTATAAGAAAATATAATATAATACAATACATAAAGATACGTAATATACTAATGATGACGGAACATTAATTTGTATTTTATAACATTTTCTAAAATTGTAAAGCAATTTTAGAAAATGATCTCGCATGTTTTTCTTAAATGATTGTTTGCAGGTAGGTTGTCTTAATTTAGGGGCTGTTGACTGCTGCAGCTGTAAATTTCTGTACATGTAATATATTTATCAATAAAGATTTTTATTATGGGTATATTTCTTTTGTTTTCTCATCTGATTGTGCTGCAAAAATAAATATATAAATACAATATTACACTATAAACATAAAAACGATATAATAAAATATCTACCTACTTACTAAAATAAATACAATAAGAAATAATAAAACAAAGCCCTGCTGAGAACTTCCGTCTGGTTGACGGAAGTTCTCGGCAGGGGAGACCAAACGGCCGAGGGTTAGAGGGAAAGGGAAAAATTGGACGATGCGGGCGGTATCGAGGAGCATACGGAGTCCCAGTCACCTCAGCTGACCCGCGAGGCTGACCGGGAGTCTGTCCTGTCGCCGTTTCTGCGAAGGGGTTAACCTTAATTTAGAACACTCTCGATAATTTTCGATCAAAAACACAGCACACACGGCATTGCAAGCCTGGTCCAGATATTTTCCTCGTTTATCTGTTTCGGCTTTCACGACGTCCTTATCACACGGAATGGTAATGTCGACCAAATAATTTCGGCACAGTATCAGACTTATTCGCAAGAATAGTGCTATTCGTGATGATGGCCCGGTCCAAGTAGAGCTGGCGTTGTCGTTTTAGAGCACGGCTTCGGCATTTTTTTGCTTGTGCGTTGAGTATAGAGAACCGGAGACCCTTTTTACTGAAAACGAGGTATTCTATCTTAGTCCTCTGGATTAACAACGCATTTTGATTCTTAATGGGGATAAATGTAGATGTGTATGAACCACAGCATCCACTTACCATCAGGTGGACTGTGCACGTTTGTCACCCTTATTCTATAAAAAAAAAGAATGGATGCATGGAAAATTTCTAAGGAAAACGATCATGAATAAGATTAATGGTAGTATTAAACCCTTTGTTTCAATTTGCAAGTACACCGCTCTTCGGTTGATAGCACCGTAACTGTTTTGTAACCCTGGGAATACGAACAAGTGAGTTTCGACTATTTATTATCCTGCTGGGATCGAACTGAGTAAATATTTCTGTGTTTGCTACGATGTTCGATTAAAAATGTAGATCGCCGATTATAACTTTACAAAACGTAATTACTATCTTATTGTAAATTTGTTTTTATAGAATTATAAAATATGCAAACGAGCATACAGTCCACCTAATTGGAAAGTGGATACTGTGGCCCATAGACATCGATGAAGCATCAAAATGCAGATGCATTGTCACCCATGAGGACTAAAATAGAACGCCTCGTTTCCAGTAAAAAGGGTCTCTGGTTCTCTACACTCACCATACGAAACACAGTAGCGTTACGCTGCTATTTTACGCTGGTATTCTGTGAGAGCATGGTTTTTCTTCGGTCGAGCCGACCCATTCGTCCTGCAGCATAGCTCTACTACATGTAAAAATCCCAAACGTCTTTGGGAAAAGGACTATAAAATGTGTTTTAAGCTGTTTTGGTAAATTGAATCCTGTTTTAATTATCTAGTATAATTTGTTTTATTTTTATAAAATGTATAATTAGGTGTGTCCTGACCCGTATGAGCCAAAATGTGTAATTTTGAATATGCTAGAAATTTAAAACAATATAACTTTTGTTCTCTTCATGATTTCTCAAAAATTTTTAATATCATATGAAGCGGATAAATAACGCTATTTCAAAAGCAAGTCCAATGTTTAAATTCTTTATTACGAATTTTAAGAAACATGGAATAAAATATTACAAAATTTCGCTTCTGCGTTACATAGATTTGTGTGTCGATTTTACGTCTAATTTTTTGGATGGATGTGGCAGTTACCTTATTGATCTAGTGGTCATGAATGCGGCTGCTGAACATGGATTGAATTCACGGGTCAGGCCAACAATCAATTATTTGGGATTTTCTGTCAAGACGTTCTCAATAGCAGACCGCAGTCAGGAAGTCGGAGAGTGCCCCTGTGCTTGCGCATACACTCAGGCACTATAATCTTGTTGTGCGCAGATGCCTGGTCTCCGTTGAGACTGACCGCCAGAAATTTAGTCTGTAGGGCATTAAATTTTTAAATAAATTGTAGTTGAAATTACATAAAGAAATATATATATATAGTCTTACAGAAAGTCATATCTGAAGTAGATTTTTTTAATTTTATACACTCGCTTAACTCTACATTTTTGATAGAGTCGACTTATTTGATAAAGTTGTAAGCCGCTTAACTACAGCGGGATTACACAGAGCTTTGGTGAAAATGGAGCGACGTTAATCCTTCACCTGCATATTTTAACTTTGAAAGCTTATCCACTAGTGAAAGCTTGCTTAAATATTTTTAGAGTGGTTTTTGATACAGAGTAGATTTACAAACTTAATTTCAATGATAAAATTATACATAATTTAGAGTTGAGACTTACGTTGTACTATTTTCTTTCACTTATATAGAATAGAATAGAATATTTTTTATTCAATATAGATTACAAGCAATTCTTATTGAAAAGTCATTTTTACAATGAGAAAGGTTGTACAAACTGTTTGCAAAATTTATTTTAGAAACAGTTTGGAAGCGACCACCTCATTTCCAGGGGTTATTATCAACCTTATATTCATTTATATTATAATAACCCTTTATAAAAAGTTTTTGTTATAAAAATATTTAAACTTGGTAATAGAGAGACCTTGTATATTTCATGGGACTTTGTTGTAATAGCGTATATATGGCCCCATTAATGAATTACTGATTCTGTGGAGTCGAGAAACTAGTATCACTGGCTTGAGTTTGTTCCTGGTGTTTACAAAGTGCATATTTATTTATTTACACTTTATTGTACACCTAAAAAAGGATTACAAAGGGCCGACTTAATGCCTATTAATGTATATCACTTTTTTTACTAAAAATACTTTTCTTTTTGTGTACATACATTAAATTTTCGTAAATATACTAAGAGGCCAAAGTTAAAATATTTATCTCTTTAAATTTTTCTGTGAGAAACTCTCTCGGTTTTAGGTTGTAAATAACTCTTATGGCCCTTTTCTACAAAATAAAAATAGTTTCTAAATCAACCGCATTTTCCCATAGCAAAATCCCATAAGACATTATGCTATGGAAGTAACTGAAATAAACTAATCTAGCTGTCTTAACTCAAGTTTTATACGTGGTAGAGCTATGCTACAGCTATATTAATAGTATACTCGTAGTTGTAGCACGAATTGGTCGGCTCGACCGGGGAAGGACCACGCTCTCACAGAATACCAGCGTAAAATAGCAGCTTAATGCTGTTATGTTTCGTTTGGTGAGTGTAGAGAACCGGAGACCCTTTTTACTGGAAAAGAGGCATTCCATCTTAGTCCTCACGGCTGAAAATGCATCTACATTTTATTCGCAAGCAAGGATAGATGTAGATGTCTATGGGCCACAGCAACTACTTACCATCAGGTGGACTGTGTGCTCGCTTGTCACCCTCATCCTATATAAAAAAGTGAGACCTCCTATCTTTTTTATGCTATAAGCTACAGAGCTTTGTTTACTTGCATGTTTGGTTATATGGGGGCCCTACTGAAGCTTATAGGATTGACACATTATTAATAGAAGGGACAAACAATTATACAACTCACCTGATGATAAGTGACTACCCGCCGCCTTTGAACAACTGCAACATCAGGGGAATTGCAGGTGTGTTGCCGGACTTTTTAAATTTGATATCAATAGTACACTAAAAATATAATTGATTGGTTGAATTCTCACAATATGACTGTAAATATAAATAAAACTAAAATAATGCAATTTCACACGATTAGGAGTAAGCAAATTAATTTAAATATTAAGTATAATGAAAAAGTGTTACAAGAAGATGGTTATTATAAGTTTCTTGGTATCACTATTGACAATAATTGTAATTGGAAAATGCATGTTCAATCGATATGTGACAAATTAAACAGATTTGTATTTGCGCTTCGCTGACGTAGAGGGATAGCATCTGCCAAAGCAGCGTTAAACGCCTATCATGGCTATGTCTCATCGATATTGCAGTACGGACTTCTGATATGGGGAAACTGTTCTGAAATAGAACGCGTATTTAGCATCCAAAAAAAAATGCATTCGAGCAATCTGTGGAGCACATTCCATGGCATCGTGCAAGTCATTATTTAAAGAAATGAAAGTGTTACCACTCGCATGTATGTATACAAAACAAGCCGTGATTTTTGTCAAGCAATTCCCTGAATACTTCCCAAGTAATATTTTTTAAGAGAAAGAAGTTTAGGAGAAAAATCTAATAATAGAATACACCTTCCAAAATGTAAATTTATGTTCTTTCAAAAAATTCGTACATAATGGCGATTAAAATCTTTAATTCTTTACCCGACGAGTTTAAAAATTTGCCAATGACAAAGTTAAATAACAAACTTCATGAATGGCTCTTACTTAATTGTTTTTATACCGTTAATGAGTATCTTGATCATAAAAATCAAAACAAATTACATATTTAAATATCTGTATCTAAATTGCTTGAATTTTTTGCTGTGAGTAAATAAAATAAGACTTCAATAGAATAATTATTAGTTGGTTATTTTTACTGTTTTTACATATGAACATTTATATTTTGACATTTTTGTAAACGATTGTGTGACATTGTTTTTCGTAATTATTCTTTTGACATTTATTTTATTATTAAGTGGACATTTTTGTTTATATTTTTAAACTAAAATTCATCAATAATTATTGTAAAGAAAATGTATTATAACTTATAACTATTTTAGTCAAAATTTGCACGCCTCGATAAGGCAGAATGTATCGGAACTTTTATGTTTTAATAATACTTTTGTAATATCTACCTACATTCTTTGCAAATAAATAATTATGAATTATGAATTAAGCTAGTTTTACCAGTTACTCGACTCCAAAGAGTCAGTAGTTCCTTCATGGGGTAATGTATATGCTTTTACAACAAAGTCCCAGTAAATATTAATATACCCATTTATTAAAGAATGAGGTGATCGCTACCATACTGTTTCTAAATGTTTTCATACTTAATTTTATAAAATATTTAATTGTAAATGGATTTTTTTCGAACCAGAGGTAAAACTTAAATGACTTTCAATAAGTATTCTTGTAATCTACATTGGATAAGAGCGTTCTATTATATTCTAAAATCATCACTTTGGAGCGCCAGTGAGTCAAACCGATCATAAAGAACTCGGTCGTCGACGATTCGAGACGCTCTTCGCTGGATGCGGCCAAGTGAAAGTAGCTGGCACGTGCCCCAGTCCAGAGATAATAACAGTAACCCACATGAGGCTGAACTTGTGCTTTGTAAAGTTGCAAGCGGTGGGCCGGCATGAAATACTGTCCCACTCTACTAAGCACGCCAAGCTTCTTAGAGGTCAATTTGGCCTTCCCTTCCAAGAGATCGCGGAACTGAAAGTCATTCGATATGTCGACGCAGAGGAATGCTGGCTGAGGCAACAAGAGGAGTGCCCTGAAATTGAGGAGATATGACAACGAGCGATAAACGCGCATACTTCTTTTTTATTAATAATTAACTTTTACAAAAACATTACATAACATTATAACTTCGCCAAACTGTAAAGACAGTTTGTTGGTGAATAAATAGACTCTTATTTACAAGGTATCTTTTTATGTAAGTACTTCCACCCACATAACATTGCAACTAAATATGGAACGTAATACGGTATTTGTTCGCTTAATTATTGAACTTAAATTCTAAATATTACCCTTTTTTTTCAAATAATAAATGAATATCGGAGTTTCACAAATCGTCTAATACCTTATCATGTATCTTCTATTTTATCTACAAATATATCTTTTTAATTGTTAATTTACAATCAGGTTTACTTTGCCTTAGCCAGTCTATTTCATTAAACAGCTTTGGTATTAAATATTTTGTACATCTTTTACCATAGTAAAAGTTTCTGTCTTTTGGGAATTGAACTGGACTAAATTTAGTCACCCTCTAATCTGAGACTTTGTTCAAGACTCGACTTCAGACACAAGTTTGTTCCGGAGTTGGACGACGTGTTCCCGAGTATCATTAGCAAGGCCAGTATATACAGCATCGCCAGTGCCGTCATCTGCTATATATTATTTCTGAACTATTTTCGCACTGCTGGACAAAGATATACCCCATAATTATCTTTTCACTTTTAGATAGAAATCAATCTTTCTCGAAAGCGTCGAGGTCACCTCGTTATCTCTTGTTCGTCTCCGAAACCGTTTTTGTTCTTTGGTTGCAATCGGTTGTCACCTTCGTCTTCCGTTCGTTGGTCTTCCCCGGTCAAGCCGACCCATTTATGCAGCAATCATATAGCTGCAGCATGGCTCTACCACGTCAAATGTTCTTCAGACCAAATTTCGGTCCAAGCGACCAGTTTCAACGTAGACTAAGAATATATAGAATAAAATAATTTTCCCATACTAGCTTTTGCTTACGAATCCTTTGGGCCATGTCGGTTACTCTGGTTCTATTGCGATTTCCTAATTTCTAAGTTTATCACGCAGAGAAACGGATTAGTAAGCTGAAGTGGGAATGAGCCGATTATATAGCTCGAAGAACCGATAACCGATGGGGAAGAAAGGTTCTCGAGTGGCAGCCTCGTACCGGTAGGTGAACTATAGGGCGGCCCCCGACTAGTTGAAGTGACGACCTCAGTACCGTGTTTTGTGGCAGGCCTTTATTCAGCGGTGGACTTGTGGAGGGCTGTAATAATGATGATGATGATGAATAGCTTTTGAAGTCAGGACTTAGTTTTTCTTGTAATACACATTTTTTGCCCACGGATCTCAGCTAATTAATATTCTCATCTTTAAATTAAAGCAACGTGCGTAGCTTTCACGGTACATCCGACTCACGTACCACATCCACATGTAAGCTTTGAGTAATATTTCCCACTTTAGAAACAATTACGTATTGATCGCCGTTAGCAATAACGTATCATGTAAGTTAATATTAATAGCAATATACGAGTTACATACTCGTATATTGCTATTAATATAGTAATATAGTTATAAAAATTGCATTATCGAAGCGTCCTTAGGTGCTCCTTAACTATTTTTTAAGACATAATTTTTATTTGCTGTGTAAGTCCCTACCTTAACGTATGGTAGTGAAAGTTGGATGTGGCAGAAGAAGCATGAGAGTAGAATAAATGCTGTGGAAATGCGGTCATTAAGGGTAATGTTAGGACTGAATCTAAATTACAGGCTAAGAAATTAGGTAATAAGAGAAAAGTGTCGTTTGTAAGACCATGTGGCAAGGATTAAAAAAGGAACGCTTCGGTGGTTTGCTCATATAGAAAAAATGAATGAGGAAAGAGTGACAAGGCAAATTTATGTTGCAGAATTAAAGGGTAAAGTCGGCAAGGGACGCCCTAGATGAAAGTTTATCAACCAAATTGGGGATATATTGAAGATGGGCTAATTTAAGAATACCTATAACCGACGAGCATGTATGCATAGGTATATGGATGCAAAGGAGGTAAATACACCTTATCAGGATCGTGCCAAATGAAAGTTCGTATTCTCTGCCTACCCCTCTGGCTGACAGGCTAGTGTGTAGGCAGTGTTTATGTTTATTATTAGATTTAAAACATTTTGATACATAGGCCAACTTCATACCGTATTCATACTGTATTCTCTAAAAAATAACCTCTGCAAGAGTTACCGTTACCGTTACAGCCTATTGAAATCTACTGCTGAACATAGGCCTTTTCGAAAGGTTGCCTGATAGGGGGGATATTTGCCATAGTTACCACGATTTGCAAGCGGGTTGGCAACCGCAGTTTTAATCGTTATTAGGAAGACGCTGCTGCTCCTCTCCTGATTTGTTTCCTTCTGTCGTCTCTTGCGACACCCACGGGATGATATGGGGTAGTGGATATTCTTACACCGCTACTAAAAAGTAACACAGTGGATCTCATTTACAACGAAATACTTACCTTCAAAAACCAGTAGTGAATTTGAAATGTGACTGCTATATCGGAAGAATTCCGAAATCCAAAATACTTTTCTTCTTCATTTTTTTCATCAGCCCGTCAATGTTTGATCATGAACCTCTCCTACTGTAAGGAAGATTTGCACAGAGCGCCATATTTGGCAAGTCGAATGTGGTATAATGAATTATAACGTGGTAGAGCCACGCTGCAGCTATATTATGGTTGTAGCACGAATGGGACGGCTCGACCGGGGAAGGACCACGCTCTCACAGAATACCGGTATAAAATAGCAGCTTAACGCTGCTGTGTTTCGTATGGTGAGTGTAGAGAACCGGAGACCCTTTTTACTGGAAATGAGGCATTCCATCTTAGTCCTCAGGTGTGACAACGCATCTACATTTTAATTCTTAATCGAGGATAAATGTCTATGTATATCTATGGGCCACAGCATCCACTTACCATCAGGTGGACTGTGTGCTCGTTTGTCACCCGTATTCTATATAAAAAATATAGACGAATACACATTCCATTGCCCTGTATCTTCCCATTAACGTCGTAAGAGGTGACTATGTAGTAGTTCTCCTTTTCTGCCTAAGAGTCTGTCTGTGTAGGTACCACCCTATTACATATTCCTGCCACCAAATAGCAGTGCTTGTACTTCTGTGCTCCGTCTGAAGAGTATAAAGTACCAGTATAATTAGAGGCTGTGAGACATTCCATCTTAGTTCTCAGAGGTGACATCTGGGACGCATCTGTAGCCTTCTTTGCTTGAAGTTGGTTGCAGGTGTTCATGGAATGCAAGAGCCACTCATCATCAGATGGACTGTATGTTCGGTTGTCACTTCATTTTTATTAAAAATACCCTTGGTAATACCCCTGGGAAGAATCAGCAAGAAACCCAGCGGGGCTTTTATTTAAAAGTAAAATTGTACAAATGAAGGAGTTTATGGCTTAATATGCCCTTGACATGACTCAAAATACCTAATGTCGTTGAATGGCTGTAATACCAACCAATCGCGTTCACCATTGATCAATTCACAAGGGAACATTATTAAAAAACTTTCATCGCAATAATATTATTGCGGCGTATACGATGAAGTGGGCGAGCGCTCCTCCGGAGTCACGTGCCAGTAATCGAGTTATCGTCAGAGGGAGTTCTGTTGCAGGCTGTCAATAAAAGCCTCGTCTCGGCGAGGGAGGTACTCATAAATATGCTTGGAATAACTTACTTCTTTCTTGACTTTTTCTGTGACTAATAACATATTTATGAAGCTTTTGCCATAAAGTATTTTTATTTATTTAATATTTTTTATTGCACACCATACAAAACAGTAAGAAGTACAGAAATTATTTATTTACAAGAAGTGGAGGGTCGCAAGGGTGGGGGGGGGTCGGAATACTGCAACACAGGGTATCCTAGTACATATTCCGCTCTCTTACAATGGCCAATCATTAGTAAAGTTTTGTTTAGTCAATACGCTGTTATTTGAGCGATTGTGATTGTAAATAAGTTGTACAAATGAGTTTAGAAATAGTTTCTCGCGACCATTTCATGGTATTGATCACCCATTTATTCCTTTATATTGTAATAAGCGTTTTTGAAGTGGCTTGCCTTATAATTTCTTTCAACTTAATAGGTCGAAATAAAGAACTTGAATATTTTGTAATATGCTGTTGTAAAAGCGATTAAGTTGTGTATAAAAAAATTAATTAATGACCTAATGAAGACATAATTATCATAATAAGAAAATTTTCTTCTAATAAAATTGCAAATATTTTGATAAACTTGTAAAAACAACCCGACTTGTATTAATAACCAGGTTCCGATGTTGCGATAGGTTTACAAAGACATCACTCTGACGGAGGGCCCTCAGTGCAAAGGAGGGTTGGATCAACAGCGCATTTCTCAAGACAATTGTCGGAGGTTATCAGAGCCAAATGAAAAATCATTTGCCATTGATATTAGTGATATTATCGGTAATTCACAGTAATTAAGAATTCCAAAAATACTTTTCATTTGAACAGTTGTCATTTTTTACCAAGATTTGAGAAAAAAATATTTAATGAGTAAAAATGATTAGCAATGTTAAAAAAAGCATTTATGGAACTAACAAGAATAATAATTTATTTCAGATAACCAAGTAATCCATATAATTTGTTAGTAAATATAAAACTTGTAACCTATGTTAGTACTTAAATGTAATTTTTAAAGAATACCGCCTCATTAACTAAACAGAGGCGTTAATGTTGCCTAAAGGCGGCTCTTCACGTTGGCCAACATAATAGCGAATGTGTTTGCAAAGATATTAGCCAAGAGTTTGTGATGGCGTCCACACGTTGGAAGGTCGTTCAGTTTGCTTCGGTCCAGGCCAATGTGCGGTCGAATTTATTAAAATGGATATTAAGGCGCTAACGGCTGCTGCGGTCTATTTATTCACAGCATACCGCTACTACGTGAATGTGTATAAGAAAAGGGTGATCAAACAGAAATGGAAAAAAGAAAATTATTTCTTGTGTTCCACAAACAATTTTCAGCTTGGTAGAGCTCTATAATGCGAAAAGTTTCTTCATTGGTCATTGTTACTGCCATTTTGTAGACACTAGTTACGATGCGAGAATATAAAATTTAAATCAGGTGCGTGCCATCACTTTGGGAGCTCGTAGCAAACTAAACGTGCGCCCAACGTGTGGACGCGGCGGCCAATACTCTGCCACAACCCTTTGATCTTTTGTAAAAAACCGACACCACACGGATCTCGCGCCAACTTGTGGGCCATCATTCCAATACATAACAAGTGACGCACAAACACCCGCTCTACACGATGGCCATCGTTATTGGCCAACAAATTCGCCAATATGTTGGCCAACGTGAAGAGCCGTCTTAATAAAAAGTGAAATTATTCTCATAATAGTGTTGGAACTAGCCCGCACTCTGCCAAGCAACGAGACTGTTTTCTTTCTTATAATGGCGTAGTAGTCATCTGTATGCGCTTTTTCAAGCATGTCTGATGCACTGCAAAATCAGGATAGTCCCAACAAGATCCCGAAACTATTGTTGTACTGGACACGTAAGGAATCAACAGTCGACAACAAGCTGCGTGTGTAGAAAACTTGACAGGAGGCTTTAAATAAGATTATCTTTACTTATTCACTACACCATTAAATAAAATTTAAATCCTTGTATAGTCAATACGCTCTCGATTTCTTATATTTACGCGAACACTACACATTGAATAAAACTATTTTTTTACGGATTTTAACGCGTTTAATTTACTATTTTAATTCCCGACGTTTCGACCGGATTTTATCGCGTTTAATTTACTATTTTAATTCCCGACGTTAAATCCTTGTATCTTCATCATGAAATCTTCATGCTGAAAATAGGGCACCCCAAGGAATGCCTCAAAGCACAGTCCTGAACCACCTGCATGCATCGACTTCCTACATGTCTTACCAGGTCGTTACTCCATCTAGTGGGGGACGCCCTATACTTCGATCACTTTCTTCCCCATCGGTTGTCGCTTCTTCGAGGTATATGGGCGCCCCATTGCCACTAATATCTTATTTCAGTCTTAATCCTCAAAGGAACATGTTAGATATTTCATTCTGATAATATAACAAACTAAGCGATTGCATAATTTAAGACTGCACGTAAAATTTTCGGATACAACCGTCAAAGCGTAGAAACACAGTAATAAATGAAAGCTTGTCAACCCTATAGAAGCCGCAACTAGCCAGCTCATCCTCACAAAGCATTGTCTTTAAGCTGTAGACAAGCCGACAAAAAGCAAAAACTTTTAAACTTAACCTACTGCCTCGAATGAACGCGTCTTTTTATAACGCTGACAAGAGATTATTTCTTTAGGTCTAGGTATTAGAATCAGCTGTTTTGATCCAATTACTGTTATGTTTTTTTCGAAGTACGGTAAAGATTCTAAATACTACGTAGATTTCACAATTTAAAACATACTACTTTGTGTAACGAATATTTCATGAAAATTATTTTATATAAGTGCTTCATGGTTAAAGAAACTTTATTTTCTCAAAAGAAATACATTATTTCACTTGATGAGAAACTTAAAACAAAAATGTTTAACAAGATTTTAAGGTCGATGAACACAAACATAAGTGATAAAATGATATACACAATAACAATTAAATCGAGGGTCCACTATACAATGCAACGCCTAATGTCGTTGCAAAGAAACTAGAAACAAAAAATCAAAAATAATGTGGGTTGATATTAATAACAATGCTATGCTGTACCATATGTGTAATAAATACTAATTGTGAGTCAACTCGGCAACAAGACGGAGCAACGATGGGGTGCGGTATGAAGGAGAGCGGTGTCCGGAGGCTTCGCTTGCGTACCGGTACGCCCGTTTAGCAGTGTCACGTACACGGAATCAGTTGCACGCGTTTGGTGTTTACCCAACAACACGATATTATTCGGTATTCTTTTGAAATATTGGGAAAAGAATGTATGACGCCTTAAGTAAAATTGAATTCTAATAACCATGTGATTGCTTTCCATCACGATTTTTAATTGAATTATATGTAAGGATGAGAATTCATTATATCATTAAATTTAACAAAAGGCAATTAAAAAACCCAATAATAAATGTCGTAAATATTTGTCGGTTGCACATCTGTAACGAGGCGGTTGAATAAACAGAAGCAACTTATAATTTTAACCTGTTTTATTTATTCTGTTCAAACCCCTACCCAATATTTTAAGCGGAATACCTGAGATACTGCTATATAGGTAAAATATAACAAAATTAGGTAGGTACCTACCAGCACAAGCCTTTGTTTCCATCACGACGAATCAGATAAAGCTGCGGAATGCAACTAGTTTTGTAAAGTAGTAATTAGTTTGTATTTTTGTATAGAAAAAAAAATTATTACGAGAAATACAGATAAAATATAATGTTATGATATTATTATCTAAGGAACTATTTTTGTGACAACCCTTGTATATTTTTAACGACTAGACGTCGAGACAGCCTTGTAGGTATTTTGCGGTATAACAAAGGAGTTGACCCACTATTAGTATTTATTACACATATGACTTTACACTATACCAGGGCCGGATTCAGATATAATTAAATTAATTTAACATTGTTGATTACATATTGTTTTAGTTTGTTTTTGAAAACCGTAAATTTAAAGAATATTTTTATATCTAAAGGTAATTTATTGTAAATATGTGCTCCCCCATATCTTAGGTTCTTTTGTCGTAATTTGTGCGTGGTTTTGGAAGATTAATGTTATTTATACTTCGAAGAGGTCGAAAGCCTAGATACTTTTTAGTTTTAAAACGTGAGTGTACAGTATTTGACATATTTTTTTTTTCATGAAAATGCATGTATTATAATGATATAATTGTTATCTTTATATTGTCATTAATTTTGTTTCTGTGTAAATTTTTTGTGTTGGTGTAAGGAAGTCGTAGTAAAAGAACTTTTACTATTTTATTTTGATTATTTGCAGATTAGCAAGCGATGTTTTGACTGCAGTACCCCAAACTTCAATTAAGTAGTCTAAGCGAGTTTTGACCAGTAAAAAATAGACCATGAATCGAACTTGACGTGAAATGCAATTAACCATTTTGTGACCCAATTAAGGATGAAAGCTTAGATCGTATTTTGTTTATGTGTACCTTCCAAGTCAAGCCGCTGTCAACTATTAGTCCAAGATATTTTTGCTCGACTATTTGTGTATTTTTTTATTCTTGGCTTTAAACATTATATCACTGGTTTTGGCTATATTTATGGTAAACAAGTTGTACTGAAACCAGTTACGCAAAGTATTAAGATTTTCACTGTGCTAGCGTGATAATATTATTAAGTGAGTGCCCAAAATAAAATATAAGCTAATTTTTCCATGCAGTGATATTTCACTGATATTGTTAACATAAATCAAGAATAATAGAGGTCCGAGCATTGATCCCTGGGGTACACCACAAGATTTGGTCTGAGAAGAACTCTGATTATTAACGGTTTTGACAATTTGAGATTGATTATTGAGATATGCTTTGAAAAACTTTGAATACATTGCTAGTGATTATAATATTAAACCATTAATTCCATTCTATATAACGCAACAAAAAACAACAAAAACAAAATTTAAAAAATACAAAAATCAAAAGGAAGAATAATAAATAAAAGATGGGAATAAGAAACAGCAAGTACAATAGCAAGCAATATTTTGAGATATTCGTGCTGTTTTTTGATGAAACTGTAAAAGCTTTTTGGCTTTTACAGTTTCATCTGACACAGGGCTCGCAGCCTTACAGGCCGTATAAAATATACATGTATATACCGTTAACTTTACCGTTACAGCCTATTAAAATCCTCTGCTGAACATAGGCCTCCCACATAGATTGCCTCATAGGGGGATATTTCCCATAGTTGCCACGCTTGGCAAGCTGGTTGGCAACCACAGTTTTTAATTTTTAGTCGTTATTAGGAAGACGCTGTTGCCCATCTCCTGATTTGGTTCCCTCTGTCGCTTCTTACGACACCCACGGGATGATATGCTGTAGTGGATATTCTTACACCGGCACTACACGGTCGTGTGTGTGTTATCATGATTTTAAGTATTTTATAAATTTATGCAATAATATAATCTACCGAATTAAATTTAATGAAAACCGTTTGAATTTGGTAGAGCTACGCTGCACCTATATTATGTCTGCAGCACGAATGGGTCGCCTTGGCCGGGGAAGGATCACGCTCTTACATAGTGTGAAATAGTAGTTTAATGTTGCTGCATTTAGTATTTTGAGTGAAGAGACAATTTTTACTGGTAACGAAGCATTATATTTTAGTCCTCAGGGGGGACAACGCATGTACATTATGATTCTTATTCAAAGATAGATATAGGTGTCTGTGGCCACAGCAACTACTTATTGTCAGGTGGACTGTGTGCTCGTTTGTCATAGTTATTCAATATAAAAATAATAATTCTTACACTCTACACACCACACACACACACGCAGCACGCCCACATGTCAACATTTTTTCAAACCCGTTACAACAACTTATAACAAGTAGCAAGTATTAATAAAATAAAATGAATAGCAGAAACTAGACTTGACCACCTTACCCACTGAACCGAATATGTACAAGTATATACGGTTCGCTGCATTAACAGCATCCCGGCGGACTCCCGGGGTTACAGCTCTTCGAAGTAACGAACTGAAGCGACCCCATTTCGTGTCACCCTCTCAACGCATTCAACGACTTTTGAAATGTTTGTTTTGGGATATTTAAATATCACTTCGAGGTTAATGTTAACTTACTTTATTTTAACAAAAATATAGGTAAAATTCACGCGATATAATTATTTATTTATTTATTTAACAATTTACGTACACACAAAGTAATGTTACAATGAAAAATAAAAGGATATTTTGTATAATTAGTAGTGTCCGATCGTAGTTTCGGTGCTAAGACATAGTATATAGAAAAATTAAAGCCCCGACTTTGGAATATGAAATTATTTTACTTCTTTTTTTTTTGAAGTCGGCTTTTACTTTTTACTAAACGATTATTTTTTTATCACTTTCAGTGGACTAAGGCACATCACAATCTTAATTTCATCTAAATTTTTAACAGTTAAATTAAAAATTTATTCCCTATATTGCCACCTTCGGGGGTGGAAATTTTTCCCCAAATTTATATGGGACAACTCCTAAGATATACCCTATTCTATAAAACAATAAGCATCAAAATCCGTTCACAAATGACTAAGGTGTCGCGTAACATACACAAAAAAAGAAGAAAAAGAAAAAAAACATGTATTTGAATTATAAGTCACCTCCTTTTCTTAGAGTCGACTATAATTCTTATATTTATTATCCTATAAGTAATAACCTAAATAGGAAGTATAATATTTAGTAATAACTATTAAGGTAATTTTTTTCTAATAATTATACCACGTTTTTTTCATACATTGTCATCGTATTCTGAGCTACTCGCATAGACTTAGAATATACGAGTACTAGCGTAGTATATTCTAAGTCTATGGCTACTCGTATGTTAAAAATTTCAAGTCATGGGGAAGTTACTTTAAAATCAATTACGAAATTGGACCCAAACAGACACACAAAAACGGGTTAATAAAAACGTGGCAATAATAATGAAATAGCTCCTTATAGCTGACCGTTGCATAACTTGAAATATAATTAGGATATAAAAACGAAGTAGAAGCGAGCTTGCTTGTATTACGTATCTACTTAGTTTACCGTGTCGCAAACACAGGTCGTTGTCTGAGACGTAACTCCCTGGGGCTTTTAACTAGATTATCTAGATATATAGGACGTAAATAAACGACAAAAACAGTAGGTATCTTACAACTAATAGGGGCTTTCGCTGTGTCTTAAAAGGACTTGTATGTTGAAAGCTAAGTTTATTATTTACAAGAGATCGAGTTTGTCAATTATTTGTTTCGCAAACATTACTTTTTTTTACACTGAGACCCTTTTTACTGGTAACGAAGTATTATTCTGTAGCCTTCAAGGATAACATCGCATTTGTGTTTTAATTCTAAGTCAAGGATATATGTAGGTATCTCTCGGGTACAGTATCCAATTTACCATCAGGTGGAGTGTAATTATATGTAACCGTGTAGTAGCGGTGTAAGAATATCCATTACCCCATATCGACGCGTGGGTGTCCTAAGAGGCGACAGAGAAACTGAAACAGGAGACGGGCAGCAAAACCTTCCTAATAAAAACTTAAAATTTAAAAAAAACTGTGGTTACTAAGCCGCTTGGCAAACGTGGCAACTATGGCAAAATCTCCCAATGAGGCAATCTATGAGGAGGCCTATGTACAGCAGAGGACTTTTCTAGGTTGTAATGGATGGAATGTATGGACATACATCATCATTATTTTTTATAGGATAGGGTGACAAACGAGCACACAGTCCACCTGATGGTAAGTGGTTGCTGTGGCCCATAGACAACTACATCTATCCTCAATAAAGAATCAAAATGCAGATGCGTTGTCACCCTTGAGGAATAAGATGGAATGCCTCTTTTCCAGTAAAAGGATCTCCGGTTCTCTATACTCACCATACGAAACACAGCAGTATTAAGCTGCTATTTTACGCTGGTATCCTGTGAGCGTGGTCCTTCCCCGGTCGAGCCGACCCATTCGTGTTACAACTATACTACTAATATAGCTGCAGCATGGCTCTCCCACGTATAAAGACAAGTCCCGATTCACTCACTCACTCACTGTAATCACTCACTAACACATCAACGCCTAGCCCAAACAATTGGACCTAGAAAGCTGAAATTTCGCACAGAAAGCTGAGGTTTCCCATTTATAATGTAGGTATAATGTACGAAATTCCCACTGGATAGGAAATAAAGAGGATTTTTTTTTTTGCTTTAAAGTTACCTTATTTCCGTAGTTTATTATTACATAAAAACACTATCTCAAAACGCTGTACTTAGGAATACTGTTCTGTGACTTGCACTCAAGTATACACACTTGAGAGTTGAGTTTCGTTTATTAATCAGTGTGGCACTCAGCTGATATCGTAAACCTAAACCGCATCTTGAGATATGTTTATTAATAAGATCATAACCTCAAGATTGTACTCAAGTGCGTGTACTTGAGCTGAGTAACGTTTATTAATACGGGCCTAAGTTACCGCAACCGCTGCAAACATGGCCATATGAAGGTTTAACGGCTATTCAAAAGAGATTTTTAAGTTACAAGCTAATATTGCAAATTTTAACACGATGCCTATGCTTAACATTAAGATTAATAGATTTTTAAAAATTATATGACCCAATTATAAAAATATTAATGTTTATAAAAATATTACTATAAATGTAGACATGTAAAATTTTGAATACTAGAATCAGAAAATTTATTATTGCAAAGTTGTTTTGCTTTGTATGGCAAATTACAGCATATCTAACAATGATCAGTCACATTTTTGGTGGAACAAAAGTGAGCTGCTGAAAATTTTAAATTAAAAGGAGGTTCTAAAAGTGTTTCAATGTTGAAGAGTCACTTCTTAGAGGAAAAAATAAAGGTTAGTAACGAAGTGAAGCAATTTGAAGTAGACCATAACTGGCTTATGTTGCGTAGTCATCATATATCCATTAACAGTCTATAATTAAATTGTTTATACCCATTATGCGACAAAAGGAAACGTTACAATTTCTACCCTACTTTCAGGTAGGTAGGCCTTTTATACGTGGAATAGTAGAGTGGTAGAGCCACGCTGCAGCTATATTATGGTTGTAGCACGAATAGTGTTCCGTCCGTTCGTCCTACATCCATAATATAGCTGCAGCGTGGCTCTACCATTACAGCCTATTAAAGTCCACTGGTGAACATAGACCTCCCCTATAGATTGCCCCATAGGAGGATATTTGTCATAGTTGCCGCGCTTAGCGCTTGCCAACTGCTTGGGTTGGCAACTGCAGTTTTAGTCGTTATTAGGAAGACGCTGCTGCCCATCTCCTGATTTGGTTCCTCTGTCGCCTCTTACGACACCCACGGGATGATATGCTGTAGTGGATATTCTTACACCCCACAATACGGTAACACAGCATTACAGCGTGGCTCTACAACGTATAAAATTGATTGTAATTTTATAGTCTTGTTAATAATAATTTCCAAAAGTATTCAAAAGTTTTCATCGTATTGGAAACTGGTTAAGAAGGGGAACGTCTTTTTAGCCGTATTATAGCTGCAGCACAGTTAGGTCAAGTAGTAAGAAGGACCACGGTCTTAGAGAATATCAGCGTAAATAAATATAGCAGCATAATCTGCTGTGTTTCGTATGGTGAGTGTAAAGAACCAGAAATGAAGTCGTATCAAACGATTCATCTGGTTATATGCGATATATGAAATTGTAAAATATCATCCCGCGGAAATGTTCCCGACGCAGATCCATTTTTTAATGGGACACAATATCTTAATTAATCTCCTAAAAATGTAGAACGATCGAATATTTACTTGTGAATAATCGTACTTTTAAAATAAATTATAACTGGCCAGTGCTTTAAACAAAAAAAAAGCATAACTTTCTACATGGCCTTCTTATTACGAAAAGTATGTCTTGAAACACACTTATATTATAGTTAGCAAACGACGCGAGGGTAAAGAAAACGTAACGTAAATTAGGTCAAATTTAGGCCCCTTTTATAGTAGCCCTTTTATTCAATTTTATTTCTACATACATATTTATTTTACGTACCTAATTTTCTTTATTTATACATAAGGGTTAGGTTAGGTATCGTGACGGTTCCGTGGCGCACTGGCTTAGCAAGGGCCGCGGGTTCGAATCCGCACGGAATAATTATTTGTATGGCCCAGAAATAATTGTTCCGGGTCTGGATGTTCATCCTTGTGAAATTTAACTTCAAATTGCCCCACGATACAGGAGAAAATCCTAGAGTGGAGGTAACGTATTTTTAAAAGAAGAAAAAATACATAAGGGTTAAGTATAATAAAGGTAATACAAAATCAAAAAGAAGTATGAGGGTAATAGGAATTTTGGGTTGTAAATAAATGATGCCGATATGGCAATGGATGCAATACTGGTACGTATTAGTACCTACTTAGTAAAAGTAGGTAACTATTTAGATAAGTACCTTTTATCTAATCATAATACCTACATAGGTACCTATTGTGATTAGTAATACTGGGTATATTAATACCTACTTAGATACTTTTTACCGAATTACTATACCTACTAAGATATTGTGGTTAGGTATTAGAATTATTTTTAACTATATACTATACTACTAATATTGATTTAGCTTTTTATAGTGTAAATTATATTTGTCGAAATGTTAATTATGGATTCGAATCTTACATGCTAATGGTGCTTCATTTTTTTATTTGCATTTACTTACATATTGGACGAGGTATTTACTATGGATAATTTAATTTAAAATTTACTTGAATAGTAGATATTATTATTTTATTTATTTTAATAGCTACAGCATTTACAGGATATGTTTTACCTTGAGGTCAAATATAATTTTGAGGTCCAACAGTTATTACTAATCTTTTATCTGCTATTCCTTATTTAGGAACAATATTAGTAAATTGAATTTGATATAATAGAATAGTTGAATATAATAGAATAGAATAGAGTAGAGTAGGATAGAAAGAATAGAACAGAACAGAATAGAATTATTTTATTCTATATTATAAATAAGTCTTATTGAAAATAATTTTTTACTTCAGAAAAAAACCTCTGTCCTCGGAAGAACTAGCAAGAACCCCAGCGGGACTTTTTTCCACAGTAATACAAATAAATATAAAATAGGTTTTACATTTATTTACAACATTTATATAAGAAACAGCTTGGAAGCGATCACCTCATTCCCAGGGTTTATTATCAACCATTTAAATTATATTATTATTTTTTATAAAATTTCGTTTGATAAAATAATTGTAACCTTGTTATAGAGAGACTACATTTTCTAGGACTTTGAGGTAGTCTTGTCGCTGCTCGGTCATTTTAAATATAACAGGTAACTACTTCGCTCTATTTATATTATTTCAGTTGCATTATTTATATTAGTTCTACTAGCTCTATTCGGTCATATCATATTCGGTATGGAATGGTTATCTCAGTCAGTCTGTCCTAGCGGGTCGATATCTGCTCGAGTCGTAATGTTGCTTGATAACAAATATTACTAAGTAAAATTTTTATTTATTAGATTTATTATTTTTAAGCTATTTTCTAGTAAATAGCATAAAAATAATATTATACTATTCTTAATCATCGGTCAATGGTAGTATTATAGACTTTCGAAGGCCCTTGTCTGCATGACATACTCATTGACTCTCTCGCTCACTCGCTCTCGTACGTCCTCGTTCGCACGCACGGTCCGGCAGATCTGGCGTATTGTGAGTGTAGATGTACGGAGAGAGCTAATAAACCGATTAACAATCAGCGTTCGGAAACGTTTCTTCAGTACAGTGCTAAGATACATTTCCTAATCATTCATCGGTCGCGAACTAAACAAGACTAGTGGTAATAGCGTACACATTGCCCCATGAATGAATTACTGACTCAGTGGAGTCAAGTAACTGATATCACTAGCTTGAGTTTGTTCCTGGTGTTTGCAGAGTGTTTATTTTTTTATTAAACTTTTGTTTTTGTGAACAAGTACCACGCTCACACAGAATACCAACGTGAAATAGCAGCTTAATGATGATGTGTTTGGTATGGAGAGTGTAGAGAACCAGAGACCCTTTGTGACTAGAAACGACGCATTCCATATTTCTTTTTAGGAGTGACAACGTATCTGCAATTTGATGACACCTTTATTCTATAAAAATGTTTATTAGAATAGAATAGAACATTTTTTATTCAATATAGATCACATGTATGTAATTCTTATTGAAAGTCATTGTAAACCAAGGTGTAAACACAGCTGTTATTATTAAATTTAATAAAGAAGCACAACTGTATCTTGTTACTTACACCACTCCAGTCCAACACCGCTACCGCCAGTTCGTCTTCCGGAACCTTTGGTCCAGTAATTATCTATCTATACCATTGAGTTATATGTACTACGTACTAGAAGCTATTCCAAACAAAAAATGTGCGCTACTCTATGTCTTCGCGCATGCGCAGTAGATAGTAAAATATTACCATATTATTACCTATTTATTCACTTGAACAACAAAAATTTTACTTACTTGACTACTGAATTGTTATTTACGTAAGGTTTAAACTTTAATTTGAAATCTCGTATTATTATCGCCGCTCCACACTGCATGAATATTGAAGCCACAGTAAATGACTCTAAAGTAAGGTGTACGGATTGCAGTACAGTTCAGTTGAACATAGTGAATGTTCGGAATGCGAAATCTAGTGCGTAGTACATATATATGAATAACAATGATCTATAGAAATAAATAAAATTGAAGTGTCTGTTTGTAATGTCACAATAACAGCTTTTTACTAAATGCATATGAAAGTATATCACAATCAGTACCCGCGCGTTGTACGATAGCAGTGTCTATCAGCTGGTTCGTGACATTTTAATCTAAATGTATAGTTAAACTTTACGTAATTTGACAATTTTGGTATATAATATAGTGCTCATTATAAAGAAGTGATAAGTGTTTGGATCGTCGAAATCGGTGCAGGGGTTCGTGAGTAATAGCATTTTCTATTTACAAAACATCGGTTAAATCAAAAACTCCCTGACCTAGGGCAACCCGCGATCGCCCCACATCTACGTCACACCACATTCAATTGCATGTAAGCGCCTGTTAAATAAACTATAGCAAGTCACCGTATTAACTTTTTGCTAACTTTACCACACCTGTTACGCAAAAATGAGTACAAAAACTTTAAGAACCAAAAAATGTGGCGCGTGCTCTGAAGAACTTAACACGCAAGAGCAGCTTAAATGTATTACATGCAGTCTTAAATACCATTACGATTGTATAAACACCAGCAGTAAAAAATATAAAGAACTTTCTGCTGATTTTAAAATAATTGGTTTGCCCGACTTGCCGAGCAAAGCAACCAAAATGTGATAATTCTGACACGCCTGTTCGCAGCTCTGGAATATTACCTCAAGACACGAGCAGTAACATCACATTAAGACGCACACAACCTACGCACTTAACTCAAAGTCAGGAATCTCTCACTCTTGAGAGTATAAAGCACATAATTCATGATGAGATGAATGCATTTGTAAACAAAATTGAAAGCAATATCAGCAAAATTATAGAAAATAAAATGAAGGGACTAACCATGGAAATCACTGATCTAAAGGAATCTGTTCTTTTCATTACTAACCAATACGAAGATTTAAAAAAGGATATGCAAGTAAAATTTAAAGATGTAAAACAACTAAAATTAGAAAATGATTGCCTTAAATCAACAGTAAAAGACCTCAAAAGTCGCTTAAGCATAATGGAGCAGCATTCAAGAATGAGCAACCTAGAGATACAATGTGTTCCGGAACATAAGGCAGAAAATATACCTAATATTATTACACAAATAGGGAAGATTACTGGCACTAAAATATCCGATGCTGAAATCCATAAATGTACAAGAATCGCCAAGATTAATCCAGAAAATGCACGACCGCGGTCTATTATTGTGAAGTTTGCTTGTCCAAGGATTCGTGATACATTCTTGGCCGGAGTAATAAATTTCAATAAAAGAAACACCAATGAAAAACTAAATACAAGCCACATTGGGATAGGTGGCGACAAAAAACCTATATTTGTTGTCGAGCATTTGACCCCGGAGCTGAAAAAAATCCACGCACTTGCCAGAGCGACAGCAAAGAAATTAAAATATAAATTTGTCTGGATTAAAAATGGTCGTGTCTTTTTAAGAAAAACCGATAATTCCGAGCATATTGTCGTGCGTAACATCGAGCAGCTGAAGATCTACAATAATAAAGTACTTATTTGTCTAGTCTCTTATCTAAAATCTGTTAGAATACGATACACTAAATATATATTACCAAAATGTAAGAGGGATTCGTAGGCGCGTGATGTAAAACTAAACATACTATGTAATGATTTCGACATCTTAATTTTTACAGAAACTTGGCTTAATGACGGCGTGTTCGATAGTGAGTTTATTGATGATCGCTATACGGTATACAGGAGAGACAGGGAGCAATTAGACTCAAAAAGAATCAAAAATGGGTGGGGTGTAATGATAGCCGTTAAAAATACCTTAAATTCAAGCCGTTGTCTGCATTGGGAGAGTAACTGCGAAGATTTGTGGATTACGGTTGATGTAATTGTAGATGGTAAGCCAAGTAACGTTGCAATCTGTGTAGTATACTTCACTCCGATGAATAGCAATGCTAAGTGAATTCTTAGAAAATGCGTCCAAAGCTATTAATACAAATGAATACGTCATGCTTACGGGTGATTTTATTAGTAGTATTTCTTGGTCGAAAGTATCGGAATTAAATTGTCACACCCTTTAGTAGTTCTAACTTAGCGTCTAGTTTTGTAGATTTTATCGAGGAACACAATTTAAAACAATTCAATTCAATATTTAACGCAAATGGCAGGTTGCTTGATTTGGTTCTTTCAAATCATTCTCATGTGACAGTTAGTCAAAACTTCAATCCAATCAGCATAATTGATAATCATCATCCGTCACTTAACCTAAAGCTAGATTTCTTGAAGATTAATACGATCAATGCACAACTCAATGAAAGGTACAACTTCTTTAGAGCAGATTATGAGGCCATTAATAATGAATTAGATGGTACAAATTGGTCAGAACTTTTACTAAATTGTGATTCAGTTAACTCAATGCTTAATGAATTTTATCATAAATTAAAATCAATAATTGAAAAACATGTGCCAAAGACTAAGCCTAAAAGTACAAAGTTTCCTTTATGGTATAGTAATAAATTAATTTATATGTTAAAATTAAAATAAATATCGATTAAAAGTAAAATTTACAATAACCCTCTAGACATACTCAAATTTAAATCACTAAGGATTAGCTGTACTAAATTAATTAAAGCAAGTTATAATAATTATATCGAATGCGTGGAAAGTAACCTACAAAAAAATCCTAAATATTTTTGGACACACTTAAAAAACGTAAAAAAACCATCAAACACGTACCCAGCCAGAATGGTACTTAACAATAAAGTTGCTACTGATGGCCCATCAGTGTGCAATCTCTTTGCTGAATCATTTGCTTCCGTATACGAGAGGAGAGACCTATCCTGCAGGAACATTCCCCTACAAACATTTACCGTAAACAATCTCTGCTTAATAAACATCAATGTTAAGGAAGTAATAAAAAAAATAAAAAGACTTGACGCAAATAAAGGTGCTGGACCCGACGATCTTCCTCCATTGTTTATTAAGAAGTGTGCTAAATCGTTGTCTCTGCCTATCTGTTATATCTTTAATAGATCCCTCAGTACCGGGGTCTTCCCAGATATATGGAAAGTTGCAAGAATAGTGCCTGTGTACAAAAAAGGGAATCGAGATAATATTGCCAACTACAGACCCATATCAATATTATCAGTTATCTCTAAGATCTTTGAGTCCTTGCTTTCGCCTATATTGTCACGCCATGTACGCCACGCTATCTCAGACACCCAACACGGATTTATGACATCTCGATCTACTGTCACAAACCTTTCATGTTTTTTGAATTTTATAACACCCTACGTCGACTCACGTCTTCAAGTAGATGCTATCTACACCGATTTCTCCAAAGCCTTCGACAGGGTGAATCACCAGTTGTTAATAGCGAAACTATCATCTTTCGGAATCGGAGGGCCATTACTTTCGTGGTTTGCTTCATATTTAAAAGACAGATCTTCATACGTAGTGATCAGAGGCTACTTTTCTCAGAAATATGGGTGCACCTCGGGAGTACCACAGGGATCCGTGTTGGGGCCCATATTATTTAATATTTTCGTAAATGATGTAACTAATTGTGTACATAATTCAAAATGTTTCATCTTTGCCGACGATCTGAAACTCGCAAAAGCAATTCTTAACGATCATGATGCACAATCTCTACAAGAAGATGTCGATAGAATTGCTCGTTGGAGCGAGTTAAATGGCATGGATCTCAACGCTTCAAAATGTTCCTATATCAACTTTACGCGTAAGCATACTGCATTGAAACACAATACACGTTGAACAATAATCCACTTCAGAAGCTTGAATTCATCCGAGACTTAGGAATTACAATTGATGCTAAATTAAGATTTAATATTCACATTGAAAATATTTGTAAATCGGCACGCAAAATGCTAGGGTTTTTATACAGGAATTCAAAATGTTTTAAAAATTTCAAAACAAAAAAACTTCTTTACACTTCCTTAATTCGAAGTAAATTAGAGTACGGCACAATCATATGGAGCCCTAATTATCAAATACACAAAGATCATATAGAGAGCATTCAAAGACGATTCACTCAATATTGTTCTAGTGGTAATCATATGGAATCCTATTCCACTCGTCTCTTAAAACTAAAGTTAAACTCACTATCGGACAGACGTAAACTACATGATTTAGTTTTTTTGTACAAGCTTATAAATGGGTCTATAGATTCTGCAGAATTACTATCACAAATATTGCTCAAAGTTCCCTGCCGTATACCGCGTTTTCGATTCCTTACTCAAACACAAACTGTATAAAACTAATCTTGGTCATCACTCTCTTATACCGAGAATAAGCAGATTGTATAACGAATGTGTCCTTAAAGATAAGACTATTGACTTATTTAGCGATAGTATAAAATCTTTTAGAGCCAAATTGTCAATCTATTTAATAAATCATAGTAAAATTATACCATAACTTTATATAATTTTGATATAATGTTGTTATTTTCATATATTTTAATCATCATATATTTCGTATTGTTTTATTGTTTTTGTTTGTTTTATATTAGTATTTTACTCGTACTTTGTAACAATTATTAAGTTATCGTACAGTTATCGTCTTTTTTAAACATGCTGTAACTACCTTTAAATGGAAACATGTAAATCTTAGTTCCTAAGCCCATTGTCACATTTTTTTTTAAAACAACATGTTATTCCGTTGGTGGTTCTATCAATAAAATAAAAAAAAAAAAAAAATATACGGTACTTATAACATAACCACAATTTTTAAAATTGTTGTGTGTCTGTCTGTTTGTTCCGGCTAATCTCTGAAACGGCTGGACCGATTTCGACGGGACTTTCACTGGCAGATAGTTGGTGTTATAAGGAGTAACTTAGGCTACTTATATTTTAGAAAAAGGATTAGGGTTCCGTGCAACATAATTAAAACTCTAAATTACACGCGGGTGAAGTCGCGGGGAACAGCTAGTACGAAAATAAATCTATAGAAAAATCGTGTCTGTAATTCTTAGTTTCTGAAAAAACAAGTCAATAAGTAAATAAAGAATGCTGCAGCCAAATTAAAGATTTTATATATTTTGTACGTCTGTCTGTCTGTCTGTATATTCAAGATTCACGCAAAACTCCTAGATTTGTTTTGATATAGATATATTTATATATAGATTAATGTAAGAAGTTACCGTTACTTACCTTGTAGTGGCGGTGTAAGAATAACCACTATCCCATATCATCCGTGAGTGTCGTAAGAGGCGACAGAGGGAAACAAATCAGGAGATGGGCAGCAGCGTCTTCCTAATAACGACAAAAAATAAAAACTGCAGTTGCCTACTCGCTTACCAAGCGTGGCGATTATGGCAAATATCCCCCTATGCGGCAATCTATGGGGGAGGCCTATGTTCAGCAGTGAACTTAGGCTGTAACGGTAAGAAGCAAAAAATAGTTAGTGATCATCAAAATATGTAATTGATGCAATTATTTTAGGTTATGAGAGAGGCCTATGTTTGGCAGTGGATTATTAATGGATGTGATGATGATGATGATGAGGTAAGGTTAGAATGTTGTCCATGTAATCATAAGCCAATTTTAATGAAGAGATGTGGCAATTTTAGAAGATCACGGGGTGACAGTGATGACTTTGAGATCTGAATCTGAGATGTGGTCCTTCACTGCTAGCCGTATTAAGCTCATGGTCGCTCAGTGAGCTATGGAGAGGGCTATGTTCGGGGTTTCTCTGCGTGATAGACTTAAAAATGAGGATATCCGCAGTACTACCAGAGTAACTGATATAGCCCAACGTGTTAGTAAGCTGAACTCGAAGAAGAGCAGAAGTAGCTCGAGGAACCGACAACCGATGGGAAAGAAAGGTTCTATAGTGGCAGCCTTGTACCGATCGGCGAAGATTAGGGCGGATAAACAAATAGTAGATAGAAATATATGTATGTAAAAAACACAACACACAACTCGGTACTCGGTTGGCAACTCGGTAGTGCAGTGACTGAGCGTTTATGGTTAAACTAGCTATGCTCGCGATTTCATACGCACAAATTACATATGTCCATGTCATGGACATCTACGAATCCTAGCTGGTTCCTGGTTCTACCCAGGACAGAGGTTTTTTGCGAATCTGTGGTAAAAGTAAGAGAATAACTTTCAATAATAATTTCTTTATTCTATATTGAATTAAAAAAATCCCTTATATTAAATACTCTGCTATTCTAGTAATATGTACAAATGAAATTATATTGTTTATTAACCAAACATCATTATCATCATCAGTCCGTCAAAGTCACCGCTGGACGTAGACTTCTTTCGTTGTAGAGAGATTTTGACATATGGCAAGTAATAATAACGTCCTCAACGGAGACTAGCCATCGGCGCAGGACAGGATTATAGTGCCCGAGTGTATGCGCAAGCATATTAGTATATTATATTATTACGAGTATACACAAAGTTTTACAATGGTACACAACAGTATATGTGTACAAGCGACGCATTGTGTGCGCGTGGGGTGCATTTTAACAAGTCAATCGATTTTTTTTAATATCACGTTTTTAAAACGGACTTGAAGTACAAATCTTCTTCTTCTTCATATTCTTAAATTATCATCCGATTCCGAGCTATGTTCACAATTTCAGTCAAGTCAAATTCAAAGTCCCTAGCTTATCGCGAAGTGAGTTTAAAATCAATTACTAAATTCGACCCGAACAGACTTACACGAAAGCAAATTAATTAAAAAATTGGTAATAAAATTGACATATATTTTGATTTGTTAAATCATTTTACTGAAGAAAGCTCTAAATGTTAGCACAAATTTATATCAATATAAATAATCACAAAACACTTAATTGGTTTAGCCATTTCGGAGATTAGCGTGCACAAACGCACTGACAAACAGATAAAAAATCTGTTAACGATTTTATTATGTGTATGAATAGATTTGTTTTTAAAATGAAAGCCACACAATTAAGGCACTAAACAGCCTAAACAAACAAGGAAAAAACAAACAAAGAGGTACGTGTTAAGTAAATTAAATGTGTAAATGAAAGGAATTTATGGTTGTAATTAAATTTTCTTGAAGACTGCCGGCCGCGCCCTAGCTGGTTAAAGCTGAACTACCCCTTAAAGTTAATTAGTACACTCATAGTATTATTCTTTTATAGTTCCCGCATATCCATAAGCTGCTATTTTTCGCTGGTATTCTGTGAGAGCTTGGTCGTGGTGGTTAATTACACAAAACTACACGTTGATGCGTGCGAGCGTGAAGTATCTTACATATTTTAGTAGTTTTAGGATAAATAATACTATGGGAGGGGTCTATAGCCAGCATTGGAATAATACGGGCTGATTATAATGATGAAATATCGAACACAAAAGCGATATTCCTAAATAAATATTTTCTTTCAGAACGGAGTTCGCAAAAAGTAAAACAATAAATATTATATAGCCTTCGCCGACAATTCGTCAGCAACTGGCTCATGAAACTTATTAAGTAAACAGTTCAAGTTGGAATGAGGCCCGAACAAGAAAGAAATTCTATTAATATAATAACTGTAGATAGTACCCACTAGTGACGCGACTATGGCTTATCGATATACGTTGATATAATACATATGCTTATGGGATATATGTTGGATACTGTTTTACCCGTGATAACTCATATCATCAACTTTTCGCTGACGAGTGGTGCTTTCCCAACTCTCTGGCGTAAAGCCTTTATTATTCCCATTCCTAAATCCACCGATTGCAGCGCTATATCCAATTTCAGACCAATTTTTATTCTGCCTTTTCTCTTTAAGGTTCTGGAAGGTGTTGCTTATATACAGATTTCTTCTTTTGTTTTCTCAAAGAATATTCTTTCCCCTTATCATTCGGGTTTCCGCCTTGGTTATTCTACAACTACTGCTCTTCTCAAGGTGACGGAAGATATCCGAGAGGGGATGGAAAAATCAAAACTGACCGTTCTTATCTTAATTGAGTTTTCTAACGCATTTAATTCTGTTGATCTAGATATCTAGTTGGCTCTTCTTTTTCATTTGAATATCTCGTCTTCAGCTCAGGAATGGTTCTCATCATATCTTCGAGGGCGCCAACAGGCCGTGCGTACTGGACATATACTATCTGACTGGTGTGATGTGTCTACTGGCGTCCCTCAAGGCGGTATAATCTCTCCTCTTCTGTTTTCCATCTTTATCAATCTCATCACATTAAATCTCAAGTGCTCTTACTATCTGTATGCCGATGATCTGCAGTTATATGCGCAAGAGGAAACCTCAAATGTCTTTAATGATATCTCTTTATTAAATGATGACTTGAAATATATCTCCGAATGGTCCACTGTGTATGGCATAAACGTGAATCTGTCTAAGTGCTAAACGTTAATTATGTTTGTTTCTTAATTATGTTGTTGTATTAAAATTCTTCAAATATGTTTTATTTTTTGTGTATGTTTTAAGTCGGCACTAAAAATTGCATCAACAATTTCATTGGTGTCGGCTGGGACTGAATTCTGGTTGCTTGTTTACTATAAAATTTCCCTCCGATATGTAACGGTTCTTTACTAAATTTACCAATGCAGACAAGATTTCTTCTAGTTTTGAGAAATAAAACAAATATGAGCCAGCCATGCTACTTGACGTGCCTAGAAATAATTTGGCAAATGCGTGTGGGGAAATGTATAACATAAAATTTCTAGTTTGAAGCTCTGCGTTCATCTGTGAGTATAAGCAAGTGGTATATGGAATGCTTGTGATTTGGCGCCTTCTTGAAAAAGGCCTATGTCTAATAGTGGGCTAAAGAAAATGACCATAATATAGTTACTAATATAAAAAAAATAAAAGTAAAGTTACATAAATCATATCATAAATCTTTATTTGTAATATATAGCTTATACATGTACGCCTGGGATCGACCTTCTCCCATTTCTGAGGGGTATGGAAAAAATAGTCCGCCGCACTGCTCGGTGCGTGTTGATAGAATACACATGTCTTCGAAATATTTTTTCCTATTCCTTCACCATCGACTACGTGGTAAATCAGAGATAGAAAACTAATATTAACAATTTCATTGTAGCCAGCGGATATTACCCGAGCTTATTCCTTGAGCTACCACGGCTAATATGGCCTCCAGACCTAAGTTCAGCAATGGAGGTCAGATTCAACGGAGGCTAGCTATCAGCGCAGGACAGGATTTTAGAGCCCGCGTGTATGCGCAAACACAGGTGCACTCTCTATTGATCTCATGATCCGATAGGACAGCAATCCAACATGACCGGAGAGAGATCAGGTGGCTCCAACGACTTTTCGTGCTTTCCGTGGCACGGGGATGAAACGCCGCCAACTTTCTGACTCCGCCTCCAGGCTGCTACTGAGAATTTATTGACCAAAAAACTTAATAACTGACCTAGGTCAGTCACCACAGCTATTAATTATATAAGGTCGAGGAAAAAGTTTCTTCGTATTTTGTTTGTATAAAATTGAAGAAAAATCTCTTTTTTGTACTCTTTGTATCAGGCTGGTCTTAATAACAACACTGGTCTTAATAACAACATTATAGGACATTAAGAAAAAAAACTAAAAGTAAAAAATACTTTCCCGCCATTTTTCAATTGTTTTTCAGTCCGCCAAAATGGGTGAATCTAACGAAGAAATTCGATACATTCTGAAGTTTTATTACAAATAAGGGAAAAATGTGACTTAAGCCGCGAAAAAAAATTGTGTCGTTTATGGACCTAGTGCAGTGTCAGTAAGAGTAGCACAAAGTTGGTTCAAGCGTTTTCAGTCCGGGAATTTTGATGTCAAAGATGCAGCTCGCTCTGGTCGTCCTCATACGGATAAAGTCGATGCAATTTTTGAAAAATTGGAGCAAGATCGGCATATTAGTAGTTACGATATAGCCGAAAAATTGAGGTTTGACCACAAAACAGTTTTGACCCATTCAGTTACAGTTTTGCTCAATATTTGAGTACTGAAAAAACCTAATGAATCGTGTACTCATTTGCGATTCTCTATTGAAACGTAATGAAACCGAACCATTTTTGAAAAGATTGATCACTGGTGATGAAAAGTGGATCACCTACGACAAGAACGTGCCAAAAAGATCATGGTCAAAGGGTAGTCAAGCTCCACAGACTGTAGCGAAACACTGATTAACACGCAATAAGGTGATGCTGTGTGTATGGTGGGATTGGAAGGGCATCGTTTATTATGAGCTTTTACCGCCGGGAAAAACCATCGATTCGGATCTCTACTGCCTACAACTAATAAGACTCAAGCAATAAATTGAGAAAAAAACGGCCGGAATTGATCCACAGAAAAGGAGTGGTCATTCATCATGATAACGCCAGCCAGCCAACGACCACACACATTTGGCCACTCGGCAATAATTGAGAGAGCTTGGTTGGGAAGTGTTTGCATTCACCATATAGTCCTGACCTTGCAACCTCAGATTTTCACCTGTTTCTGTCTATTCAGAATTCTTTGGGTAGTGTTGGGTTAACATCAAGAGAGGAACTGTCAAAACTACTTGTCGCATTTTTTGATAAAAAATCCCAAGATTTCTACAGCAACGGGATTATGTCACTACCTACAAGATAGCAACAGCTTATCGAACAAAATGGCACATTTACATATATATTATAATTAAATGTAATTAAACTTTGAAAAAAATGTCTTGAATTTGTATATAAAATACGAAGAAACTTTTTTCCCGATCTTTTGTATTTATGTGTAATTAATATTTTGATATAATTATTTATTAATTTATTTCTTATAAATTAAAAGTTTTTATTCAAAATGTATCATCGATACAGTTTAACAAAAGGGATATCGACAAAGTGATTTCACATCCCTAAGCTAACGTAAAACAGAGTCATAATATTACGCCAAGTTTACGAGGGCCGCAGCGGGAGTGGTGTAGGGTGGGGAGGATGGTTATGAGATGGGAAAAGAGGGGAGGGAGTATAGCGAGAATTGTTCAGTCACATACCATTTTCGCGAGACTCCATTGCAGACTGTCTGAACTTTCTTCAAAAAGCTTTCAACCATGTTAATTTTACTTTTTGCTTTTGTCTATATTTTAGGCTGCAAGTGGCACCTGTGGCCAACCAATAATCATCGCCCTGGTATTTTTGTTTGTATTAAACCAATTGTAAAAAACCAATGTAATAAATCAAGGAAGGAAAGGGATACTTTTCTAATTTATTAGTTACAGTATTATTAACCGTGTAGGGGCGGTGTAATAATATACCCCAATAAATTACCCTATATTGTCCCGTGGGTGACGTAAGTGGCAACAAAGGGAATGAGGTAATGGAAACCAGGACATGGGCAGCACGTTACAATCCCGCCTACCAAGCGTGGCAACTATGCGCAGTAATAATAAAAATGAATAATGTCCTCCAGACCGAATTACGGTCACGGGTGCTCCGCTCCACCTTCGCCGCATATAGGCAGGGTTTTGGCAACGTTCGCAGTCCCATCAGCGCTGGCCATCCTTTTGCACCTCCCTTTCTTGGGTGAGGACCACTTTTACGAAATCTGCATGTCGAGAATAAGTGTGTATTTTCTGGACTGAGGAGAAATGTTTAAAAGTATCAAAAGTAAAAAGTAAAGGTTTTTGGATTAGGGATGAGACGGCTGTGGTGCAGGTTTAGTTGCATTGATATTTTAGATACATGGCAAGATTAAAAAGAGCCGTGGTGGTCGAATCCCGCACGCAGTAATCATCTACAAATAATTATTATGGATCTGGATGTTTGTCCTTGTGCAATTCATGTGTGGCGAACTGCAGACTTTATATGTATTTTTATTTCTCAGTCATTCAGCTCGGGAAAATATCGCGTTTCAATGCGAGGAAGATATCGCATTTAATTGTGCTATTTTCCTTCACCACCGAGCAAGTGGTAAATCAGCACTTGTAATTATTTAACAATTTCATTTATATATTAATGAATGAATGAAATTATTAAATGAATATTCAATAAATTAATAAATTTATTTATTCATGTTTATGCATTCCTCAGGTCCGTATTTTGTGGCATTCCAATTAATGCCACAAAATACGGACCTGAACTACTGAACATAGGTCAATGTTCAGCAGTTTACTTGTGATGGGCTGTAATGATGATGTTCATGGTCGAGGGGATTTGGTTGATATGACTATATTCTGGTGGTCACGAGACGTTCTTCGATCTTCCTTCCTTATGAGGATATTTTGTAGTTTTATTAAACTGTAATTATTCGATATAATCGTACAAGTTGAGTTTTGTTTGCTCGCGTACTATGAAATATATGGGGTCTTATCCTCATCACTACCACAACTCAAAAGTCAACCAATACGCCATTTCTTCACATTAAATGAAGGTTACTCTTGAATCAAGGTGATTTTTTTTTATAGGAGAGGGGGCAAACGAGCATGCGGCTCACCTGATGGTAAGTGACTACCGCCGCCCATAAACAACCGCAACACCAGGGGAATTGCAGATGCGTTGCCGGCCTTTTAGAAAGGAGTAGGCTCTTTTCTTGAAGGTCCCTAAGTCGTATCGGTCCGGAAAAATCGCTGGTGGTAATCGAATACAATGAAATTCTTCTTTATCGGCCCTTTATAGTCCACAGCTGTGCGTGGGCCTCTCCCTTTGTTAGGAGTGTTTACCCCTGACGTCCCGATTAGCAAGAGGATTTCCAATTGCAGTGCCGGAAGTGTCGCACCTTTGATGTTGCTGCCCGTCGCCTGTCAGGGTATTTTACATACATACATACATAAACACTCACGCCTGACACACCTCTCTCGTCTCCTTTACATACATATATCTACGCACACACGCTCGTCGGTTAAGGGCACTTCTAATCTCACCCATATTCAATATATCGCCAATTTGGTCAATAAACCTTCATCTAGGGCGTCACTTCCCGATTCTGCCGTTCACATCTGCAATATAGATTTTGCTTTGTCACTCTTCACTCGTTCATTCTTTCCACATGACCAAACCACCGAAGCATTCCTTTCTTAATCCTGATTGCAATATCAACTAGCAAACCTCATTTATAGGTTACCTCTGACGTAAACGAGATGGTTTGTACCTTTATGTATCGAAGTTAACAAGGTAATTACTAAAATCAGGCGTTATTTTGCGGAAATCCATTATATTAAAGATGTTAAAATACAAGCTAAGTTCCGCGTAACAAAATAAAATAATGTTTTACCTAATTTGAATTCAATTGCGTGCACCATCCCCGTCACCATTTATCCCAGCACCGCTACTCCCAACACCACCTTAGCGGTTTTAGCGGTCAACCACCGCAGAGCCCCCAACAGTTGTCGGTTCTTCGAGCTATATGGCCGGCCCATTGCCACTTCAGCTTACTAATCCTTTGGGCTATGTCAGTTACTCTGGTTCTACTGCGGATATCCTCATTTCTAAGTTTATCACGCAGAGAAACCCCGAGCATAGCCCTCTTATCTTAGCTATATATAATTATAATATATGTCCCAAAGTCGCTTCTTAATAATAACCACAGCAGGAAATGGCGTAATGGATCCATTTACCCCACCATCGCGCCACCAGAAGGTGAGGTTTTCATTATGACTAATGAGTTTCATTCTATTTTTAATATAGTCAAAAAATATGTTAGTTTTATATTACGGTAGATTTATAAGAAAGTAAGTTTAACAAGATTTTGCGCTTCGAAAAAGAATATCCAGCGGGGCAGATATAAGGGTCATTATGGTAATCCCGACGGTCCTAAAACTTTTCCGCACCATATTTTCTCTCATCCGTTTGAAAGCTAACAGCGTTTTCTTTTAAAAAGTAAAAGCTTAGGAATCGCTTAGTTAATTACAGGAAGATGTTATTCTTCATACTTTACTTTTAATGTCAATTCTTTTACCTTATCACTTGAAAGGTTTGGTCGGTTTATTTTATTTGATATTACCATATAGATTATATTATTTATGTACATTCATTTTATTTTATATTTTATTAAAGAATCACCAACGTTTGCATACATTATTAAAACTATAATTTACATACCTAAGTAGATAGGGTATTACTTTAAATGCTACAAACTATTATAGGTGATTACAACATGGACTGGAATAAACATCAAAAATAATACATACTTACCTACAGTGAACTAGAGACCTCTTTCGAGTCATCGTCCTCCTCGGGGTTTACATTACTAGGCGTTTGCGGTCCCCGCCCAGATCTACCCCAAAGGCCCCGTTTCTTGTAGAAGTACACCATTATCAAAGGGAGGGCCGTGACGAACACCTTGGCGACGTCCACCACTACAAGCGCAAGCATTATATGCTTACCTGGAGTAGTTAGCAGGAACATTAGTAATATTAATAGCATTCCAGTATTTTTTCAAATAAAAATATTGAAAGAAACGGAAACTACACTGAATGTGTTTTCATTAATTTCTATTGTAAAATTTTAGAGATGTTAAAAATTAATTAGCTCCTCTGCGTCTGGAGTCTACTTCACCTGAGGATGCTCGTTTAGAGGCGAAACATGTGTCGTATTATCGACGGTGGTGTCTTTCCTAATGCAGTGGTGTAGCGAGTAGTGGGCTGGGTTTAGTGGTGACGGCGATAGTGCACGCAATTGAGGGAATGCGGGAGGTGCTCTTCAAACTAGGTAAGGCACATCATTTTATTTTATTACGCGGATCTTAGGTAATTAATGTTTAATATTTTAATTATAATGGATTTCCGCAAAGTAATGCCTAATTCTATTAAATATTGTAATATTTTCACGTGCTAGTACGGTTGCCATACGCTATCTAAATGAAAGACATGTCTTCCTGTCCCACAATTATCCTCCCAACCTACCAAATGTTTTCTGTTTCAAATGTCGCTCGCACGTCACCACTTAAAACTTTGACCTAACAAAAATGTAGTGATTAACATACTCTTTGCCAAAAGAGGGGAACGGATTCACTGGTACAGTTGATTCTGTACAATCTCATATAACAACTCTAAATAATTAACCAGAAGTTTTCTTCCTTTTTTCGGTCCGATACGACTTAGGAGCCTTCAAAAAAAAGATCCTATTCCTTTTGAAAAGACTGCCAACGCAAGTGCGTTACAATTCCCCTGGTGTTGCAGTAGTTCATAGGCGTCGGTAGTCACTTAAAGTCAGGTGCAAGCTCCTTTGCCCCCTCTCCTATTAAAAAAATATACTCTCCTTTTTCATTTTCCCATATCGCAACCCTACGTGCAGGGAAGGCAAAGGCATAGTTTGTGCGTGGGGTACGCTGGAAGTTTTGCGTAACTAAAAGTAAAACAATTTAAAAAACCACAACTGGGGAACTTCTCAGATATGCGGGATTTCTTTCACCGCCGAGAACGTGGTAAATCGACACTTCAACTGTGCACATGGTTCCCCATTACCTATAGTGTTTGTGGGCAGAAAAGAGTATGCCGCAATCCTTCAACTACTACTCAGACATTTAGGTTTGCCCACGAAGTTATTATTCACCACTTCACCGGGTACGTAGAGTAAGGCAGCACGTAAAATTTACCATAACAGATTCATTTGTCCTCAAAGGACGTGTTGTGGTATTTAACACCTTTTGATGTAAATGTTACTTAAAACACTATTTATGCTCAAAATTTTATTGTTATAATGTTAACAAATGTTAGGTATGTTAGTATACGAGACCTTGCATGTACTGACTTAAATAAAAACTTTAAAGTAAAATGCCTACTCGTACATAATGTGATCGATGTAAACTGAACATCTTCCCGCACAGCAAGGGAGATAAACTAAAAATACATTAAAAAATGTAAAATGATTTGAGAAAAGATACGTATAAAAATTATTTTTCATCGCGTTTAAAAATGAGGGTTCGTAATGTAGGAGACGTTGCTCGGTGTTGAGTGTTGAACGCGTTCGGGAGCGCGGGTGAGGACGCACGCTCGGCGCTGGCGGCGACGGGTTGCGTTCTCGGGGCGGGCACTGCAGCGGCGCGCTGCACTCTCAGGGCGGCCACCTCAGCCACAGGAGCGGAGCTTAGACCTTCCGTAGTTATGTTATCGAGGTTAATAGTTGAAGTGATAGCCGTGTCTCCTCTTTGCCGTAGTCGTTTACAGGCAAGGCATATAGCTGCTATCACAGCCACTCCCACCAGGATGTAAATCGCGGCGTAATGATGTATGTCATGGAATGTTATGTTTTTAGCGATCACATTTTGGGACTTCAGGTTTTTGATGTTTTCGTTTAAGGTGGTTAGGTTGGCTTGGTCTTTTTCCAACTCTCCTGTTTCTGGGATAGAGTGCTTGATAATTTAGTCAATAGCAGCGATTTCAGGCGCATAAATTTCGGGTCCGGTTTTCAAATTCTTCACTTTTGATTGTGCAACCGGGTTCCAGCGTGATGACACTGGTGTCTCTCAGCTGTTCTACGGTAACTTGATCACCGCAAAAAAACTCTTACGTTGCATTTGTCGTATGTTGTATATAAGTAATTGTTCGCCTTATTTAATTGAATAAACATATTACTGCACTCGGCGATGTTTATTTGGTACTGATTTGTGTTATTATTCTTCAAACACAGATCTTCATCAGAATTTCATAATATAATTATCCGAGTTTATCTGTAAGTGTTGTATCAACCGCTCCGCCTCTCCTCTGACCTTGCTCTTTAAAAATTGCATTTTTTGAGCACTGGAATGGGAGCGATTGTTATGAATGCATTCCGTAAATAGATCTTTGAACGGAACCCATTGATGATAATTCCCGTTGAAGATAGGAATATCAAGCTTCGATGTAGATTTTTCTTGATGAGCTGTTGACCATATTTTCTTGTTGATCGCCTTCTTTATGTCACTAAAGCTTCTCTCATGGATGGAAAATTCTTGTTCGTATGCTACGTCAATACCCTCCAGCTCGCTATGGAGCTCCCAATGAAGAGAGTCGATAGCGTTCCATCTAACACTCAAGGTCTTCAGAGCATATTCTAATTCCCAGTTATCGATTAACAAATCCAAGTCAATGTTTGCTAACATTCGCTTAAAAGCTCTAAAGTTGCTACTTTGCTTACGCAACATCTGATCCAGCTTGCTTAATTATTACACTTTAAAATGAAATAAAGATTAAATTAAACGTTAGGATTTTTAAATAATTTTATAAATGTAATTATTTAAACACATAAATGTAAGTTATTTATATAATTTATTAGTTACTAAAGGCAAAATATAGGTTTTTTTTATTTGATGAGATGGCGCTGTTTTGATAATTAAAACGTATATCGTCAGCGGAGTTTCAAATTGTTATGCTAAGGTTAAAACTAATTTGAAACTATATTCACAAATATATAATATTTATTTGAAAAAACACCCGTCAAATTTCCTATTAACTAACATATAATCATATATAATAAAATTAACATCTAAAGTAAGAAAAATACTTAACCTTCTTTTTTAAGTTCCGTAATCGGATAAAAAGTAGCCTATAAGTTGCCCTGGGTTATGAACTACCTACATATAAAATTTTATGGAAATCAGTCCAGTAGTTTTTGCGTGAATCGGTAATACACAGACAGACAGACAGACAGACAGACAAAAATTCTAAAAACTACTAATTTGGCTTCAGTACCCTTTATTTAGTCCCCTGGACTTGTTTTTTCAAGAATATATTAGATTTACAGACACAACTTTTCTACAGATTTATTATATATGTATAGATGTATAGATAAGATATACTTTAATGTTATAATAACAGGTATGCGAATAGATAAGTTATTTAGCGTAAAAGCTTGAGAACTTCTTGTTTGAATTTATCTTTGGGCATGTAAAATATATCCAAGTTCGAGAATTTTTTATTATATATTGAGCAAATCCGAGTTAAGGGTGAGTTTCTTGCATAGTTGGAATTTCGAGCGTTGGGAGCGAATAATGGGGTGTGTCTTGTACGCTTCTTGGGTACGTTTACATTATTGCAGATAGTAAAACGGGGGAATCTAGGTAGCCATTAGCTATATTAAACAAAAACATCATATCTAAGACAGTACGTCTATTTTCTAAGGACGTTACTTTATGATTTTGGCAGCCTGTAACATAATCAGAATAAGTGTGAGTTCTATAATTCATATTCATAATGCATATTCTAAAACGCTTCGAACGTACGCATAGTAAAGACTTTTAATACAGTTTATGTCCGAAAAAGGTTTGCAAATACGTAGAACAAATCCTAGTTTTTTGTAAGCTTTTTGCACTATAGTATCTACGTGTTTTATCATTGACAGTTTTTTGTCAAGTGTAATGCCTATTATTTTATGCCATTTATGCCAAATATAATGCACTTCATCTACTTCTTCAACTGGGATGTTATTTATACTATATGTAAATTTTATAGGCTTATGTTTTCGTGTGAATGATATTTTTTGACATTTCAGTACATTTACAGTTATATTGTTAACAGAGTAATAATACGATAGTTTATTTAAAGTGTTTTGAAGGGTAAGGCAGTCTTGGATATTATTAATTTTATAAAAGATCTTTTTATCATCCGCATATAAAAAGTAGTTTGTGGAGTCAAAACAGGTGAATAT
Source organism: Parnassius orleans (assembly GCA_029286625.1). Taxonomy (NCBI): domain Eukaryota; kingdom Metazoa; phylum Arthropoda; class Insecta; order Lepidoptera; family Papilionidae; genus Parnassius; species Parnassius orleans. The sequence goes on from JAGSMP010000191.1 coordinate 454,780, forward strand.
GTCATATATATATATATATATATATATATATATATATATATGCATTGTATAAATATTTGTATATTATGTCGAAAGTACTGGACAGTCTGCTTGATAACATATTAGCGGAGCATGTACAACTAAATGATAACCAATTTGAATTTAGGCCCGGTTTGTCGACCGAACACGCTATTTTGTCCCTTAAACAGACTGTCCAATACTACACAGCCAGAAAAACGCCTGTATTCGCATGTTTTTGGATTTATCTAGGGCTTTGACCTTGTAAATTATGGTAAATTGTGGCAGAAGCTATATGATGAGACTAGTGTACCCAGGGAAATTATATCGTTATTCCAATACTGGTACGGGCACCAGAAAATTTTGTGAAATGGGATAGCTCTTATTCCGAAGTATATGGGTTACAATGTGGCGTGAAACAGGGTGGATTAAGCTCTCCAAGACTGTTCAACCTCTATGTAAATCAGCTGATGGGTCGACTCAACAGTGCCAACGTTGGCTGTTACGTTGATGATATTTGTGTAAATAATATCAGTTACGCTGATGATATGGTGCTGTTGAGTCCATCTATTAGCGGCATGAGACGACTTTGTCTATTTGTGAGGGCTACGCAGCGGCTCACGGACTTAAGTACAACACAAGTAAAAGTGAGTGGATTCTATTTAAGTCGGGTTCAATTAACTACACTGTACTTCCGGAAATTACATTGTATTTTCAACCCGCTTCAAAGGTTTCAACCTTTGAAGCGGGTTGCGAGTTTTAAATACCTGGGCCACTGGGTTACAGTTGATTTGAAAGACGATATGGACATGGAGAGGGAGCGTAGATCATTGGCGGTTCGTTGTAATATGCTGGCTCGCAGGTTTGCGCGTTGTAGTAGGCAGGTCAAAGTAACGCTTTTTAAAGCTTTCTGTCAATCGTTCTACTGTTGCAACCTGTGGGTGAGCTATACCAAGCGAGCAGCGATCTACGTGTCCAATACAACAATGCCTTAAGGGTACTGTTGGGGCTGCCATGGCGATGCAGCGCCTCAGGTATGTTTGCTGAGAGCCGTATTGACGGCTTAGCCGCGATAGTTAGGAGGCGGTGTGCCTCCACGCTGACCCGTTTGCGGAACAGCACCAACAGTATCCTTGGGGTATTCATTGATCGGTGGGACTTGCCACTTCTACAAGCATGGGTGCGGGTCCACACAGCAACATAAAAGTGTATATGTTGTTGTGGATCTATCTCACAACTGTTTGAATTTTTCTGTTGTTTTATAGATTTTTTAATGTATTTTTAATAACTCTAGTTATAATTTCAATTTGTTAAAACTCATATGGGCTCTGCCTGAAATAAATAAATAAATAAATAAATAAATAATAATGGACCTAGATGAGATCCCTGTGGAATTCCGGAGGGAATATTGATGAAGTTAGACCTATATGAACCAACTACTACGGCCTGAGATCTGTTCGAAAGATAGGATTTTACTCAACGTAACAAGTCTCCATGTATTCCCAATCTTTCTAATTTGGTGAGCAAGATAACGTGGTCCACGCGATCAAAGGCTTTTTCGAAGTCTGTATACAAAACGTCAACTTGACCCGCACGTTCCATATTATTAAGAACGAACTCAAAAACTCAGCAAGATTAGTAATAGACGAGCGCCGCATCAAGAAACCGTGCTGGGCGTGACTTATGCCTTTCGCTATTGTGCTGTAGATTAGGTCATAAACGATTTTTTCAAATATTTTGCTGAAAGTATTTAAAATGGAAATTGGCCTATAATTTTCCCACCTCCTGATTTGTTTCTCTCTGTCGCCTCTTACGGCACCCACGGGATGATATGGGGTAGTGGATATTCTTACACCGTCAATACACGGTCACGTACTGCAATCACATTTTATATGGTATTACTAAGCTACCAACTTATTATGGCAGCAGCACGAATGAATCGGCCTAACCCGGAGAGGACCAAACCAGGACTAGTTCTTTGCGCAAAAGGGTTGTCTGTAAAAAATCGCTACCAGGGCGTTAAAACCGTCTATTATACTTTCTACATAATTTATTTCATTTTGTTTTCGTTTTAATGTGCATTGGTCTCATCAATCAATCAATCAATACAATATTTTTATTATATTGATTGATTGATTGATTGACCACACTCATATACAATACCACCATCCCTTCAGTTGCGCAGACTTTCTTTATGTTAATAAGTACGATAGAGTACTTATTAAAATTAATAGAGCTAAGATGGTTAAAGTTAAAGTTATTCGAATTGTTTCATAGTCTACTCACATCATATAATGACAAAGTTTCTCATAATATGACAAAGTTTAATATATTCTACAAGTTAAAACTTCGAGAACGCAGGGGACTCAACGCTCACGTACGTTTTTGCGAACTAATATTATCGTACGTGATGAGATTTCATTCCGTTTGAAAGTAATGTAACATATTATGTACTCCCTTCAATATTTTGACATTAGAATAGAATAATTTTATTCAATACTAGCTGGTACCAGGCGCGTTGCTGCCGCAGAAGAAATAATTGTGGAAATATCGTTTTAAATTTTTAATGGTTATATTGTTTAATTAGGAATGATAGAACATTCATTGAGATTGGATGATATATGACTTTCAAATAAATTTTTTGGTATGATACGCGCGCCACCTTCATCATCATCATTCATCATTACAGCCCTTCACAAGTCCACTGCTGAACATAGGCCTCCCCAAGGAATGCCACAGCACGGTCCTGAGCCACCCGCATCCATCGACTTCCTGCATGTCTTACCAGGTTGTCACCCATCTAGTGGGGACGCCCTACACTTCGTCCGCCGGCATGAGGCCGCCACTCGAGAACCTTTTTCCCCATCGGTTGTCGGTTCTTCGAGCTATATGGCCGGCCCATTGCCACTTCAGCTTACTAATCTGTTGGGCTATGTCGGTCACTCTGGTTTTTTTTTTTTTTTTAATTTATTAATCACAAAAATATACAAAGAATAGGCTTACATAGCTATTCTCGCCAAACTTTTACGTTTGATGGCGAGACACGCTCGATTTTCAACATAATATCTTCTAAGTATACTACTAATTTACTTATAATATTGATTATACACATTTATTAAGTATTTTTACACTATAATTATACCCAATACAGGCACTAATTAAAACCATGATATACTTCTGTTATAAATAAACTGCTACTCCATTGATAATTCATCAAGAAACAACTGTTTAAGTTTTGATTTCAACACATTTTACTGAGTTGCGGACTCCTCTCAAAAGTTCAAATTTATTAAATATCTTAGGTATTAGAAATTTTGATAATCTTTCCCCATAATAATTATTCATTCTCGGTTTAACAAGCATTTTACATTTTACACTTCTTGTATCATATTTATTATTAACATATCTTTTATAATCGTTACTATAGTAGTAACGTATGCCTATTAAGTATTCGATTTTTTTGTCTACAGGCAGTATTTTACAAATTGGAAATAAGTTATTATAGTCCTGTCCACAATTATCTTTAACTTTTTTGGTCACTAGGTACTTAATCAGCCTTATTTGTAAATTTTAATATTTTTAGATAGGTGCAAAACGTCCGCCCATATACAATAAGTCCATAGCTAATCAGTGAGTCAGCAAGCGCATAATACACAATGCGTAACGTGTGCTTGTCTACAACTGCATTTAAATGATAAAACTTACATACCATGGATCTTAATTTATTACATATGTCATTAACGTGCGTTTTCCAGCTAAAACTTTGATCAATAGTTGCCTAAATATTTAAATGTATTGACATAATCTAATTTATCACACCTGCAGTCGATTTTATTAGCATGTAGGCATTCATATGAGTGGCCAATTATATGTATCTGTTCTTTACTAATGATTTTAACTTGTCGATTGTATGGTGAGTGTATATGCATGCACTTGGTTTTCGACATATTCAATATAATTCCATTATCGTGTGCCCACTTAGTTATACTTTCAAAATCTTCTTGTACATAGCTTTGTATCTCAGATATATCCTTGAAGCATAAACAATACACATATCATCGGTACATAAAAACGCGGCACTTGTTTACGACATTTGACACACTATTCACATGCATCACATATCCTAATGGACCAAATACTGATCCAGTCGGCACCCCCAGATCCACATACATATCCTCACCTGTCACACCAGCTATCATCGAACGCATTTTCCTATTACTCAGGTAGTTCCGAAACCATTTATTCGTAGGGCCTCGTATTCCACATTCATCCATCGCCTGTAGCAGAATGTCATGATCCAAGGTGTCAAACGCCTTTTGTAATCTATAAAAGTGTTATAATTTGTTTACCAGCATCCAAAGACTCGTTTATGTAATCGGCAAATTCCGTTAGTGCTGAAACTGTACTGCGCCCCGGCGGAAACCGTGCTGAGCGTCTGACAAAATATTATGACATTCCACGAATTTAGAAATTTGGCTTACAATAATTTTTCAAAAATTTTATCAATAATAGATAATATGGCTATAGGTCTATAATTAACATATTCTAAGTGGTTTCTGACTTATATATAGGGCGTATGATAGCATGTTTTAACTGATCGGGATAAATACTTTTCAACATACACATATTCATAAAATTTGCTATAACAGGACTTAATTCTTTCCGTATATATTTGATGTCTTTTATCCTAATTCCATCTAATCCGGGGGCTATTTCACATGATAAATTATTAATAACCTTTTCTACATCTAAAGAGCACACCATCATATATCTAAAACTCACCACACTCGGATTCACATATTGTCTTCTATTTAAAAATTTAATTTTACATTTATGCTTTATTCCCTTAATTTCTTCAGTAAATGTTTTAGAAAAATTTGTACATATTTGTATCATATTTTCTGTCTTACCTAAATGCCGCAATATTACATCATCCAGACCTACTTTATTTCGCCCCAGCCACTGGTTTATTTTTGCCCATATTTTCTTAAAGTCCCCATTACATTTTTTTATTTCCATCTGTCTATATTTATTTTTAGCCTTACTTATAATTTTATTTACTTTATTTCTAAATTTTGTATATTCTAATCGCTTATTCATATTTTTTGGTTCACATTTCCAGACTCTAAACAAATAGTCTCGTCTTAATATCATTTTATATAAATATCTATCTATCCATGGTTGTCTTATTAAACTTTTATTACAAGTTGTTACTACAGCTGTACTTTCCCTATATATCCTATCAAACACAGTACATAATGTTTGAAATAACACAAGTGGACATGTTATATCCGATAATTGCGCCCAGTTATACGAGTCTAGCCTTTGTTTTATAAAATTTTCATTAAGTAATTTCCGCACACTATAGTCCCTACTAGTTTGAGCCGTTATATTGCAGTTATCACTTAAATTTACCACTATTCCAATCGCGTGGTGATCGGACATTTTCGTCTCGAGCACGAACGATAACGGCTCACACTCGTTCCGTCCCGCACGCAGCCACAGGTGATCTAAGCACGATGTCTCGTTCCGTCCATCCACAACCGCCTCACGTGTTATCTCTGTACTCGGTATGCAACACAATAGGCCGTAGGCACACAGGGTGTTTTTGTACTTCGTTGTTGTTGGATTAATTTTATCGTTTAGAATATCTATATTTGTGTCACCAATCAATATTACATTATCAGATGTTGGAATAGATTTTAACGTGGTCTCCAATTGATGTATGAAGAATAATTTATTTTTTGTGGTGGTCTATACATGGCGATAATATGAGTTGTCTTGTTTCCTATTGTTAGCTGTCCGTAGCATTTCTAAGGCCTCTGTAGGAACTCTCCGAGCATCGAAGCTAAGTTTATCACGGGCATAGATTAATATCCCTCCCCCTCTGGTAGTTTCTCTTGATGTTATAAAGGAGTTAAATCCTGTTATTTGATATAACGATAGCTCTTCTTTTCTAATATTTACTTCGCTTAATATTAATATATCTGTCCTGTATTTATGTTCTTCCAATAAAACTAGTAATTCATTAAAATGTTTCGAAGTGACCTGATATTCAGATGAAGAATTTGAATATTATTTATATTTTGTGAAATCATTACTCAGATCTGAAATATCATTATATCTTTTATATATAATGTCTGAAAAAATATATCCGTTTGGGTGAACGTTGGTGTTAAATGCACTTAGTGTATTCAGCGTCCGCGCGTACTATGAGCGCATCGCATTTATTTATTAGTTATAATCTTCGAATTTATTTAGGTCATCTTCCGATTTTATGTTGTAGATCTTCTTTTCTTCGCTGCTCTTTTTACTAGGATGTTGTTGTTTTGGACCCAAATATATTGATAGCCTTTTGGTTTTAGTTTATTCCTGACGGCCCATAGAAGCTGGCGCTTGTATTTTGGCAAATCCTCATTAATAAATACGGGGTTTTCGCTGCCATTGCCATAAATTTTATTATTTGTTAATTTATATTGTTTTTGGCTAACATCCAGCTATTACGGGCGTTTTAGATCGCAGTTTAACCACGACGGTTTTAATCTTTTTATCACTAACTTTTCTTGACCTACCTCTGTGCTTCTTCGATATCATCTGGATTTAAGTTTAGCTTACAAGCTATTTCTTTAATTACTGACGTAATATTCTCGTCCTGTGCATTTCCAGCCCGTGAATTTCTACATTTTTTCTCTTTCTTTAATCTCCAGCTCCTGCACCTGTTCTTCCAACGCTTTATTGCACTTCTAAGTAGATATTTTCTGTTCTAATGACTTGACTCGTTTTTGCGATTCTTCCTTGAATGTTATTAAGGTTTGATACATTTCAGCGTAAAATTCTACGTTAGTAGAAAGGTCTTCAATTTTTTTCTCCATATTGTAAATAACTTCTAACTTTTTGTTCACTTCAGCTAATACCTTCTCACCGGATAGTTCACTAGGGTTTATCGATAGTTTTGGGTCCTGTGCTGGTTGCAAAGGGCTGGTTTTTCGACACTCATCGCAGAATGACGTATGCAGAAATTGTTTATTGGATTGCACGCATTTCTTGTGAAAAACCGCCTCACATCCACCTTTACACTTTACTATATTGTCATCCTTATTCAAGGACACAAACAATTTACATTTTTTGCACTGTATCATTTTGCTTCGCAGTACGTTTCCGCAGTATACTTTGTTTAAATGCACACGACCGTACGCTGAGCGCGCGCGCCCGGTAATATCATTCTACTGCGGATATCCTCATTTCTAAGTTTATCACGCAGTGAGACCCCGAGCATAGCCTCCATAGCTCGCTGAGCGACCTTGAGCTTCCTCATCCGGCCAGCAGTGAAGGACCACGTCTCAGTTCCGTAGGTCATCACTGGCAACACGCACTGGTTGTACAGCCTCGTTTTCAAGTTTTGAGGTATACCTGACGAGAAGATGTGCCGTAATTTCCCGAACGCTGCCCAGCCGAGTTGAATCCGTCGATTGACCTCTCGGTCGAAGTTGACTTACCTAGTCGGACTATTTGTCCCAGGTAAACATATTCGTCAACAACTTCGAGCTTAGTGCTCCCAACAACTACCGGCATAGGTGTGACATGGACATTAAACATGATCTTTGTTTTGTCCATGTTCATCTTAAGACCTATCCGTTGGGAGGCACTATTGAGGTCATTGAGCATAGTGCTTAGGTCCTCCAGCGATTCTGCCATAGGACTATATCATCGGCAAATCGAAGGTGAGTGATGTACTCGCCATTGATGTTAATGCCGTATCCTTTCCAGTCCAGAAGCTTGAAAACGTCTTCCAATGCAGCGGTGAAGAGTTTCGGGGATATAACGTCACCCTGTCTTACACCTCTCTGCAGTTGGATAGGTTTTGTACTCTGGTTCTGTACTCGGATAGCCATCGTGGCCCTACTGTACAAGCACTTCAGCACTTCGATATACCGACAGTCAACTTGGCACCGCTGAAGGGACTGCAGCACCGCCCAAATTTCGACGGAATCAAGGCTTTCTCATAGTCCACATACGCCAGACATAGTGGCAAATTGTACCCCGGACTTCTGTACAATTTGCCGAAGGGTATGTATGTGGTCTATGGTGCTAAAGCCTTTTCGGAAACCGGCTTGTTCGGGAGGCTGGAAGTCGTCGAGTCTGCGTGCGAGACGATTCGTAATGACTCGAAAACAGCACGTAGACGCGGCTCAGAAGGAAATCGGTCTGTAGTTCTTCAAGAGAGCGTTGTCGCCTTTCTTGAAGAACAAGACCACCGCACTTCTGCTCCACGCCTCCGGTGTAGTGCCACCATGTAGGACGGAATTAAAGAGCTTCTGAAGGACTTCAAGTACCGGTTTTCCACCCGCTTTCAGAAGCTCCGCTGTAATTCCATCCTCGCCTGGGGCCTTGCCGTTTTAAGGTGCTGAGAGCCATTCTAATCTCGCTCAGACTGACGTCCGGGATATCATCGGAATAGTGTCGGATAAGACTCGCTCTTGGATCGTTACTCACTTGCGTGTGGCTCCAACGATGATGTGTACAGCTGCCCATAGAACCTCTCAATCTCACTCAAAATCTCAGGTGTCCCGGAAACGACGCTGCCACACTCGGTCTTCAGCTTTGACAGTTGGTTTCTGGCAGACAGATCTCTGGCAAAGACTTTGGAGCCCTGGTTCCGCTCGATCGCTTCTTCAATACGAGCTGTATTGAAGTTGCGCAAGTCCCGCCGCATGCATTTGGAGATCTGTCTGTTCAGTTGCCTGTATGCTATCAAATCTACTGAAGATTGCAGCTTCATTTCCGTCTAACAGCCATGAGATTAAGAGTGTGATCGGAGAGTTTTGTGTTCTTCTGCGGCGGGTCTTACAAAACTTAGCTCCGACCGCATGGACAGTTTCCACGAGCTTGTCATTCATATCGTCCACTGCATTGCAATCTTCTAGGCACTGAAAACGGTTTTGTAACTCGAGCTGAAAGGTTTCGAACTTTGGATTAGAGCACGAGGGGGACGGAGCGTTGACTTCATTAGACGACACCTCTCCAACTTAACGTTTAGGTTCAGTGTGCCTCTAACCATTCGGTGATCGCTACCAGTTTTCACCCTCGCGATCACTGAGACATCACTGAACAGTTGGCGTCTAGTCGTCATAATGAAGTCAATCTCATTTTTTGTCGAACCGTCGGGGCTCGACCAGGTCCACTTCCTGTGGGGCCGCTTCTGGAAGAAAGAGTTCATCATAAAGAGTCCCTCTTTCTCCATGAAGTCGGCCAGCTGCTGGCCCCTTGGGTTCCGTTGCCCTAATCCGAATTTCCTACTTTCAGCTCACCGTTCTCTTGTGCCTAGCTTTGCGTTGAAGTCTCCCATTAACACCGTATAGTGGGTTTTAGAGGAATGCATGGCTCTAGAGATATCCTCATACATTTCCTCCACCTCCTCATCGGGGTGTGCCAGTTGGTGCGTAAACCTGTATGACCTTCAGCGAATACCGTTTGGTAATTCTGAGTATAAGGTACGCAACCCTCGTCGACACACTCCCAATTTTAACGTTGTTAACGAGAGACTTGTGGACGATAAATCCGACACCTCCTTGGGACAGATGGTCGCCTCCCGGTGATAGAACAAGTTGCCGGATTCGAGGATTACCGTGTCCTCCCCTCTCTTCGGACCTCGGATAATCCTATAATATTCCAGCGCAACTTGTCTATCTCTTCTTCCAGCTCCAGGATCTTCTCGTCAGTCCTCAGAGTGCGTGCGTTATAAGTTGCCAGGTCGAGTCGTCGTAGGTGGCAACCGAACCTCCACCGGAGATTCTTAGCACCCCTGCCCGCCGTTACCATGGTCGCCACCGTAGCCAGGAATAGCGGGGCCGCCGGGACTGGGGCCGTTTCTTCGTAACTTTCTTCATTGAGGATATTGCCGTAGTTGCCACGCTTGGCGAGCGGGTTGGCAACCGCAGTTTTTATTATTTGCTGTTATCAGAAAGATGCTGCTGCCCATCTTCTGCCTCAGTTTCCCTCTGTCGCCTCTTACGACACCCACGGGAAGATATGGGGTAGTGGGTATTCTAACCCGCCACTACACGGGGTGCGCGCCACCTACTGTAATTTAATTGTACTATACCTATAACCTTCGCGCAAATGCAAGCAATAAGTAGACAAAGTTTTACCGCTATCTGAACGTTATGGCAGTGCATAAAATACGAACAAACAAATATTATTTTTTATATATTAAGATAGGTTACAAGGTAATACTTATTGAAAGTTAAACTTACCACCGATTCGGAAAAAGCCTCTGTCCTGGGAAGAATAACTTATTCAATCTATATGTACACTCCTATGAAATTAAGTTTATTTTTATGCTCGGGGTTTTTCTGCGTGATAGACTTAGAATGAGGATACCTGCAGATCCGAACCAGAGTAAACAACATAGCCCAACGGATTAGTAAGCTGAAGTGACAATGGACCGGCCATATATAACTCGTAGAACCGACAACTGATGGGGAAGAAAGGTTCTTGAGTAGCAGGGCGGCCCCTACTAGTTGGAGTGACGACCAGGTAAGATATGCAGAAATTCGATGGATGCTGGTGGCTTAGGACCGTGATTTATGGCAATCCGTTATATTTCACATAAGATTGCAATGCAATAGTGTATATAAGTGCATATATTACATGGTAGACCCACGCTGCAGCAGTATTATGGTTGTAACACGAAAGGGTCCACTCGACCGGCTTAATGCTGCTGTGTTTCGTATGGTAAGTGTAGAGGACCGGAAACCCTCTTTACTGAAAACGAGGCATTTCATCTTAGTCATCAGGGGTGACAACGCATCTGTCTTTTGATTCTTAATCGAGGATAAACGTAGATATCTATAGGCCACAGCATCCTTTCCCTACCGGGTGGACTGTGTGATTAATTGTCACCCTTATTCTATGAAGTGAGAAAACGACGTTTTTAAAAAAATAATTCTTAACCTATTTTTGTGATATACACGAGCACTAACACTGAATAATTTTGTGTAGCGCTTGCAAACTGAGGACTACGGGGGGATGAATAAGTAACGCTAGTGCAGTCAGGCTCACTTAATTTACTAAAGACATAGTAACATACCAGTAGGGCTAAATTTTAATATGTTTAATGAAATATGGCTATACAAACAGCCCATCACAACCCTGTTAAATATAGGCCTCCTTCATAGATTTTATTTATAAAACTGAAGTATCAAACGAATTTACAGTCCAAGATTACAGAAAGTACGGTTCTGAGCCACCTGCATCCATAATAACAATACATAATATAGATAATAATATTATTTAATATGATTTGCTGAACGATCTTAAGCTTCGTATGGAGAGGGCTATGCTGGAGGTTTCTCTGGGTAATAGACTTAGAAATGACGATATCCGCAGTAGAACCAGAGTGACCGACATAGCACAACGGATAGCTGAAGTGGCAATGGGACGACCAATAAGGTCGTAGAACCGACATCGTACTCGTACCGGTAGGTGAAGTGTAGGGCGGCCCCCCACTAATGGAGTGACGACCTGGTAAGACATGCAGGAAGTCGATGGATGCAGGTGGCTCAGGATCGTGCTTTTGGGCATACCTTGGGCTAGGCCTATGTTTAGCAATGGACGTGTAAAAGGCTGAAATGACGAATGATATCGATGCATATGTTGGATTTTTATTCGATATGAATATGAATGTTAATACCAAGATTTGTTTTTTGCCGTGGGTGTCGTAAGGGGCGACCGGTGAATTTTTTTTATAGAACTAGGGTGACAAACGAGCACACAGTCCATCTGATGGTAAATGGATATGTGGATGGTGGCCCATAGACATCTACATTTATCCTCGATTAAGAATCAAAATACAGATGCGTTGTCACCCCTGAGGACTAAGATGGAATGCCTCATTTCCAGTAAAAAGGTTTTCCTGTTCTCGACACTTACCATACGAAACACAACAGCATTAAGCTGCTATTTTACGCTGGTATTCTGTGAGAGCGTCGTCCTACCTCGGTCGAGCCGACCCATTCGTGCTACAACCATAATATAGCTGCAGCGTGGCTCTCCCATGTATAGAATGTTTTATTGCGTTGTATTGCGACCAGCGTGATCATTGAAGCTGGAGATGGCAGCAGCATCCTCCTAATATCGGTCCAATATAATAAAATAACTGCATTTGCCAACCCGCCTGGCAAGTGAGCATATATCCCTCTATGATATCTATGAGGGAGTCCTCTCTTCAGCGGCGGACTTTTGATAGGCTGTAATGAATAATGGAATATTATTTGAAATTCAATAAGTTAGCTGTAAGTGCGGGCAGATAAATATAAATATTTATTTATCAAAATGATGTCAAAGTAACCTTTATGCTTTAGATCTTTGACATAAGTTGCATTATCAAAATGCCGTCTTAAAGAAACCTCGCACTCGGGGTAACTTTATATCGGTGGTTTCATAAATTTTACGTTTTGATAATTTTGACACGGAATACTAGTTGTTGCTAAGCCGATGCCAACGCGAGCGAAGCCGTTGGAATAAGCTAGTATTCAAATATGTTGTATCAAATTTCAGACGGCTTAAAAGGTCGTAAACGATGTAAATATATTTTCCGTGAGGGGCGCTGGTGGGCGGCACGGGGCGCTCCATCGATCGGGCAGGGCGCCCTTGTCGCCTGCACTAACCTACATCCGGTGTTACGTAACGGGACGCGGAGGTGCAGAGGTCAACTCCCTTTCTCAATGAATCAATCAATTTGTTTTCTGTGGCTATACAAATGTTATATTATTATTTGTGTACTGAATAATGATTAATAATTGGCATGCCGTGTTATGGCGGCGTTATAGAATCTATCACGTCCATCCATCACGCTATTTTACGATGGTATTCTGTGAGAGCGTAGTCCTACCCTGCTCAAGCTGACCCATTCGTGCTATATACTAATATAGCTGTAGCGTGACTCTACCACGTATCCACTTCCAGTAGTAATCTTTTGCTTATAATTTGAAACTTTGTAAGTTGAAGAATGTGGGTTAAGAATGATTGAGTTAACCGTCAAATGCCTTTTGTAAGCCAATGATCAAGACATATTTGCGTCACCGGCGGCCGAGTTGAATATGATGGTTATATTAATGAATAGGACATTAAAAAGAGGAGAATGATAGTGAACGCAAGTATGATCAAAGTGATGTTTTTTGAAAGACAAGAAAGTTAAACGATACGTGAAATAGGAATAGAAGGGTTGAGCAAGCCGATGAGTGTGTATATTTTAAATGTGTATTTAGCAGGGATGGTAGATATGACAAGGATATAGAATGGCAAGTCAACGCAGGACATAGAGTAAATGGGGCTCATCAATGTATTGTGGGATATTAAAATGTGTCAATAAAGGCACGTATGGCAATTCAAAATGTTGCGTTAGTCGTGGCAGAGCCACGCTGCTGCAACATTATGGTTGTAGCACGAATGGGTCGGCTCGCCGGGGTAGGACGACGCTCTCACAGAATACCAGCGTAAAATTGCAGCTTAATGCTGCTCTGTTTCGTAAGGCGAGGGTAGAGATCCGAATACATTTTTTTCTGGAAACCAGAGGCACTCCATCTTAGTGCTCAGGGCTGACAACGCATCTGCGTTTTGATTCTTAATCGAGGATAGATAATAAGGAGATAAATAGGATAATGTAAAAGCCACAGCATCCACTAACCATCAGGTGGACTGTGTGCTCGGTTGTCACGCTTATTCTATAAAAAATAGTCCCTACCTAAATATATGGTATTTAAAGTGGCAGAAATATGAAAGTAAAATCAATGCTATAGAAATGTGCTCATTAAGAAGTATGCTAGGGCTGACTCTGAATGACAGGGTAGGAAATTGTGTGATAAGAGAAAAGTGTGGTTTGTAAGAAAATGTTGTGACTAGGTTTAAGAAAGGAATGCTACGGTTTTTGATAAAGCAAATTTATGTTGCAAAAGTGAGTGGCAGAGTCGGTAAGGGACGCCCTATACGGAATGTCATCGACCAAATGGGCGATATATTGAAGATGGGCCAAATTAAGAGAACTCTTAACCGACTAGCATATATGCGTAAGTATATGGATGTGAACGAAGCAAGAGAGGTGTGTCAGGATCGTGCTAAATGGAAGTTCGTAGTGTCTGCCTACCCCTCTGGGTAACAGGCGAGGCTGCTACTCGAGAATCTATCTTTGCCAACGGTTGTTGGCTCTTCGAACTTGGGGACATCCCATTACCACGTCAGCCTATTGTTCCGTACTACGTGTTGACAACCGCAATTTTTTTATTATTTTCAGTTATAATTATGAAGACAATGCTGCACATTAACTGATTTGTTTCCCTTTGACGCCTCTTAGGACACCTACGGGATGATAATATGGTGTAGTGGATATTCTTACACCGCCACTACATTGAGGTGTTAGTGTTAAGACGTTGAGGCTTGTCGTTTGTCGTTGGTAACACATTAAGAACCTTTAAAGAAACGTTTTCATAAAATACCTTCATACTAGAGGAATAAAGCGTTTATATAATAATAATGTCTTCCAGACTGAAATTGAGTCTCGGTGGCCAGTCTAAAATGAGACTAGACATCTGCACAGGACAGGATTATAGTGACACTGGAGTGGAGTAATTTTAAACTGAAGGAAGCCGTGGTGAACTATGACATGGGACGTCGAACACCTCAATCCCCCCCCCCCTGGGTGCTGTAAAATACTCGAAACGTAGGTTATATAAAGTAAGTTAATATACGCGATAAAATCAGTAAAGTTACATTTGAAAGTGTAGTGTTTGCGTAAACATAAGAAATCGTTACAGGGTTATAGCGCTCGTGTATGTGTATGCGCAAACAAAAGTGTACTTTCTATTGCCTCACTCTCATAGTCCGATGAGACGGTAATTCGACACGACTGGAGAGAGATCAGACGCAGGACCAACGGTTTTACGTGCTGTGCACGAAGGCGAAACACAACTTCCAGACTCCGAGCTGCTACTGAGAACTTCTTGACAGAAAAACCCAATAACTGTTTTTTTTTTTTTGGCTCGATCACTAGATCAACGAGTCATATCTTTATGTAATAACAAATTTTATTCGTCGTAACATCATGAAATACACTTAAAGAATGTATGAATAATACATTAATGTATTCACCCCACGTCGCGTACCAGTCATCTGCATATTATATGTAATATTTAGGCGTTAGGCTTTTTTTATCTTTTTATTGGGGCTGAATCTGAATGACAGGGTGAGAAATTGTGTATAAGAGAAAAGTGTGATTTGCAAGATGATGTTGTGACCAGGATTAAGAAAGGAATGCTTCGGTGGTGGTCATGTAGAAAGATTGAACGAGGAAAGAGTGCAATACGAATATATGTTGTAGAATTGAACGGCAGAGTCGGGAAGAAAACAGAAAAAGAAACTTTTTTATTCAATATAGATTATAAATAATACTTATTGAAAGTCACTCTTTTGTTTAATTACCACTAGTTCGAAAAAAAAAACCTCTGTCCTGGGAAGAACCAGCAAGAAACCCAGCGGGACTTTTTTTTAAATAAAAGCTTACAGTCATGTATGTTACACAATTAACCACACAAAACAAATTAGAAATAGCTTGGTAGCGATCACCTCAGGGACGGCCCATACGAAAGTTTATCAACCAAATTGGCGATATATTGAAGACGGGCCAGATTACGACGAGCATGTATGCGTATGTATATGGGATGGATGGAAATGTAAAGGATGTGAGCAAGGTGTGCCGGGATCGTGCCAAATGAACGTACGTAGTGTCTGCCCTCTGGGTGACAGGCGTGAATAGTTATGATATGATTATTTTTTATTTGGAATATTAGCAGTACTGTTAACACTACAGTGTGAGACCACGCTCTCATAGAATACCAGCGTAAAATAGCAGCTTAAAGCTTCTGTGTTTCGTATGGTGAGTGTAGAGAACCGGAGACCCTTTTTACTGGAAACAAGGCATTCCATCTTAGTCCTCAGTGATAGAGTTAGATATAGATGTATATGGGCCACAGCATCCTCTTACCATTAGGTGGACTGTGTGGTCGTTTGTCACCCTCATACTATAAAAAAAGTTACTGTTGCTTACATATATTATTAATCTTTTTATAAAACTGAAGTTGCAAATAAACTTACAGACCACCTGAAGGTAAGTGGCTACTGCAGTCTATAGACATTTGTAGCCAACTTCAAACTTAGATTGTTTCAGAGAGCACGAGGGACCTGTGAAAGCAAACACCTGGTCGGCGGGCTCGAACACTTCAAGCAAGTTTTGCATGACAACAAGCTTCGCAACGTCACAGTGAACGAGTAAAGCCGGCCGCGTCGAGCGTGAGCCTGCTGTGCTACCATAAGTCAGAAGTGTCATAGAAAAGATTAACTACGTCTTAAAGCGAACTTCCATTAAAACAATTCCAGCCGCCGAATTAGTCAGTTTTTACCATACGTCATGTGTAATCCTGTAAGTGTACAAGCTTAATTATGAATGTGGTCTCTCTTACACAGGACAAACAAAAAAATCAATAAAAACCCGCGTAAAAAACCCATAGCTGATATCAAGAATCGACGCTCCGAGAAGTCTGCAGTCTGTAAACACGTACAGGATTACTCCCGTCACCAAAGAACAAAGAACACCGATTCTTTCCAAGGATGATTCGCGAGGCTATTGAAAAAAAAAACATCCTAAATTTAAATAGAAAAGATGGCTGGGTGCTACCATCTGCTTTGGATCCTAAATTAAATCCCAACCGAAGCATACGACTGCAAGACTTCAAGATACTATGTAAATTTTTTTGCCCAGATCGGACCAAAAATTAATAATATTATACTGAAGGTAGCCGTGGTTAACTGTGACATCGGGACGTCACACATGTCTGTCCTCCTGTGCCCAAGAGTGCTGTTAAGTACTCAAAACATCAGGAATATAAAATAAGTTAATATACGTAATAAAATCCGTAAAAACTAGTTTCATTTAAACTTCTATGTATATCTACTACTAGACCGAACATTCAGAACAAAAACTGTGTCACAGCCGTGGATTAAAACTTTTTTTTGGCTGTGCGGGCGTTGGCTAGGCGGTTAAACGGCACGATAAATATGCCACGCAGTTGTATTTTTTACCGACTTCAAAAAAGAGGAGGTACTCAATTCGACTGTATGTTCTTTTTTATGTGTGTTGCCTCATAACTTTTTTCTGGGTGAATCGATTTCGATAATTCTTTTTTTTTATTTGAAAACTGGTGCTTCTCATGTGGTCCTATATAAATTCATCAAGGTCTGACCAATACTTTTTGAGTTATTCTTAATAATTTATGTTGAATTCGGTTGAACAAAATTTTTAATTTTAAATTATCATTTACAACAGTTGTTGTTCAATTACCATCCGTGTTAGATTGTCGAAAATAACGTTCGCGCTTTACAAAACAAATAACTAGTAATCTCGCCTGCTCGCAGTGGACTAAAGGAGTTACAGAGTATCGACCGTAAGTTAGTGTGACCGCAGAGCCCGCCTAGTAGTAAACATTAGAAGTCTTTGGTAGAAATGGGTAAGAAAATGCTAACTAGTAAACTTAAATTGTTGCCCACATACAATAGACGCCGTGGTAGCTTAGGGGCTTAGCGCCCGCTGTAAATTCTACAGTACGCGAGCAACCCGGGTTCGATCCCCGCCGTCACCAATGAAATTATTAAACTTATTAAGAAAACATCGTGAAGAAACCTGTATGTCTGTGAAATAAAAAAAATATTTCGAAGATATGTTAAGTCCGCTAACACGCATTCCTAGCCCTAAAAGCCTCTCAGAAATTAGAGGAGGCCTGTGCCCAGTAGTGGGACGTACATAGGTTGTAACTTTACTTTTACTTTATACAATGGACATTGCTTCACGTCACGAGATTTAATTTGCAGTTGAACAAAATTTTAAAATGATAATTTAATAATTTCTCTTAGACCACTATTCCAGCACGAAACAGGTAATGGATGGTCTTACGCTACCTACGAATGACAATAAATAAATTATATTTTACTCATTTATTCATTTAAGACACCAGCAATGCACACATTATTACATTTTAATTGAAAATACGCTTAACGTAGGAACTGATATGTGTTTCCTAATGGGTGACACAGCATTACAAAGTACTATAAAATTAAGACAAAACAAGGTTATAGAATAAGTGTGACAAACGAGCACACAGTCCACCTGATGGTAAGTGAATGCTGTGGCCCATAGACTTTTGCATATTTCCTTGATTAAGATTCAAAATTCAGATGCGTTGTCACCCATGAAGGTTAAGAAGGAATGCCTCGTTACCAGTAACAATGGTCTCCAGTTCTCTACACTCACCATACGAAGCATAGCAGCATTATACTGCTATTTCACGCTGGTATTCTGTGAGAGCGTGGCCCTTCCCCGGTCGAGCCGACCCATTCGTGCTACAACCATATGTAGCTGCAGCGTGGCTCTACCGCGTAAAAGAAACTAAAGAAATATGTCGCAAAAAAACAATCATCATTACAGCCTTTCACAAGTCCACTGCTGAACATAGGCCTCCTCCAAGTTATGCCACAAAGCACGGTCCTGAGCCACCTGCATCCATCGACTGCCTGCATGGCTTACCAGCTCGTCACTCCATCTAGTGGGGGTCGCCCTACACTTCATCTACCGGTACGAGGCTGTCACTCGAGAACCTTTTTTCCCCATCGGCAAAACTCGCGATACCATCCATACCACGTGGATGATTGGCGGTCCACCACTGTGCGATTTAGAAGAAGTTTTCTTCCTCGCACAACTTTCTTGTGGAATCGATTACCACCAGCTATTTTTCCGGACCGATACGACTTAGGGACCTTCAAGAAAAGAGCCTACTCCTTTCTAAAAGACCGGCAACGCATCTGCAATTCCCCTGGTGTTGCGGTTGTTCATAGGCGGCGGTAGTCACTAACCATCAGGTGAGCCGCATGCTCGTTTGCTCCCTCTCCTATAAAAAAAAATCCCGAACGCTACCCAGCCGAGTTGAATCCGTCGATTGACCTCTCGGTCGAAGTTGAACTCGTCAATAATTTCGAGCTTAGTGCTCCCAACAACTAACGGCAAAGGTGTGACATGGACATTACACATGATGTTTGTTTTGTCCATGTTCATCTTAAGACCTATCCGTTGGGAACACTATTGAGGTCATTGAGCATAGTGATTAGGTCCTCCAGCTATTCTATTATATCGTATTAACTATATCGTCGGCAAATCGAAGGTAAGTGATGTATTCACCATTGATGTTAATACCGTATCCTTTCCAGTCCACTAGCTTGGAAACGTCTTCCAATGCAGCGGTGAAGAGTTTCGGGGATATAACGTCATCTTGTCTTACACCTTTCTGTAGTTGGATAGGTTTCGTACTCCGGTTCTGTACTCGGATAGCCATCGTAGCCCTACTTGCCCGCTTGGCAAAGTAGCAGATTGTATTCTTCAGTCTTCTGTACAATTTGCTGAAGGGTATATATGTGGTCTATGGTACTAAAGCCTTTTCGGAAACCGGTCGGGAGGCTGGAAGTCGTCGAGTCTGCGTCTGGCTCCAACGATGACGTGTATAGCTGCCCATAGAACCTCTCAATCTCACTCAAAATCTCAGATGTCCCGGAAACGATGCTGCCACACTCGGTCTTTAGCTTTGACAGTTGGCGCTTTCTGGCAGACAGATCTCTGGCAAAGACTTTGGAGCCTGTTCCCGCTCGATCGCTTCTTCAATGCGAGCTGTATTGAAGTTGCGTAAGTCCCACCCACATTTGGAGATCTGTCTGTTCAGTTGGCTGTACGCTGTCAAATCTGTTGAAGACTGCAGCTTCATTTCCCGTCTAACAGTCATGAGATTAAGAGTGTGAGTTTTTGTGTTCTTCTGCGGCGGGTTTTGCAGAACTAAGCTCCGACCGCATGGATTCATATCGTCCACTGCATTTCAATCTTCTAGGCACTGTAAACCGTTTTGTAACTCATGCTGAAAGGTTTCGGGAGTTTGGATTAGAGCACGAGGGGGACGGATCGTTGACTTCATTAGACGAGACCGCTCCAACTTAAAGTTTAGGTTCAGTGTGCCTCTAACCATTCGGTAATCGCTACCAGTTTTCACCCTCGCAATCACTGAGACATCACTGAACAGTTGGCGTCTAGTCGTCATAGTGAAGTCAATCTCATTTTTTGTCGAACCGTCGGGGCTCGACCAGGTCCACTTCCTGTGGAGCCGCTTCTGGCAGAAAGAGTTCATCATAAAGAGTTCCTCTTTCTCCATGAAGTCGGCCAGCAACTGGCCCCTTGGGTTCCGTTTCCCTATTCCGAATTTCCTTCGTCTCTCAATCTTTACAACGTTGTTAACGAGAGACTTGCGGACGATAAATCCGACACCTCCTTGGGACAGATGGTCGCCCTCCCGGTGATAGAATAAGTTGCCGGATTCGAGGATTACCATGACCTCCCCCTCTCTTCGGACCTCAGATAACCCTGTAATATTGCAGCGCAACTTGTTTATCTCTTCTTCCAGCTCCAGGATCTTCTCGTCAGTCCTCAGGGTGCGTGCGTTGTATGTTGCCAGGTCGAGTCACCTTAGGTGGCAACCAAACCTCTTAATTCTTAGTACCCCCTGCCCCGCCGTTACCATGGTCGCCACCGTAACCAGGAATAGCGGGGCCGCCGGGGACTGGGGGCCGTCTTTTCGTAACTTTCGTCATGGGGGGATGTTTGCCATAGTTGCCACGCTTGGCGATTGGGTTGGCAACTGCAGTTTTTTTACTGTAGTATTGTTGTCATCAGGAAGACGCTGCTGCCCATATCCTGTCTGTTTCCCACTGTTGCCTCTTACGACACCCACGGGAAGATATGGGGCAAAAATTAATACCTAAACATAATAAGATATATAACTAAGAAAATAAAAACATGCATATAACTAAGTATCAGCTTTTAAAGGACATGGATGTTAAATTAGAGTTAGACATTTATAACAGTGACTTAGTGACTCATCTAATAATATTATCAATTAAATATTGTCGCCTGATGCTGAGAGTCTTTCCGAACTTTATTATGCCCTTTCCTCATTGATCGATGCACAGTACTCAGCAGTTCATCATCTGCTGTCAAGATCTTATTAATGTCAATACCATTCACATTTCTTGGTTTTCATTTGTTACAATATCAGCGTCGTATGAAGATGTGAAAGCGATTTCTTTGTGCTCCGTAACAAATTCAGCTAGACGAAACACTTATGAAATCACCGGTGAATGGCTGTCTATCTGTTTGAGGGAACATCAAATAAAAAGAGAATATACAGCCCCGCCCCGACAAAAGATGCCGAATGAAAGTTGATAAGGCTGACTATCGACTGTTTTAATAATTGAAAAGTAAATGAAGAGAAGCTGAAAGAAGTTACAAATTACTTTTGTAAGAACAAAATGTGATTAAAATTTATTTAATTTTTTTTTATTATATCTATACAAATAAATAACAGCTTTTTACTAAGTGCATATGAAAGTATATACGGTACTTATAACAAAAACACAATTTTTAAAATTTTTGTCTATTTGTCTGTTTGTTCCGGCTAATCTCTGAAACGGCTGGACCGATTTTGACGAGACTTTCACTGGCAGATAGCTGATGTTATAAGGAGTAACTTAAGATACTTTTATTTTAGAAAAAATATTAGGGTTCCGCGCAAAAAAATTAATACCCATGAAGTTGTAGTAAATTCCACGCGGGCGAAGTCGCGTGGTACAGCTAGTTTAAGAATAAAGTAGGTCTCAAATGAATAACGGTAATAAATACACAAATTAAAGTATCAAAATTGTTTTTTGCTTTAAAAATCAGTGTGTCAGGCTTTCACGGCAAGATGTATTGCTAAATATGAATCTGAATCTGTGTCCGGATTTTCTATTTTTGGGCCTGGCAATCCTAATTGCAAATCAATGTGATACGTTTTTTTTTTTGCGTGCGTAAAGCATGTCAGAGCTTGCAGTGCCATAATAGAGGGAATAAAGAAAACTTCGATGTTTGTGCACACGCTCATGCACTGTAATCTCGTCCATCTCCGTTGATATTGGACGACGTGACCGAAATTCGGTCTGGATGACATTATTATACACATTAAAGTTAACCTGGAATGCCTTGGGTGTACATAAATTTCATCGCTTTTGTACCGAGCAATCAAAGAATAAAGATTAGTAACTTAACCTATATTCTTTGGTTGCTCGGTATTTCCGCATAATTCCTTTCCAGACACTCGATAGATATGCACACGTGATGTATAGGTAAGTTAACCTCAACTTGTTCGGCTTGTATGTATACGAGCCGAACAAATTGAGGGTTAACTTACTTACGAACAAGTTGAGGGATACCTACTCGTGTAGGTACTATAGCACTCTGATCGATATCGCTCAATGATCCGCCGCACAACCTACATTTTGAGTGCGCTTAAACTATAGTTGATATTTTAATACAGCCGTTTTAACCTCGCGCGTCTTTTAGAATCTAGAAGCTTTTTTACAGAAAGAAGGACAATCGAGCACACAGTCTACCTTATGGTAAGAAGATGCCTTGTATCATAGACATGTTCACCTATCCTTGGTTAAGAATCAAAATGTAGATTTTTTGTCACCCCTGTGGATTAAGATGGAATGCCTCGTTACCAGTAAAAGGGGCCTCCGCTTCTCTATCGTAGTTAGCTTAACAATATTTAGCGTAAACGCTTAGTAACTACACCACCGAGTCGTTTAAATATTGCATTGTGTTTTTTTGTTTTGAGGAAAGTTTATTTATATTATTGTAATACCCTTATCGCATTATTAAGATGGCATGGAAAGAGCAGGAGGACTCCACACGTGATAGAGCCACGCTGCAGTATTATGGCTGCAAAACGAATGAGTCTAGAACTACAGGAGAAATCTATACAAATAAATAAAATTGAAGTGTATGTTTGTAATGTCAAATAACAGCTTTATTCTAAATGCATATTAGGCGCTGCGAAAACGTGGACACTTTTTGTTACCGACACGGCACAACATCGCAGGAAACCGTAGTTGCTGTGTCCGGTAGCGGCAATCGGACACAGTCGCCGGTTGCTAAGAGCACTTCTGGACACTGGTAACAATTCGTTGCTTGTTTTCCGTCAGTTTTACCTTGGATGTCGATGGGGGAACATTACCTTTGCTTGTTGTGTTGATTACACGTTGACGTAGACGTCATCGTTGTCAATATTTACAGGCAAATCAAACTTGTCAATGTCAGCGCCGTACAATTGTAAGGAAATTTGCTTTGTGTTACTTGTGTCTTCAACTGACGACTTAAAGTTTCCAGTTACCTACACCGAACACTTTTTGATTGCAACTGGACACAAAAATTGATTAAAAGAAAATAAAATATTAATTGGTAGCTTGTATCCCACACAAGACACAAAAGTGTCTAGGTTTGCGCAGCACCTTAAAGTATATCCGGTACTTATAATAAAAACAATTTTTATAATTTTTGTCTGTCTGTTTGTTCCTGCTAATCTCCGAAACGGCTGGACCAATTTTGACGGGACTTTTAATTTCAGATAGCTGATATTATAAAGACTAACTTAGGCTACTTTTATTGTGGAAAAGAATTAGGGTTCATGAAATTCATTCGTAATGAATTCCACGCGGGGGAAGTCGCTAGGAACAGCTAGTATAGCATAACAGCGTAAAATTACAGCTTTGTTTTGTAAGATGATTTAAAAGAACGGAAGACTCTTTTTTACTTGAAATGAAATATTCTATCTTAGTCCTTAGGGATGACAGCACATCTCTATCTTGTAAAATGTCAGTTACGCTATCGCAATGGTGATAATCACATAACTAGCGATTTTCGGTTTTTTCAATAAATAGACACTCCAATATTTTTGTATAAACTATAAAGAATCCTGCAGGTCTGAGAAATAGGAAAAAAATATTTCGAAGACACGTGAAGTTCGCCAACACGCATTGGGGCAGCGCGGCGGACATTTCCTTGCCCTAAAACCCTCTAAGAAATGAGAGGAGGCCTGTGCAAAGCAGTGGGACGTATATAGACTGTAACTTTACTTTTAACTTTATAGCCTAAATCACTCCTGGCATTGCTCTCTATCTGTTCGTGAAATTTCATTACAATCATTTAGAAAATTAGCCCGGACTGACAGAAAGACAAATATTTTTAAAATGGTTGTTCATGTCTTAAAGTGTATGGAAATAACCCCCTCAGCTCATTAAAAGGCAGCTATTTCGATATTACATCCTGACACTTCAATTTTATTAACATGTATATTGTATACATAACTTATTTTTACATTTACTAGTAAAAGTAACGTTTTCAAATTCAATCCTTTTTTCCCCTAAAACAAATTGGCTTTTGTAAGAACTTTTTAGGGCCTAGAAAACAATTTATCGATCAATTTCAGACCCTAACTATCGATTGTTTTTACTAATGTGACCATTATTTAGGAAGCCAAAACACCGCAGACCGACCGCTGCAAATTAAAAAGCGTTTACCACGCATGCCAGCGGTTATAGATTAGAATAGAATCATTTTTATTCAATACTAGCAATCTAGCAGCTTCGCATGGGTGATTTCTGGATCTGGACAACAGCGCCACTTACCGGGTCCAATTCTAAACCTAAACCATCCAAACGCAACAAAAAAATTCATCAAAATCGTTCGAGCCGTTTTCGAGTTTTAGCGAGACTAACGAACAGCAATTGATTTTTATTTATAGATATATTACAAGAATAGTTAATGATTTCTAATATTTACGCGCACACTACACATTGAATAAAACTATTTTTACGGATTTTATCGCGTTTAATTTTAAAAACATTTAAAAAAAACATAAACCCTCACGCCTGTCACCCAGAGGGGTAGGCAGAGACTACGGACTTCTATTTGGCACGATCCTGACACACTTCTCTCGCCTCCTTTGCATCCATATATCTACGCATACACGCTCGTCGGTTAAGAGTACTCCTAATAATTTTTAATTTTAAATAACGTTTAATTTTACTTATTTTTAATTCCCGACGATTCGGGTGCTTTACAGCATCCTGCAATAAATAGATTTATTCTACAAGAACACTTATTGATAGTAATTTAAGTTTTACCACTGTTTCCAAAAATAACCTCTATCCTGAGAAGAACCAGCAAAAAACCGAGCGGGACTTTATTTTAAACAATAATATACAATATATTATCTTATACAATTAAGTATGAAGTATGTTATGTAAGGTAAAGCAATTTCGCTAACCTCTGCTCCTCCCGCCTCATCCCGTTGGTTTCCCAGTTGGGGAGGCGCGAGCGAGGGCGGAGCACCGTGTCCCGACATTGACCCGCATTGCTGCACAGGTGCGTCATTCATGCCTCCCCCCTGACCACCCTCCCAACGTTCACTTGCATCGCAATGACTTTAAAGGATAACGTTTTTGGTGTCGGATGATCCGGGTAGGCTCGCGGCTTGTTCTACTATGCAGAGTGCTTCAAAAGCATATTTTAATATATACATTTTTTATAAGGTAAGGATGTCAAACGAGCACACAGTAAGTAACACCGATGTTCAGCTGTGGAAGGAATAAGGGCGGTTAGTGTGAATGTTAATTTTATACGTCCTCGAGCCATAGTACAACTTTATTATGGTTGTAGCACAAATGAGTCGGTTAGCTCGGGGTCATCAGGACCACGCTCTCACAGAATACCAGCGTGAAATAGCAGATAAATAAGTGATAAATGAAGCTAACGTAATTTCTAGACTAAAATAAAGTTTTTCGAGATCTATATACTTAAATAAAATGATAGAGGTTTGCAGTTGTGCGCGCATTACGGAAAAACTACTGGATAGATTTCAATTAGGTTTTCTAAGTTTTATTTCTCTTTATATTCTTGGCCCTTATCTAAAAAAATAATTGCGATATCTTAATAAAATATAAAATTATTAAAAAGAAGTCGCGGGTATCAGCTAGTTAGAAATATCAGTGTTAAAATAATTGACGTTGTTTTTATTTAAATTTTTCTAGACTGCTTGGCAAAATATGACCTTAAAAGTCTTCTTAAAATATTTTGAAGTCAATTATTGATTGAAGCATTCAATAAATAATTCATAACATTGTAACTTTGAGCAGAAATAGATAAACATCAGAAAGCTGTTAAATGTTTGCTCAGATCTCGAATCATTTAAAAATATCTGTTCGATTTTGCTTTGAAGCAATATATTTGGAATATACTTGTTGGGAATAACAAAATCCTATTTGGCGATAAACATTATTTAAGAGCAAGTCTTTCTTTTGTGTTTACAGTTTATATTAACGAGTAAAAATACAAAACAATTTCTAGACTTTCATCATTATCACAGCCCATCACAAGACTTCTGCTGAACATATGCGTCTAGGAATACCACAATACACGGTTTTGAGCCAACTGTATCCATTAATTTCCTCCATCTCTTTACAGGCCGTCGCTCGATCCAGTGGGGCGCGCCCTATAATTTTCTTACCTGTACGAGGCTGTCATTCAAGAACCTTTTTTTGCATCGGTTGTCGGTTCTTCGAGCTATATAGCCGACCCATTGCCACTTTGCAGAGGATCCCCGAGCATAACTCATAGCTCACTGAGTGATCTTGAGCTTCCTTATAGGGCCAGCAGTGAAGGACCACGTCTCAGATCCATATGTCAACACTGGCAACACGCACTGTTGGTACACTCTTGTTTTCAAGTTTTGAGGTAAGTATACCTGACGAGAAGATGTATCATTATCTCCCGAACGCTACCCAGCCGAGTCGAATCCGTGAGTGAGCAGCGGACTGGTAAAGAGCTGTAATGATGATGATGATGATTTATGTCCATATATATAACCTAGAACAGGGGCGCTTGCAACTAGCATATAGTGTATCATTTTAAATTAATGAATCATTTTTCATTTTCACTTTAATTTTTTCATAAGTATATTTATATATTTATTCGTTCTCACATGCTACTTATGTTACAAAACCCTAGGTAAAGTTTCTCGCTAAAGAAATAGATATAGATATGTTGTATGTATATTTAGAAACAAAATTAATTTAGGAATTCAAATAATAACTATTACGTGAAAAGATAAATAAGTTTTATTTTTATAATTAATCTATATTTTATTAAAATTTGTTTGTTTATACATTTAACTCGTTCACGATGCATACCATGGTAACCTATATCAAGATAAATTTTAGAAAATAGACTTCTTATAATATATTTTGTAATACACATGTCTTGTTGGTTATACTCGAATTAAATAAAATAAAACCGTGTAATGGCCATGTAAGAATATCCAGTACCCCATATAGTCCTGTAAGTGTCGTAAGAGGCGATTGGGGGAAGCTGAATCAGGAGATGGACTGGACAAAACAATAAGAAATTGTGGTTACCAACTCGCTGCCAAGCGCGGTAACTATGGCAAATTCTCCCCTATGAGGCAATCTATGGGGTAGGCCTATGTTCAGCAGTGGAATTTTATAGGCTGGAGTTTTAATTTATGGTAAATAAAAAAGATGGAAGTTAATAAAAAATAGTATTTTAAATTTTAATTCAAATTCAAAAGTTATTTGTTTTAGCTTTCATTCGTTCCATATTTGGCACAAACTCAAATTCTCAACAACTAACCGCATAATGAATAGTATTGACGTTTTGCGACGTTCGAAGCTGCTCGAAAATAATAAAACACAAGAGAGTAAAGTCACTGCAACGAGTACTTGGCAGGGTTACAAAGCTACACGCTATGGTACGCGTCACGGCAAACGACTAGTGAGGTGATGGTTTAGTTCACTCGCTTTGTGACTCAGTTCGTTGATCAGTTCATTAGTAAAGGTAAAGAAGAGTGTTAAGATGACATTATTATTCCGAAACAGAACGTAGTAGAGCCACGCTTCAGTTTTATTATGGTTGTAGCAGAAATGGGTTGGCTCGCCCGTGAAAGGACCATGCTCTCACAGAATAATAGCGTAAACTAGCAGCTTAATGCTGCTGCGTTTCGTATGGTGAGTGTAGAGAAATGTAGATTTCTATGAGCCATAGCATCCAATTATCATTACCACTGTGTGCTCGTGTGTCACCCTTATCCTATAATAAAAGGACAGCACACTTAAAACGGTAATAATATTATACATATGCTTATAACTACTATAACTGCTATTTATACTAATAACTAACTAGCGATCCGCCCCAGATTCGCACGGGTGATTTCTGGATCTCGACAATAGCGCTACCTACCGGGTCTAATTTTGAACTTAAACTATCTAGGGACCCATTCAAACACACGAAAATTTCATCAAAATCGGTCGCGCTGTTTTTGAATTTTGGCGAGACTAACGGACAGCGATTGATTTTATAATTACATTATATAAAGTTTGTTTTAGGAGTGTAATTGTACTGCGCTGTCACAAATTGGAACCCACTCAGCGTAAGGTAAAGATAGCCCATTGCCTTAAATTTCAGTGAGGCTAAGTTTGTGTAGCGTTCGACCAGGAAAACAGTAAATAAGTTTAGAAGAATAGGAATATGTTCATGTAATATTATCAATATCAAAGACTCAAAGTACTACAAAACGGACTAAAAGGATTTTTGGTTGAATCCAGATTCTGATAACTCATTTAACGCGAACCACAGGGTTTTTGTTACATGTTGTACAAAAATATTATACAATATTTATTACAATAAAAGGAACAAAAAACGATAACGAAAAATCTGTTTACATAATGTTATTAACTTTGTATTTACACTCTATATGCTTAAGTATAATGCAGTACGAGTAAGCCATGGTAGCTCAGGAGATAAGTAAAAAGTAAAGTTATAGTCTATATGACGGCTCCCATCATTAATCTGAAGAGAGCTATGGAACCATAAGTCCTTTTATGCGTAGCGGACTTAACATATCCTCATATTTCATTCCTTAGGTATGCAGGTTTTGTCACGATTTTTTGATTCAACTTCACCTAAGGATGTCTCGTTTAGAGGCAAAACACGTGTCGTATTATCGACGGTGGTGTGTCTTTCCTAGTGTACTGGTGTTGGGAGTTGTGGTGCTGGTTGGTAACGGTGATAGTGCAAGCAACACATAATTTTATTTTATTACGCGGATCTTTAAGAAATTAAGTTGTCAATTTATCCCGTGCTTGTACGTACTTATTAATTTTACCAACCGTAAAATTTTTCAATTCCGTATTTTAACTATATTTTATATCTGTTTAGAATTTTAAAAACATTTGAAATTCATGTATTTATATGCTTTATTGATATCACCTTAAATAAAAAGGTTACAGAGGGTAGATTTTGATATCTTTTGGCATTCTTTCCCAGTTAAACCCAGGCGTAGTGGAATATAATGGTAGGCGCAAAAGGATAAAAAAAACATTAGCAATAAAATTAAGAATAACCAAAAAAATAATCAAGACTACTAAATATCATTAGGAAAACGTATTGAATCAAAAAAATGACACATACTTATTCATTCATTTACTAATTTAATAGAATTCGCGAACAGTTCTTTTTTCTTCATATGGTGGCACATCACTATCCACATTAACATCGTGTGAAGAACACAAGACTTGTGTCGAAATGCTTTTATACCTATTACGCCTTCAAGACATTATTTCAAAATGATTTATAATCGTACCTATAGTAAAAAAATCTATTGTTATCTTGAAAAAATAAATAAATATATATATCACCGTAAAATTGTAAATACCGTTAGATTATAATCTATCTCGCAAGATTGTGAACAGTCGAAAGATTGTGAACCGTAACAAACTGCTTACAATTTAACGCATTATTTTTCGGTGGATTATAATCTATCGAAGTGAAACTGTCAAATTGAGCCTTCGGACAGTTCACAATTTAACGCGCGACAGTGACACTTCGATAGATTATAATCTACCGAAAAATAATGCGTTAAATTGTAAGCAGTATTATATTACGGTTCACAATTTTCGACAGTTTACAATCTCGCGAGATAGATTATAGCAATTTTACGGTGACATAAATACATAACATTTCGTATTTATTCCTCCATTACAGTACAGCCTTCATCGATCTTCAGCATTTCACTTTTAATAAAAAGTGAAATGCTGAAGATCGGCATCCCAAATATATTGCCTCATAGGGGGGATAATAGTTATAGTTGCCAGGCTTGGCACGCTTATTGGCAACTGCTTATCATTATTTTGAGTTGTTGTATGGAAAGTGGTGCTGCCCATCTTCTGTTGCCATTTCTCGCAGTCGCTTCTTACGACACCTACAAAATGATAAGGGGTAGTGGATTGGATTTACTTACGCCGCCACTACATGGTATCTCGTATATTATGCAAGATATGAAATACGAAGAGCAGCGTCAAAGCTACAAGGTGCGAGAGGAAGCGAACTGGCACTGCGACTGAGAATTCTGATCGATCCTATAATTGCATATAGCAGCGGACTAATACTGTAACAATCATAAAAATTCCTTTATATAGTTAAAGTTTTATACGTGGTGGAGCCACGCTGCACCTGTATTATGGTTGTGGCATGAATGGGTCGACTAGACCGGGGAAGGACCACGCTCTTACAGAATACCAGCTTAAAAGAACAGCTTAATGCCGCTGTGTACCGTATGGTGAGTTTGGAGACCCGGAGACGTTTTTCTCTAGAAACGAGGCATTCCATCTTAGTCCTCAGGAGTGTCAACGCATCTGCATTTTGATTCTTAACCGAGCATAGATGCCTATGGCCTACAGAATCTTTTTACCATCAGGTCGACTGTGTCTGTCTGTAATATTGAAAAAACTGGCTTCATTTAAGCTCAGGCGATTATTGACATGTTATTGAGACACAAACAACCATTTTTAAAATGTTGTCTGTCTGTTCGGGCTAATCTTCGGAATGGCTAAACCGATTGTGATGAAACTTTACGAACAGATAGAGGACAATACCAGGAGGGATCTAAGCTTTATTTTATCCGAAACACTTGGAGATTAAAAAAAAACTAAAAATTGAATTAATAATCTGTAAAAAGTCTATAATCTTGAGCATACATAATCATCATAATCAGTCGTTATTACAACTTATCAAAGTCTACTACTGAACGTAAGCCACCGCTTAGGCTGCCTCATAAGGAGGATGTTTTGCATAACTGCTGTGCTTGGCAGGCGGGTTGACAACCGCAGTTTTTTATTATTTCTATTTGTTATTAGGATTGTGTAACTAAGAGAACGAATGAAAGGAAAAATAAAACGTTGTGGTGGGATGATGAGGTACGGATGGAAGTTGAAGCAAAGGAGAGAGCATGGCTAGATTTACTAGCAACCAAAGCTGGTAATTCTAGCGGTATGATTGATGAGATTGAAAGAAAAAAGGCAGACTTTAGAAGTATAAAGAAGTTATTGAAAGGAAAAAGCAAGAAAGAACGGATAAGAATGATAGAAGGATATCTGATAACTTCCAGGCAAATATTAAAATGTTCTGGAAACTCGTAAGAACTGCTAGGGGAAATTCAATACAGCCTAGAATGAATGCTATACGAGACGAGAATGGCTGTATGCTGAATGATGAAGTTTCTAATTTAAAGAGATGGAAGGAATACTTTGAAAGCGTGTTTATGAGTGAAGAGTCATCTGAATTAAGTGAAATAGAAATTCCGAAAGAAGTGGAGAGAGGTGGGGAGATAAGTGTAGATGAAATAATGAAAGCAATGAAAAGCATGAAAGCAAGTAAGGCAGCCGGATATGATAGAGTATCACTCGAAATGCTAAGGGCTGGAGAGGGAGTGGTGGCAGGCCTGCTGTACACCTTGTTTAATTTATGTTGGGAACTGAAGCGGGTACCGGAAGACTGGTGCAAAGCCGTTATAGTCCCAATACATAAGGGAAAAGGGTCACAGCAGGACTGTAAAAACTACCGTGGCATTAGCTTGCTTAGCATTGTGGGTAAACTGTATGCTAAGGTGTTAATTGAAAGAGTTATGGAAGAAACTGATGGAAAAAATTGGTATATGCAAGCTGGATTTAGAAAGGGGATGGGGTGTACGGACCAAGTCTTTTCCATGCGCATGATTGCGGAGAAGTTTTTGGCCATAAACCAGAAAGTTCCTTTGTGCGTTCATGGACTTGGAAAAGGCTTATGACAGAGTGGACAGGAATGTGCTATGGCAAACACTGAACTCATTTGGGTTGAGCGCTGGTTTGATACAGGCATTAAGGTCTCTTTATAGGGACTCTAGTGCTTGTGTCAGGATCAACGGGGTCTACTCGGACTGGTTTGGCATCCAAAAAGGTGTCAGACAGGGCTATGTAGCTTCCCCGTGGCTGTTTAACCTATTTATGGACAGTTGTTTACAAACTTTGAAAGTTGAAGAATGTGGGTAGAGAATGGGTGAGTTAACCGATGATCAGGTCATATTTGCATCGTCGGCGGCCGAGTTGCAAATGATGGTTACTTTAATGAACTGGTCATTAAAAGAAAGGTGTATGAAAGTGAACGCAAGTAAGACGAAAGTGATGGTTATTGAAAGAGAAGAAAATAAAACGTTATGTGAAATAAGAATAGAAGGGGAGTTGATTGAGCAAGTGGATGAGTTTGTATATTTGGGATGTTTATTTAGCAGGAATGGTAGATATGATAAGGATATACAACGACGAGTGAACGCAGGAAATAGAGTGAATGGGGCTCTACACGCTATTGTGAAGAGTCAGAATGTGTCAAAAAGGCACGTTTGGCAATTCATAATGCTGTGCTAGTCCCTACTTTAATGTATGGTAGTGAAAGTTGGGTCTGGCAGAAGAATGAGAGTAGAATAAATGCTGTAGAAATGCGGTCATTAAGGAGTATGCTAGGGCTGAATCTGAATGACAGGGTGAGAAATAGTGTGATAAGAGAAAAGTGTGGTATGCATGATGACGTTTTGACCAGGATTAAGAAAGGAATGCTTCGGTGGTTTGGTCATGTAGAAAGAATGAACGAGGAAAGAATGACAAAGCAAATTTATGTTGCAGAAGTGAACGGAAGAGTCGGGAAGGGACGCCCTAGACGAAGGTTTATCGACCAAATTGGCGATATATTGAAAATGGGCCAGATTAGGAGTACCCTTAACCGACGAGCATGTATGCGTAGATATATGGATGTAAAGGAGGCGAGAGAAGTGTGTCAGGATCGTGCCAAATAGAAGTCCGTAGTCTCTGCCTACCCCTCTGGGTGACAGGCGTGAGTAATTGTATATGTTGTTATTAGGAAGACGCTGATGTCCATCTCCTGCTTTGTTCCCCTACGTTGCATTTTAAGAAACCCAACGGTGATGTGGGATAGTGGATATTCTTACACCGCTACTATGCGACACATATTTATTTCTTTTTATAATTTAATTATTAATATTACTGCAGTACAAAAACACTTTTATTATTACTGTATTATTGACCGCAAAAAATACTTAAAAACAGGGTAACTGCAGAGTTTCTTTAACTGTTCCATTCCCGTTCCTGGTCAGAAGAACTCATTTTGAACAAGCAGTAATATAAAAAATATAATTTTGAAAATTTCAAAGAGGTTAGTTTTTTTTGTTAAGAAATGGTACAAAAATTTGTTAAATAATATGCTAACATCCCACTATATTTTAAAGAGTGTACAGAAGAAAGAGAAAGAGTAAGAAAAAGTAAGAAAGAGTACTCACGTTGCTAGCAATCAATTTACACTTCACTTCAAATTTCAACTCGAGAAGCTAATCGCAGATAACAGTTATTAACAATTGTTTTAAACTTTGTTTCCGATTTCTCTTTATTTTGCTTGACCTACATTTTGCAACCGGCCCAATATTTAAAATTAGTTGCCGTGAACTAAATTGGCCAGAAGATTATCATCAGCATTTCTGGATAAAATAGATTTTTTTTTTTCAAGAAAGTAATTTTTTGTGCTTTTACCACTGGTTCGGAAATAACCTCTGTCCTCGGAAGAACCAGCACTGATTTCAAAAATCATAGAGCCTTTCGCTGAGCTACAATGGTTCTTGAATTAAATATTTATGAGTACGTACGCTATAAATATACAACTACACAAGTAACTAGGATATGAACTTCATGACAAGAAAGTTAACTATTATTTGCAGATTTAACTACTTTAAAAATAAGTGTGTCGATCATCATTATTACACAAACGCAATGTGAAATTTTGTTTAGTGCATTCACTTTGGGCCCCAACCAATAGAATTAAGGCCAGTGTTCCTATACTACTTGGTAGGACCACGCTGCAGCTGTATTATAGCTGCAGCACGAATGTGTCGACTCGACGGGTGAATGACCACGCTTTCATCAGAATACCACCATAAAATAGCAATTTCGTGTGGTTAGTGTAAAGAACCGAAGAGATCCTTTTTACTGCTAACGTGCCATTCTATCTTAGTAATGAAGGATAGCAACGCATGTGTATTTTAATCTTGATCTAGAATAGATGTAGATATCTATGAGCCATAGAATCCACTTAACAATCAGGTGGACTGTGTGCTGGTTTGCCACCCTTATTCTAAAAAAACTCCAAAATATTCAGTAGTAAAGAAAAATATCGTTATGAAATATTCATTGCATTACACAAAGTAGTTTATACGTAATTCATTGTGAAATCTATATGGTATTTAGTATCTTCATCTTACATAGAAAAATTACGTAGAATTGGATCGAAACAGCAGATTCTAACACCTAGACCTAAAGAAATAAACTATTGTCAGCGTTATAAAAATAAAAAGACGCCTTCATTCGAGGCAGTAGGTCAAGTTTAAAAGTTTTTGCTTTTATGTCGGCTGGTCTATAGCTTAAAGACAATGCTTTGTTAGGATGATGTGTCCGTTTGTTACCTTTTCTATATAAAAAAAGTTTCCTAAGGCGTTCCAAAATCTCATGCGTGTGATACGACGTGCTGTCCCTAATGTATTGAACGTTACGTTATTGTACGTGGTAGAGCCAAGCTGCAGCTATATTTATTGCATAGTTGTAGCACGAATGGGTCGGCTCGATCGGGGAAGGACCACGCTCTCACAGAATACCAGCGTAAAATAGCAGCTTAATGCTACTGTGTTTCGTATGGTGAGTGTAGAGAACCGGGGACCCTTTTTACTGGAAAGAGGCATTCCATGTTATTCCTCAAGGCTGACAACGCATCTGCATTTTGATTCGTTATCGAGGATAGATGTAGATGTCTATGGGCCACAGCAACCACTTACCATCAGGTGGACTGTGTGCTCATTTGTCACCCTATTTCTATAAAAAAAAGACAATTATTAGTAATCGATCGAGTAATATATTAGTAAGTAACGAAAATAAACAGATATAAAAATTGCTAGCTGGCAGCGTGACTAGCGTGTATTTCGTTCACCAAGCAATTTGCATTCTAAAACAGTAAATAATTTTAGACTCAAAACTAGTTTTAGTCAAAAGCGTAATGGAATAAATGTTTGCCTTGTACGAATAGATAAATAGTAGTCATTTACGATTCCACTGGTGGACTTAAGCCTAAGGAATGCCTCAAAGCACGGTCCTGAGCCACCTGCATCTATCAACTGCCTGCATGTCTTACCAGGCCGTTATTCCATCTAGTGGGGTGCCGCCCTACACTTCCCTTACCGGTACGAGGTTACCACTCGAGAACCTTTCTCCGCATTGGTTGTCGGTTCTTCGAGCAATATGACCGGCCCATTGCCACTTTAGCTTAATAATCCGTTCGGCTATGTCGGTTACTCTGGTTCTACTGCGGATATCCTCATTTCTAAGTTTACCACGCAGAGAAACTCCGAGCATAACCCCCTCTATAGATCGCTGAGCGACCTTGAGCTTCCTCACACGGCCAGCAGCGAAGGACGGCTCCGTGGCGCAGTGGCTTAGCAATGAGTTGCTGCGCTGGGGCCGCGGGTTTGAATCTCGCACGGAACAAGTATTTATATGGCCTGCAAATAATTGTTCCTGGTCTGGATGTTTGTCCTTGTGCAATTTATGTTTGTAAACTGCCTCCAAGATACAGGAGAAAATCCTAGTATAACGTTTTTCAAAAAAATAAAATAAAAAAGACCACTTTTCAAATTCATATGTCATCACTGGCAACACACACTGGTTGTCTAACCATTGTATTAATCATGTTTTCAAGTTTTAAGGTAAACCTTACGAGAAGATGTGTCGCAATCTCCCTAAAGGCACGATAATTCGATATACAATGATGTTAGAATTCCTTTTCCACCTAAGGGTCGACCTGGGTCGTTACTATCCTTTTCTTGAACATTAGCGGTACTTTACATCGCACTACCGGACATCTTTTCGGAGTATTTGCCTTAATTACGCTTGGCAGACGGAGTGGCATTTTTTTTATAGAATAAGGGTGACAAACGAGCACATTCCACCTGATGGTAAGTGGATGCTGTGGCCTATAGACATCTACAATTATCCTCAATTAAGAATCCAAATGCAGATGCGTTTGTTACCCCTGAGGGCTAAGATGAGATGCCTCGTTTCCAGTAAAATGGATCTCCGGTTCTCTACACTCACCATAAGAAACATAGGAGCATTAAGCTGCTATTTTACGCTGGTATTCTGTGAGAGCGTGGTCCTACGCCGGTCGAGCCGACTCATTCATGCTACAACCGTCTAAAAACACGTATATAAAACAATTGCAATGCTATATAAATAATAATCTACGCTGTTGCCCGTCACCGGTCTGGGTACGTCTGAAGTCAACGAGATGGTTATAGCGCCATCTAACGGAAGCCAAAAGATTTTTTTTGTGGCATTTCCCACAGTATCCACTTAAGTTAGAATTCGGATTACAGCAGTCGCGAACCGACAGATGCGACCATGGTCGCGGGCACTGCTTAATAGAAATTTCTATATAGAATTGTCTGATTTAGTCGTTTACATCTTAATTCGCAGGGGTGACAACGCATATGCATTTTGTTTCTTAATCGAGGATAAATTTACGATAGGTCACCGCATTCACTTACCATAAAGTGAATTGCGTGCTCGTTTGCTATTCTACTTATATACAAGAGGGGTATTATATTAGAAACTAGCGAGCCACCCCGGCTTCGCACGGGTGATTTATGGATCTGGACAACAGCGCCACCTACCGGGTCCAATTGTGAATCGTTTAGATCATCCAGGGACCCACTCAAACACACAAAAAAATTCATCATTCGGTCCAGTCATCGTCGAGTGTTTGCGAGACTAACGGAGAGCAATTGATTTTTATACATAGAGATTTACTCTGTGTTCATTAAATTAAATGTGGTATCATTATAAATTCTATAAATTTCAAACTACCAAAGGTCATTTGTTGAACAAGGTTTCGAAGGCTACAGTCTCCAATAGAGGACGCCGCGCTAATCCTCTTAGTAGATACTTAGCGGACGAGACAAGGAATCAGCGCCGCTGTACGGCTTCCTTATTACCGATCAAACGAATGGCCTATAGTAAGCGTCTATTAGCGATGCGCTCAGGGTTGCCAGGTTTTGACCGCTTTAGCATTGTATGAGCTCAGCATTAAAGTGACTTGACTAGGTAGTTATTAATATGGATTACTAAGTAATCGTTAATTCCCTAGGTTAGACTAGTTAATAAAACAAAAACCACAAAAAGGACCGTCGCTACCAAGCTGTCTCAAAAATAATTTATTTAAATAACTAGCGACCCGCCCTGGCTTTGCCTAGATAGAATTTATTAATATGGCGTTTTTTAGATTTAAGTTAGTCAAGGACCATATATCTTATAAATTTTTAGTTTTTTTTTCAAAAAGAAAACATCTTTTATGTTTTTGGATAAAATATAGACTAAATCCTCCTGGCACTGCTTTCTATCTGTTCGTAAAGTGTTTAATCATTACGAAGATTAGCCCGGACAGACAGATTTTTTTAAATTGTTATTTATGTCTTAGTAGCATGCAAATAACCTGAGCTTACGCACTTCAATTTTTTTGTCTATAAATATAGATTACAAATACAAAAAATACAAAGTGTTTTATTTCTTTAACTTTATCAATATATCTAAGTATGTTCTTTTACTTTAAAATACTTGCTTCAGGAGAACTAGCTCTTCTGTAACCAAATAACCAACAGTAAAGTTAATATAAATAGGTGCTTAAACAAAAGGAGATACTACTATATATACAAGTAGGTAGAAAAGAGAAGATAAATAATATATTAAAAGGCATAACCTTTCTGTTGCCCCGCAGCCTTAGATATCCATGAGGATTTCCTCACGAAAAAAAAGCAGTTACTCCGTCGCACTGCTCCAACACGTGTTGGTGGACTACACACGTCCTAGATATATTCTTATATTACGCAGGTTTCCTCATAACGTTTTTTACCATATCCAAGCTGTCATAAATAAGCCTAAATCAAAGGCTACAATAAGAAGAAGCTAAAATATAAGCTCTGATCAGCTTTTAATTTTATTTTTTAAATTCCATTCAGTCAGCGTTCTTGGCACGATCCCGAGGACCGTATGATACTCGGTAATTTAAGTTTTTTTTTTATTTTTTTTATTACAGTTTTTAATATTGTAAATATTATAAGTATTATGAAGAATAAATAGAGACATTCATTCATAAAAAAAGAATACTAGTAACACTTAACATTACTAACATTCCCGTTAACCATTCTAAGTAAGCTTAAAAATGCTTGCGTTAAGAGTGGTTCACCATACTAGTCGAATGGTGGATTCAAACCGACAACTTTCTGAGTTTGCAGTTCGACCCGTACCATTAGGCTACTGACGCTTTTATTTCTATAGCTGTTATGCGTATACAATACTGGCAGTCCTGGTGGCTGCCTGTAAAGGTCACGATAACCTTGTACAATGTGCCGTGGTACCAGCCCGCGATGCCGCCACCCGCCACTAACCGCCACGATCTACTATCCGCCGGGTCTATCATCGTTCAGGAAGTCACCAAATGTCAGCCAGTCACACTATTTTTAGATTATGAAATTACGTTATTAGCTTTCACATAGTTTTAGTTGCATAAAGTTTTTTTTTTAGAATAAGGGTCTGACAAATTAGCACAGTTTACCTGATGGTAAAACCCATATACACCTATATCTATCTTCGATTAAGAGTCAAAATGTAGATGCGGCCTGAGGACTAAGATAAAGTTCTCCGTTTCCAATAAAAAGTTCCACTTAAAGATCTCCGGTTCTCTTCACTCACCAGTAACAAAGCAGCATTCAGCTGCTACGCTGGTAATCCCCGGTTGAGCAGACCCATTCGTTCTACAGCCATTATATTACTGTAGTGTGCCGTTTACTGGTAAAGACTAACAGGGCATTTCATTTAGTACTCTGGGGTGACACTGTATCTGCATTATTCTTATACGAAATTATATGCAGGTGTCTGGACTGGATTTTTATGTCAGAGGATTATTTATTTATTGTCAGAAGAAGCACGAGAGTAGAATAAATGCTGTAGAAATGCGGTCATTAAGGAGTATATTAGGGTTGAATCTGGATGACAGGGTGAGAAATTGTGTGATAAGATAAGAGTGTGGTTTGCAAGATGATGTTGTGACCAGGATTAAGAAAGGAATGGTTCAGTGGTTTGGTCATGTAGAAAGAATGAACGAGGAAAGAGTGACAAAGCAAATCTATATTGCAGATGTGAACGGCAGAGTCGAGAAGGGACGCCCTAGACGAAGGTTTATTGACCAAATTGGCGATATATTTAAAATGGGCCAGATTAGGAGTACCCTTAACCGACGAGCATGTATGCGTAAATATATGGATGTAAAGGAGGCGAGAGAGGTGTGTTAAGATCGTGTCAAATGGAAGTCCATAGTCTCTGCCTAGCCCTTTGGGTAACAGGCGTGAGTGTTTATGTATGTATGTATGTCAAAAATTTGACGCGTAAATGTAGCGGCGTAAGAAATTTATCAACTTATCGCCTGACCAATTGTGGTCATATTCCCACAATGTATTTGTTTTGTCATACGATGGTTCATAGCGGTGCTAGGTTCCGATGAGTGCCAATATTTTCAAATTATTAACAAAATCTAGGTTTATGGACTAGAATGACTCATACTCACAATATACAATGCAATTGTTGGTTTAGATTAGTGTGGTTTAGTAGCAGTGTAATAGTTTCCACTAGGTACCCCATATCGTCCATTGGATATCGTAAGAGGCGACAGATTAAATAAAACCAGGAGATGGACAACAGCGTCATTCTAACAACAATTAAAAATTAAAAAAATACTATGGTTGGCATCCCGCCTGCCAAGCGTGGTAAATATTTCCGCTATGAGGTAATCTATAGGAGAGGCCTATGTTCAGCAGTGGACTTTGATAGGCTGTAACAGTAAGCGTAACAGTGTAGTTTAATCACAAAACCCGAACAAAACGCTCTGGTCGAATTATTAATAAATTTTATATTTACACAGTATAAAATAAAAATAAAACATATGTGCAGTTCACACGCGGTAGAAGTGAAACCTTCAAATGAAATTAAATATGGAATAAAAATATTTCACAGCAAATGATTTATTTAATATGATCATTTTCAACCACAAGTGTAGCATAAAATATAAGATAAAAGTTTAATTTATTAGCAAATAAACATTACAATACTCATTTTTAGACTTAATTTCAGTGTAATAAATCAAAAGAATATTTTCTTTCTAATAAAATTGCTTTGTAATAGCGCCATCAACTTCATTCTATAGGTAAAGTCTTTTTATCGAACAAAATTTGATTGACCCTCAAGGTGGTACGTACAACAGACGCTAGATAGCATTAATTTTTGAAATCGTGGATTGGTGTAAATGGATTGGTATAATAAGATAATTTTATTCAATATGGTTACTTTAATTTATTTTATAAATTTGTAAATTTTTTTAACTGTTAAAATTTATATTAACCTTAAAAATGTATACTAAATTAAAGGAAAATGAGGCAGAAGGTGGGCAGCAGCATCTTCCTGATAACAGCAAAACAACAAAAAAAAAACTGCGATTGCCAACCCGCTCGCCAAGCGTGGCAACTAGGGCAATAAACCCCCCATGAATAAAGTTACGAAGAGACGGCCCCCATTT
This sequence comes from Parnassius orleans, assembly GCA_029286625.1. Lineage (NCBI taxonomy): Eukaryota > Metazoa > Arthropoda > Insecta > Lepidoptera > Papilionidae > Parnassius > Parnassius orleans. The sequence continues at coordinate 495,845 of JAGSMP010000191.1, forward strand.
CCCGGCGGCCCCGCTATTCCTGGCTACGGTGGCGACCATGGTAACGGCGGGGCAGGGGGTAATAAGAATCTTCGGTGGAGGTTCGGTTGCCACCTAAGACGACTCAACCTGGCAACATATAACGCACGCACCCTGAGGACTGACGAAAAGATCCTGGAGCTGGAAGAAGAGATAGACATCAGAATCCGGCAACATGTTCTATCACCGGGAGGGCGACCATCTGTCCCAAGGAGGTGTCGGATTTATCGTCCACAAATCTCTCGTTAACAATGTTGTAAAGATTGAGAGTACCTTACACTCAAAATCACCAAACGGTATTCGCTGAAGGTCATACAGTTTTACGCACCAAACTCGGCACATTCCGATGAGGAGGTGGAGGAAATGTATGAGGATATCTCTAGAGCATTCCTCCAAAACCCAATATACGGTGTTAATGGGAGACTTCAACGCAAAACTAGACACAAGAGAGAACGGTGAGCTGAAGGTAAGGAAATTTGGAATAGGGCAACGGAACTCAAGGGGCCAGCAGCTGGCCGACTTCATAGAGAAAGAGGGACTATATATGATGATTTTCAGATTTTCAGATTTCAGATGATATTTATTCAGATCTACAAATGCATGCGGCGGGACTTACGCAACTTCAATACAGCTCGTATTGAAGAAGCGATCGAGCGGAACCAGGGCTCCAAAGTCTTTGCTAGAGATCTGTCTGCCAGAAAAAGCCAACTGTCAAAGCTGAAGACCGAGTGTGGCAGCGTCGTTTCCGGGACACCTGAGATTTTGAGTGAGATTGAGAGGCTCTATGGGCAGCTGTACACATCATCGTTGGAGCCACACGCAAGTGAGAGTAACGATCGAAGAGCAAGTCTTATCCGACACTATTCCGATGATATTCCGGGTGTCAGTCTGAGCGAGATTAGAATGGCTCTCCAGCACCTTAAAAACGGCAAGGCCCCCGGCGAGGATGGAATTACAGCGGAGCTTCTGAAAGCGGGTGGAAAACCGGTACTTGAAGTCCTTCAGAAGCTCTTTAATTCCGTCCTCCATGGTGGCACTGCACCGGAGGCGTGGAGCAGAAGTGCGGTGGTCTTGTTCTTCAAGAAAGACGTCAACGCTCTCTTAAAGAACTACAGACCGATTTCCCTTCCGAGCCGCGTCTACGTGCTCTTTTCGGGAGTCATTACGAATCGTCTCGCACGCATACTCGACGACTTCCAGCCTCCCGAACAAGCCGGTTTCCGAAAAGGCTTTAGCACCATATACCACATACATACCCTTCGGAAAATTGTACAGAAGTCAGAGGAGTACAATTTGCCACTATCTCTGGCGTATGTGGACTATGATAAAGCCTTTGATTCCGTCGAAATTTGGGCGGTGCTGCAGTCCCTTCAGCGGTGCCAAGTTGACTGTCGGTATATCGAAGTGCTGAAGTGTTTGTACAGGAGGGCTACGCTGGCTATCCGAGTACAGAACCAGAGTACGAAACCTATCGAACTGCAGAGAGGTGTAATACAGGGTGACTTTGTATCCCGAAACTCTTCACCGCTGCATTGGAAGACGTTTTCAAGCTTCTGGACTGGAAAGAATACGGTATTAACATCAACGGCGAGTAAATCACTCGCCTTCGTTTGCCGACGATATATTCCTTATAGCAGAATCGCTGGAGAACTTAAGCACTATGCTCACTGACCTCAATAGTGCCTCCCAACGGATAGGTCTTAAAATGAACATGGACAAAACAAAGATCATATATAATGTCCCATGTCACACCTATGCCAGTAGTTGTTGGGAGCAATAAGCTCGAGTCGGACTTACCTAGTCCTTCGACCGAGAGGTTAATCGACGGATTCAACTCGGCTGGGCAGCGTTCGGGAAATTACGACACATCTTCTCGTCAGGTATACCTCAAAACTTGAAAACGAGACTGTACAACCTATGCGTGTTGCCAGTGATGACCTATGGAACTGAGACGTGGTCCTACACTGCTGGCCGTATGAGGAAGCTCAAGGTCGCTCAGCGATTGAGAGGGCTATGCTCGGGGTTTCTCTGCGTGATAAACTCAGAAATGAGGATATCCGTAGTAGAAACAGAGTGACCGACATAGCCCAACGGATTAGTAAGCTGAAGTGGCAATGGGCCGGCCATATAGCTCGAAGAACCGACAACCGTTTTTAACGTGGTAGAGCCATGCTGCAGCTATATTAGTAGTATAGTTGTAGCACGAATGGGTCGGCTCGACCGGGGAAGGACCACGCTCTCACAGAATACCAGCGTAAAATAGCAGCTTAACGCTGCTGTTTTTCGTATGGTGAGTGTAGAGAACCGGAGACCCATTTTACTGGAAAAGAGGCATTCCATCTTAGTCCTCACGGGTGACGACGCATCTGCATTTTGATTCTTTATTGAGGATAGATGTAGATGTCTATGGGTCACAGCAACCACTTACCATCAGGTGGACTGTGTGCTCGTTTGTCACCCTATACTATAAAAAAAAAAACCGATGGGGAAAAAAGGTTCTCGAGTGGCGGCCTCGTACCGTCGGGCAAAGTGTAGGGCGTCCCCCCACTAGATGGAGTGACGACCTGGTAAGACATGCAGGAAGTCGATGGATGCAGGTGGCTCAGGACCGTGCTTTGTGGCATTCCTTGGGGGAGCAGTGGACTTGTGAAGTGTTGTAATGATGGTGATGATGATATTTAAAGCACCGCATAAATTGGAGACCGATATAATAGGAAATACAATTTTTTTTAATACTAGCAATGCTATTAACATTACTAATATTCCCTTTAACCACCAAAACAAAAAAATTGCGGATTCGAACCCTGAATCTTTTGCGTTTGTGGTCCGCACCTTGCCATTAGACTACTGTCGCTTACTACACTGTATTCTATCTCATTCTGTATTCTCGCAGGCTAAATCCTATACAACTTCACCGTGTAGTGGCGGGTAAGAATACTCACTACCCCATATCTTCCCGTGGGTGTCGTAAGAGGCGACAGAGGGAAACTGAGGCAGAGAATGGGCAGCAGCATCTTTCTGATAACAGCAAAACAACAATAAAAAAACTGCGGTTGCCAACCCGCTCGCCAAGCGTGGCAACTATGGCAATATACCCCCCCATGATAGTAACGAAGAGACGGCCCCCAGTCCCCGGCGGCCCCGCTATTCCTGGCTACGGTGGCGACCATGGTAACGGCGGGGCAGGGGGTGCTAAGAATCTCCGGTGGAGATTCGGTTGCCACCTATGACGACTCGACCTGGCAACTTATAACGCACGCACCCTGAGGACTGACGAGAAGATCCTGGAGCTGGAAGAAGAGATAGACAAGTTGCGCTGGAATATTATAGGATTATCCGAGGTCCGAAGAGAGGGGGAGGACACGGTAATCCTCGAATCCGGCAACTTGTTCTATCACCGGGAGCGCGACCATCTGTCCCAAGGAGGTGTTGGATTTATCGTCCACAAGTCTCTCGTTAACAACGTTGTAAAGATTGGGAGTGTGTCGACGAGGGTTGCGTACCTTATACTCAGAATCACCAAACGGTATTCGCTGAAGGTCATACAGGTTTACGCACCAACCTCGGCACACCCGATGAAGGTGGAGAAATGTATGAGAATATCTCTAGAGCCATGCATTCCTCCAAAACCCACTACACGGTGTTAATGGGAGACTTCAACGCAAAACTAGGCACAAGAGAGTACGGTGAGCTGAAAGTAGGGAAATTCGGAATAGGGCAACGGAACCCAAGGGGCCAGCAGCTGGCCAACTTCATGGAGAAATAGGGACTCTTTATGATGAACTCTTTCTTCCAGAAGCGGCCCCACAGGAAGTGGACCTGGTCGAACCCCGACGGTTCGACAAAAAATGAGATTGACTTCATTATTACGACCAGGCGACAACTGTTCAGTGATGTCTCAGTGATCGCGAGGGTGAAAACCGGCAGCGATCACCGAATGGTGAGAGGCACACTGAACCTAAACGTTAAGTTGGAGAGGTCAAGTCTAATGAAGTCAACGCTCCGTCCCCCTCGTGCTCTAATCCAAAGTCCCGAAATCTTTCAGCTCGAGCTACGAAACCGTTTTCAGTGCCTAGAAGATTGCAATGCAGTGGACGATATGAATGACAAGCTCGTGGAAACTGTCCATGCGGTCGGAGCTAAGTTTTGCAAGACCCGCCGCAGAAGAACACAAAAACTTTCCGATCACACTCTTAATCTCATGGCTGTTAGACGGGATATGAAGCTGCAGTCTTCAGTAGATTTGACAGAATACAGACAACTGAACAGACAGATCTCCAAATGCCTGCGGCGGGACTTACGCAACTTTAATACTGCTCGTATTGAAAAAGCGATCGAGCGGAACCAGGGCTCCAAAGTCTTTGCTAGAGATCTGTCTGCCAGAAAGAGCCAACTGTCGAAGCTGAAGACCGAGTGTGGCAGCGTCGTTTCCGGGACACCAGAGATTTTGAGTGAGATTGAGAGGTTCTATGGGCAGCTGTACACATCATCGTTGGAGCCACACGCAAGTGTGAGTAACGATCCAAGAGCGAGTCTTATCCGACACTATTCCGATGATATCCCGGACGTCAGTCTGAGCGAGATTAGAATGGCTCTCCAGCACCTTAAAAACGGCAAGGCCCCAGACGAGGATGGAATTACAGCGGAGCTTCTGAAAGCGGGTGGAAAACCGGTACTTGAAGTCCTTCAGAAGCTCTTTGATTCCGTCCTCCATGGTGGCACTACTCCGGAGGCATGGAGCAGAAGTGCGGTGGTCTTGTTCTTCAAGAAAGGCGACAACGCTCTCTTGAAAAACTACAGATCGATTTCCCTTCTGAGCCGCGTCTACGTGCTGTTTTCGAGAGTCATTACGAATCGTCTCGCACGCAGACTCGACGTCTTCCAGCCTCCCGAACAAGCCGGTTTCCGAAAAGGCTTTAGCACCATAGACCACATACATACCCTTCGGCAAATTGTACAGAAGTCCGAGGAGTACAATTTGCCATTATGTCTGGCGTATGTGGACTATGAGAAAGCCTTTGATTCCGTCGAAATTTGGGCGGTGCTGCAGTCCCTTCAGCGGTGCCAGGTTGACTGTCGGTATATCGAAGTGCTGAAGTGCTTGTACAGTAGGGCTACGATGGCTATCCGAGTACAGAACCAGAGTACGAAACCTATCCAACTGCAGAGAGGTGTAAGACAGGGTGACGTTATATCCCCGAAACTCTTCACCGCTGCATTGGAAGACGTTTTCAAGCTTCTGGACTGGAAAGGATACGGTATTAACATCAATGGCGAGTACATCACTCACCTTCGATTTGCCGACCATATAGTCCTTATGGCAGAATCGCTGGAGGACCTAAGCACTATGCTCAATGGCCTCAATAGTGCCTCCCAACGGATAGGTCTTAAGATGAACATGGACAAAACAAAGATCATGTTTAATGTCCATGTCACACCTATGCCGGTAGTTGTTGGGAGCACTAAGCTTGAAGTTGTTGACGAGTATGTTTACCTGGGACAAATAGTCCGACTAGGTAAGTCCAACTTCGACCGAGAGGTCAATCGACGGATTTAACTCGGCTGGGCAGCGTTCGGGAAATTACGACACATCTTCTCGTCAGGTATACCTCAAAACTTGAAAACGAGGCTGTACAACCAGTGCGTGTTGCCAGTGATGACCTACGGAACTGAGACGTGGTCCTTCACTGCTGGCCGGATGAGGAAGCTCAAGTTCGCTCAGCGAACTATGGAGAGGGCTATGCTCGGAGTATCACTGCGTGATAAAATTAGAAATGAGGATATCCGCAGTAGAACCAGAGTGACCGACATAGCCCAACGGATTAGTAAGCTGAAGTGACAATGGGCCGGCCATATAGCTCGAAGAACCGACAACCGATGGGGAAAAAAGGTTCTCGAGTGGCGGCCTCGTACCGGCGGACGAAGTGTAGGGCGTCCCCCAACTAGATGGAGTGACGACCTGGTAAGACACGCAGGAAGTCGATGGATGCAGGTGGCTCAGGACCGTGCTTTGTGGCATTCCTTGGGGGAGGCCTATGTTCAGCAGTGGACTTGTGAAGGGCTGTAATGATGATGATGATGAAATCCTATACATGTATACGTTTGTCTCTTTTTAGCGTCGCTTTTTCGTTTCATCCAGTTTCAAATCACAACGATGCTGCTTCTAAAGAAGTTTTCACTTCAAAAAGTGAACGTATTATTACCAACAGACACACACATTAACAGACAAAGAGGTAATACGGCTATATAATATGAACACAGTCTGAAAAGCTTACTCAAAACTTCTTGGTGGTTTCCAAACTAAGAGAGGTGACCTAATTAATACGAGCAGTAAAGCCTAGTAATATGCGAGAAAGCTTGGAATAGCAAATGAAAACAAAACTTAAAACTTAAATGTGCCGTCATTTAGTTGCATGAAATGAAATGAAAACTCGTCATTTTGCAACGTTAGAAATTAATGCTTCGTTTAATAAATAAAAAGTGCCGTGACAGCTCAAAGGTTACTAATTTCACAGTAGGTATAGGTACGCACGAGCAACTCGAGTTCGATCCTCGCCGGCACCACTGAAATTGTTAATTGTAATTTTATGTGCTGATTTAAATATTGTGAGGAAACCTGCAAAACTGAGAAATAAAAATATTTAGAAGACATGTTCTAATGCTTAGTCCGCCAACATCACAGGTCTTAATACTCTCTTACGAAAGACCAACACGCAATCGTGAGTAAATCACTAGTACTTATTAAAATACTTGCGGTACCTACCTATTACAATAAAAATATTTAAAAAAATACCGAAGACTATGTACATCGTATTATGCAAAAAGTTATGAACTCGTTATGATTTCAAATATGATTATGTATCATTATATTCTTTAGTTTATCAATAATTTTTGTTGTTGTAATAAGTTTTGAGACATTTTTACGTTGCTTTGAAAGCGCCATCTATGACGAAATGCTGAAAGTGATTTTTTCTTACAGCTTAGATAAGTTTTTTTAAAGGTGACTTAACTGCTAAATTGGCTTTTTTCCTTTTTTAAATTTTTTTTCAAATTTGATAAAATAATTTCATGGAAATTATAATGTTTTCTTTTTGTTTTGTTAAATGATAACGAGTTACAATAAGTAAAATAATTTATTTACTTATAGCAACACGTTTTATAAATAATTTATTTTCCATTGAAGATGATCTGTACCAATACTGTTGCTTAGATAAATTTGTTACATTTCCGTAACTTTGTATCAACCCTTAATGGTACTTATAACTTGCATGTAAGAATTAAAAATCTTATATAAAAAAATAGTAAATACTTAAGTTAAAATTTTGCAGTCAGTCGCCTTCGCAGAGATATTATGTAAAGTGGGGGAAGGCAGAGCGGGATACTTCAATCATTATCGCTGATATTATACTTGATATAGGTGTATGTTTTTGATTTTGATTTTATTTTGTTAAGAAAACCAACAGCTTTACAGATTATATAATATATAACTATGTGTAATGTAGTATTGTCAATAACAGGTTTCCCTTAAATTAACAAATGGCACTGTAACAATCAAACTTGTTAGTGCTAAAGTTAATTCTATAAACATACCAAGGAATTCGAGGATGCCATCCGCTTAAACCTATCAATATTATAGATAGATAAGTAGATACTCTAAACTGTACACCACACAAAACAAATCAAGTAGAGAAATACATTGTACATGTTTGCGAAAGCAATATATAAGTACAACCCATTATAGACATAGACAGAGATAAAGACAAAAAAGAATAGTTTGTCTTTTGTTTATAACGCTTAAAATTTGTGAGAGTTTTTGATGATATATGTACTAAATACATATGCACAATATACAACCTTCAGTGAGCCTATATTCTTAAATGTCTTGCAGGCCCGTAAGACGAATCCCAAATTTTTATATGCCTTTTTTGTGACTGAGTCCATATGGTCTCCCAGGTCATGAAAAAAATTGACTCTTTCAATGTGAACACCATTAAAATTACATGTGTGTAAGATGGGGTTCGCTTTGCGAGTGAAAGATATGCACAGGCATTTTTTGGCATTCACTGTCATCTTATTAGTCATGTACAATACGTTCAGTTCCGCCTGTATCGTGTAACAATCATTGATGTCATTTATTCTCAAACAGATCTTTTATCGTCCGCGTACATCAAATGTTTAGAATGCTTGAGACAATTAGGCAAGTCGTAAATGTACGCATTTTAGAAGAGAGGTCCCTGTAGTGTAGTATAGCCCCCACGACTATATATATATTAGTGTCAAAATACTCGAAATAATTTTTTTTAAACTAATAAAAATAAATATAAAACATGTTTATTATTAATATAAATTACAAAAATACAATGTAATTATATAATATTATTTGACCTAAATATAAATTACAAAAATAAAATAGGTATACTCTATGGGCAGGTCAGGTGGGCAGATCCCCCTGTCCCATATTAATGTCGTGGTCACAATCTTGTACCCATCGATATATATGTACTACGTACTAGATTTGGCATTCCGAACATTCACTATGTTCAAATGAACTGTACTGTAATCCGTACACCTTTAGTGTCATTTAGTGTGGCTTGGTGTGGCTTCAATATTCATAGTGTGGAGCTGCGCTAATAATATGAGATTTCAAATTAAAGTTTAAACCTGAACGTAATTAATAATTCAGTAGTCAAATAAGTAAAATTATTTGTTGTTCAAGTGAATAAATAGGTAATAATATTACAAAAGAAAAAATAAATTTCTTCATTTATATGCCACGCTATCTACAATCATAGACTAAAATCTACTATCTCCCGCGCATGCGCGAAAACAGAGTGGTGCACATTTTTTGTTTGCTTCTCTAGTACGTAGTACATAGAACTCAATGCTTGTACCTATATTCGTCATAGTCTTTTAATGCTAAACGTCTACATACGTTTACATATTTCCTTATAAAATATTTTTTCACAATATAGTTGTAGTGCATTTCAACTCAGTCACTTAGGTATTAAGTATTTAGTCACTTAAATCATCTTGTCATTAATACGAATTTTCTAGTCCGAACAATAATAATACTCTTCTTATTTTCATACATTGTTTTCACATTTCAATATTTCATTTTACTTCATATATTTACTTTATTCTTAGTTAACCAGTACTTATTTTCCATTTTTATTTTCTGCATTTTATCTATTTATTAAATATTTGTGTCACTTCGTTCACGTACACGGCTCGCGTACATACATGATCAAGACAATGACTAAAAAAAGTTAAGTTAAAAAAAACGAATGTACCTATTCATTTCTTTTTTATATTATTTTTTCGGTGGGAGGTGTAGTGTAGTATAGCTCCCACGACTACACGTGCGCGAGTATTTTGACACCGTCGCCGCCGTGTCGCCGACCGATTTCACACATTATAGTAAAAAAAAAACATTTATAAAAATATAATATAATAATTATGATATGACATATTATATAAGCTAAAATAAAATAAATTGTTTCTACATTTATTTTATTTTCATTATTGCGGTGGAGATGAGATGTAAGGAATAGATATAAGCATATAACATATAGACATATTATGTACACTGTGTGACTTAATTGTTAATTGAAAATATATTCAGTATTTACTCAGCAGTCTTAGCTTTCATTTCTCTCCCGTGACTTAATATTACATCCCAAGTGCGAACCTTGGGGGACGCCGGAGGGTATTTCTGTCTAATCTGATCTGAATCCACCCACCACTACCGTCTGGGAACGTTTACTTAGGTAAGATTCTATCCATCTTAGAAGATCCCCATGTATGCCAAGTTTCCCTAGTTTGTTTAAGAGTATGGAGTGATCTACCCGGTCAAACGCCTTCTCAAGGTCCGTGTAGATCACGTCCACCTGCCCACCATTTTCCATATTACTAATCACGTATTCTGAGAAGTGACAGTCGATCGCTTTTTAAGGAAACCGTGTTGATTCTCGGGTATTTGTTGGGCTATTATGGGGTAAATATTGCTATAGACAATTTTTTCAAAAAACTTGCTTAATGTATTGATTGTCGAGATACCTCTATAATTTTCAACTTGGGTTTTAGAGTCTTTTTTATGAATGGGTACGATGAGCGCTTTTTTCCTTATATCAAGAAAGACACCTTCCTTTAAAGAAGGATTGAAAATATATGCAATAGGCACAGCGAGAACTTTTACACATTTGACCCAGAATATTGGGGGGATCCCGTCGCAACCAGCACCTTTATTAATGTCTAAAGATTTTAGATGATTTTCTACTAAACTATCAGATATGGTGATTTGAGATATGGAGTTTAAAGAGGCACTTTCTGCTGAACTGTGATGATCTGCAGTAGATGGGGCAATGGAATAGATGGAAAATCGTTAAAGGCGTTACAGATAGAAGCTTCATCTGTATAACTTATATCTTTATACATTAATCTTCTAGAGTAATTGGACACGCGTCGCAATGATTTAAAATATGACCAGAAAATTTTGGGACTCTTTTTTTAGCGCACTTTCAGTATTAGCAACATATGTATCGTAGCACGACCGTTGCACACGTTTTTGTCTGTCACGTAATAAACAAAATTCATTATAATCTAGCATATTGTGAAACGTTTTCCGGCGCTTGTGTGCTTAAAGGGTCTGCCACACACAAGCGGCTTCCGGTGGCGGCTAACCGCGAGCCGCGGCTCCAGCCGCTGCAACAGCACACCACCGCGGTCGCAGTGGCGGCCTGAATCTCCATTCGCTGTCGTGTCTGTGCTACGATCGGACGTCAGTCGACATTGCTAACCGTGATGATGTCTTTTTATTGTTATTATATTCAGAAATATTATCCCATTTTTTGTTTATAATCCTAATGCTTTTGTAATCAAGGTGTGAAGTATCATAAAGTACTGGATAATTTTGCACTGTTTCTATTAAAATCTCTGTATTTAGCGCCATTTTGCGCGCGGTACACGCGGCCTGTTGTAAAAATTTGCAACTGACCGCGCTGCGGCCACCAACTGACCGCGTACTCGCTAACACACACGCGTTGGCGGAAGGGGCGGAGCATGCGGCCGCGGCCAGCCGCTCGCAGATCGCGACATGGCCGCACAGGTTTGCAGACTCGCTTACATTGCAAGCGAATACAACTGGCCGCCACCGTGGCCGCCACCGCTCTAAAGCGATATCGAGGTGGATCGATTTCTTTAAACGGTCGCATGGTGATGTCAAGAATAGCAATATAAAATGGAGGATGAGCGGTATCTAATTTACAAAGGGGTTGTGTACACGCGCTTATCTCCAAGGGTAAGTTAGAAAACGCAAGATCAAGCGTGTTGCCAGCGTGATTTTTTAAAATGTTATATTGATTTAGGTTCAAAAAACTTAAACTTTCCGTAAGAAAAATACCAGCATTCTGTATGGCACGCTACCATATTTTGTACGATGTCCACTTAGATTATAATCTAAGGATGTCCATTTCGGTCCCATTTGATACAAGGTAAATTAAAGTCCCCAATCACTAAAAAGTGACTATGGAGGTTCATACTATGCAAGTGCTCGATTTAATTGACCGTGTAGTTAATATCGAATGGAATTTTTATAGGATCAGGAGGTATATAAACCGCCAACAAATAAAGATCACTACGTGATGAGAGCGTGCGCGCAGGTATTTTTACTAATATTATTTCTGTGGCATGGGAGTCAATAAGATCCATCTGCACAGCTTCTAGTTCCCGGCGCACCAATATTATTGCCCCCCGCCTGACTCCTTTCCGCTCAGAACTAGATCACGATCCACTCTAAATACATCGTATCGGCCGTCACATAACTCGCCATCGTAGATACCGTCGTGAAGTCATCTTTCAGCAATAGTAATAACATCCAGGTCAGTACATAATAAGTTTTGTCTAAATTCGAGACTTTTTGTCCTAAGGCCACGAATATTCTGATAGTACACGTTTAATCTTGAGTTAGCTATTTCTAAAACAATTGCTCCAAAAATAGATTATCAAGCAAAATTAAAATAAAAGTTTCAACGTAATATGACATGGAGATGCATTTAAACACTGTCATAAGCTCATAAGTCTCGTAAGTAAGAACACGCACACCCGGATCCTACCTAAAAGTACCATACATTGTAACTTCGTCGAGACCAAGGAACATACTACTCTCTGGCGAGAGGTCGAGACAGTAAAAATATTTATAGTTAAGATTAAGAAGGTATACTTGAAAAAATATAATACTTTGACGAGATTGTTGACGGCGCGAGCGAGAGGTCTCAGTTGTTTGAGTTTATTATAAATCGAAGTGAATAAAGGTTTTTCACTAAAAAAGGTTGCGAGTTTCTGTGATTTGTTATAATGGAATTCTATTAATGTTCTGTTTGGTTTATGGTAGTTTAGTTTTTTATCTAAAATATTACTTAGTAATTTGGATAGGAGTAAGTAAATTTTCGCGTTGTAAATGTAAATAGTTGATGTGCTATTGCAAATAGTGTTTCCGCAATAATAATGATCAGCCATAATACTGCAAGCAAATGTTAATCGTATTACGTGTGTGCAAATAATTTTCATAAATATTATTTTTATCAACAGTCTGGCGATACTCGTCTTCTGTCGACGCACAATAATTGCGCGAATGATTTGTGTTGTGCAAGCCATGAGCTCGTAGTTAGTAGATGACACAGAGTAATACAGTTCATACTTGAGGTAACAATAAAAATGTAGTTGAGTCGTTATGATAACATCCTTGAATTCACATATAAAAAAATAAGGTTATAAGTAACAAGAATATAAAAAAGTTATTGTTTAAATTTAAAAACTGGGTATGAAAATTAAAATGAGAGCACTAAATATTATTTGAACGCTAATCTTCACACAATCTTCCTTAGATCCTCTTCTGTGGCTATTAGTATTGGGGGTGATGTATCTGCTTTGCAAACAAAAATTGTTCCGTTTTTGTCCAGGCACAGAAGAATTCGCGTTTTTTAGCAGTTTCCTTAGTTTTCTTTAAAAGTTGTTTATTTTGCACAGTCAGGTGTTCGTTTATATAAATAGGTCTACAATCGCCTTTTAGGTTGATATCAGTTGTGGTAATGCAGCGTTTGCGCGATGCGGATATCAGATTGTCTTTCAGCAATCTTGACCTTAACTTTGCCACTATGACTCTGGGTCTGCCTTGGATTTTTGTTTTTGGTGTTACTTTGTTTGCATGAATAATATCGTCATGCTCCAACGGCACTTCAAATTGGTTCCCCAAGGCTATGATTATATTCGTTAGGTTCTCGCTTTTATCCTCAGAGAGACCAACTATTTCTAAATTCAAAAGACGCTCCATTTGTTCTTTGTAGTTGATATCTGTTCTAATTTTTGTTTGTGCTGGATAGTGTCTGTATACTTTTTTTTATAGTGTCATGCTCATCCAATGTAAATTGTGTCGATTCCTTAAGATATATTTAAACATTTCCTTTTCCAGAGTAGCTTGTTTTTTATGTAAATCTTGAATATTTGTGTTTATCTTGCGGTAATCCTCTCGAATACAGTTAATATCTGATTTCATCTCCATAATGGTGTCATTGAGTTTTGATATATCTTGTTTCATGACGGTGTTTATGCTGTCATTGATTTGCGATATTTTGTCATCAAACTAAATTTTTATAGTGTAGTTTGGATAATATGGACTCTGTGAATACCCTAAAAGCATCCGACACATTCTCATCGTGTTTACGCTTTTGAAGTGCACTCATTTCGTGTAGGTCTGGATCACTATCGTAGCGTTTTGTTGGTGAGCGATACATGGCTGTGTAGTCTAAGCTAGTTATTACTCTGCGCAAGTGGGCCCGATAACACGGTATGCGTAAGTAGGATGTGTAATGCAGTGGCACAGGTGTATGAATAAGACAATTAACTGGCTATGAGATGGAATCCGGCAGCAAGGCTTGCGTACACTGAATACAATCTTGTTTTCGAGAACTTAAGGTTTATATTTGAGTGATAAGCGTTACGAAAAAATATATTAAATGATTATTACAGTTTGTTCGCGTCCGACTGACACGGACAGCTACGGCCGATTCGATAAATTTAACATTAAACTAATATTTAATTTATGTTGTTTTAGTAAAATCATGACCTCATTTATTTGTGCCTAAGAAAAGAAATGTGTCAAATAGTAAGCACATTTAAGCAAAGTAAGATACAAAAAAATCATAGCTTAAAACTATACATCCCCAATCAAGGGGGGTGGGGGCTTAAGGGTGTGATTTCCCATCTCACCCCTCCCACTTCGTCATAAAACCCCACCCAAAGCTGGAACAAATAATTCCTATAATAAACTGCTTACTTTTCTTTCGATTACCCTGTCTTTATTAAAATAAAATTGATATAAAAAGATCATAAAAACCATCATAATATACAAAAGTAATATTTTTTCTTAGTTACTTTTAACTTTTTAAACTTTTAGTTTAAAAAGTAACTTTTCAAGCATGCCACATCGTAACTTTCTGCCAAACCACGCTGGCAACACTGGAAGGGATGTCATCACATCTGACAAATTTGGCCTTCAATTGCTACTATTACTGGAAATTCTCTCGTAATTTGAGAGAGTTTTGCAATGTCCGAGTGAATTGATATCAAAGAAATCAATGGTGTGACGATTGGGTAAGATTGCCCTCATGTTAAAATGACATCGAGAAGTAAAAATGCTGTTCGCAGCTATGAAACCGAGATAGAGAAGAGTCGTGAAGAATCAAATTGGAAGAAGGTAGTGGACTTAGCCCAACAGCTGAAATCCAGGTCTCCACAGCACGGTAAGACAGCTATATATGGGTCTTTCTGAAAACATAATAACATTTTACGTTAAATTCAATATATAGTTTCAGTTTTTATCAATAAGTAGTTAAACTTTGCTTATCATCAGGGACATATTTTGTAATCTAGTGTTTTTTATGAATAGTATTACTACTACAATGTTTTATTATTAGTAAACTTTGAGGCTTAAAATGCAAAATTATCAATGCTTTGCAAAAAATTAATAAATAATGCTATGATTGGTCATTAAGCTAAAAAGTTGATTTGAATATGTTCCCATTAATTGTTTTATTTCATTGTTTGTAAAACATGAATTGAAAGTTAAAAAAAGTTAAGTGTCATGGTTTTGCATTGATGGCGTCTAGCGAAGTGGCTAAGCATTCAGTCACATTAGTCAAAACCTATGTTCATTGTTGATAGATAGGTACCTTTCTATTAACAATATACTATGAGAGAATGCATCACTTACATAGTAAAAACATCAAATATTATAGCTGTATGGTTTTAATCAGGGAAATGTTCATTATTTAATTATTATTTAATTACATTCAGCTACCCTCTTACTTATTTCTGCCACCTAATAGCAGTGCTTCTATTGTAGTGTTCCTGTTTGAGATATATATAGATATAGTATAGAGAGTTAGTATAATTACAGGATATGAGATATTCCATCATAGTCTTCAGAGGTGACAATGCATCTGTAAACTTCATTCAAAGTTGGCTGCAGGTGTCCATGGGCTGCTGTAGCCACTTACTATCAGGCGGACTGAAAGTTTGTCTGTCACTTCAATTTTATAAAAGACTAGTGATCCGTCCCGGCTTCGCACGCTTGATTTCTGGATCTCGCCAACAATGCCACCTACTGGGTCCAATAGTAAATCTAAATCAGACACAAAATTTCATCAAAATCATTCCAGCCATTTAGGAGGAGTTCAGTTCATATGCATGTATTATACATATAAACCTTCTTCTTGAATGATTCTGTCTATTGATGAAAACCGCATCAAAATCCGTTGCGTAGTTTAAAAAATCCAAGCGTACAGATGGCGGGTAGCGACTTTGTTTTATACTATTATT
The DNA here is from genome assembly GCA_029286625.1 of Parnassius orleans. Lineage (NCBI taxonomy): Eukaryota > Metazoa > Arthropoda > Insecta > Lepidoptera > Papilionidae > Parnassius > Parnassius orleans. Next base: position 511,736 of record JAGSMP010000191.1, read on the forward strand.
GACCCATTAAAATCCAGTGCTGTATATGTGCATTCCCCATTGTAGGGAGAGTTGGCCTTTATTGCCAACTCTGATGTCTTACACATTTGTGCTGCTTCTTATAGTCAGTCTAGGTATTTTATGTCTGGTGTTAACAAAATTTATTGCCGTTTATTATACTAATGTTAAAGTTGACCTTCATCACATTATTTTGTACATTATATTGTTACATATTTTGTTACTCATATCATTTTTAAACCAGACTGTATATTTAATTTTTAATTAATTTATATATATTATGTAAGATTATAATATAAGCATTAAATTAATGTTTGTCTGTCTGACAAGAATTTGTATTCAATTGTGAATATAATGAACAACTACTGACTATAATTATTTGCACTAACTGACTTGTGTGTTAGTGCAAATTTTTTAGTTAGAATTTTTTCTCCAAAATATCTGAAATATACTTGACTTTACATTACACATACTCCTGATTACATGACATATTCCTAATTTAAAATTATTAGTAAAATACCTTCAAAGCATATTTTGTGTTTTTATAGAAAGCCTTGCCCATTTCCTCATCGGTGAGGGAAAACTTGAAGTATACTTAGATGAATGGCCTCCGATCAAAGAGAACATTGAAAGAGCGCAAAGGGAGCTGTCTGAAGCTCGTGGATACTTAACCTTGGCTACAGATGAGGCAGGCAAGAAAGCCGGAGTGGCTCTTGATGCCCATCTACTTCTTGGAAAGCTAAATTATGCTTGTGGAGCTTATGATGAATCACTGAAGCAATATAATCTGGCTGAATTAAGTACTTTAACTGAAAAGGAGTTACCAGTGTAAGTATTATTAATCTATAATTTAAAATATATGTTCAAAAAAAATTCCAAAGCCATGCGCTGTGAAGTTCCTATAGGAACTCTATCTGAGACTTGTCATCATTGCTGGTGATAAGATGGCTAGTTCTTTTCTCGCTCAAAGGCATGTATAGTCATTCATTGAAGAAAAGCAGCCAGCTTTTAACCAAAATTAAAAAAAGATTATTAACAAAACTAATATAATTGTTAAGTTTTTACATTCCCCTTACTTTTTATTTCATTTTCTATAATACTATTTGGTCCATTTTGTATTTCAATTTTTTTGTTTGCTTAATTTATTATCTTTTTACTTAATTAGCACATTCTTGCCATTTTATGGGTAGTTTGTTGATGCCCTTGCTTTAGAAGTTTGCTGAATGATAATCAAAGAACTCTAAATGATTCATTACTGCTTCTCCGGCATGGAAATGTTTCATATCAAAAAGTTATCTAAACTTAGCTGGAAGAATAGAATAGAATAATTTTTAATTCAATATTAGATTACATGTGCCTAATTCTTAGTCATTTTTTCACTTTACCACTGATTCGAAAAAAAACTTCTGTCCTATTAAGAACCAGCGAGAAACCCACCAGGACCAGGAGGAAAAAGTAAATTATACAATATGAAAGGTTGTACAATCTATTGATAAAATTTATTTTAGAAACAGCTTGGAAGAGACCTCATTCCCAGGGTTTTTATCAACCGTGTTCATTTATATTAAGTCTAATAGGCAAGGTCTGGAGAATATATTGGATGAGGAAGGATCTCTAGCTTTTGCTAATTTTGCCAACATCTCGACAAATGTGTGTTACACAGTTTGTGAGGTACTCATTTGTCAAGCTTCTTTATTTTACTGATTTACTGCAAATGATCTAATGTTGTTTTGACATTTACATCAACAGCTGACATACACTTAGCTGTAATTTGACATGGATCCACTTCCACTATTGCCTTCAAGTCATCACTGTAAACTTTCTTCTTTGGGCTGCCAAAATTTTCTGAATGGAAAATATTAAATCTGTAATGCACACCTCTTTGGTTAGTTTCAGAGGCATAATCCAAAATAACTTGAATTTTCTCAGAGCCTATTGTTATAAATATAAGAATATTGCAGAAAAAACAAACCCTAAAAACATATTAATAACTTACCTTAAATATAAAATTTATAGCTATAACAATTCAAAGTGGCCAGTTCAAAAAAATAGTATGTGTAAACATTACTAATGACATTTAGCTGGATAATGATTTATTCATTCCTATTAGTAAGTGCTCCACAGTTAGCACACACTGTAACAATGTATGTTTACATGAACATATCCAAGTAAAATGCACTCTATAAAAATGAATAAAAAGTTAAAAATGGACTTCAAACAACTAAAAGAATAAAATAATTTCACATTCTGAAGTCGGTGCTAAGACATATTCTAAAAAAGAATTACAGCCTAACTTTTAGGGTGTGAAGTTATTCCATTCTTTTTAGTTGTTTGAAGTCCACTTTTACTCGTAATTAAAATTATTTTTTTACCCTTTTAAGTGGACTCGGGGACATCACAATTTCAAAGTCATCTAAATAGTTCGATTAAAAAAAATCATCCACTATTTTGTCACCCTTAGAGGTGGAATTTTTTCTCCAAATATATAGGGGACTACACTTGAAGTATAACCTATTATTTATTAAAAAAAGAATCATCAAAATTATATCACAATTGACGAAGATATAGCGTAACATACATACAAAAAACAAACAAAAATAGTATCTATACAGGTATTATGTATTACTATATAGTATATATATGTACTGTATAATATTTATTTGTTTGCCAAACTTAGTACTGGGCTAATCATGGTTTACTTTATTTACGCATATACTACATATGAAATGAAACAAATTTTACCAGTTTTATAGCATTTAATTTTAACTTTTTAACTCCCGTCGTTTCGGGCTTTTGCAGTAAATCTATATCTAGTGGACAATGTTTATGGAACTGGTTACATTTTAATAATCAAACGAATATTTAATACTATAATATGTTAAAAGTAAATAACATGTTTGCAATAATTCATCTCAGATGTACAATGTACATAGAATGTCATTTTATCTTACAAGCTATTATTATGAATGATTGCAGTTTATTTGTTGCCTTGACCCATACTTGAACTCCTAAGGTATTTCTTTTAAAAGGAACATTCAAATAGTTTTTGTCGAGTGATTTGTTTTCTGAGTCACTTCACACTGAATCATTCATACTTATTCCTAATAAGTAACGAATTATCACATAGTGATGTAATGTTTGCAGGTATTTAATATTCATTAGTCTAACTCTAATTTTAATGTATATACATAATATGCATTATTTCTAACATAACATATTTGATTTTTAAAACAATCGCCACTTTTTACAAACCACCATTTTGTATTAATTTTCCATTAAATAAATTTATTGAATTTGAATCTATATAGAATATTATTGTATATAGGATAGGATCAGCGCCGGATTTATCTTTTAGGTGCCCTAGGTTTTTATAGCAAATGATACCCTAGTTTTTCATTTTATATTGGTTTTTTATTTGAATTAAAATAGTTACAATTTTCAAGGTATACTTTAGTGGCTAAAATACTTATTCCTTGACTTTTTAAAAGCGAAATCCATATTATGTCCCTATATAAATTTTTTATTTTAGCAGCCTATGCAGAACCGGGATACTATTTCCTTTTGACTATCAATTTCCATAGCTAATAAATAAAAATCGTTATTTAAAAACAATATTTTATTATTTTTTTCCATTTTGAATTATGTTTCACGATAAATCAAATCTAAATGCACTTAATGCATTTGTAATAGCGAGAGATTCATTTCTATTTTGGTTGACTAGATAACATAATTTTTTTATCAGAAGTTGTAATAACCGATGTCCTTTCTGCAGTGATGCCCTATTATAAATCCATCTCTGGATAGGATGATGATGTTCTATTGGCCGATTTCAATCTTCTCTATCAGCCTGTTGCAGCCCACTGCTGGACGCGGTTTTTCCCATAGTAGTTACGATTTACCATAACTGCCGCCACTATTTGCAAGACGTCTCGCAGATGATCCCCGTCGCTGCGGAAATTTCGATTACAGTATCCACTCACCATAATGTACAGTTGCTACTAACATAGATGGTTCGATTAGCAGTGGCTAAGTGTTTGATGCGTAAGGCCGCGGCTTTGAAATGTGTACGGAACAAGTGCGGTTTAGATATTTTTAATTAGATTTAGAATATTGATTTCCTCGATAACTTTGGTAAGTTATTGAGTAAAAACCAAAAATATTTCTATAGAAATTGTATGAGAATATAATAGTTCATGGTCAAATTATTATTTAATTTATATATTTTAAAAAGCCAAAAATTTTTTATCTTGAAATGGAAAATCAACTAATTTTTAGGACACTTAAAAGTTTACAGATTATATGATTATTTTTTATAGAACAAAGGTGACAAACGAACACACTGTCCACTTGATGGTAAGTGGATGCTGTGGCCCATTGAGATCTACATCTATCCTCAATAAATAATCAAAATACAGGTTTGTTGTCACCACTGAGGACTAAGATGGAATGCCTTGTTTCCAGTAAAAAGAGTCTCCGGTTCTCTACACTCACCATACAAAACACAGCAGCATTAAGCTGCTATTTTACGTTGGTATTCTGTGAGAGCATGGTCCTACCCCGGTCGAGCTGACCCATTCGTACTACAACCATAATATAGTTGCAGCGTGGCTCCACCATATACGCAATCTATAGATAGAATAAAATTCATATATAGTAAAAAATATTGTCGTTCTTTTCAGACGGAGTCTCCGGATCGTAGCAGAGTCGTATGCTATAAAAGGTCTCTGTCTGGAACAGAATGCGCTACCAGGATCCACGAGTCGCTTTAAGCAGGCTGAAAGAGAATCTGAATTGGTAAGGGAAATAATTTAGTTTAGAGTACCTACATTTATCATAATCCCAGGCACATGTCCGGCCGTGGACTTTACTGGTTGATGAAGAATGTACAGCAGCTTAAGTGCGATGCAGCATCAACTGACCGTGTAGTGGCGGTGCAAATATCAGCATCCCCGTTAGTTTAGTTTAGTTTACGATGGGCTGTTTTCCGCAACTCCACGTCTAAGCGCGTATTTTGCGTGTGGGCAGGAATATTGTGATTATTCGAGCTATGAAATCTCTCCGAAGAAGTTCAACAGTCCTTTGATGTTGCAAGCAACTTTGGGGAGTGATCTCGGCGTGCCAAGATGTTTAGCCCTGTATGCAGTGACCTCCGGACTTGTCAGGAACATGTGGGTCGCCGTTTCTTCCTCCCCCATACATGCTCTGCACAGGGGACTATCTGTAACACCTATGGTAAATAAATGTTTGTTAAAGGAGCCATGTCCTGTGATAGCACATGTTACTATCCTGATCTGCGGCTTGTTCAGTTTCATTAGAACCTTGGTTAAACAACTGTTTATTTCAGGCAGGGCCTCCCTAGCTTGTCTACAGTCTACTAGATTTTTCCAAAGCTGAGCGTGTTGGTTAGTGAAGTTTGTATGTACCAGTGAACGAACGTTACCAAAGGGATTGGTATGATTGGTTCCGGCCCTATGGTGGCCAGAGCCGATCCTCTTCTGGCCAGTTCGTCTGCTGATCCACTGTGTCCCTTTATCCCTTGCAGAGTCACATTGTTGTGTTTAGATACCTCATTTAATCGTTGATGGCATTCATATATTAGTCCCGAGTTCACCACATTGCAACTCAGAGCTTGTAGTACCGCCATACTGTCAGTCAGTATTCTGATGGAGAAGTCTTTTACCTTCTTAGCATCTATTGCTATGGCCGCTTGAATGATACCCATACATTCCGCCTGAAAGACTGTGTTGTGGGTACCCAGCGGTGTGCATATGTGGATATTAACGTCTTCAGAGAATGTTGCAGATCCTACACCTTCATTTGTTTTAGAACCATCAGTGAAAACTCTAAGCTCTTTAGGGCTTAATTCCTCCGGCTGGTTGGTTTCATTTAATTGTATCTTATACTTCTTATCGAATACAAATTGTTTGGGGATCTTATCATACTGGGCTTGTAAGATAATTTTTGAGTAAATTCTATCAATTATACCTGTATGACGGACTCCATAGATAGGATCTTGAGTCTAATTGCAGGTAAAGTCGTTTCTTGCTGTATGTGTAGATGAAGCGGGGCTAGCTCCAGCATCGCCTCTAAGGCTGCTGTTGGTGTAGTCCTTATGCAGCCTGTGGCAGTCATACATGCCAGTCTCTGGTAACTCTGAAGCTTCTTTATAGTGGTGGCTTCATTTGTTTTGATCCACCATACTAGAGCGCCGTATGTGATCATGGGCCGAATTACAGTTGTGTATATTACAGTATAATTTTTGGCATCAGACCCCATCGTTTGCCAATCATGTTTCTGCATTACCAGAAGGTTATACTAGCTTTGTTGATTTTGTTTTCTATGTGTTTATTCCAGTTGAGTTTACTGTCCAGGGTAAGACCTAAATACTTTACCTCAGAGGATAGCTGGAGTTTTGCACTGAAAAGACTTGGGAGATGATAGTTATTCAGCATTCGTTTTTGTGTGAACATTACTAGGACAATTTTATTTGGATTAACGGTTAAGTCGTATTCCCTGCACCATCTCTCCACTATACGGAGAGCCGCTTGTGTCATTTCGCACACCATGCTTGCTGTATTTCCAGAGACCAGTATTGTCAGGTCATCTGCATAACCTACTGTGTAGAAGTGATTGGCATTTAATTTGCTGATGAGTTCATTAATGACCATATTCCACAGTAGAGGTGAAAGAACCCCACCCTGCGGGCCTTTCTTGATCTGGATTGTTTGAGATTCACTAGCAATCTTTATTAATCGTGTACTGAGCATGTTTACTATCCAGTCAATTGGTCGGTCGGTCGGTTCAACTTTATGTCTACTTAGTGCACCTTTTATGCTGGAGAAGTTTGTTCTGTCAAAAGCACCTTCTATATCTATGAAGGACCTAGACATATTACTTTGTTTTGGATGGCCTCTTCAATCTTTGTTACTACCTGGTGAAGTGCCGATTCTGTCGATTTACCTAAGCTGTAGGCGTGTTGTTTCTCGTATAGCGGTAAGTTCATTAGCGCCGACCCCCTTAGTTTCCTTTCACACATCCTCTCCATCGTCTTTAGGAGAAAGGATGTGAGGCTAATGGGTCTGTAGGATTTAGGGTCTGTATAGTCGCTCTTACATGGTTTGGGTATGGTGTCACTTTCCGCCCTCCATTCCTAGGAACATATTAACCCTTATGCTGCCGTGTCAGTCACTTTGCACTGAGTACTGCATTTAAAGGATGACTGATGGCAGTGTATGTGTTAAGAGCCAGACAGGCTCTCATTATGGCAACAAGTCTGACTATTAGAGCTTTACCCCCACTGTAGCTAGCAGATAGGGCCACCGTTTAGCTTGAGCGTGTTGCCTCTCGCCACTATATACCCTAGTGGCGATCGGCTCAGCCCTCCAGGACTCCTTGACCTCGACTGCGCAGGTCCTAGCGCAGCTGGGTGTGTTACTCCACCGGATACACCCTCTCTCTCCGGAGGAACTACCCCTCCTCTTTTCTCATCCGGCCTTGGGACCGACAATGGCAGAGTTAAACCTCAACCCCATATCTTCCCGTGAGTGTCGTAACAGGCGACAGAGGGAAAGTGAAACAGGAGATGGGCAGCAGCATCTTGATAACAATTCAAAATAATAAAACTGCTTAATAAAACCCGTCTTTCAAGCGTGGCAACTAATGGCAAGTCCCCCTATGAGGCAATTATGGGGGTGGCCTATGTTTAGCAGTGGACTTTGATAGGTTGTAATGGAATGAATGAAGGTAGCATTAACAAGTAATGCTTTATTACAAAAAGTACTTAGTATCAGGTTTAAACTAGAGTGTTTCATCAATGAAGTACCTTGGAATATATGCGATCGAATTTATTTCACGAATGGATCGGCTCGAACGCAGAAGGACCACGCTCTCACGGAATACTTAGTGTAACATAGCAGATTAATGCTGCTGTGTTTCTGGTGAGTGTAGAGAACCGGAGACCCTTATTACTGGATATGAAGCATTCCATCTTAGTCCACGGCTGACAACGCATCTGCATGTTGATTTTCAATCGAGGATAAATGTAGAGATGTCTAAGAGCCACATTTTCCACTTACCATCAGGTGGACTGTGTGCTCGTTTGTCACCCTTATTCTATAAAAAAATAAACGCGTAAAATGTGGCGCCGCGGCTAAAGGACTTCTTTCATGAAAAAACTTAGAGCATAACTTAAACCCGAGGCTATCAGCCACTTTATAATATGACGTATATAGTTTTAGTTTAGGAAGAGTTTAAGTTTAGGTACTTTGATAACTTGATTTTATTGACATTAAGTTATCTTAATTTATTGCTGACATTGTAATGAATAAAAAAAAACTAAGAATTATTTATTGTGCTATTTGTATGCCGATGCCGGTAATACATTTTAATGATACTAAATGTTATAATGCAACAATTTATTGATTGATTGATTTTAATTACCGACGTTTCGGGTGCTTTACAGCAACCCATGGTCCCGATGTCATAATTAACCCGATGTCACAATTAAAATAAGTAAATTAAACGCGATAAAATCCGTAAAAATGTTTTTATTCTGTACGCGAACACTACACATCACTATATAGTTTTATTTAGTGATGTGTAGTGTTCGCGTAAATATAAGAAATCATTATGTAATAATTTATTATATGAATAGAATAGAATCATTTTTATATACAATAAGATTACAAGAATAACTATTAAAAGTCATTAAAGTTTTACCACTGGTTCGGAAAAAAAACCTATGCCCTAAGAATTTACAATATAAAACATTAATTTACAATATAATATTTTATCAATTACGTATGAAAACATTTAGAAACAGTATGGTAGCCAACAGTATGATCACCTCATTCCCAATTGTTATTATCAATCATATACTCTTTAGTAGTATAATAACCCATACTAAACAATTTTGTTTAGTAAAATTTAAAACTTTTTGAGCGATAGGTCCTGCACTATGTCTCGGAAATAAATTTAATAAATAAATAAATAATTGTTACTTGATGTTGAAACTTTGATATCGTGATTTAAACTTTGATAAACAGTCAAGGTACTGTTTTCGTGAGACTATTTTATGTATGATAATAACTGGCTTAGACTAAAATAGTGACAGTACAACTATTGCCCAAGAACTATCGCCTTCTCGAGTCAATATTAAAGGCGTAAATAGTTATAGCTTTAAATCTTTACTTATATATACATTTTATATATTTTATAAAAGTAAGTTTTGTAAAGCGGTAAAATTCAGAATGTTATTTCTTTACAAACAGATCAGAAGTTTTGAGTTAGCATCAGAACTGACGCTGCTGTACCTGCAGCGGGCACAGGCAACTCGCGCAGGAGTTATTCTGGAACTGCGTTGCAGAGGCGCCTCTGTTGCACATACGGGCGGGCAGGCTGCAGAGTGCTATTGACAGGTCAATTACTTATATAACTTGAGTGCTATTGACAGGTGACTTATTTGAACTTTTACCAACAAAGAAAGATAGACGGAGCGGATTTCAAGTGACTCCGAAACCAAATTCAACTTCTTGGCACGCATTTACGCACATATGCACTGAAAAATTATATTAGATTTTTTCTATTCGGACTTGACTTTCTTGTATTCATGGCCCTATTTAGGGCTTTTCTTACCTTCTTACATTTTCTATCTAGTTCTTTACCCCGCCACGGTTGCTTTACTTCAGCATGCCTTGGTGGAGTGATTTCTGGACATGATTCATGGTAGCTATCCATCATGGCTTTAGTAACAGCTGCTACCTTTTCTTCTAGGAGTGACTGATCTGCTATAGTATTTGTTCCCTCAAAACCCGCGAGCGAAGACGTCATCCTATTAAGGTATTTTTTTTTATCCGTCTTGCGGGGATTTCTCCACGGTGGTGTAGCGGGGATATCGACCTGTAGTACGAAGCAGATCTATGTCTGAGCCATCTATGGTCTGAGCTTGAGGCCTCTTTCGACACATGCCATCCCGTAATTAGTTTAGCTGCTCCTTCTGTTTCAAGTGTGAGTCGATGATGTGCGACAACGCTGTATATGAAAGTTGGTTCGAACCTGTGTTTAAAATGGTTAGGTTAGTGCTAAATAGATATTCAACTAACACCTTACTCGTTCATTGGTTTCCATTCCCCAGAGGGGATGATGCGTTGATATTGATCGCGTCCTCCCCGCCAAAAATAAACCTGCCAGCAGATCTCGGGTTTCATCGTCAGCTACAGAGTCGGAATTGGACGGCAAAATGCAGTCCTCTTTGTCACTCAGTGAGGTGCCGCTGAGCCCGATCTCTACTGTGGGCTTCGGCTCAGTTTTCGGCGCAGGCCGTTTTTTCACTGGACTTGGCATCCAGTGATTCCGCTGTACCGGTAACCATGGCCCCGGTATCCATGACTTTCGGGTTGAATAAAACTATTTTCACGGATTTTATCGCGTTTAATTTTACTATTTTGATTCCCGACGTTTCGGGTGCTTTACAGTAACCCATGGTCACGGGGGGGGGTACCAGTGGTAAAACTTAAATGACTTTTTTATTAAAAGTCATTTAAGTTTTACCACTGGTTCGGAAAAAACCTCTGCCCTGGGAAGAACCAGCAAGAAACCCAGCGGGACTTTTTTTTAAAGCACAATTTACAATATAATATTTTATACATTAAGCATTTAGAAACAGTATGGTAGCGATCACCTCATTCCCAATTGTTATTATCAATCATATACTCTTTAGTAGTATAATAACCCATACTAAACAAATTTGTTTACAAAAAATTTAAAACTTTTTGATCGATAGGTCCTGCACCATGTCTCAGAAATAAATGTAATAAATAAATAAATAATTGTTACTTGATGTTGAAACTTTGATATCGTGATTTAAACTTTGATAAACAGTCAAAGAACGGTGTTCGTGAGACTATTTTATGTATGTTAATAACTGGCTTTGACTAAAATAGTGACAGTACAACTATTGCCCAAGAACTATCGCCTTCTCGAGTCAATATTAAAGGCGTAAATAGTTATATCTTTAAATCTTTACTTATATATACATTTTATATATTTTATAAAAGTAAGTTTTGTAAAGCGGTAAAATTCAGAATGTTATTTCTTTACAAACAGATCAGAAGTTTTGAGTTAGCATCAGAACTGACGCTGCTGTACCTGCAGCGGGCACAGGCGGCTCGCGCGGGCGTTATTCTGGAGACTGCGTTGCAGAGGGCGCCTCTGTTGCACATACGGGCGGGCAGGCTGCAGAGTGCTATTGACAGGTCATTTACTTATATAACTTGAGTGCTATTGACAGGTGACTTATTTAAACTTTTACCAACAAAGAAAGATAGACGGATTTCAAGTGACTCCGAAACCACATTCAACTTCTTGGCACGCATTCACGCACACATATGCACTGAAAAATTATTTTAGATTTTGGTGTTATTTTAGAGGCGTTTGTACGTGAGTGCGTGTTCTAAGATGAGCATGGTTTTGGTTTGGTTTTTGCGTCACTTAAAATTCTTTCGCTTCGCTTCGTCTTTCTTTCTTTGTTGGTCTGACTTACATAATTGAATGTTTTTAATAATATCAGAGTGACATACAAACTAACAGTCCACGGTATTAAATGTAGCCTTTCTTACTTCAAAAGTTTGCAATGTTTAAACTATTAAATATTAAATAGTTCTAAATAGTAGTACTACCCATTATTTTTATTCTTAGGAAATTCGATTGTAACTTGTGTAAGAGATGGGATCCCTAAATTGAAAATTAGAGTAACAATGAATTCGTATATTTCTAATATTCTCATTTATTTTGTTTTTATTTTCCATATTAATGTAATATGTTGATATAATGATAATTGAAAATTAAAAATTATAATGTCCTCTCCTTTTCTCGCCCTATCTCTCTCTCTCTCTTACATTAAAAAAGATTCAGATAAAATTCCCCCCTCCCCTTAGATCTGCGTACGTTACACTTGGTACGTTATACGATGGAATGCTTCGTTTCCAGTAAAAAGGATCTCTACACTCACCACACGAAACACAGCAGCATTACACTGCTATTTCACGCTGGTATTCTTTGAGAGCTTTGACCTTCTCTGGTCCGACCCATTTGTGCTACACCTATAATATAGCTGCAGCGTGGCTCTACCACGTATAAGATACATTTCGAAATATAGAATTGCTGACTAGCAACGTCAGGGAAATTTCGGTCAGAATTAGAACCTTATACCCGAGTTCGACTCTGTTAACTGTTAACCTGCGTGCTGGTTAGTTGTCCTTACTGACACTCTTAAAGTTTACTATTTTTATTACACTTATTATTGTGTTATACCTTCAGGTATCGAGAAATGTTAACCGCTGTGGAATCAGTATCAACACAGTCTTTACGCCTGACGTTGGCTAGACAGCTTGCTGAAGTGCTGATGAGAGGTGTTACAGGACAGGTAAAGTTGTGTAGATAATATTGTTAACGTTACGCAAGTATGTTAGAAAAACTAAGATAAAATTAAGAAAAATTCCAGGTCTGCAGTGTGGGCTGTGATGTAGCTGTGTTTTCCTGTATGTGACCCACAGCATATAGGAAAAAATCCTAATGTAGGAAGTAATATTTTTAATGCAGATGTTAAGACTTTTACTCTGGTCTTTTAGTTTATTGTGTACCTCAAAACTTGAAAACAAGAGTGTATCAGTATGTGTTACCAGTGCTGACATATAGATCTGAGACGTGGTTCTTCACTGCTGGCTGTGTGAGGAAGATCAAGGTCGCTCAACGAGCTATGTTCGAGGTTTCACTACGTAATATACTTTGTAATGAAGATATCTGCAGTAGAACTAGAGTAAGCGACATAGCCACTGTACTATTGGCATGGCTGTTATTTTGTGCTTGTATACAATTTCAAAGACGTTGGTTCGTTGAGCCGGATGATTAATTGATGTAATTGATTTTATGATTCGCTCATATTAGCAGCTAAGTAGGATTTTGCTATTCTCGCGAACGGTTAACGCATTTAAATATAGAAAATATTTGAAATAAATAAGTCATCATGAACTTTGCAAAAACTCCTGGGTTACGAGTGTCTCCTAACAACGGCAATTACTCGACGAGATCCATTGCACATATGGAAAAGTAAACAATCATGTGTTTTTAGGTGTCCGCGGAAGACCAGCGTCTTGACATGCTCCTTGCGAGCATGTCATCACAAATGCTGAGCGGAAGCCTGTTTTGGCACAGTATTTATATATATATATAATTTACTGCTAACCGTTTGTAAATGTGCACGCACTGCTGTGTTAATAAAGTTTATTTTCTTTCTTTCTTCTTTTCTTTTTCAAACTTTTTGACAAACGAGCACACAGTCCACCTGATGGTAAGTGGATGCTGTGGCACATAGACATTTACACCCACATTGTCACCCCTGAGAACTGAGATGGAATGCCTCGTTTCCAGTAAAAAGGGTCTCCGGTTCTCTACACTCACCATACAAAACACAGCAGCATTAAGCTGCTATTTTACGCTGGTTTTCTGTGAGAGCGTGATCCTTCCCCGGTCGAGCCGATCCATTCGTGCTATAACCACAATATAGCGGCAGCGTGGCTCTTCACCACGTGTTGAAGTGCGAGCGCTGCATTTTCTGTCACAATAGTGAGAGGTTAAAAGTAATAATTATATGTGAGCGGGTGTTCACAATTAACCCTTACCAGCAATAAAACATCGTACCGTACTAAACATTCAGTGTAAACCATACAATAATACGTCTCGGTCATAATTACACATTAGTGTAACATGATGGACATACATAATTAAGTATGCAAACCAACAGCAGTACTGCTTCTAACGATGTCATACTGGTTGGCTTCACCGCGGTATACGCTCCTATGCTTCTTCCAGCCGATTAATCACAATGGACAGAATCACGACAAACAAGATAACCTATTAAATGATTTAGACGGAATGGTCGAGTAAATCGAGTCGAACACTTTATACTGCTAAAATGAGTGAAAGTTTCGAGTTCTACCCTTACTTCTATTTATCTCCATTCATACTTTTAAAAATATATAAATATTATATGCTCATAGCATAAATAAGACAGACGGCATAAATTATATATTTAAAATAATAAAAACATGCGTGAGTGTCGTGGAACACTCGGTTGGAACGAAGTTCCTTTCGTAGTATATTATTATTGATAAACTGTCTATTAAAATGAAGCGTCATTTTAAATAAAATAATATTTCTTTCATGGCAAGATAAGAAAAAGTGCGAGGGAGATGGATATTATTCCATCTCGCTTCCTTATAGCCGCCAAGGCCGTCTACATTACGTCAGAAGGGGTCGTGACGGAAAAATCTTACACTTTTTCTCGCCTAGCCTTCGTTCCAATATGTAAAATAAAATATTATTGTTGTTCAGGTGTACAAAGCTCCGGAAGCACTAGTAGTTACACCCCAACAGGGCACTTTGACCAGGCGAAGGGAAGAACATGTCTCCGAAGGACCTTGGAAGCCTAAAAAATATGCCGCAATTAACCAGGTAAGAATGCAAATCAAATAATTTTAATCCGCCTTGCTATGTTATGTAATTGTTTTTAAATTGAATTTTAAAATGTTAAGTAATACTGTTTTCCAACAAGATAGAAATTAATTTTATTTGCTAGGTGGTTGGAGCTTCTGACTTGGAGTCTGTGTCGTTCACCGTCCTTAACGTGTTTCGGTATGAAGTGTAAGAGACTCAGAATAATTATACGCCCAGGGGTATTCCATCTTAGTCCTTAGATGTGAAGTTGGTTGCTGGTGTTTTTTCTTCAACACATCGACCGATTGACGTCTAAAGAAACAGCGTCGATGTCTGAATTTAAAGAGAGTTTTTTTTACATGTTACCTACATTTCCAATAACTTATTTTTATGTGCAAGTTAAATAAAAATACAACTAATATTAGTGTGTATTTACTAAGTCTTACCGAGTAGTGGCGGTTTAAGAATATCCGTTACCCCATATCGTCCCGTGTGTGTCGTAAGAGGCGACAGAGGAAAACTGAAACGAGATGGACAGCAGCATCTTCCTGATAATATCTAAAAATAAAAAAATAAAATGCTGTGCCAAGCGAGGCGACTTAGTCAAAATGCCCCTTAAGGGAAATTATGGAGGATGCCTATGTTTAGCATTGGACTTATATAGGCTGTAATGGATGGATGATATCGTCTCGTCGGTGTCGTAAGAGGCGACAACCCTCCACCTCCCATGGCCCCACCGACCCTCATCTCATACGGGCCGAATCTCGTTAGATGCACGCAGTACTTGCACGAGGCTCTCCCGCGCGCACTTTCTTGACTCCCTACAAGTTTTTTAATCTAATCCATGTCCCGTTTTAACATCTCCCTCTTCTGGGGTAGACGATATATTTAGGGCGCCTTCACATTAGGTCGCAAGTAGTGCGGCAGCAGCGCGGCAGCCGCGCGACTGCAGCGGATGCCTTCTTATTACAAATACAGCCGCGCGACATGTTTAGATTAGGGTGGCGCAGTTCATTTCAATAATGGATTCCAACGAGGAAACATCATTGTTGTTCCTGCTTTTGTTGGTTCTCCTTCGGCGCCATCGACGTCGCGTTCATAATAAAAAAAGACAATACTGGATTGATCCTTTGTTTAGAAATCGGCATGTGAATAGTGATTATGTAACAGTATACAAATTGTTAAAAATTGTAATAATAAAAAATTCTTTACGTTCGAATGTCAAAAAAGTCTTTCGGCGAATTATTACGACCTCGAATCCCATAAAGCAGGACGCATTTGAACTTCAATGATAAATTGTTCTGTGTCGAATTCGCTCATTGTGCAATAATTGTTCGAACGTGCGCTTGCAACACTGGCTCGAAGTAGACTTGGGTCGAAGTCGAAATATCGATATTTTCTTATAAATATATCGTCGATATTTTTAATCGCGATATATATATATATATATATATGGATTTTTAAAATATATCGAATTGATACGAATTTGATACTCTAATAAATTCATATCAATTTCGATATATTTTTAAAATGTTGTATTAATGGGCAAAACATGAAACAACAAAATGAGCTACAAAAGCATTAATGCATGGTTGTCGTTTTTTTTTCGTCGTCCAACCGTCAGTAATGTAAAATTTTGGGCCTTATCTTTACATCATGGTAAATGATGCCGATATATCGATATATATCGATACTGTTAAAAATATCGATATATTTTTGCCCTTGCCCATCCCTAGCTCGAAGCTGACTGATCGCACGCGGCTGCCGCGCTACCGTCCGCTATGACAATCACGTGTCGCGCTGCTCTTTTAGTATGGAAGTCTACCACCTGTGAACAGCGCGACTGTTGCGCTGCTACTGCCGCGTCGCTTGCGGCTTAGTGTGAAGGAGCTCTTACGCCAACGTCATCAGGCCTTTCTTTCTGTAGTCTGTCCTGTTTAATTCTGTGATCATGCCACCGATGCCCAAACTCGCGCAGCAACCTGTAGTTCACCCCACCGCTGACGAGATCCGAGTAGTAGATCTGTCCTTGAAACGAATGAATTAATCCATCCATTATTTTAACTCTTAGGTCGTCATACAAAGAAAATACCCATAGAACATTGTGATCATTCTCCTCTATCGCACCACACTCGTACTAGATCACAGTCGCATGTCGCACAGTCTCTTCCGAAAACATCCATGTGCAGTGAGAATCTGAGAGATTTGGTAGTCGGTGAGATCCAGATAAACCTGAGTCGCAACGCCACATCTTGTAATAATCGATGGAGCTCGGCCCACATTTTTCGAATCCGTCTGCTCACTCCCTTTTGGGTGCGGTCATACGTGCTGTATCCATCCTACCAGCACGAATGACCTCCAGGTCCGCGGGAGAATGCCAGCCAGCACCGGTACGGCCGCCGTGTTAGCGGATCGGCACGCCTTTGTTAATAATATAAGGGCGGATCGTTGCGATCTCAGTAGTACGCTACGAACTGTGTACATGCTCGCACGCACTCTGCTGCATACGTAAGCGTGGATGAATGGAAGTCGGCGTAGGTCGTCCATCAGCACGCGCCCAGCACTGAACCTTAAGAGCATAACACACACACACAAACACCCCACCCCACCCCCACCTCCACACACATCATAAACAGTGAAAAAATTGTAATTTCTGTTTTTACTTTTTAAGTAATTTTGTAATACAGATAAGTCTACATATAAAATCAACGTTAGTCTCGCTAAAACTCGAAAACGGCTCGACCGATTTTGATGAAATTTTTGTGTGTTTGAATGGGTCCCTAGATGGTTTTGATTCACAATTGGACCCGATAGGTGGCGCTGTTGTCGAGATCCAGAAATCACCCGTGTGAAGCTGCGGCGAATTGCTAGTATATAATAATATAAATAGAAATATTGTCATTGTCCGTCTACCATAATAATATTTACTTTTTATTATGGCTAATATTTTGATCTAATAATATACTTAATATTCCTGCAGCTTTATTGCAATAAGTGTTAACATTTTTCTTTATTTCGATCAAGTATAAGAGGCTTGAAATCGAAAAAGGAAGTATTCCTGAACAAATTGCAAGCAATTTTACAAGGGGTCGCTCGACAACTGATGCCGGTGTTGAGATAATCAAACATATTTTCTGTGCATGGGAGAATTCAGAAGATGCTTTGGGTATATTTTGTGATCTTTTCAAGGCTTTCGATTGTGTTCACCATGAGACATTAATCAGGAAGCTCATCATTATGGTGTAAAAAACAAAGCGCTTCAACTTATTAAGTCATATTTAAATAATAGAACGCAAACAGTTGTTATTAATGGGAGCAGTTCTTCCGGATCGGTAGTATCTATGGGTGTTCCTCAGGGCTCAATTCTTGGCCTCTTTCTGTTCTTAGTTTATATTAATGACTTACTTGGTAGGGAATAACCATTATATAGTATTATTTGCTGATGATACTTCGTTGATTTTATGACTTAAAAGGCAATTATTGAAATATGACGTAGTGAATAATGCTATATTAAAAGTAGTACACTAGTATAACGTCAATAACTTGCTTTCGAACCACACCTAATGTACAACAAGTGAATATCAGTGTGCTTTTAAATGGGGAGGAGCTGGGCCTTGTTGAATCCACTGTCTTTCTCAGAGTTACAGTTGACGCGAAGCTTCATTGGGGCCCTCATATATCTAAACTAGCTAGCAAGCTTAGTTCTGCAGCATATGCTGTAAAAAAGATTAGAGGCCTTACATGTGTTGAAACAGCTAGATTAATTTACTTTAGTTATTTCCATAGCATAATGTCATATGTAATCTTGCTATGGAGTAATGCGACCGATATAGAAACTATGTTTGTTTTGAAAAGAGAGCCATAAGAGCAATTCATAACCTAGGTCCGAAGGAACCTTTAGAGAAACAATTAAAAAATAAATATATTATCTTTGGCCTCTCCATTTATTTACGAAAATTTAATGTAGGTGGATGTCCCTAATGGCAGCCCCGCCCCTAATACCAGTCATTTCGACTTTTTTTTCAAAAATAAGGTCTCTAATGGTTTTTATCATAAATATTGTTAACTAAAAAATTATTCGTTATTAGAGGAAAGTATAATATTTCAAATATTACCACATTTATAAATCTATCAGTGTTAAATTTAAAATCAAAACACGCAACGGACTACGCTTATCTTCCTAATTTTTTGATGAATTATAGTCCCGATAAAATTAGGCTTATTTTACATAATACCATCATTAGGCTTTGTGACTTGCATTAATATGACTAGAGACAGTACTGTAGTTATTTTTTTTATTTTTATTTATTCACAAAATCCACAGCTTGTAACAATTTATTTACACTCAAAACTTATAAAATAGGTCTTGAAGCCAATTACGGATTTACAATATACTTATTAAGCTAAAGAAAACGTCACAAAGTATTTACCACTTTATTTAAAAATAAAGTAGAAATATAAAAATATTTAAAGGTAAACGAAGTGCTCGAAATTTGTTTAAG
Organism: Parnassius orleans; assembly: GCA_029286625.1. Taxonomy (NCBI): domain Eukaryota; kingdom Metazoa; phylum Arthropoda; class Insecta; order Lepidoptera; family Papilionidae; genus Parnassius; species Parnassius orleans. The sequence goes on from JAGSMP010000191.1 coordinate 530,725, forward strand.
TGCGGAAGAGTGTGTATGTTTGTGTGTGTGAGAGTGATTGAATATGTGTGTGTATGTGAACGTGATACAAGGTTTAATTAAATAACGATATTTTAAAGCAAATAGATAAATGTAATAAATATAAACATGATGTATGTAAATTATAGCGTATATTTATGTATCCAATTAATACCTGCTATAAAAACTTTCTTGCATTTATATTATTACTGCTATTTACTATTTAAAATTATAGATTACTTTACAATTTGACATATTCTTACAAAGTACCTTGGCAACTTCACTTTTGAATGAAGTTTTACTAGAGTGAAAGATATCAATTGAATTAAATGTTTTATTATATATTCTGTGAAGCCTATTGACAATCGAATTTTGAGCATAGTTAGTTCTTTTAAGGGCAGTAGCAAAAAGTGTCGTATGTCTAGTTCGTATATTTGGAACGTTAAAACTTAAAATTTTTAACGCTAATTCACAACAGTCTATGTAGTTATTACATATGCCGTGTAGAAAGGACATATCAATTAAGGTTCGTCTACTTTGAAGAGGCATGTAATTGTAGTGAGACTAAACTCGCTATCATCTGAAAAGCGGCGAGAAAATCGAAAGTGTAGGTGCTTTAAAAAATTTAACTGAATATTCTCCAGCTTTTGAATATACGTCACATATTGAGGATTCCATATTATGCTACTATACTCCAGAATACTTCTGACATATGCAAAGTATAGTACTGTAAACATCCAATGTCTGAAAAGGGCTTACTGACTCAAAACAAAACCTAAATTTTTGTATGCTTTCGCCACTATTGTATCGATATGTTCGGAAAATGTTAATTTTGAATCCATTTTACCCCAGGTCAAGTTCACTATTCAACTCAGATAAAGTAAAATTATTTATTTTATAATTGTATTTGATTGGATTAGCTGTTCTAGTGAATGATACAAGACAACATTTCTTTAAATTAATACCAATACGATTTTCAATATAATAAGAGTTTAATCTATCTAGATCGGCTTGAAGGTTAATACAAACAGTAATCCCATTAATTTTCATAAAGATTTTGTATCGTCAGCATACATTAAAAATTTTGCATGCTTAAAGCATCTACCCACATCATATAAGTACGTGGCATATAACAAAGGTCCCAGGATTGAACCCTGCTGTACGCCTGATGGTACCTCTAAAAGTCGGAGCGTGAACTACCTACCACTACAGCTTGGGAACGATTGCGCAGATATGACTCGAACCATCTCAACAAATTACCGTGGATACCCAGTTCAGATAGTTTACGCAGAAGGATACTGTGGTCAACACGGTCAAATGCCTCTCAAAATCCGTATATATTACATCTATTTATATATTTTCTAATAAATTTATAAGAATTTTATTTTATTTTAGTGGGAAATAATGGGGCTGTAATTAGATATACGAAATATATGCAGTGCATAATGTCAGCCGTCAGGCTGTTATTTGGTTTTAGGGTACCAAATAAGAAGTAGGTACCTAATTTCATCCATGTACCAGGGCGGCTGAAAAGTTCGCAGCCTAGGGTAGGTATGTCAGCCGAATCTGAAATTTCTCGGAATTTTGAATACCGCGCCGTGATAAAATTCCTCGTAAAGAAGGGAAATACACCGAAAGACATTTTTGAAGAGATGTCATCGGTTCTTCAGGATTCTGCGCCTTCATATACGATGGTGAAAAAATGGGTCCGCATATTTCAACAAGGACGAGAGAGCTGTGAAGACGACCCTCGCCCGGGCCGCTCTGTCACGTTACTGACCGAAGAAAACGTCCGAAAAGTGGAAAAAATCGTTCTGGCCGACCGAAGAATTAAATTGTGGCAGATTGCTAAAGAACTGCAGATTAGCAAAGAACGAGTTGGAGAAATTTTACATGAACATTTGAATATGAGAAAAATTAGCGCGCGCTGGGTACCGAAAATGCTCACACCGCTCAACGCACAACTCGCAAGTTGCAAAGATTTTTTGGAACTAGTCGGCGATAACAAGGAAGACATTTGGCAACGCATAGTCACCGTAGATGAAACATGGATTTGTCAATATGATCCGGAGTTCAAACAAGATGATATCCATGCAATGGATGAAAAAGGAGAAAGGCCACTGAAGAAATTCAAGATGGAAAAGTTGGCGTCCAATCTAAAGGCGACTGTTTTCTGGGATAGCGAGGGAATTTTACTTATCGACTACCTACCCAGGGGAACTACGATGAATGGCCAATGTTACGCCAATTTATTGACTCAGGTTCGCGAGTCTATTGTACAGAAACGACGTGGGAAACTGACGCGCGGAGTGCTCTTTCTGCAAAACAACGCGCCCGTTCACACCGCACATGTTGCGAGGCAAGCCCTGAAAGACACGGGGTTCTCAGAGATTGACCACCCTCCGTATAGTCCAGACTTAGCACCTATCGATTCTTTCCTGTTTTCCAATTTGAAAAATGACTTACGGGGCCGGAGATTTGCAGATGACAACGAAATGAAAGCTGCGGTTGATCGTCATTTTGAAGAGAAAGATACAGAATATTTTTGGTGGGTTAAAGGCATTGTATGCGAGATGTGAGAAATGTATTTCACTTGAATTTGATTATATTGAAAAAAAAAATAGAAACCATATATTTTCTTTCATTAAGTACCTTAAGGCCGCGGACTTATCAACCGCCCCTCGTATTTATAAATCAGGGTTGTCATAAACTGAAATTAATTTTTGTTGTATATTAAGAACACCTTATTTTTTCATTATTTTTTGAGAAAGATAAAAATAAACAAAAATAATTATAACTTAGTAGGTACATAAACGAAAAACCCATGAAGTAAAGTATCTCAGGACCATGCTATGCGGCAATCTATGAAGGAAATCATATTCAGCAGTGGACTTGTGGTGTGCTGTAATGATGATGATGATGTTTCGAAATCTTGGATGATTAATTTATAAAAAATCGAAATGCGACACAATTCTTAATCACAATTTGTTTTAATTAATTGTTTAGTGTCAAAAAATAAAAACCGAACTTCTTAAAACCAAAATACTTCAGTAAGTGTACGTAATAAAACATCAAAACAAAATAATTATTGTTTCATCTTGCATGCTCGTAATACGCATGATTTAAAATTAGAAGCTGTTACGAATTTATTACTGTGCATTTAAAACTTTCCTACAATAAGGTACCTACAAAAAACTCCAAGGGCATAACTCTATGCTAGGCTGGCATTAGATACACAAAATGACGACATTCGGCACAGGGTGGTTGGAATTTGAGCCATTACGCCTTTTTTTGTTTATCGTCGTTTTTGAAATTGTTCTTGTAATAATATAATTGAAATTGAATGTTCATTACATTTTTGGATAAAAAACCTATCGAATAAAACAAGATTTTAAAAATATTGTGCTCTTATTAAAATAGTACTAATTTTTAAAGTTGAAATTGGCACTAAAAGGCTGGTAACCACCCTATGTACACAAAAACAAAAATAGGTTTATTAAAAATAGTGATGTACATTCTGTAAATACTATGAATAAGCACAAGTTCGTTATACCAGTTACTTGACTCCAAAGAGTCGGGAATTCCTTTATGGAGCAATGTATACGCCTTTACAACAAAGTACCACAAAATATGCAGACCTTATCTATCAAAAAGTTTAAAATATTTATGAAGCAAAAATTGTCTAGTAAGGGTGGTTATACTTCTAAAGAGTACATGATTGATAATAATCCCTGGAATGAGGTGATCGCTACCATGCTGTTTCTAAATGTTTTCATAACAATTGTATAAAATATTATATAGTAAATTGTGCTTTAAAAAAGTCCCGCTGAGTTTCTTGCTGGTTCTTCCCAGGACAGAGGTATTTTTCGAACTAGTGGTAAAAGTAAAAATAACTTTCAATAAGGTATATACATGTAATCTATATTGAATAAATATGATTCTATTCTATTCTAAATGGGTCCAAACGCATGGTCAAGCAATAAAGATAACTTTCACATTTTATGCGAAGTTGGCTAAACTGCATTGACAGTTGTGACTAAAAAATACTTTTAACCTCTCAGACCTTGACATTTTAAAGGACAAACTTAGTCAGAACTATGGTCAAGCCAAAGAGTATAGTAGGTCAGGCCAAAGACAATTTTTTTAAATGATGGTAAATATAACTTAGAGTCATTACTATGTTCTTATACGAAAATAAAAAATTTATCAACAATTAAAATATCGAATTATTTGTAAGAAGGTCAAGCGTCATTTTGTCAAAGTTCATTTTGTTTGGTTAAATCAGTGACAGGAGTAATGGAGAAAATAGTATCGTGGCGGCGCGAAGGAACAACGTTATTTTGGAATTTTTCACCGTGATGTTATTTATCACTCATGTTTAGAGGTGACAGAGGAAATAAATCAGAGATGGGCATCAGCGTCGTCCTAATAATGACTAAAATTGAAAATAAACTGTGGTTGCAACCCGCTTGCAAGCGTGGCAACTATGACAAATATATTTTACGTGGTAGAGCCACGCTGCAGCTATATTAATAGTATAGTTGTAGCACGAATGGGTCGGCTCGACCGGGAAGGACCACGCTCTCACAGAATACCAGCGTAAAATAGCAGCCTAATGCTGCTGTGTTTCGTATGGTGAGTGTAGAGAACCGGAGACCCTTTTACTGGAAAAGAGGCATTCTATCTTAGTCCTCACGAGTTGACAACGCATCTACATTTAAATTCGGAAACGAAGATAGATGTAGATGTCTGGGCCACAGCAACCACTTACCATCAGGTGGACTGTATGCTAGTTTGTCACCCTTATTCTATAAAAAAAAAAAAAATACCTCTATGAGGCATATAGTGGAGGCCTATGTTCAGCGGGGGTTTTTATATGCTTTAACGGTGTTTGTTGTAATAGTGATAAGAAAAAATTGAGGAAGAAAAACAGACGAACATTTTTACTAAATTTAATCTCGGTAAAACGCGGATGCTCCGTGCGATGTTTAGGGCAGCGTTGCAAATGTGGGTGATATTTTGTGGCAGTAAAATTTTGTGCTCCCTTTATTTCGATGGCCCATGGCCAGCAGTGGAAGGAAACTGTAAGGAGAGGAAGGGGTAATTTTATTGCTTGAAAAATATTTTGTGTGTAAAAAGTCTTCAAATATCGATATCAAACAATTTATTAAACAAAAATTGCGTAAACAAGTTCAATGAATAAAACAGTAATAAATAACAAAACCAAAAAAGTTTATTGAAAAGAAAAAAATTCAAATATTATGTCACTTGCCACTGCCAATATGTTAAATTTCAATATCTATATAGGACATAGAAACACTCGATTTTCATAAAGAAAAGAAATATATAATATAATTATATCGATATACTCAATAGGATCCTCTAAAAATAAAAATAATCAAAAAGAAATCATAGGCATTAACTTTATTAGGTTTTGACCAATGTCATTTTCTACCGACTTCAAACACGAGGATGTACTCAATTCGACTGTGTTTTTTTATGTATGTTACCTCATAACTTCTTTCTGGGTGAACCGATTTCGATAATTCTTTTTATTTGAAATTCATCCCCTTTCGCTTTGACCATCATCATCTTCCACCGGGCATTGTCGAAGGCGCCAGAGATATCCAAGAAGATTGCTTGCATGTAGCATGCCCGAGAATACTTTGCCGTACTGAGCAAAACACGCAGCGCTTTTACCGTAGATCGCCCGGAGAGAAACCGTGCTGGTGCTCAGATATGCCGCGACTGATCGCAGGAGCACATCTCAATATTACGCGTTCCAGTAACTTTCTCAAAACAGGGTGGAGCGTTGTCGGACGGTTTGCTTTAGCGTCGGTGAGCGGCTTGTCATTACCCTTGGGAATGACAATCAATTCTACGTCCTTCCATATTTGGGAAACCCCTTTACCACACACTTGCCATACACTGACTTGCACTTGCTTGGCATGCACTCACGCCATCGAGTCCCGGAGCTGTGCTGTGCTTGCTTCACGCCTGCTCCGGAGAACGAAGAGGCTCCCACCACGGGGACGGAATTAAAGAGACCCTGAAAGACTAGTTTTCTAACCCGCTTTCACAATCTCCGCTGTGACTCCTTCCTCGCCCGGGGCCTTGCCGTTTTAAGGTGCTGGAGAGCCATTCTATTCTCGCTCAGACTAACGTGCGGAATATCATCGAAATAGTGTGGATAAGACTTGCTCTTTGATTGTTACTCACACTTGCGTGTGGCTCCAACGATGACGTGTACAGCTGCCCATATAACCACTCAATCTCACTCAAATTCTTAGGTGTCCCAGAAACGATGCTACCACATTCGGTCTTCAATTCCGACAGTTGGCTCTCTCTCTGGCAAAGACTTTGGAGCCTAAACACGAGCTGTATTGAAGTTCAGTTGCATGTGTGCTGTCATATTTGTTGAAGACTGCAGCTTCATTTCCCGTCTAACAGTCATGAGATTGAGAGTGTGATCGGAGAGCTTTTTGTTGTTCTGCGACGGGTCTTGCAGAACTTAGCTCCGACGGCATGGACAGTTTCCACGAGCTGGTCATTCATATCATCCACTGTATTGCAATCTTCCAGGCATTGAAAACGATTTTGTAACTCGAGCTGAATGTTCGGGGCTTTGGATTAGAGTACGAGGGGGACGGAGGGTTGACTTCATTAGGCGTGACCACTCCACCTTAACTTTTAGGTTCAATGTGCCTCTCACCATTCGGTGATCGCTGTCAGTTTTCGCCCTCGCGATCACTGAGACATCACTGAACTGTTGCCTGGTCAATATAATGAAGTCAAATATCATTTTTGTAGAACCGTTAGGGCTTGACAAGATCCATTTTCTGGGGATCGTTTCTGGAACAAAGAGTTCATCATATAGAGTCGCTCTTTCTGCATGAAGTAGGCTAGTTGCTGTCCCCTTGGGTTCCATTACCCATCCCGAATTCCCCACCTTCAGCCCATCGTTTTCTCTTATGCCTAGTTTTGCGTTGAAGTCTCCCCTTAAAACCGTATAGTGAGTTTTGGAGAAATGCATGGCTCTAGAGATATCCTCATACATTACCTCCACCTCTTATCGGGATTTGCCGAAGTTGGTGCGTAAACCTGTATGACCTTTAACGAATACCGATTGGTGATTCTGAGTTTAAGGTACGCAACCCTAGTCGAGACACTCACAATCTTTACAACATTCTTAGCAGACTTGTGGACGAGAAATTCCACACGTACTTGGGAAGGTTGGTCGCCCTGCCGGTGATAGAACAAATTGCCGGATTCGAGGATTACCGTGTCCTCCCCTTCTCTTTGGACCTCAAATAATCCTATAATATCCCAGCGCAATTTGTCTATATCTTCTTCCAGCTCCAGGACGCGTCCTTAAGGTGCATGCGTTGAATGTTGCTAGGTCGAGTCTTATTAGGTGGCAATCGAACCTCCATCGGAGATTCTTAGCACCCCTTTCCATGGTCTCGCCACCGTAGCCAGGAACAGCGGAGACACCGGGGACTGGGCGTCGTTTTTATGAAACTCTCGCAATACATACCCCCCCATGTTGCCATAGTTGCCACGCTTGGCGAGCTGGTTGGTAACCGCAGTTTTTTTGTTATTTTGCTGTTATCAGAAAGATTCTGCTGTCCATCTTCTGCCTCAGTTTTTCCTCCGTCGCCTCTTACGACATCAACGGATAGAAATGGGGTAGTGGATATTCTTACACCACCACTACACGGTACAAGAATACATATTGAAAGTCATTTAAGCTCTATCACCGGTTCAGAAAAATGCTCTGTCTTGGGCAGAACCAACAAGAAACTCTATCGTAACGTTTTATGGGACGTATGTTCAGCATTGGACATTTACGAGGGGTGATCCAAAAGTAATGATAATGAAAATAAAACACGGTAATTAAAGTTAAAATAATAATTTATTTTTCTACATAGTCTACTAACAAATCAATACATTTAGTCCATCTTTTTTCTAAACCCAGGATTCCCTTTGAAAAAAATTCTTTGTCTTGACCCTCCCAAAACGCTTCAACAGCGGCCATTACTTCGCTATCGTCTTCGAATTTCTTGCCTCGGAGGCGTTCCTTGAGCCGAGGAAAGAGGTAGAAATCACTAGGTGCTAGATCTGGCGAATAGGGAGGGTGTTCGAGCAGTTCGAATCCCGTTTCTTAAATGGCAGCCATCGCAACTGCGGCTTTGTGAGCCGGTGCGTTGTCTTGGTGAAACAGCACTCCAGCTCGCAGTTTGCCGCGTCTTTTTCCTAATGGCCTCCGAAATCTTCTTATTTGGTCTGCGTAGTAAGAGCCCGTAATAGTGGCTCCCTTTTCCAAATATTCCACCATAATTATGCCTTGAGCGTCCCAAAAACAGATGCCATAACCTTTCCCGCCGAACTTGAAACTTGAAATTTCTTTGGCGTCGGTGAGGAGGCTCGCTTCAAGTCATCGATTGTTGTTTCGTTTCAGGATCAAAATGGTGGATCCAGGTGTCGTCCATAGTCACAAAACGGAACAAAAATTTTCTTGATCTGCTTGGAACTTTCGAGATTGACCTCGAAATGTCAACTCGATTTTCTTTTGCTCGTCGGTTAATATTCTGGGTACCCAACGCGCAGAGACCTTTTTCATATGCAACTCGTTCGCAAGGATTCTTTGAACGCTGCCATATGAGATCCCTGTGACCTCAGCTACATGCCTGATGGTCACTCTTCGATCTGCCAACACAACATCTTCGACTTTTTTCACGTTGTCTTCAGTGAGGGACGTGGATGGGCGTCCTTCGCGATGTTCATCTTCAGTGGATGTTCTGCCCAGTTTAAACTCCTTGACCCAGCGTGCAACTGTAGAATATGGAGGAGCAGAGTCCCCCAATGTTTCCATTAAGTCACTGTGTATGTCTTTTGAAGACATTTATAGGTTCTAATGGACGGTAATAAATGACGCAGTCTAAGGTATTTCGGTCCGGTAACTGCACCGTTGAGTTGTTATTCCAAAGCGACGGTGGTGGTTGGCAGTTCGTGCCGCGCAACGAGTACGAGGAGGTGATGCTGGTGCTGCTGGTGGGCGAGGCGATGGCGGTGCGCGACGCGGTGCTGTCGCAGAGCGCGGAGTTCGAGGCGGCGCGCGCGCACTCGCTGCGCAACGCGGTCGCAGTCGTCGACCTGCTGGCGCTCGCCGCCGTGCGCTGGGGACAGCTGCCGCTGCTGCTCGAGGTGACACGCGCACACACACACACACACATACACGCACACACACACGCACTCGCTGCGCAACGCGGTCGCAGTCGTCGACCTGCTGGCGCTCGCCGCCGTGCGCTGGGGACAGCTGCCGCTGCTGCTCGAGGTGACACGCGCACACACACACGCGCACACACACGCACTCGCTGCGCAACGCGGTCGCAGTCGTCGACCTGCTGGCGCTCGCCGCCGTGCGCTGGGGACAGCTGCCGCTGCTGCTCGAGGTGACACGCACACACACACACACACACGCACACACACGCACACACGCGCACACACACGCACTCGCTGCGCAACGCGGTCGCAGTCGTCGACCTGCTGGCGCTCGCCGCCGTGCGCTGGGGACAGCTGCCGCTGCTGCTCGAGGTGACACGCACACACACACACACACACGCACACACACGCACTCGCTGCGCAACGCGGTCGCAGTCGTCGACCTGCTGGCGCTCGCCGCCGTGCGCTGGGGACAGCTGCCGCTGCTGCTCGGTGACACGCACACACACACACACACACATACACGCACACACACACGCACTCGCTGCGCAACGCGGTCGCAGTCGTCGACCTGCTGGCGCTCGCCGCCGTGCGCTGGGGACAGCTGCCGCTGCTGCTCGAGGTGACACGCACACACACACACACACACACACGCACACACACACGCACTCGCTGCGCAACGCGGTCGCAGTCGTCGACCTGCTGGCGCTCGCCGCCGTGCGCTGGGGACAGCTGCCGCTGCTGCTCGGTGACACGCACACACACACACACACACGCACACACACGCACCGCTGCGCAACGCGGTCGCAGTCGTCGACCTGGCGCTCGCCGCCGTGCGCTGGGGACAGCCGCTGCTGCTCGAGTGACACGCACACACACACACACACGCACACACACGCGCTGCATACTCACCGAGATACAATTTTACTTAAAAATCAAGATACTGTCTGATTTGAGGTTAAGAATTTTGAATATTATTATTTTATATTTTTCATATCTGCTGGTGGTGACACACGCACGCCGAGATAAACATTTTACTTAAAATTGAATTTAATATATGATTCGTGATTAAACAATTTTGATCTCTCAAGACGTATATGTTTTGAATATTATTATAGTTTGATATTTAAAAACGGTTACTCTGTATTTTGAAATATAGGAGTTTGTTCACAGAGGTGACAACGCATTTGCATTTTGTTAAAGAATATATGTAGGTTCAATGGGACACAGCATCCACTTACCACGAGGTGGACTGTATGGTATATCATTAAGGAATATGTTTTTGTGGACAAATATGTAGAATGCTATGAGAGTTCTTAATACGGAGGGGTTGCCGACAGTCGCTGGAGCGCGCGATGAAGTTCTCGTTCGGATGCGCGCACGTGTGGCGCGCGCGCGCGCTCGCCGCCGCCGCCGCTGCGCGCCCGCTCGCTGCTGCGAACTCGCCCTCAGGTATCGCACACGTACACGTACACGCATTCTTACACGCTAGTTCACGAACGTACAAGCACTGACACGCTAACGCACGAACGTACACGCACTTACACACTAAAATGTCTTCCACACACAAGCGGCTCGCGGAGACGGCTAACCGCAAGCCGCGGCTCCAGCCACTGCAACAACACACTACCGCAGTGGCGGCCTGAAGCTCCATTCGCTGTGGTGTCTGCGCTACGATCGAACGTCAGTCAACATGTCAGGGTAACATTTACTGCCCAGCACCCTCGCTGTGCTTTCACGATGTTCGAGTTTTAGCAGCCAGAAATTATGTCAAACAAGGTGCTACTTGTATTTGTACTTGTACAACTTGGAGAGGCCTATGTCCAGTAATGGATTTCTACGGGTTGAAGAAAAAGAAGAAGGTATTTTGTTTGCTATAGGACGCTTTGTCTAGTAGTGAAGTGTTTGCGGTTTCACAACGACAATGGTGAGAAGCTCTTAACAAGTTTGTTTTTACAAGTAAAGTTCGTTGCAAGACCGAGTTTTTCACTTCCCTTTCACCAGCTTGTAAAAGTCCACTGCTGGACATGGACCTATCTCTTCGCAGGGAGAATTTGCTCTTTTTTTACTACATGTATCGTATCGTACCTTTGACAATGCTGCCTGTCACTGATTTGCGTAATTTACGGCTGTCATAAGATTTTTTTTCTGACGCTCCTTATGAGACTTTTTTACACCGCGACAAACAACGTTATTGTCGTATATATTTATTTTATTTAAGTAGGTGTGTGTGCACCTGTGAATGTACCCTCGTTTATGTACCTATATCTGCGTATGCGTATATGAGTGAAGAGAGTGTGTATGTGTGTGTGCGTGTGTTGGTATAGTACAGCGCGTGACGTGTGTGCAGGCAGCGGCGCGTACCGCGGGCAGGGCGCGGGCGTGCGCGCGCTGGGCGTGTGTCGGTGCTGAGAGTGTGTATGTGTGTGTGCGTGTGTTGGTATAGTACAGCGCGTGACGTGTGTGCAGGCAGCGGCGCGTACCGCGGGCAGGGCGCGGGCGTGCGCGCGCTGGGCGTGTGTCGGTGCTGAGAGTGTGTATGTGTGTGTGCGTGTGTTGGTATAGTACAGCGCGTGACGTGTGTGCAGGCAGCGGCGCGTACCGCGGGCAGGGCGCGGGCGTGCGCGCGCTGGGCGTGTGTCGGTGCTGAGAGTGTGTATGTGTGTGCGTGTGTTGGTATAGTACAGCGCGTGACGTGTGTGCAGGCGGCGCGTACCGCGGGCAGGGCGCGGCGTGCGCGCGCTGGGCGTGTCGGTGCTGAGTGTGTGTGTGTGTGCGTGTGTTGGTATAGTACAGCGCGTGACGTGTGTGCAGGCAGCGGCGCGTACCGCGGGCAGGGCGCGGGCGTGCGCGCGCTGGGCGTGTGTCGGTGCTGAGAGTGTGTGTGTGTGCGTGTGTTGGTATAGTACAGCGCGTGACGTGTGTGCAGGCAGCGGCGCGTACCGCGGGCAGGGCGCGGGCGTGCGCGCGCTGGGCGTGTGTCGGTGCTGAGAGTGTGTATGTGTGTGTGTGCGTGTGTTGGTATAGTACAGCGCGTGACGTGTGTGCAGGCAGCGGCGCGTACCGCGGGCAGGGCGCGGGCGTGCGCGCGCTGGGCGTGTGTCGGCGCGCCGCTGCGCTGCGCCGTGACGACACTCCTCTGCGTCTAGTCGCCGCCAGTAACTGCTTCCGCGCTGGCTGGGTCAGTAGCAACACACAACCTTCCCCTTCTCTTTCTCATTATCTATTATGATAGTAATAATAATAATAATATTTATTTGCATAAAACATGGTACATATTTCTCTCTAGGCCTCCACTACCACTTAGAACGATAGGGGCACGATCACGACACGCTTGAGGATACAATCCTATTGTTGCAGTCCATTTATATTTTTCGCCATCATATATGAGTATACATTATAGGGATGATATTATTTTCATCCTGTGCGTCCTGTATTTTTATTTTTGTAAGGGAGGCAAATGAGCACACAGTCTACTTAATGGTAAGTAGTTGCTGTGGAATCAAAATCCAGACGCGTTGTTATGAGGACTAAAATGGAATGCCTCGTTACTACTAAAAAAGGTTATCTGGTTCTCTGCACTCACCAAACAAAACACAGCCACATTATTCTTCTGTTTCACACTGGTATTCTATGAGAGCGTCCCCGGCCGAGCCGACCCATTTGTACCGCAGCGTCGTGAGGGTCGAGAGAGGGATGCTGAAACAGGAGATGCGCAGTAGGTATTTCCTAAAACGACTCAATATAATAAAAAAACTGCTATTGCTAATCGGCCTGCCAAATCTGTCAAATATGGAAAATATAATAAGGGAGTGCTCAGAGGAATTCTTCAGACTGATTCCAGTCGCTCAATTTTACCATCGCATATCGCGACAAAACTCGCGATACCATCCAAACCATCTGGATGATTGGCGGTCCACCAGTCTGCGATTTACAAGAAGAACCGACTACCACTAGCGATTTTTCCGGACCGATACGACTAAAAAAGAGTAGGCTCTTGTCTTGAAGGTCCCTACCTTCAAGATAAGAGCCTACTCTTTTTTAAAAGGCCGGTAACTCATCTGAAATTCCCCAGGTGTTGTAGTTGTTCATGGGCGGCGGTAGTCGTTTCACATCTCGTTTTCACTATCTCATATAAAAAAAATGTAAGGCCTTTGATAAGCTGTAATAATAGCATACCATTGTACCTCCACTAGGTATTATTTTATTAGTATGGGTATATTATATTAGTATAGGTGTACAGTGGAATTGGTACACTAGGTACAGTGGTATGCTATTGGTACACAAGGTGTGTACCATGATAGAGGCTGTGAAAAAGTTTAAATACAATGATTATTGTCCATAGATAGAGGAAGGTATAGAGATGGCGGATGAAGCGTTGGCGATAGAAATTGAGAGAAATGGTCCAATGTTAGCACGGTGCTACCTATACTCCGGCATTGGGCATCAGATGAGAGCGCAGGTTGTACATAATCTAAAGGTTTTTTTTTAGCTAAGCCCACTTTTGTGCTTATGTATTTACAGAAAGTACCTACATAAGATTTTACATTAATTTAATCTCGTAAAAGGTTTATACATACCTATTCTGGCGTAAAACCCTGGTAAAAAATTTTAAATTAAAAATTGTGTTCGAAATTTTCATGTTACATTTGGCTTGATTTATTACTACTTTTACACTTTATAAATATAATATTACACAACGATACAAAAGTGGAAAGCTTAGTTTAATCTTTGGCCTATTTTTCCTGCTACTATCAAGTTTTTGTTTTCAGAAAACAAATTCTCGTATCGAGAAGGACGCTGCGAACGATTTGAGCTTAAAGCAATTCTTAAAGTCAGTGGAACTGGACGACAACGACCACCTGGCCTTCTACCATCTAGCGTTGCAATATATGCACATAGGAATGTTGAATGAAGCAATGGTATGTTCATTGGATTATTATCACTATGCGTTATTAGTTATTTAATTAAACTTTTGTTTTATATGTATTAATTTACAGACCTATTTGTTATATTACGCTGTACCTTTACGATTTCATCTTCAATCTATTTCAATTATTATTGTATTGAGTTGGGAAAGTAACGTCAATTAAATTTTTTGAGACTTGATAATTTAAAATTTATTGTTTAGAAATAGCGATAAGCCAAAAAATTCGAAGATTTAAGATTAATGGGAGTCAGACTAAAATTCTCACCAAATTTATTACCAAATTATGATTTAATAATAGTATAACATCACATAATGTTACCAATGTTGTCTTTTGGTCTAGTAAATTCCCCTACCAATTTTCAGAAGGAATACTCCGGTTATTTTATGTTCAGGGCTGCTAAACCAAATAAAAGGCTTTTCCATCATTGTCGCGATGAATTTTTGTGCTGCAAAATTTATGAATATATCATTGTGCGAAATATTACTTGTTATGAATGTAGTAATTAATAATTAAGAATAAAAGACGCGCATTGTAAGCTGATTTGAATTGCGGATTTCATTGAGATCGCAGGATATTTTTGCTCATAGATAGGATTTTTTACTATCTATGAGCAAAAATATCTATGAAAAAAAACAACCTCGACACATCCCGACGCGGAGGTGGAGGAAATGTGTGAGGATTTATCTAGAGTCATGTATTCCTCCAAAACCCACTATACGGTGTTTATGGGAGACTTCAAGGCAAAACGTTGAAGGTAGGGAAATTTGCAATAGGGCAACGGAACCCAAGGGGCCAGCAGCTGGTCGACTTCATGGAGAAAGAGGGACTCTTTATGATGTACTCTTTCTTCCAGAAGCGGCCCCACAGAAAGTGGACCTGGTCAAATCCCGACGGTTCGACAAAAAAATGAGATTGACTTCATTATGACGATCAGATGACAACTGTTCAGTGATGTCTCAGTGATCGCGAGGGTGAAAACTGGCAGCGATCACCGAATCGAAGTTGGAGAGGTCGCGTCTAATGAAGTCAACGCTCCGTCCCCCTCGTTTTCTAATCCAAAGTCCCGAAAACTTTCAGCTTGAGGTACAAAATTGTTTTCGGTGCCTAGAAGATTGCAATGCAGTGAATGATATGAATGTCAAGCTCGTGGAAACTGTCCATGCGGTTGCAGCTAAGTTTTGCAAGACCCGCTGCAGACGAACACAAAAACTCTCCGACCACGCTCTTAATCTCATGGCTGTTAGACGGGAGGTGAAGCTGCAGTCTTCATCAGATTTGACAGAATACAGGCAACTGAACAGACAAATCTCCAAATGCATGCGGCGGGCACTTACGCAACTTTAATACAGCTCGTAATGAAGAAGTGATTGAGCGGAACCAGGGCCCCAAAGTCTTTGCCAGAGATCTGTCTGAAAGAAAGAGCCAACTGTCGAAGCCGAAGACCGAAAGCGGCAGTATCGTTTCCGGGACACCTGAGATTTTGAGTGAGATTGAAAGGTTCTATTGGCAGCTGTACACATCATCGTTGGAGCCACACGCAAGTGTGAGTAACGATCCGAGAAGAAGTCTTATCCGACACTATTCCGATGATATTCCGGACGTCAGTCTGAGCGAGATTAGAATGGCTCTCCAGCACCTTAAAAACGAAAGTCCCCGGGTGAGGATAGAATCACAGCAGAGCTTCTGAAAGCGGGTGGATAACCGGTACTTGAAGTCCTTCAGAAGCTCTTTAATTCCGTCCTCCATGGTGGCACTACTCCGGAGGCGTGGTGCGGTGGTCTTGTTCTTCAAGAATGGCGACAACGCTCTCTTGAAGAACTACAGACCGATTTCCTTCTGAGCCGCGTCTACGTGCTGTTTTCGAGAGTCATTACGAATCGTCTCGCATGCAGACTCGACGACTTCCAGCCTCCCGAACAAGCCGGTTTCCGAAAAGGCTTTAGCACCATAGACCACATACATACCCTTCGGCATTGGATTGTACTTAGGACCGAAGAGCACAATCTGCCACTATGTCTTGCGTATGTGGACTATGCAAAAGCCTTTGATTCCGTCGAAATTTTGGCGGTGCTGCAGTCCCTTCAGCGGTGCCAAGTTGTATTGAAGTGCTGAAGTGTTTGTACAGTAGGGCTATGATGGTTATCCGAGTACAGAACCAGAGTACGCGACCTATCCAACTGCAGAGAGGTGTAAGACAGGGTGACGTTATATCCCCGAAACTCTTCACCGCTGCATTGGAAGACGTTTTCAAGCTACTGGACTGAAGAGGATACGGTATTAATATTAATGGCGAGTACATCACTCACCTTTGATATGCCGACGATATAGTCCTTATGGTAGAATCGCTGGAGGACCTAAACACTATGCTCAATGACCTCAATAGTGCCTTCCAACGGATAGGTCTTAAGATGGACATGGACATAACAAAGATCATGTGTAACGTCCATGTAACACCTATGCCGGTAGTAGTTGGGAGCACTAAGCTCGAAGTTGAAAAGAACTATTTTTACGGATTTTATCGCGTTTAATTTACTATTTTAATTCCCGACGTTTCGGGTGCTTTACAGCACCCATGGTCACGGGGACTGAGTGTTTGACATCCCGATGTCATAGTTAGCCCGGCTACCTTCAGTTTTTTGAATATGAAGGTTTTTTTTTCATATAAGAATCAGTGTTAACAAATCATTAAGCTCGAAGTTGTTGACGAGTATGTTTACCTGGGACAAATAGTCCGACTAGGTAAGTCCAACTTCGACCGAGAGGTAAATCGACGAATTCAACTCTGGATGGAGTGACGACCTGGTAAGACATGCAGGAAGTCGATGGATACAAGTGGCTCAGGACCATGTTTTGTGGCATTCCTTGGGGAGGCCTACTCAACAGTGGACTTGTAAAGGGTTGTAATGATGATGATGATGATAATGATGAGCAAAAATAACTAGCGGGCCGTAAGTTGTAACGAGGCTAGGAAGGCTGCTTGGTTATGGAGTCTCGTCAAGTCTCGGAGTGCGGCGGCGGGCTGCGGCTGGCGGCGGCGCTGTGCCTAGTTGTGTACATAGTGTTAGGTTCGATGCGAGGTTGTGTCGCGGGTGGCACATGTGGCACATGTGGTACACGGTGGTGCGGTGTGCAGGAGGCGACGCGCGCCTGCCTGCGCGCGCGCGCTGAGTGCGGCGGCGGGCTGCGGCTGGCGGCGGCGCTGTGGGCGTGCGCGGGCGCCGGCCGCCGCGCCGCTCGCGCGCTGAACGCCGCCCGCCTGGCGCGCCACCACTACCCCAACGCCGAGTGGCCGCTGTGGGCGCTCGCCGCGCTGCAGCTCGTCTGGGAGAGCGGCGACGTACGTACGCACACGCACACACACACACGCACACACATGCTCACATACACGCACGCACACGTACGCACACGCATACACACGCTCACTTACACGCACACACACGCTCACGTACACGCACACACACGCACACATATGCTTACGAACACGAACGCACTCGCACACATATTCTCACGTACACGATTGCTCACTTACACGCACACACACGCACACACAAGCTTACGTACACAAACGCTCACATACACGCACACACACGTACACGCACGCACACGCTAACACATGCTCACGTACACACACGCACATGCTAACACATGCTCACGTACACGCACGCACACGCATACACAGGCTCACGTACACGCACACACGAACACACACGCTCACGTACACGCACGCACACGCTAACACATGCTGACGTACACGCACGCACATGCTAACACATGCTTACGTATACGCACTCACACATACACGCACTCACACGTACACACACGTACACGCCCGCGCACGTACAAAAATACTAGCAATGCTATTAACATTACTAAAATTTCCTTTAACCACTCCTGGTAAGCTTAAAATGCTTGTGTTAGAAGTGGTTCACGATAGTAATCGAATAGTGGATTCGAACCCACAATCTTTTAAGTTCGCGGTCCGCACCATACCATTCGGCTTCTGTCGCTTAAATATTGATTATTGATTAATGGCGGATGGGTTTCTCTTACGCCCTACCACACGCGAGAACACCACCGTAACACTCGTATAACGCATGAGAAGTTAAATTGCAATTTTCCTAATTAAAAAATGTCAATTTAAATTGTTTTTAAAACAAACCAAAAATAAAATTTTCCCTAGAATTTGTATAAAAAGTAGTTAAAAATAAGAAATGAAACTTTTTAATTTAGTAATTTGCTATCCAATTGTTCAAGATTATTGGCGATAGTGAGTGATGAAAGAAATAAACATTGCTTTTTCAGTCCACTGCCGATGAGGTTTTGCCATAATTGCCACGCTTGGAAGGCCAGTTTTGGCAACTGCAGTTTTATAATATTGAATTGTTATCACGATGATGTTGCTGTCCATTTCTTTTTCCGTTTGTCTCTGTTGCCTTTAACGACACCCACGGGAAACTTTGTATTCTATCATAATATCCTAATAATTAAAGATGTAAATTCATATTAACATCCTTACTTTACAACTTAATATAGTATCAAATTGCTTTGAGCAGAATAACCGTCTTTTGGGTCTGACTTATATGGTTATGCAAGATGTTATGAATAAAAGATTCATAATATCTTGCATATTAAGTATTACTTACCATTTAATCCATTTCAGGCGGCCTCGCAACAGGCAAAGAACTACTTAAGCTACTGAACAGTACAGAAGCAGAATCAGACATAGAACAGAACGGATATGCTGAGCTGGACGCGTTATCTGACTCACAACACGACGACACGCAGAGCAATAGAGATGCAGGTATTTAGCTTCTTAAGTTTCTTAATTCATTAATTTATGATTAAAGTGCCTGTTAAACTTGTAGGTAGGATTTCAGTTAAGGTTGACCACGAAGTCATCGATAGCTAATCGTTAATCGAATATATTGAAACTTATCACTATTTTCCTAAGCGGATAAGAGTTTAACCTTAGATGGGCAAATTGTGTCGTGACACGCATAATGTGACTTACTTTAAAATGAGATCATTTGTCGTTTGGGTGATATGAGATGTGGTACATGGTGGTGCGGTGAGGGGCGACGCGCCTGCCAGCGCGCGCGCGGAGTGCGGCGGCGGCTGCGGCTGGCGGCGGCGCTGCTCTAGTAGTGTACATAGTGTTAGGTTCGATGCGAGGTTGTGTCGCGGGTGGCACATGTGGCACATGTGGCATGGTGGTGGTGGTGTGCAGGAGGCGACGCGCGCCTGCCTGCGTGCGCGCGCGCGAGTGCGGCGGCGGCTGCGGCTGGCGGCGGCGCTGTGCTCTAGTAGTACATAGTGTTAGGTTCGATGCGAGGTTGTGTCGCGGGTGGCACATGTGGCACATGGTACATGGTGGTGCGGTGCAGGGCGACGCGCGCCTGCCTGCGCGCGCGCGCGCGGAGTGCGGCGGCGGGCTGCGGCTGGCGCGCCGGCTGCAGTGTAGTACATAGTGTTAGGTTCGATGCGAGGTTGGTCGCGGTGTGGCACATGTGGCACATGTGGGGCATGGTGGTGGGTGGTGTGCAGGAGGCGACGCGCGCCTGCCTGCGCGCGCGCGCGCGGAGTGCGGCGGCGGCTGCGGCTGGCGGCGGCGCTGCTCTAGTAGTGTACATAGTGTTAGGTTCGATGCGAGGTTGTGTCGCGGGTGGCACATGTGGCGCATGTGGTACATGGTGGTGCGTGTGCAGAGGCGACGCGCGCTCGCCTGCGCGCGCGCGCGAGTGCGGCGGGCGGCTGGGCTGCGGCGGCGGCGCGTGCTCTAGTAGTGTACATAGTGTTAGGTTCGATGCGAGGTTGTGTCGCGGGTGGCATACGTGGCACATGTGGTACATGGTGGTGCGGTGCAGGGCGACGCGCCTGCCTGCGCGCGCGCGCGGAGTGGCGGCGGGCTGCGGCTGGCGGCGGCGCTGTGTCTAGTAGTGTACATAGTGTTAGGTTCGATGCGAGGTTGTGTCGCGGTACATGTGGCACATGTGGCACATGGCGGTGTGCAGGTGTGAGAGGCGACGCGCGCTGCCTGCGCGCGCGCGGAGTGCGGCGGCGGGCTGCGGCTGGCGGCGGCGCTGTGCTCTAGTAGTGTACATAGTGTTAGGTTCGATGCGAGGTTGTCGCGGGTGGCACATGTGGCACATGTGGTACATGGTGCGGTGTGCAGAGAGGCGACGCGCGCTGCCTGCGCGCGCGCGCGGAGTGCGGCGGCGGGCTGCGGCTGGCGGCTGTGCCCAGTGCAGTGTGCACATAGTGTTAGGTCGATGCGAGGTTGTGTCCGGGTGGCACATGTGGCACATGTGGTACATGGTGGTGTGGTGAGGCGAGGCGCGCCTGCCTGCGCGCGCGCGCGGAGTGCGGCGGCGGGCTGCGGCTGGCGGCGGCGCTGTGCTCTAGTAGTGTACATAGTGTTAGTTCGATGCGAGGTTGTGTCGCGGGTGGCACATGTGGCACATGTGGTACATGGTGGTGCGGTGTGCAGGAGGCGACGCGCGCTGCCTGCGCGCGCGCGCGCGAGCGGCGGCGGCTGCGGCTGGCGGCGGCGCTGTGCTCTAGTAGTGTACATAGTGTTAGGTTCGATGCGAGGTTGTGTCGCGGGTGGCACATGCACATGTGTGCATGGTGGTGCGGTGTGCAGGAGGCGCGCGCGCCGCCTGCGCGCGCGCGCGAGCGGCGGCGGGCTGCGGCTGGCGGCGGCGCTGTGCTCTAGTAGTGTACATAGTGAGGTTCGATGCGAGGTTGTGTCGCGGGTGGCACATGTGGCACATGTGGTACATGGTGGTGCGGTGCAGGAGGCGACGCGCGCTGCCTGCGCGCGCGCGCGCGGAGTGCGGCGGCGGGCTGCGGCTGGCGGCGGCGCTGTGCCTAGTAGTAACATAGTGTTAGGTTCGATGCGAGGTTGTGTCGCGGGTGGCACATGCGGGCAATGTGGTGGTGGGCGGTGTGTAGCAGGAGACGCGCGCGCCTGCCCCGCGCGCGCGCGGAGTGCGGCGGCGGGCTGCGGCTGGCGGCGGCGCTGTGCTCTAGTAGTGCATATAGTGTTAGGTTCGATGCGAGGTTGTGTCGCGGGTGGCACATGTGGCACATGTGGTGGCATGTGGTGCGGTGCAGGTGCAGGAGCGACGCGCGCCGCCTGCGCGCGCGCGCGAGTGCGGCGGCGGGCTGCGGCTGGCGGCGGCGCTGTGCTCCAGTAGTGTACATAGTGTTAGGTTCGATGCGAGGTTGTGTCGCGGGTGGCACATGTGGCATGGTGCGGTGCATGGTGCGGTGTGCAGAGGCGACGCGCGCCCTGCGCGCGCGCGCGGAGTGCGGCGGCGGGCTGCGGCTGGCGGCGGCGCTGTGCTCTAGTAGTGTACATAGTGTTAGGTTCGATGCGAGGTTGTGTCGCGGTGGCACGCACATGTGGTGCGTGGCATGGTGCGGTGTGCAGGAGGCGACGCGCGCTCGCCTGCGCGCGCGCGCGGAGTGCGGCGGCGGGCTGCGGCTGGCGGCGGCGCTGTGCTCTAGTAGTGTACATAGTGTTAGGTTCGATGCGAGGTTGTGTCGCGGGTGGCACATGGCACATGTGGTACATGGTGTGTGGTGTGCAGGAGGCGACGCGCGCCTGCCTGCGCGCGCGCGGAGTGCGGCGGCGCTGCGGCTGGCGGCGGCGCTGTGTAGTAGTGTATAGTGTTAGGTTCGATGCGAGGTTGTGTCGCGGGTGGCACATGTGGCACATGTGTACATGGTGGTGGTGGTGCGGTGGAGGCGACGCGCGCCTGCCTGCGCGCGCGCGCGCGAGTGCGGCGGCGGGCTGCGGCTGGCGGCGGCGGCGCTGTGCTCTAGTAGTGTACATAGTGTTAGGTTCGATGCGAGGTTGTGTCGCGGGTGGCACTGGCATGTGGTACATGGTGGTGTGCAGGAGGCGACGCGCGCCTGCCTGCGCGCGCGCGCGGAGTGCGGCGGCGGGCTGCGGCTGGCGGCGGCGCTGTGGGCGTGCGCGGGCGCCGGACGCCGCGCCGCGCGCGCGCTGAACGCCGCCCGCCTGGCGCGCCACCACTACCCCAACGCCGAGTGGCCGCTGTGGGCGCTCGCCGCGCTGCAGCTCGTCTGGGAAAGCGGCGACGTACGTACGCACACGCACACACGCACACGCATACACATGCTCACGTACACGCACGCACACGTACGCACACGCATACACACGCTCACTTACACGCACACACACGCTCACGTACACGCACACACGCACACATATGCTTACGAACACGAACGCACTCGCACACATATTCTTACGTACACGATTGCTCATTTACACGCACACACACGCACACGCAAGCTTACGTACACAAACGCTCACGTACACGCACGTACACGCACACACACGAACACGCACGCCCACGTACACGCACGCACACGCTAACATATGCTCACGTACTCACACGCACATGCTAACACATGCTCACGTACACGCACGCACGAACACACACGCTCACGTACACGCACGCACACGCTAACACATGCTGACGTACACGCACGCACATGCTAACACATGCTTACGTATACGCACTCACACATACACGCACTCACACGTACACACGTACACGCCCGCGCACGTACAAAAATACTAGCAATGCTATTAATATTACTAAAATTTCCTTTAACCACTCCTGGTAAGCTTAAAATGCTTGTGTTAGAAGTGGTTCACGACAGTAATCGATTAGTGAATTCGAACCCACAATCTTTTAAGTTCGCGGTCCGCACCATACCATTCGGCTTCTGTCGCTTAAATATTGATTATTGATTAATGGCGGATGGGTTCCTCTTACGCCCTACCACATGCGAGAACACTACCGAAACACTCATATAACGCATGAGAAGTTAAATTGCAATTTTCCTAAGACTACTAGACTGTAGATTAGACAATAATAGACTCTAATCAAAAAATGTCAATTTAAATTGTTTTTAAGACAAACCAAAAATAAAATTTTCCTTAGAATTTGTAGTTAAAAATAAGAAATGAAACTTTTTAATTTGGTAATTTGCTATCCAATTGTTCAAGATTATTGGCGATAGTGAGTGATGAAAAATATAAACTTTGCTTGTTCCACTATCACTATAGCCTATAAAAGTCCACTGCCGATGAGATTTTGCCACAATTGCCACGCTTGGAAGGCCAGTTGGCAACCGCAGTTTTATAATATTGAATTGTTATCACGATGATGCTGCTGTCCTTTTCCTTTTTCAGTTTGTCTCTGTTGCCTTTAACGACACCCACGGGAAACTTTGTATTCTAACATCCTTACTTTGCAACTTAATATAGTATCAAATTGCTTTGAGCAGAATAACCGTCTTTTGGGTCTGACTTATATGGTTATGCAAGATGTTATGAATAAAAAATTCATAATATCTTGCATATTAAGTATTAGTTAGCATTTAATCCATTTTTAGGCGGCCCTCGCAACAGGCAAAGAACTACTTAAGCTACTGAACAGTACAGAAGCAGAATCAGACATAGAACAGAACGGATATGCTGAGCTGGACGCGTTATCTGACTCACAACACGACGACACGCAGAGCAATAGAGATGCAGGTATTTAGCTTCTTAAGTTTCTTAATTCATTAATTTATGATTAAAGTGCCTGTTAAACTTGTAGGTAGGATTTCAGTTAAGGTTGACCACGAAGTCATCGATAGCTAATCGTTAATCGAATATATTGAAACTTATTACTATTTTCCTAAGCGGATAAGAGTTTAACCTTAGATGGGCAAAATTGTGTCGTGACACGCATAATGTGACTTACTTTAAAAATGAGATCATTTGTCGTTTATGGGTGATACGAGATGTTTTCCCGAGGACATAACTTCGTATATACAGGTTGTCCCGAAACTCAACGTCAAGCGGGTACGGGGTGATAAGCTAGGTTGTACCAGTTCTAGCAAAAAAAATCCATGTTACTTCGTTAAGTGATAATAGGTATACTATTGAAAATGTTGAAAATCAACACCCTAGATCACATATTTAGGTACTGTGATCACAAATTTCTAAATTTTTCAGTGTTTTTTTAAAAATGTATTCATAAATAACTATGCTATTGATCGCAGTCACAAATCCAAGCATTAATATTGTGAGTTTAGTAAAAATATATAAAGTTTAATTAAGTCATGATTAAAAATGTTTTAACACATAACTTTGACGCCTTGTCTTTAAAAAAATGTACTACATTACCATAGGCAAGTTGTTTTAAAAAATGGCCCATTTAATTAAGATTTCAAAATAGTACAACACTTGCTACTTATCTTTCCATAAAAAATATTATCACGATTATCAACAATTTAGAACATAAAAAACTCGAACAACAAAATATCAAAGTATGATAATGATGCCCAATTGTCGTATTATGGCAAAAGTTAACAATAATGAAACAAACACTAGAAAATACTGTTATACATTTATTTTTTCTTGAAACTAAATTAAATGTTCAAATTGTTTGCCTTCGACAAGAATACAGGCTCTGCATCGCCTCAGAAAAGATCTTTTCACTAATCGTGCGTATCCCTCGAGTATCTTTCCATAAAAAATATGATCACGATTATCAACAATTTAGAACATAAAAAACTCGAACAACAAAATATCAAAGTATGATAATGATGCCCAATTGTCGTATTATGGCAAAAGTTAACAATAATGAAACAAACACTAGAAAATACTGTTATACATTTATTTTTTCTTGAAACTAAATTAAATGTTCAAATTGTTTGCCTTCGACAAGAATACAGGCTCTGCATCGCCTCAGAAAAGATCTTTTCACTAATCGTGCGTATCCCTCGAGTATCTTTCCATAAAAAATATTATCACGATTATCAACAATTTAGAACATAAAAAACTCGAACAACAAAATATCAAAGTATGATAATGATGCCCAATTGTCGTATTATGGCAAAAGTTAACAATAATGAAACAAACACTAGAAAATATTGTTATACATTTATTTTTTCTTGAAACTAAATTAAATGTTCAAATTGTTTGCCTTCGACAAGAATACAGGCTCTGCATCGCCTCAGAAAAGATCTTTTCACTAATCGTGCGTATCTCCTCGAGTTTATTTCCTCTGCTGTTTCAGCTATTTTGCGGCGTAGTTCGGCTAGATTTTGTATTGGTTTCAAGTACACTTTTTTCTTTTATGCAGCCCCAATAAAAGAAGTCAAGTGGATTTAGGTCCGGAGAACGAGGAGGCCATAAAATTGTGCCAAGGCGTCCAATCCACCTACCGGGATGTTCTGTGTTTAGATGATCCCGTACTGGACGCGCATAATGCGCTGGGCAACCATCTTGTTGAAACCACATATGCCGGTAGATGTTGAGTGGTACGTCTTCTAATAAATTCGGCAAATGATTTTGTAAAAAATTAAGGTAGTTATCGTCATTTAAGTTTTCAGGCAGCTCAAATGGTCCGATTATTTGCCCGTTTAAAATTCCGGTCCACATATTCACTTTAAATTGGTATTGGGAGATTTTGTACGGGAGGAATATAAAGTCAATTTTTTTTTGTAAAATATATTTAATTAATCAAAGTATGCACCGTTGTTATCTATGTACTTTTGTCATCTCATAGGTAGTTCATTGATCCCCTTTAAAAACCAGACGAGAATCAATAAACTCTTTGAAGGCTGTTTGGACTGCCGCATCGGAGTTGAATTTTTTCCTTGTAAGAAGTTGTCCAAATTCCGGAAAAATGGTAATCTGTTGGAACAAGGTCCGGGGAGGTGGATGTCGCAGACATTCCAATTGTGGCTCATCTAACTTAGTGGTTGTTTGTTGTGCAGTGGTCTTGCGTTGTCGTGAAGCAGCAGTGGCTAGAGCGATTGACCAATCTCGGTTGTTTAGCAGCTAGTTCTTCCTTCATAGTTTGCAGTTGCTGACAGATATCTGCCGTAATCGTTTGGCCAGATTCAGAAAGCTGTAGTGAACGACACCGGCGCTAGTCCACCAAACACTCACAAGTAACTTTTTCTGAGTCAATTTTCGTTTAGGGGATTTGGCTGGGTCTCCAGGGTTCAGCCATTGCGACGAGCGCTTCTGATTATCGTACAATATCCACTTTTCATCACAAGTAATGATTCCATTTAAAATCTCTTCATTATTGTGTCGGTTGAGCAGTAACACAGCAGTCGACGCGTGTTTGCAAGTTCGATTCACTCAATTCATGAGGTACCCATCGTTCAAGTTTTTTTTACTTCTTTCCGATTTGCTTAAGTGGATTAATATAGTTTTATCACTTACCCCGAAGCCTGCAGCTATCTCTGAAGTGCTTTGTGCCTTTAATTCTTCATTTTCCACTTTGGTCTCCGGCCGTCCACGGGGTTGGTTCTGAAGGTCGAAATTTCCAGAACGAAAACATTTAAACCATAAACGTACCGTGCTTTCTTTTGCGACACCAGCGCCGTACACATCATTAATCCTTCGAGCTGTTTCTGCAGCACTGGTGCCATGGTAGAACTCGTACTCGTAAATATACCGATATTTCATGTATTCCATTGTGCGGTAATAAGCGACGCCAAAGAAAAAAATAATGAGGAAAAAACAAATGAATGACTGTTTTCAAAACTCAAATGTACCAGCTAAATGAATTTATAAATTTGAATTTGGAATTCTTAACCCAAGAGGAGATATTTCAGATCAAAGTGGTCAGTACGACAAAACGCTAATTTCATATGTAAGGACCTAATATAAACAAACATTTTCAAAAGTATACCTATTATCACTTAACCAAGTAACATGGAATTTATTTTTAATTTTTGCTAGAATGGGTACAACCTAGCTTATCGCCCCGTACCCGCTTGACGTTGAGTTTCGGGAGACCCGTATATATATTTGTGTGTGTGCATGTATATGTATATATCATACAGCTAGTACCGATTTTAGCGAATTTGTAGAGTTGGACGATCGTGCATTACTTATTAGGTTCATTACTGTCACGTAATTAGTGTTTTTATATATCTTTTTTTCTGTAGAGGGCTGACCAAATATGGAAACGAATTTAGAAACATAAAAACAATTACCTATCCGGTACGGAACTACATCACATTTAATATTAAAATAGTCGTAACAATGTATGGTAGGATAAGACGTGTACTAGAATATTATAATTACTTCTTAACGAATAAAAATCTTTATTTATTGACCCATTTCGAAGATAGCAATTACGACAGTATTATGTCAGTTTAAACTAAAATGTATTTTTGTCTGGTTATTAAATATAGACTTCCGATTTGCACATGAAGTAACTACGGTTACAAAAAGTGAACTTCTTTATAAGATCGTAAAAGTTCACTGCTAGACATAGGCCCTTCCTGTTGTAGGGATGGTTTTTCTTAATTGCCACGCTTAGCAGGCAAAGTGGCGATTTCTTAGATCTTGACTTTGCTCCTCGTCACCGTTCTGGCGGAGCTTCCAAGCCTCCTCTTACGACACTAACACGGCGAAATGAGATCTTATTTATTTACTTTTGTATTTCACAATATGACCATTATTCCAGGGCAGCCTAATTTTACATAATATAGTTTACTTAATTAATGTCACTTTAATATTTTACATAATGATATTTACAAATGACAGTCGTTAAACATGTAATCGACGCTTAGCTAAACATTGATCATGCAATTAATGTTAGTTAAACGTAGATCATGTAAGCAATGCTTAGATGATTATGTAATTAATGTTTAACTAAACATAGATCGAGTAAGCAATGTTTAGCTAAACTGATCGTGTAAGCAATGCTTAGCTGAACATTGATCATGTAAGCAATGTTTAACTAAACATAGATCATGCAAGCAATGTTTAGCTACACGTTGTTAATGTAATCAATGGTTAGCTAAACATTGTTCGTTCAAGCATGTATAGCTAGAGCTATACATTGTTTATGCAAGCATTGTTTAGTCATACATTGTTCATTTAAGCAATGTTTACCTAAACGGACTTGACTGATTAGCGGCGTCGTTGCAGTGTCCATCCGCGCGGAATCTGCTGGCGCGTTTCTTGCGGAGCGCGCGCTGTCGGACGTGGAGGGCGGCGAGACGGCAAACACACACGCGCACGCGCTTTCGCCGCTGCAGCAGCATCGCGCGCACGCCTGGCTGCTGCTCGCCGACCTCTGCCTCAGGTCACACACACACGCACGCACGCACGCACGCACGCACGCACGCACGCACGCACGCACGCACGCACGCACACACACACACACACACACACACACACACACACGCACACAAAATACACACATACACACAAACACACATACTTACACATACATACACACATACACACACCCATACACCCACCCATACAAACCCACACCCACACACACACACACACACACATACACACACACATACACATACACACACAAGCGCACGCGCTCTCGCCACTGCAGCAGCACCGCGTGCACGCCTGGCTGCTGCTCGCCGACCTCTGCCTCATTAACATTGACATTTTGCAATTGTTTACAGGCTGGACCGCACGCACGCCGCGGCTGGATGTGTGTCGGAAGCGGCCGCTCTCACTCCGCACAGCCATCTCGTACTCTACACTGTAAGTATTTTTCATGTATCTCTGCACATCTTGAGTTTTATGTTTTTTATACAAAGACTTCTATCTTTACTACTAGAACGGCAAATCAGAACGAAAACTGTGTCACAATTGTAGATTTCGCGGGCGCGGACAGATAGATGGCACGGTAAATATGCAACGCAGTAGTATTTTCATTTACAACATTTACATATTATGTGAAATAAACTTCAAATCACATTCACAAAGTGCACACATAAATAATGACAGCGTTTCTTGGTCACATCGAACAAAATCAGTGTCAGATTGTCAAAACAACGTTCGCGGTTTCCAAAACATAGAACATGTATTTTTGTCAGCTGGCAGTTGACTAAAGAAGTTACGGAGAATTGACCGTAACTTAGTGCACCGTGCGTAGTAGTACTGTAGTGCCCATCTAGTATTAGTATACATAGAAGTCTTGGTTTTTATAGCACTGGTGGTTAACGAGCATGCGGATCACTTGACCTGATGTTAAGTGACTAAGTACCAATAAGTTACTTTAAACATCCGCTATACTTCAGACCCGTGTAGTGGCAGGTAAGGATACCCACTACCCCATATCTTCCCGTGGGTGTCGTAAGAGGCGACAGAGGGAAACTGAGGCAGATGAAAAACAGCAGCATCTTTCTGATAAAAGCAAAAACCAATAAACAAACTGCGGTTGCCAACCCGCTCGCCAAGCGTGGTAACTACGGCAATATACCCCCATGAGAAACGACACTAATAAACGGCCCCAGTCCCCGGCGGCCCCGCCATTCCTGGCTTTGGTGGCGACCATGGTAACGGCGAGGCAGAGGGTGCTAAGAATCTCCGGTGGAGGTTCGGTTGTCACCTACGACGACTCGACCTGGCAACTTATAACGCACGCACCCTGAGGACTGACGAGAAGATCCTGGAGCTGGAAGAAGGGATAGGCAAGTTGCGCTGGCATATTGTAGGATTATCCGAGGTCCGAAGAGAGGGGAGGACACGGTAATCCTCGAATCCGGCAACTTGTTCTATCACCGGTAGGGCGACCATCTGTCCCAAGGAGGTGTCGAATTTATCGTCCACAAGTCTCTTTAACAACGTTGTAAAGATTGGGAGTGTGGCGACGAGGGTTGCGTACCTTATACTCAGAATCACCAAATGGTATTCGCTGAAGGTCATACAGGTTTACGCACCAACCTCGGCACATGCCGATGAGGATGTGGAGGAAATGTATGAGGATATCTCTAGAGCCATGCATTCTCCAAAATCCACTATACGATGTTAATGGGAGACTTAAACGCAAAACTAGGCACAAGAGAGAACGGTGAGCTGAAAGTAGGAAATTCGGATTAGGGCAACGGAACCCAAGGGCCAGCAGCTGGCCAACTTCATGGAGGAAGAGGGACTCTTTATGATGAACTCTTTCTTCCAGAAGCGGCCCCACAGGAAGTGGACCTGGTCGAGTCCCGACGGTTCGACAAAAATGAGATTGACTTCATTATGATGACTAGACGGCAACTGTTCAGTGATGTCTCAGTGATCGGTGAAAACTGGTAGCGATCACCGAATGGTTAGATGCACACTGAACCTAAACGTTAAGTTGGAGAGGTTTCGTCTAATAAAGTCAACGCTCCGTCCCCTCGTGGTCTAATCCAAAGTCCCGAAACCTTTCAGCTCGAGTTACAAAATCGTTTTCAGTGCCTAGAAGATTGCAATGTAGTGGACGATATGAATGACGAGCTCGTGGAAACTGTCCATGCGGTTGGAGCTAAGTTTTGCAAGACCCGCCGCAGAAGAACACAAAACTCTCCGTCATCGTTGGAGCCACACGTAAGTGTGAGTAACGATCCAAGAGGAAGTCTTATCAACACTATTCCAATGATATCCGGACGTCAGTCTGAGCGAGATTACAATGGCTCTCCAGCACCTTAAAACGACAAGTCCCCGGGCGAGGATGGAATTACAGCGGAGCTTCTGAAAGCCGGTACTTGAAGTCCTTCAGAAGCTCTTAATTCCGTCCTCCATGGTGGCACTACTACAGAGGCGTGGAGCAGAAGTGCGGTGGTTTTGTTCTTCAGAAAGGCGACAACGCTCTTTGAAGAACTACAGACCGATTTCCTTCTGAGCCGCGTCTACGTGCTGTTTTCGAGAGTCATTATGAATCGTCTCGCACGCAGACTCGACGACTTCCAGCCTACCGAACAAGCCGGTTTCCGAAAAGGCTTTAGCACCATAGACCATATATACCCTTCGGCAAATTGTACAGAAGACCGAAGAGTACAATTTGCCACTTTGTCTTGCGTGTGGACTATGAGAAAGCCTTTGATTCCGTCGAAATTTGGCGGTGCTGCAGTCCTTCAGCGGTGCCAAGTTTACTGTCGGTATATCGAAGTGCTGAAGTATTTGTACAGTAGGGCTACGATGGCTATCCGAGTACAGAACCAGAGTACGAAACCTATGCAACTGCAGAGAGGTGTAAGACAGGGTGACGTAATATCCCCGAAACTTCACCGCTGCGTTGGAAGACGTTTTCAAGCTACTGGACTGGAAAGGATACGGTATTAACGTCAACGTCAATGGCGAGTGCATCACTCACCTTCGATTTGCCGACGATATAGTCCTTATGGCAGAATCGCTGGAGGACCTAAGAACTATGTCTTAAGATGAACATGGACAAAACAAAAATCATGTTTAACGTCCATGTCATACCTATGCCGATAGTTGTTGGGAGCACTAAGCTCGAAGTTGTTGACGAATATGTTTACCTGGGGCAACTAGTCCGACTAGGTAAGTCCAACTTTGACCGAGAGGTCAATCTACGGATTCAACTCGGCTGGGCAGCGTTCGGGAGATTACGACACATCTTCTCGTCAGACATACCTCAAAACCTTAAAACTAGTTTATACAGTGCGTGTTGCCTGTGATGACCTATGGATCTGAGACTGCTGGCCGTATGAGGAAGCTCAAAGTCGCTCAGCGAGCTATGGAGGGCTATGCTCGGCGTCTCTGCGTGATAGACTTAAAACGAGGATATCCGCAGAACCAGAGTAACGACATAGCCCAAAGAATTAGTATGCTGAAGTGGCAATGGGCGGCCATATAGCTCGAAGAATCGACAATCGATGGGGAAGAAAGGTTCTCGAGTGGCAGCCTGTACCGGCAGGCGAGTGTAGGGCGTCCCCACTAGATGGAGTGACGACCTGGTAAGACATGCAGGAAGTCAATGGATGCAGGTGGCTTGGGACCGTGCTTTGTGGCATTCCTTGGGGAGGCCTACATATGTAGGTTGCTGTAATGATGATGATACTTCAGAATACTTACAATACAATGTACAGAAAATTCCATAAACATTTAAATAAATAGTGACTTTTGAACGACGCAATAAAGTGCATTTCAGCCGAACTGCACTGAGTACGTTATATTATATCACCACAAGGTGTCTTCTTTCCTATGGCGTAACTCTTTTCTCTTCTAAAGCGGTACGTTTAACGTTAGGGTTGTCTTCTTGTGACGAATAATTCTTAAGTTGCGAACAAGAAACAGAATAACCTTGGCTAACATGCGGTGCGCGAGTCACAGCCTTACCTACATTCCGGTATGTGGTAAATTAAACATAAGAGTGACTTTCAATTAGTATTATTTATAATCTATTTTGAATAAAAATGTTTCTATTTCTATTTCGGAGTGGCGCGTACCAATTACAGGTGCTTTCCCATCCTTTTAAAAAGAAGTGAGATCTTTTCTTGAAGGTCTTTAAGTCGTATTGGGTCGCCAAAACTGCTGGTGACAGTAAATTCCACAATATGTTTGCGCAAGGTATGAAATTCCTAAATGTTACTGCTTTTGCAGCGGACTTGCAAAAATGCCATTTGTTATTTATTTTAGCTGTTAACTTAATCTGTTTTAGCGTTCCATTACTTGAATCGCCCAGATACTTACGCGTCTTTCACCCCTCGCTGACTGACTTATAATTACACTGCGGCTCGTAATTACACTGTGGGTCTTTATACTACACCGCACGCTATATTTGCCCGATATAAGTGTTGAAAATCTGTTATGTCTGTAAGTATGCCGGGTAAATTTAGTATATTATGTAATTATGTATTCGCTTGACCGTGACCTTATTACGCACCGAGTGTCCTATTTTAAAATTTTCGTAGGAAGTATTACTTGTCACTTCGTTAGCAATGACTCAACGAAAATATTCGAACCGCGAATACTGGCAAAATGGTACTGTGTTATGTAAGAAGTTAATGTTCGTGTACCTACCAATCGGAGAACAATTGACAGCTAATCAAACTATTCAAGTGCAGTGAGCGTTAATTTAAATAGTGAATATGAAGATAAGTGGATTGCGCACGGAGGCCCAATACTCTAGTCTGCAAACTCGCCGGAACTTTCACAGTTGGACTTTTATCTGTGGGGTGAAATAAAGAGTAGTGTTTACGTCAAAGAGGCCCAAAGTTATGAAGACCACCGCAGTAAAATTATTGCTGCGTT
Organism: Parnassius orleans; assembly: GCA_029286625.1. NCBI lineage: Eukaryota > Metazoa > Arthropoda > Insecta > Lepidoptera > Papilionidae > Parnassius > Parnassius orleans. Next base: position 563,941 of record JAGSMP010000191.1, read on the forward strand.
CACGGAAGTTAAAAGTGCTCAAACACAGGTATTATGTGTAAAAAATAATTTAAGAAAACGTGCATAGTGCGATTTCATTTTGAGATACCAATACTAGTTATTGACTAATTGCGTAATTTAGTTGTAAATAGTTTATTCCATTTTTAAATACACCATAATTGTGACAGTCAAGAAAAATATATTTTTAATTTTATTTATTATGACGATCCTAAGCCCTTTAGAATAGAATCGAATAGAATAGAATAATTTTTTATGCAATATAGATCACATGTGTAATTCTAATTGAAAGTCATTTTTTACTTTACCACTGGTTCGAAAAAACCCTCTATCCTGGGAAGTACCAGCAAGTAACCCAGCTAAAATTTATTTTAGAAACTGCTTGGAAGCGACTACCTCATTCCCAGGAGTTATTATCAACCATGTATTTCATTTATACTATAATAACCCTTTTTATACAGTTTCAGCTTAAGAAAACATTTAAACTTGGTAATAGAGAGAGCCTGTACACTTTCCGGGACCTTGTTGTAATAGCGTATACATACCCCAAGAATGAATTACTGACTCTGTGGAGTCGAGAAACTGGTATCACTAGCTTGTGTTTGTTCCTAGTGTTTACAGAATGTATATTACTTTTTTTTACTAAAACTACCTTTGATTTTTGTGAACATACATAAAATTTTCGTAAATATACTGTGTGAAAGGAAAAGTGTGAAGGGAAAATTGGAATCATAATTGGCGCCGTGAAGTTATTAACTTAAGCATGAGTAGCAAGCATGTGAAAAAAATTAAACAGTAGGCAAAAACTTGAGAAACGAAAACGTGAACTAAATCGCACACAAAAGCGCGCGTACGCGTAGTCGTTCCCCATAATCCACATTCAATTTGGGATAATTTCAAATAAAAATAGAAGCCTTATTTACTCGTATTTTTAAAAACTGATATCGGTATATCATATTATTTAAATATTTGAACTTAAATATAAAATTTGGCTACTCTTTGAAAAATAACCCTGTATAATACTTAAAAACGTACAAACTTTTATTCAAAACGCAACTTCTCAATTAAACGACATGGTGTAACAAAAAACTTCACCTCGGTCCTAACGCTAACATTTGGTGAGTGGTCAATAATTAGCCCTCATTGCCGTGGTTTATCTTCCTTTCTCTTTCAAATAAATCTTAGTACGATTTGGCATACCACAAGGATCTTATTTGGGACCAGTTTTATTTCTAGCATTAGCAAATGACTTGGCCAATAGTTTTGCTGTAAATGCTGTGATTTCCTTTAAGAGAACTTCTATATGCATACAATGATGATTTTTATTGTTATTTATAAGTTTTAAATAGTGTTTGTTTAATTGGAAATTCAGCATAGTTGGATGAAGAACCAAGTTATATTTTGTAAATAAAAACACAAATATAATGTGCTTTAGTTTTTCGATTTTGTTGCATGCACAGACTAGTATCGTAATTTATTGACAGTAATATTAACACATACATGATGAATGAGATGGTTTTTAAAATTAGTAGTAGATTACAAGGGAAACTTTATTTTTCTCTAATAGCGTGGATTGGTTCACGCGGCAAGTTCGGAGTGGGAGGAGGCGAGACAATGCTTTCAGAACGCGTTAGCAATACACCCAACGCACCTAGACAGTATGGTTCAGCTTGGTAAGTTTCTTTTCTTTTTTACTTTTATACTCGTATAGCTGCTACACAATAATCTTAGCCGCATAGCTAGAAAAACCGACAAGATGTAGGTGAGAATTGGTTGTTGTGTAGAAAATATTATCTTGTGAGTGGGTGTTGTAGAGGTGACAGAGGGAAACTGAAGAAGAGATGTGCTGCACCATCTTCATAGCACCTCAATAGTAATGATAAGAAACCCTATGAGTCAATCTATGGATAGTGGATTTTGGAGAGACTGAATGTTTTGCAGATTTTTTTATCACGGCGACTTGTATAAAAAGAGATTAGACATCTGTTTAGGAGGACAGGATTACAGTGCCCGGGTTTGTGTGTGTGCAAGCACAGTTGCACCCCCTATTCCCAGATTCTCAAAGTCTCATGAAAGCGATACGACTTTACATGCTTTCTGAGGGATGAAACACCGGCAATTTCGTGACTCTGGGTTGCTAATGTACATTAGGTGCTAGCAATTTATTTTCTGCCTAAGAGTCCGTATGGGTAGGTACCACTTTCTTAATTATTTCTGCTGCCAAATAACAGTGTGTGTATTGCTGTGTTCTGGTATAAAAGGGTATAGAGCTAGTATACTTACAGGCTGAGGGGCATTCCATCTTACTCTCCAGAGGTTACAACACATCTGTAGCCTTCCATTGTTTGAAGTTATCACTTCAGTTGTACTAGATATTGCTAGGATTTTTTTTATATAAAACTGAATTTAATAACGAACTTACTGTCTATCTGATGGTAAGTGGCTACTGCAGTCCATACAGCCAATGTCATACAAAAAAGGCTATTTATGCGTTGTCATCTTTGATAATAAGATGTAATACCTCATAGTACTGTATGTTGACAACGTTCAACAAGAGTCATGCTGCAGTTATAGTGTTTGCAGCACGAATTTTATAACTGCAGCATTGGTTTTGGCTCGACCGAGGAAGCATCACGTTCTGAATACATTAGTAGCAATTTAATGCTGCAGTGTTTTATATAATGAGTGTAAAGAACCGAAAATTCTATTTACTGGAAAAGAGGTATTATATCTTAGTGCTTAGGGATGACAACGTATCTGCATTTTGATTTTGAACTTAGGATAGATGTCGATACCTATAGGTTATAGCATCCACTGAGTATCAGATGGAATGTGTGGTTGTTTATCAGTTTTATTTTATAAAATAAGCCTGTAATTACCCTTCAGACCGAAACATAGCAGTGTGTGTAGTGCTATTTGAGGGTAGACATCAAAGACTTTTTTGTATACTACTGGACCGGCAATTCAGAAGAAAAAGTGTGTCGCGTGGGTTGCCAGACAGTTGTATTTTTATTTACGACAGTTACTGTTTCAGTTGTGCTTTAGTTGTGTTTCAGATAAGTTGTGTTGGAAATAAACTCTATTTTATACTTATCTGAAATAAACTCTATTTTATACTTATCTGAAATAAACTTCAAATCATGTTGACAAAGTATGCATATAAATAATGACAGCATTTTCTTAGTCATATTAAATAAAGTCATTGTTATATTGTTGAAAATAACGTTGGCGGTTTGCAAAACAAAAAACTTGTCTTGTCGTCCGCTTGCACTTGACTGAAGAAGTTACGGAGAGTAACTTAGTGCGCAATGTGCCCATCCAGTAGTATCCATAGAAGTCTTTGGTGTAGTTAGTAAATCCGCAGAGCTCGTCTTGTAGTATACATAGAAGTCTCTGGTAGACATAGAACGTGGTACGTACCCAGGATTCTAAGTGTAGCGAAGGAGTGGTGCACGTGTGCGTGTGCGTGTGCGTGTGCGTGTACGGGCGTGTGTGTGTGCAGGGTCCGCGTACTACGAGCTGGGCTGGCTGCGGCTGGCGGAGCGCGCGCTGCGCTCGGCGGGCGCGCTGGGCCCGCTGCGCGCCGACACGTGGCGGCGCCTGGCGCTGGTGCTGGGCGCGCTGGGCGAGCCGGCCGCCGCCGCCGACGCCGCGGCCGCCGCGCTGGCGCTGCACCCCGCCGCGCCGCTCGCCGCGCCGCTCGCCGCGCCGCTCGCGCTCGACCTGCCGCTCTGACCGCTCTCACCGCTCTCACCGCTCTGACCGCGCTGCCGACCACTTCACTATACCTCCCGCTTTCACAGCGCTCTCACTTCTCGCCTCTACGTACTCGCCTAGTGTCACACCTGCCGCGCTGACCCTATATTTCACCCAACCCTGTTCTCCTAGTGTTACACCTGCTATTCTGACTGCGCTACCTACCTGTCCAACTCTATTACCACAACTTGCCTCCCCGCACTCTCCTAGCGGAACACCTGCCACTCTGACCGCGCTAACTTCTCCTGCCCAACCGAAACCAAAAGAATGCATGGAAACAGGGCGGAATCTGTTACTCCACCCTGTTTCCCTCACTCTCTTAGATTTACACCTGTCACTCTGCCCGCCCTACCTTACCACCCAACCCTGTTACAAAACCCTGTCTCCCCGCATTATTATAATGATATATGCCTCCCCACACTCTCATAACTCTGTAATAGTACATCTGCCACTCTTACCTGGCAATTTTCCCTTCGCACCTCTCCACACTAACTTGACTAAATACCTACTAACCTGACAACACAACACTCTCATACCACCACACTTAACGCTTAAACTGCGCTGTTTACCCACCCCACCTGTCCACACCCCTCTGCCAAATATTTCTCTGACAACTCACTACACTCTTAATTAAAAACCATTATTCGAACTGCACTTTCCTCACATCCTAGGTATACACTCATAAATCTTGTTTTCTAGCGAGAATTTAAAAAATTACATATCATATAAATTCCATTATTTCAAACACATATATGCCCTGCTCCAACTATGTTTTCTTTTGCAATTGTAAATAAATCCAAGCATGTCACCTGTGCACACTAAGATGGGCAGAAGCATACAAAGGGAGAGAAGGGGAGATAGAGAGTTTCAACTAAAATCACGCCCATACTGCTAAAAGCAAAATTTAAAAAAAAATCCAAATAAAGTAATAATACGACATAAGTCAAAATACTTTAATTAAAGAATATACATTCATCGACATGTTAAAAGCCCAGTCCATTCCGTGAAGTTATTATTCGATTTTATACAAAATACTTCTCGTCGATGGTACCTTCGTTATATTATGTAGGATCCATGTTGATGCCCTTTATCAATCTACCTTACATTTATAAAGGGCATCAATGGTGTGTTTTTAACTAAAATTTGAACTTAATTAAATGCCCATTTCTAATAAAATCATATACTATATATAACATGCTTTGTATTGCATGCCATGTCATAAGCAAGTCATTTAGCTTAATTCAATTGCAATCCAATTTTCTACTCTGAAAAAAAAAAATGACTGCAAATAAGTTTAAAACTATTTCAAAACATCCAATTACGAACACACACCTATATTATGTGTTGCTATATTAAAAGTTAAAGCTTTTTAGGTTACTAATAAAAACTTAAGTTACCAATAAAGTATCTAAAATTATTTAGTTAGCTTTGAATGAAATATTATCTATTGATATGATTAAAAATTTTAACAATATTAATGCTATTACTACTAAAAATATAAGCACGTACGCGAAAGTAAATTTTACACATTGAGCCATAGGAAGAGACTATCTGCAATATTCGTCTACCTTCGGTTTTATAGGTTATTTTCACCTGTATGATGGTATACGCGTAGACATAACTTTGTCACTGGCACAAATGAGATGTTTCAAATTGTATGGAGTCTGTATACTACAATAAAAATAGACAATAATACATAGAACAGTTTTGACTATAAATTTTGAATACGACTTTGTTTACTGGTTCAAAATAAAAATTTACACTTAGGACCTATAGCAAGACATAACAAAAAGCCTCATGGCGATAATATGTCATTTAATCAATGACGTTTGGCATGATAGTTACTACATGTGACACTTGACAGCTGACAGTTCATTTCAATCTATGGTTCTCCTTTTTTTCAATCAAGAGAGACGCTACATTGAACGTTGACTAAAATAATTGATTAAATAAATATTTTGAACCACTTTAAGTACATATTTACACTAATTTTACGTATTTTTCTCAAATTCCATATATTTTTCTTAGTTTTTTGAGGTAGTGTACCTGTCACATTTTAAAACATCTCTTTACGTAGGAAATTGGTCGCATCCAATTGTATTCATAGTTCTATTCCGTGTTTTTTTATCCAATTACAAACTACTCGATTTAAAACTCTTAGTAAATATCACATGTTAACACTTCGTGCGACAGGGATAACGGTCTGCAAAGCTGACTTTAGCCGATAGACTCTTTCTAACGCTCGACGGGTAAATTACGAGCGGGTATTGCAAAAATATTTAAAATAAAAAGACGATAAGTCGTTACTGCCCAATTATCTAGATTATTGTTGTAACTATTTGATAATAAGTAAAAATAGATCATTATTTGTAGTTCGCGTCGAGTTACTTATTTGCATTTGCGTCCATGTTTAGTACGGTTACTAATTCGCTGCTGAGAAGTACATGATAATATTTATTAAAGGTATAATCTACTGTACATAGATCAATGTTTAATAATAACTAAAAAATGTATATCTCTCTTGTGTATATTGTGTACATCTTAGAATTTTAGAACTCTTTTAGTATTCAAACTAGTTAACTTATCACTGTGACTGAATATCTTAAACCTAGAACATTGCCTCGGAATTGAACTGGGTTCGTTCGTACTTGAATGAATGAATAAAAGTTCCATTAATGTTTCGTATCCACTTCTAATTTTCCTTGTATTTTGGAATTATTAAAATAGAAATTTATTTTATATTTACCGTTATGGATGTCATCGTGGTTGATTCGCATTTTAATAGATTCATAGTGAGATTTATATTAAGAAGCGTAGAGATTTTCCAGAATATATAAATAAATTTGTTATGGTAACACTGTTAAAAACAAGTTTATGCATCAAAACGATTTTGATACATACTATATGTACATTTTATTTTAAATTTCGTTGTCAAGAGAAGTATGTGAGATATTTTGGAGGTTATATGTAGACATCAGAACCATTTTTTTAAATACACAACTTTATAATATGTACATTAAAAACCTTTAAATAATTTAAATAATATGGTGTCTTTTAGGGTTTTAAATATTTTAGGGACAAATGTGGCAATGTTTAAGCTTGAAATATTTTAAAAGTATAGGTTTAGGGGTTTTAGTTTGTGGTTAAATTTTATATTTAATTTTCACGCATTGTGACACTATCAAATCTTTGCAGAAAATGAAGATTTCTATACATAATTACAAGAAATTAAATCAATAAATAATCGATAATCGAAATATAATAATCGATGTAATAATCGAAGACTTCAATGTATACTGCTAGACCTTAATACATTGCGCATTAAGTTATGGTTAATTCTCCGTAATTCCTTTAGTACACTGCGAGTGGCCGAGAAGACATGTTCTTTGTTTTGTAAACCGAGAACGTTGTTTTCAATAATCCAACACTGGTTTTGTTTTATGTGACTAAGAAAACGCTGTCATTATTTATGTGCGCACTTAGTCAACGTGATTTGAAGTTTATTTCAGATAAGTATGTAACTTTATTTCATATTTGCCTAAAAACAAACACTGTCGTAAATGAAAATGCAACTGCGTGGCATATTTACCGCTAGCGCCCGCGCCCGCGCGATCTGCAGCTGTGACACATGTCGGTCTATTAGTATACATAGAACTCTTTGATAATAAATGTATATAAATGATATATATATTTATATATGATATGATAGATATGATATGATATATATATATATATATATATATATATATATATATATATATATATATATATATATATATATATGATAATAAAATTATAAAGAAGGAACATAATGAGATTAATTTTGGTTTAACAGTTTTAATTAAAGTACAAATAAATAAATAAATATACATATTAAATTTTCTTTTTATTTAAATAATATTACTTATTATATCTCACTTGAACTTATAAAAAAGTAATCAAGGGAGAGTAAGGTTCATTTATTTTTGTTTTCGCAGATTTCAACTTTAATTAGTGCGTTTCTTAACTTTGAAGTATGTGTAAAAATAATATATCTTCCAGTTTTTGACGCGTGTTTATTGTCTTGGTGTTCTAATTGTGTATCTTTAAACAAAACATTTCATAGCTACACTTAAATATCTTCTTTTTAATTATCATTTAGACTCATAATATGTAAATTGCGATGTTGTGTTTTCTTTTCAAATATTGGTCAAGGGCAAAATATCGCCATTTTCTGCGCCAGCTAAGGAGTTGAAAACATTTTTTTTTAATTTAATTTTGTCACAACAGACAGTGTTTACGATTGTATAAAGTGAATATTGGCGATTTTTATTAAAGGCGACCCTATTTAACATATTCTACCTTTATATTACTTGTCTTTTTTTTTTCAGAAAGTACTAGTAACGCTATAAACATTACTAATATTCCCGTAAACCACTCCTGATAAGCTTAATATGCTTGTGTTAGGAGTGGTTCACGACAGTAGTCGAATGGCGGATTCGAACTCACGACTTTTGAGTTCGCGGTCCGCAACCGGCCATTAGGCTACTGTCGCTTTTAAATATATAAATTATACTATAATTATAATATATGTTGTTCGAAAGTAACGTTGATAATTATTGTATCTTTTAAATTAAATTTAAAAAAAATTGCTGTCTGATCTAAAGTGAAACGTCGTTGAGCCTACTATCATGACTTAAAAAACAATACTATATAAATTAACCGTAGGTTTTGATATAATATCTAGTGTTACGACACGATGTTAGACTGATGCCATATTTTTAGAATGGTTTTGCCCAAACCTTTTTAGACAAAATTTTATAAATTCAGACAAAACCACGTCTTTATTATCACAGCTACGCACTACAGTTACTAAAGTTATTATCAGCCTCAGACCAACAAAGAGAGGTGTGTGATTTTATCATCACATCCCATCATCAATTGCAACTGATATGGTTTTAAGTGCATATTTGTGCAGTGCGTATTCTTACAATAAGTTGAGTATGGTTTCGATTTTTTTAATAGAATAATGGTGACAAACAAGCACACAGTCAACTTCACCATCAAGTTAGATAGACACCTACATCTACCCTCGATTAAAAATCAAAATGCAGATTCGTTGTCACCCCTGAGGACTAAGATAAAAGTGTCTCCGGTTCTCTACACTCACTATGCGAATCACAGCAGCATAAAGCTGCTATTTTACGCTGGTGTTCTGTGGAACGTGATCCTTCCCCCGTCGAGCCGCTCCATTCTTGCTGCAGTCATAATATAGCTGCAGCGTGTCTCTACCGTATGAAATGTACGTATCTTTGTCATGATCTATCTTTCTTCGTTGGTCTGAGTCATCATCATAAAATGTCTTTGAAAATATTAAGTTATAACATAAATCATACAAATAATAATACATTTATTAATATGCCACGAAGATAAATGATTGTAAAGTACTAAATTATCGATTGTCTATACCTTAAAATTTGTTTAAAATAATATTATAGTATAACGTGGAATCCGGGCCGTCAACCATATAAATACAATTAATATAATATAGAATATAGAAGCTATATTTAAACTTTCCAATACTAGATTCCTACAGGTAATAATTAAAATGTCAATTACAACCACTAATTTAAATCCAAGTAGCAATTTACCAAAAACATAAAATAGAAACTTGGATGGCGGTTCTGCTTCCATTTCTTAAAAAATATTTCTTGAAACAGTTATTTGTATTAGTTTTCATTATACTGTGTTACCATTTATATAAAATGTAGACTTAAGACATTTCACAAACAGATACCCTCGTTACATCTAGTCGTATTTGCATCAAAAAGTCTTAATGTATACTGCTCGTACATGTAAATGTAAACGTCGTATTTTGTATATTGCGTAGCTCATGCATTCCGTTTGTATCTATATAAAACTATCTATCCGTGTGTGCGTGCTAACACGTTTTAATTTAAGTTGAATACTGTGTAAAATGTAAATAAGTATATCTATATATGACTATATAAATACGTTTGTAAACCTGTTGTTCCCTGTGTACACTTGACGTAGCGTTGTTCTGTTCGATGTTGACTGTACATAATAATGTTTGAAATCGAAAATGTAATAAATATCGTGTTACAAAGCCACTGTGTATTATTTATTTCTGACTGCATATGTTATGGCGACTAGCAAAACTACAGTTTTCAAAGGGAATCTTTATTTCAAAGTAAAATTCCCTATACGCAAACCACAATCTAGTTAGTTTTAATATATCTTCCCTGGTCTGCCCAGGCCATCAGTTGAGGATTAACATACGAGAACAATAACTACTTATACTCTTTGAGAGTTAGATTGCCTATTCAAAAAGTTAAACAAATTGATTCAAACCTTAATCGTATCTATTGGGGAAGCCTATGTTTAGAAGTTGACTTTTATAGGCTGTAATAGATGGATGGATGAATGAACGTTATTGCTCGCCGAAAGCGTCGAAAGTCGATGTGATACTAGTACTAAATATGTATTACTTTATCTACTTACGCCAGTCGACTTATGAAAAAGAGAGGTTTTTGGCGGGAACTTGACCGGCAGTGGATTGCTGCTCCTGTATTATTGTTTAAATAATGGTTTGGACCGGATTTTGATAGGTAAAAGTGGTGCTATTTTTTGTATTCAATGTCTGCGCATGTGAACTTACATACTGCGGAAACGTACTGGTGAAGCAAAATGATACAGTGCAAAAATGTAAATTGTTTGTGTCCTTGAATAAGGATGATAATATAGTAAAGTGTAAAGGTGGATGTGAGGCGGTTTTTCACAAGAAATGCGTGCAATTCAATAAACAATTTCTGCATACGTCATTCTGCGATGAGTGTCGAAAACCAGCCCTTGTCAACCAGCACAGGACCCAAAACTATCGATAAACCCTAGTGAACTATCCGGTGAGAAGGTATTAGCTGAAGTGAACAAAAGTTAGAAGTTATTTACAATATGGAGAAAAATTGAAGACCTTTCTACTAACGTAGAATTTTACGCTGAAATGTATCAAACCTTAATAACATTCAAGGAAGAATCGCAAAACGAGTCAAGTCATTAGAACAGAAAATATTTACTTAGAGAAGTGCAACAAAGCGTTGAAGAACGGGTGCAGGAGCTGGAGATTAAAGAAAGAGAGAAAATGTAGAAATTCACGGGCTGGAAATGCACAAGGACGAGAATATTACGTCAGTAATTAAAGAAATAGCTTGTAAGCTAAACTTAAATCCAGATGATATCGAAGAAGCACAGAGGGTAGGTCAAGAAAAGTTAGTGATAAAAGATTAAAACTGTCGTGGTTAAACTGCGATCTAAAACGCCTGTAATAGCTGGATGTTAGCCAAAACAATATAAATTAACAAATAATAAAATTTATGGCAATGGCAGCGAAACCCTGTATTTATTAATGAGGATTTGCCAAATACAAGCGCCAGCTTCTATGGGCCGTCAGGAATAAACTAAAACCAAAAGGCTATCAATATATTTGGGTCCAAAACAACAACATCCTAGTAAAAAAGAGCAGCGAAGAAAAGAAGATCTACAACATAAAATCGGAAGATGACCTAAATAAATTCGAAGATTATAACTAATAAATAAATGCGATGCGCTCATAGTACGCGCGGAGCGGCGAATACACACTAAGTGCATTTAACACCAACGTTCACCCAAACGGATATATTTTTTTCAGACATTATATAAAAGATATAATGATATTTCAGATCTGAGTAATGATTTCACATAAAATATAAATAATATTCAAATTCTTCATCTGAATATCAGGTCACTTCGGAAACATTTTAATGAATTACTAGTTTTATTGGAAGAACATAAATACAGGACAGATATATTAATATTAAGCGAAGTAAATATTAGAAAAGAAGAGCTATCGTTATATCAAATAACAGGATTTAACTCCTTTATAACATCAAGAGAAACTACCAGAGGGGGAGGGATATTAATCTATGCCCGTGATAAACTTAGCTTGATGCTCGGAGAGTTCCTACAGAGGCCTTAGAAATGCTACACGGACAGCTAACAATAGGAAACAAGACAACTCATATTATCGCCATGTATAGACCACCACAAAAAAATAAATTATTCTTCATACATCAATTGGAGACCACGTTAAAATCTATTCCAACATCTGATAATGTAATATTGATTGGTGACACAAATATAGATATTCTAAACGATAAAATTAATCCAACAACAACGAAGTACAAAAACACCCTGTGTGCCTACGGCCTATTGTGTTGCATACCGAGTACAGAGATAACACGTGAGGCGGTTGTGGATGGACGGCATGAGACATCGTGCTTAGATCACCTGTGGCTGCGTGCGGGACGGAACGAGTGTGAGCCGTTATCGTTCGTGCTCGAGACGAAAATGTCCGATCACCACGCGATTGGAATAGTGGTAAATTTAAGTGATAACTGCAATATAACGGCTCAAACTAGTAGGGACTATAGTGTGCGGAAATTACTTAATGAAAATTTTATAAAACAAAGGCTAGACTCGTATAATCAAGCAATTATCGGATATAACATGTCCACTTGTGTTATTTCAAACATTATGTACTGTGTTTGATAGGATATATAGGAAAGTACAGCTGTAGTAACAACTTGTAATAAAAGTTTAATAAGACAACCATGGATAGATAGATATTTATATAAAATGATATTAAGACGAGACTATTTGTTTAGAGTCTGAAATGTGAACCAAAAAATATGAATAAGCGATTAGAATATACAAAATTTAGAAATAAAGTAAATAAAATTATAAGTAAGCTAAAAATAAATATAGACAGATGGAAATAAAAATGTAATGGGACTTTAAGAAAATATGGGCAAAAATAAACCAGTGGTTGAAGGAAAAAAGTAGGTCTGATGATGTAATATTATGCATTTAGGTAAGACAGAAAATATGATACAAATATGTACAAATTTTTCTAAAACATTTACTGAAGAAATTAAGGAATAAAGCATAAATGTAAAATTAAATTTTAAATAGAAGACAATATGTGAATCTGAGTGTGGTGAGTTTTAGATATATGATGGTGTGCTTTTAGATGTAGAAAAGGTTATTAATAATTTATCATGTGAAATAGCCCCGGATTAGATGGAATTAGGATAAAAGACATCAAATATATACGGAAAGAATTAAGTCCTGTTATAGCAAATTTTATGAATATGTATGTTGAAAAGTATTTATCCCGATCAGTTAAAACATGCTATCATACGCCCTATATAAGTCAGAAACCACTTAGAATATGTTAATTATAGACCTATAGCCATATTATCTATTATTGATAAAATTTTTGAAAAATTATTGTAAGCCAAATTTCTAAATTCGTGGAATGTCATAATATTTTGTCAGACGCTCAGCACGGTTTCCGCCCGCGCAGTATTTCAGCACTAACGGAATTTGCCGATTACATAAACGAGTCTTTGGATGCTGGTAAACAAATTATAACACTTTTATAGATTACAAAAAGGCGTTTGACACCTGGATCATGACATTCTGCTACAGGCGATGGATGAATGTGGAATACGAGGCCCTACGAATAAATGGTTTCGGAACTACCTGAGTAATAGGAAAATGCGTACGATGATAGCTGGTGACAGGTGAGGATATGCATGTGGATCTGGGGGTGCCGACTGGATCAGTATTTGGTCCATTAGGATATGTGATGCATGTGAATAGTGTGTCAAATGTCGTAAACAAGTGCCGCGTTTTTATGTATGCCGATGATATGTGTATTGTTTATGCTTCCAAGGATATATCTGAGATACAAAGCTATGTACAAGAAGATTTTGAAAGTATAACTAAGTGGGCACACGATAATGGAATTATATTGAATATGTCGAAAACCAAGTGCATGCATATACACTCACCATACAATCGACAAGTTAAAATCATTAGTAAAGAACAGATACATATAATTGGCCACTCATATGAATGCCTACATGCTAATAAAATCGACTGCAGGTGTGATAAATTAGATTATGTCAATACATTTAAATATTTAGGCTTAACTATTGATCAAAGTTTTAGCTGGAAAACGCACGTTAATGACATGTAATAAATTAAGATCCATGGTATGTAAGTTTTATCATTTAAATGCAGTTGTAGACAAGCGCACGTTACGCATTGTGTATTATGCGCTTGCTGACTCACTGATTAGCTATGGACTTATTGTATATGGGCGGACGTTTTGCACTATTTAAAAATATTAAAATTTACAATAAGGCTGATTAAGTACCTAGTGACCAAAAAAGTTAAAGATAATTGTGGACAGGACTATAATAACTTATTTCCAATTTGTAAAATACTGCCTGTAGACAAAAAAATCGAATACTTAATAGGCATACGTTACTACTATAGTAACGATTATAAAGATATGTTAATAATAAATATGATACAAGAAGTGTAAAATGTAAAATGCTTGTTAAACCGAGAATGAATAATTATTATGGGGAAAGATTATCAAAATTTCTAATACCTAAGATATTTAATAAATTTGAACTTTTGAGAGGGAGTCCGCAACTCAGTAAAAATGTGTTGAAATCAAAACTTAAACAGTTGTTTCTTGATGAATTATCAATGGAGTAGCAGTTTATTTATAACAGAAGTATATCATGGTTTTAATTAGTGCCTGTATTGGGTATAATTATAGTGTAAAAAATACTTAATAAATGTGTATAATCAATATTATAAGTAAATTAGTAGTATACTTAGAAGATATTATGTTGAAAATCGAGCGTGTCTCGCCATCAAACGTAAAAGTTTGGCGAGAATAGCTATGTAAGCCTATTCTTTGTATATTTTTTGTGATTAATAAATTAAAAAAAAAAAACTATCAGTGGAAACGGTGAAACAAGTGCACGATGGTGATGTGAATCTCAAGATAAGGTGTCTGTCTGCTTAGGCGCCTTGAGATACTATCGCCAACTGCCTGCTAGCTTAAGTTGCCAACAAAATCTCCCAAAAACTGCGCAATGTGACGCATCAACATATTGTGAAGCAGTGTACTATAAAGAAATATTATCATTTGATAGTGAAAATCTATAAAAACGAAGATCCCGTATGAAAGGAAGATATGGCTTAAAGGACAAGCATCCAAGCCAAAAACCTTAATAAATATTTTTTTATGAAAATGAATAATATAATTGTTTAAGGCATAGATTTAGAATATACTAGCGTAGTATTCTAAGCCTATGGTTTAAGGCTTCCCGCCTTTTACTCTATGGTGTTCTATACTTATTAATTGCTCTACTGCTTACTGGTTTGGTGTAGACGAGACCGAGGGGGCATGCCAGGGAGTCGGTGTCATCCTTTCAGAAAGAATGGGTCAATGTGTGAAAGAGTATGAATGTGTAAGCCCAAGGCTGCTATGGATACGAATGAAAGTGGGCTTAAAGAAGTTGTTTGTGCTAGGTGTGTACATCCCAGACATGTATAAGCCCTCTTATATTCGAGAGCAGTTTTGGGACATGGTAAGGATGGTGTTGATGAAATGTAAGGGAAATGAAAATATTATTATGTAAGGATATTTTAATGGAAGGGTTGGGGTGAAGAGGTCTGGTTATGAAAGGATATTAGGAACGTTTGGCGATGAAAGTGTAAATGAGAATGGTGAAGACCTCCTCGCGGTATGTGTGGAAAAGAATATTTTTGTGACGAACACTTTCTTTCGCCATAAGAGGATACACATGTATACATGGAAAAGAGGTGATGATAGAAGCATTATAGATTTCATAATTGTGGATGAAAAAATGAGGAGCGCAGTGGTAGATACAAGGGTTTACCGGGGGTCCAACGTAATTTCCAACGTACGTTCCAACAACTGTATGGAATAATGTTAAGAAAGTTTTGGTGGATGCAGCCACCGAAGCAGGGCTCGGAACCGGTTTAAAAGAGCGGTTAATTTCGATTAATTACCGGTAAATATATCGCTCCTTCAATTACCGGTTAAACAAGTAACCGGTTTTTAACAAACCTAAACGGTAAAGGTTTTTTTTTATTATAAATAACTTTTCACTACAGACTCGAGGTCCGTACCTTTTTTCGCTTTATTTTTCTTTATTAACTTTTGCATTTTTACATTGTACTCCTTACACTACTAGTATTAGTAAATTTACTTAAGCCTTAAGCCTAAGCAGCGAGTTCACATTTTTTATTATTATTATGTATTTTTTCTTTTTTTTTCCCTTGTTTCGTTATTTTTTTATTTCTGTATTAACTTATCATACTATATTTTTATAATATATACATTTTTTTTAACTCTAATAAATCTGACCTACATAAAATCATCGAAGACGATGACAAAAGGCATAAATTCCTGACATTCGTGGAGTCCATCTTCCGCGCAGCTGCGAAGCGCAACGCCACAAACAATCCATCCCTCAAACAGCAGCAAACTGTAGCAGAATCTGCAGAAGTTTGCATAAAAGAGAAGAGCATCCCAGCCAATAAAGCAGTACATCAGCTAATTGCATGCGCTGAAAGAGGCAATCCAGGCCTGAGAATTCGAGGAGTAGCTCTCTTTATGGATAACAACACAGAGCGTTTCGGGTTAAGCTTTTGCTCAACAGTGGGCCGAAACTATGTCAAAATCTCTCCTGGTCTCGCAAGCTTACTAAACGGCAGTACCTTCAAAACGAGCATGAAGTGCAAAACATACGATGCGCTAATTGAGATAGAAGTCGCCAAGCAACGATGTCGAATAGTAAGGTCGAAAAACAAAACGATCTTGCTGTTCACATGGAGCGAAGAGAAAACTCCATTCGCCCAGGCATGCTCACTGCTAACGGGACTCGGCGAGGTAGAAACAGTGGACATACCCCGCATCATAAGTGTGGATGCCATGGTGGTCCTATATGAGAAAGGTGAAGTCGTAGACCACATTGGTTGCATACAAGCCTCAAATAAACATGAGATAGTCGTGTTTGAGGATAGGGTGAAAACCTGAGCTTCCTCAAACATCGCGACTCAACTATGGCAACTCAACGCCTAACAGCAAATCCAGAAACACTTAGTGGCTCAGAACGCCTGCAATTGAAAACGGCCAAAGAAAGGCCGCAGCCAGGGAAAAAATTACCAAAAGTTCTGAGTCTCAAAGCGGGGTTAGTGCATTAATTAATACCATCAGTGCAGCGGCCCAGAGCATTCTAGGAAGAGCAATGCGAAAGTTGAAAAAGATAAGGCAAGCCGAAAACCTAATAAGAGAGCCTCCGAGAGTTCTCAAGAAATCCCAACCCACCCACACTAGACCCTATTCAGGACGAGCCAGCCCGCCAAAACTTCTACCGGCGACTGGGCCTAAGGACCACATAATCAACGCGTTCCTAGAGTTCAAAGCCCTCACAAAAGCAACTTGAGGTGAACCAAATTACTTGTAGGAACATCTTACAAAGTTTCCAACTCGGAAGTCATGAGTTTCTTGGGGTGCAGCTCGAGGAGGCAGAAGCCGCAATTTATGACAACAAAACATCTACAGTCATAAGAGGTAAAATGGGTCATCACATGGCGGCTTATAGCGGGTCAGCGTGCTTCGTATCCTTGGATGAGGAGGAGACAGAACGAAAGGGGAGAGTAGTATTCAAACCCCCCAACGACCCTATCGTTGTCACCGCCCGTTGCACCAGGGTGATGCTAGAAGACAGGATCCTGAAAATGGCGGAAGCCATCTCGGGAACCTGTGGAATGGGAGATCCTTGGGAAAGCTGGACGGTGCTGACAATAAATTGGGTCAATGGAGTCCTGGGATGGGGGAAAACAACTTGGGTTATAAACCAATTCGATACGGAGAATGATTTGATTGTTACTACAACAACAGAAGCAGCTAAAGACCTCAGGGGAAAATTAACCAACCGCATAGGCAATGACGCAAAAACAAAAGTACGCACTATGGCCTCAATTTTAGTAAATGGTATGAGAAGCCAAACCAGAAGATGCACTAGACTTTTAGTCGACGAAGCTCTCATGAACTATTTCGGGGCCATAGTAATGGCAATGCGACTGAGTGGAGCGGAAAAAATACTGCTCATCGGTGACATCAATCAACTTCCATATATCGACAGGGAAAACCTCTTTGCGATGCAATATATTCGCCCAAGCCTCGTGACCACAATCAGCCAAGAACTCCTGTGTACGCACCGGAATCCGATGGATGTGGCATATGCCCTCAGTGAAATCTACAATGGCATATATTCATTCAGATCTCTGGTGCACTCACTGGAAAGGAAAAGGTACACGGGAGTCGTTATACCAGGTACCCTACCCAACACTTTATATCTTGTATATACACAAGCAGAAAAGGAGTCCCTTACCAGCCAGGGATATGGTTCGGGTCCTGGGTCGCGAATTTTAACCGTACATGAGGCCCAAGGCCTCACATACGGGACAGTGGTCATAATGAGGATAACAACAGAGAAGCACAAAATTTATGACAGCGTCCAACACGCAGTAGTGGCAGTGTCCAGGCACACAGTCTCCTGTGTATATTACACGGACGATTGCGACGATGCGACTGGAAGGCTGATTAAGAGCGCAATGGCTGCGACAACAAAAAGGATTAGAGAATATAACTTAAAAATGGCATTAAGAAGCAGAGACGCAGCTGTCGTGGAGGCCCTGACAATGGCGAATCAACACAGCTGAAGACGGAGCGGCCTCCACGATAACCAAAAAAAAAAATGTATATATTATAAAAATATAGTATGATAAGTTAATACAGCATGTTAGGAACTAGATCTAAGTTAAAATTACACTAGAAATAATAGAAATAATGGCGTATCTGTAATAATAATTATAACAAAAAAAATGTAAATAATAATAAAAAAAACACTAACAAAAAATAAAAAAAAACAGTAAATAATAAAAAAATTATATATATATATATAAATGTAAATAATAAAAAAACGGTAAAGTTTTTTTATTTTTAAAAACGTTATTAAAATTAACCCAAATTAACCGGTTGATTCCGTCAAACGTAAAAGTAATTATGAATGGGATAGGTAGATTCATGTTGTGAGGTGCTTATGCCGTGTCGCCGCATGTGGGCATACTTATGGTCAATTATCTGCCTTTAAGCGACACGTTCTTTCACTCGCGATCAGAGTGTCTAGTGGGAGTTTGGCATTTACGAAAAACGTGAAAGTATTAGAGAAGTATTCGCGCAAAAACGGGCCCGGTGGAAAGGCAGTTACTGTGTTTGGTTTATTCGTTAAGACTGGACTTGTCTCATACGAAAAAAATAATTTATTTTTGTGTATCGGTTGTTTATTTATGATGGGGAGAAAAAAGTGAATAGAATTTATTCCATGTTTACGTTTTAACAGTGGTAGAGCCACGCGGTAGCTTTTGATGACGCACGGATGGGCCGGCCCGAACCAGGGTGATACCACGACCTCACAGAATACCATGAATGGTAGCGTAAACTACCCTGGGAGGGTACCAACACCCCTGGTGACGGAGAATCCCTCGCTGAGCATCCACGCCCAAGCTGCCCTATTCTTCCTGAGCGTGGGTGCTTAGGCTGCCCCGCGTATACGGGGGGGACGAAGCCGACCTTTCTCTTTTTAACCGAGACTCAGGGGTCCTTAAGTGTCGCTTAAAGGCTGATACTTCATATCTCTCATAGACCTACCCGGGGTACAAATTAGAACACTCCTTTGGGTCCCGGACTGGAGAGTTTGCGTATGCGTCAGAGAAGACATCTGTTTTCAACTCCTCGGCAGTCTTGAAGGTACGGACCTGTCCATCCTATGGCTGCGCGTAGACTGCGACGACTATCCCGAGATCGTTGGCAATTTTAACGCCCACCACGTCGAATGGCTCGGTTCACATTTAACCGATCATGCGGGGAGATCTGTTTATGAATTTGCCTTGGCATATGGTTTTACACAGCTGGTTACTTCGCCTACTCGGATTCCAGATGTGGAGGATTATGCACCTTCCCTGTTGGACCTTCTGCTGACCTCTCATCCGGACGGATATCAGGTTTCTGAAGACGCCCCTCTTGACTCCTAGGACCATTGTCTTGTCCGGAGTGTGGTGCCACTCACGCTACCCTTGCAGTTGCGTTCTGCAGACTGCCGCCGTGTTTGGCATTACAGGTCGGCGGATTGGGACGGAATGCGGTATTTCTTTGCATCCTACCCTTGGGTGCGGGTTTGTTTCTCGCTTGGCACTCCCAGGGTTGTTGCTGATTCTGTTGCTGATGTGGTACTTCAGCATATGGAACTTTTTATTCCAACTTCTGTTGTGCCCATCGGAGGCAGATCTCAGCCATGGTTTGGTCGCTCCTGTAAAATGGTATCACACTATAAGCAGGAGTGCTACCGGGCATAGACTGACGCATCAACATCTCGGGATGTAAACACCAGCGCTCTTAAAATGAAGTATAGTTCCGCCTCCAGGTCCTTCAAAAAAGTCATTGCCAAGGCAAGGTAGCGCATCGGCAGAATTGGCGAGAAGCTAGTTCGCCTTCGTTCGGGAAGGAATGCACGGGCATTCTGGTCTCATGCCAAGGCTGTCTAACTGAACTACTGTCAGCCATCTGTTCCATCTCAGCACAGATAGGGACTCACTGGCCCATGCCGCAAAGGAGAAAGCCGATCTGTTAATCTTCCTCTTTGCGTCCAACTCGACTCTCGATGACGGGGGGAACACACCGCCGACCATCCCGCGGTGTGATTGCTCCATGCCGGATGTGCGGTTTACACAGCGCACGGTTCGCAAAGCAGTCCTCTCCCTGGACGTCAGCAAGACGAATGGGACTTATATATATAGTCCCACTCATTGTGCCGAACACGTATGCTCCGAAGTTGGCTCCGGTTTTAACACGTCTTTTCCGGTACTCCTACTCCTAACGTGTAGTTCCGAATTCATGGAAGACAGCTTTGGTCCACCTAATCCCTAAAAAGCCGTCCGCTCCTCCTTCTTCTCAAAAATAATGGAATCTATTGTAAACGGTTTTTGTCGGGGTCGATCAGCTGGTTATCTTCTGGTCTACCTAACTCATAGATGGGCGTAGGTAGTAGTGTCTAAAGGGAAGGCATTGGCCGTTAGTTTGGACATAGCGAAGGCCTTCGATCGGTTCTGGCACAAAGCGCTTCTTTCGAAGCTCTATTCCTATGGGCTTCCCGAGAAATTGTGCAATTGGATCAAAAGTTTCCTTGCTGGTCGGAGCATCAAGGTTGTAGTAGATGGTGCATGCTCTGATTATAAGCCTATTAAGGCTGATGTTCCACAAGGCTGCGTGCTATCATCAACGCTATTTCTTCTGCATATAAATAATATGTTGCAAACTGGTAACTTTCATTGCTATGTGGACGACAGCACTGGTGATGCTTTATATACAAGCCGTGCCAATATTTCTCGGGAAAACGTCGCCGAGTACCAGAACAAACTTATGTCTGAAGTCGAGTCTGCGCATTTATCGCTAAAAAGAACCCCTTTGTCGTACCTTGACAGTTTCAAGGCACTCCCTTGCTGCCTTAGCTAGCATCGGAATCGTCGGCGTCGACATATTGAATAGTGTGCATTGCACTTGGAAGGGAAGGCAAATTGGCCTCTAAAAAGCTTGACGTGCTCAGCAGAGCAGAGCGGGGCGGTATTTCATGTCGGCACATCGCTTGCAACTTTACAAAGTGCAAATTCGGCTTCACATGGAATACTGTTCTCATCTCTAGGCCGGGGTACCCCAGTGCCAGCTCTTTCCATTTGACCGCATCCAGCGCAGAGCGGTTCGAATCGTTGACGTC
This sequence comes from Parnassius orleans, assembly GCA_029286625.1. Lineage (NCBI taxonomy): Eukaryota > Metazoa > Arthropoda > Insecta > Lepidoptera > Papilionidae > Parnassius > Parnassius orleans. Next base: position 585,459 of record JAGSMP010000191.1, read on the forward strand.
CGAGTTCTTTCTGATCGGCTCGATTCACTGGCACTGCGTAGGAATGTTGCATCCCTTCGCATTTTCTATCACATCTACCACAGGGAGTACTCTGAGGTTCGGATAATTCCAGCCGCCATATTTCACGAACGCACATCGGATTCTTAATACCATCCTTTCCATCTAGATGATTGACGGTCCACCACTCTGCGTTTTACTAGGAGTTTTCTTCCTTTTTTATAGGATAGGGTGACAAACAAGCACACAAACCACCTGATGGTAAGTGGTTGCTGTGGCCCTTAAACATCTACACATATCCTCGTTTGCGAATCAAAATGCAGTTGCGTTGTCACCCGTGAGGACTAAGATGGAATGCCTCTCTTCCAGTAAAAAGGGTCTCCGGTTCTCTAAACTCACCATACGAAACACAGCAGTGTTAAGCTATTTTACGCTAATATTCTGTGAGAGCGTGGTCCTTCCCCGGTCGAGCCGGCCCATTCGTGGTACAGCTATACTACTAATATAGCTGCGGCATGGCTCTACCACGTATAAAACTAATAATTCCTTATATAATTCCTTGTTTACCACCGGCGATTTTTCTGGACCGATACGACTTAGGGGCCTTCAAGAAAAGAGCTTACTTCTTTCTAAAAGGCCGGCAACGCACCCAACTTTCATAATATGTATTTAATAAAAATCTTTTATTTTGACATTACAAACAGATACTTCAATTTCATTTATTTAAATAGATTTAATTCCATATTCGTAAAGTATGAAAGGTTGTAAAAAATCCAAAGCGATCACTATATTATTTTGATCTTGAGGCGTGAGAAAACTTGGTTGCACTTTTAATTATTCTCTTTCATAATTCAATACAAGATCGTAAATATCAATGTGATTTATACTGTTGAGTATCTAGTTAATTGGGAATTATTAATAATAACTGTTAGTAAATGACAGGAATTTTCAGTATATGTATTTGGTGACAGTCGACAGCAAAATATAGCCGATTTTAATCATAATAATTTGTTAGATTCAAATTATTATCTTTCTTTATTAACTTCTGTATCAGTAAAGTCAAAGTTTCTTCTATGTGGTTACCTTCTACTCTATTTTAAAAAAAAACTAATATTTTTAGTAGCATCTTGTACGTATACAACATGGTAAGATATGCTTCAGTCCCTCATTAATGAGATGTGAAAAATGGTAATTTCTTTTATCCTGTTCGACTTTAGAATTCTCTGAACATGACATATAATTTTTTTTATCGTGTAAAGACACGACTCCTAATTAAACTTTATTTACCTCAGAAGTGGTAATTATAAGTTTTTGCAAAGACCGAGATAGAGGATGGTTCTAACCACGAGCTTCTAAATATAAAAAATCTGGTGATCTGCCTCACTTCAGTCCTAAAAAGAACAAATACTATAACATATTATAATTTCATCAACTTTAAAAAAAATCGTGTTTTCTGTTAAGAAAGTTCATCATTTATTGCGATATATTACTAAAACTAAAGGCATTGAATTAAAAATGCAAAGGGTAATTTTATTAGAAAACTTTCAATATAAATAAAGTCAATATAAATATATAAGGTGAAATTAAACATGATATCGAAACTTAATTTTAAAGTGGAGATAACGCATAATTAATTGAAACAAAACTTACCTCTGTTATTTATAATACGGTCATTGCTGAAAGATGAAAAAATATGAGGGATGTCGTTTTAGGGAAGTCGCGTTGATGCAATATTGTACGTGCGTCTAAAAACTTCGTGAATTAGACAGAGCGCACCCGTACAAAGTTGGATACAAGCGGGGTAAGGGAGAGGGCGGGGACATTACAAAGCTTGGTTTTAACCGGTTAATTGTTACTACCTTAACCTAAATTTGAAAAACCGGTATTCCGCAAAAACCGGTTTTGGGGTCAATGACTGAAACCGGTTTAGAATTTGAACCGGTTTCCGAGCCCTGCACCGAAGTATGTGGTGTAAGTCAGAGAACGAATGAAAGGAAAAATAATACGTTGTGGTGGGATGATGAGGTACGGATGGAAGTTGAAGCAAAGAAGAGAGCAAGGCTAGATTTACTGGCAACCAAAGCTGGTAATTTTGGCGGTATGAATGATGAGATTGAAAGAAAAAAGGCAGACATTAGACTTATAAATAAGAGAGTAAAAGAAGTTGTTTAAAGGAAAAAGCAAGAAAGAACGGATAAGAATGATAGAAGGATATCTGATAACTTCCAGGCAAATATTAAAATGTTCTGTAAACTCGTAAAACTCCTAGGGGAAATTCAAAACAGCCTAGAATTAATGCTATACGAGACGAGAATGCTGTAATGTATATATAAGTATGCTGAATGATGACGTTTCGAATTTAAAAAGATGGAAGGAATATTTTGAAAGCGTGTTTATGAGTGAAGAGTCGTCTGAATTAAGTGAAATAGATTTTCCGAAAGAAGTGGAGAGAGGTAGGGAGATAAGTGTTGATGAAATAATGAAAGCAATGAAAAGCAGGTAAGGTAGCCGTATATGATAGAGTATCACTCGAAATGCTAAGGGCTGGAGAGGGAGTGGTGGCAGGCCTGCTGTACACCTTGTTTAATTTATGTTGGGAACTGAAGGGGGTACCGGAAGACTGGTGCAAAGCCGTTATAGTCCCAATATATAAAGAAAAAGGTTCACAGCAGGACTGTAAAAACTACCGTGGTATCAGCTTGCTTAGCATTGTGGGTAAACTGTATGCTAAGGTGTTAATTGAAAGAGTTATCGAAGAAACTGACGGAAAAATTTGGGATGTGCAAGCTGGATTTAAAAAGGGAATGGGGTGTACGGATCAAGTCTTTTCCATGCGCATGATGGCGGAGAAGTTTTTGGCCAAAAACCAGAAAGTTTTTTGTGCGTTCATGGACTTAGAAAAGGCTTATGACAGAGGCGACAGGAATGTGTTATGGCAAACACTGAACTCATTTGGTTTGAGCGCTGGTTTGATACAGGCAGACAGGGCTGTGTAGCTTCCCCGTGGCTGTTAAACCTATTTATGGACAGTTGTTTGCAAACTTTGAAAGTTGAAGAATGTGGGTTGAGAATGGGCGAGTTAACCATCAAATGCCTTTTGTACGCCGATGATCAAGTCATATTTGCATCGTCGGCGGCCGAGTTGCAAATGATGGTTACATTAATGAACATTTCATTAAAAGAAAGGGGAATGAAAGTGAACGCAAGTAAGACGAAAGTTATGGTCTTTGAAAGAGAAGAAAGTAAAACAATATGTGAAATAAGAATAGAAGGGGAATTGATTGAGCAAGTGGATGAGTTTGTATATTTGTGATGTTTATTTAGCAGGGATGGTAGATATGATAAGGATATAGAACCACGAGTGAACGCAGGAAATAGAGTGAATGGGGCTCTACACGCTATTATGAAGAGTCAGAATGTGTCAAAAAAGGCACGTTTGGCAATTCATGATTCTGTGTTAGTCCCTACTTTAATGTATGGTAGTGAAAGTTGGGTCTGGCAGAAGAAGCATGAGAGTAGAATAAATGCTGTAGAAATGCGGTCATTAAGGAGTATGCTAGGGCTGAATCTGAATGACAGGGTGAGAAATAGTGTGATGAGAGAAAAGTGTGGTTTGCAAGATGACGTTGTGACCAGGATTAAGAAAGGAATGCTTCGGTGGTTTGGTCATGTAGAAAGAATGAACGAAGAAAGAGTGACAAAGCAAATTTATGCTGCAGAAGTGAACGGCAGAGTCGGAAAAGGACGCCCTAGACGAAGGTTTATCGACCAAATTGGCGATATATTGAAAATGGGCCAGATTAGGAGTACCCTTAACCGACGAGCGTGTATGCGTAGATATATGGATGTAAAGGAGGAGAGAGAAGTGTGTCAGAATCGTGCCAAATGGAAGTCCGTGGTCTCTGCCTACCCCTCTGGGTGACAGGCGTGAGTGTTTATGTATTATGTATGTAATTGCTCTAATTTGTTAAAATCAAGATGTCGGTATTCTGTGTGCAGCATTAAAGTTTAGTATTATGAAAGAGTTATAACGAATAAAAACGTTAATCAATCTTTTTTACTATTCTAAGCCATCGCTTGATTATTATCCCACTTGATGGTAAGTTGCGACGCAGCCGAAGATGATGAAGCGCACTAACTTAACAAAAGTCTCTACACTATTGCTCATACTACTGTTATTTTAATTATTACTAGACTGGTCGACTCGCTCACGCTCACAACTAATAATCGTGCGGTTTTCGTATACATCTTTAGTACATGATCGCCTTGATTACAAGAAAGGAAGAAAGAAAAATACAGATAAAAGAGATTTTATTCACTAAAATTATCCTGGATAAAGGCCTTTTATTTAAAGTCCACTACAGGAGTTTAGCTTACACCTTTCTAAAAGGCCGGCAACGCACCTGCAATTCTGGTTTTGCGGTCAACACCTGGTTTTGCGGTTGTTCATGGGCGGCGGTAGTCACTTACCATCAGGTGAGCCGCATGCTCGTTTGCCCCTTCTATAAAAAAAAAGGTTGGCCATTTTAAAAGAGAAATTGTTGCATGCACGTTAAAGTACAACGGTTCACACTATGAACGTAACAGGCACGAAAAAAACACGACAGTCACTATTACGTCCACTGTATACCCGTTTACAATGCGTTCAGTGACGATTATAGTGATATTAGAGTTGGAATTCAAATGATACGACCATTGCTACAAAACCAACACTGCAGTGAGGTTATGGATGCCGTGGGGGCAGCCTCCTAAATACTTTGACTGCTCTTGGAACGCTTTGGCAACCTTCAGGATGCCGTATACTGAGGCAGGTATGTTACCGTTACCGTCACAGCCTATTAAAATCCACTGCTGAAGATAGGCCAATCCCTATAGATTGGCTCATAGGGGGATATTTGAAATAGTCGCCACGCTTGGTTAGCTTGACGGCGACGATGAGGTGATGTGTGCTGTAGAGGCCTTTTTCGAGTCCCAGGATCAACCCTTTTTCTTAGGGAATTAACCAACTAGCAAAACGCTATTCAAGGTGTATTCTTTGAAGGCGATTACGTTAAAAAATAAATACAATTTACATAATATAATGAGGTTGTTATAACTTAATTTGCTTAATTCCGCGTAAAAAGAATGATGTGTCCTGCCCAGTTTTAACGACACATTATTTTCTTTCTTTAAGCAAATTAAGCTATAACAACCTCATTATAATGGATTTCCGCAAAGTAAAGCCTCATTATATTAATTTACATATAGGTACTTATCCTAGAGCTTCATTGCGTTTCCAAAACATATTGATCAACATAGTATTGTTATAATTGATGAGAAAAGGAGTACCTTATTACTGGTAACGAAACATTCCATCTTAGTCCTTAAGGGTGACAACGTATCTATGTTTTTATTCCTAATTGTGAATAGTCTTTGGGAGACAGTATCAACTTACCTTAACATCAGATAAATGTGATATTTTATGCAGGTTACCACATACCACATCATTAAAAAAACATGTAATGGCGGTGTAAGAATATCCACTACCCCATATCGTCCTGCCCGGCTAGCATGGGCGGGGACAAAATTTTATCTCCCGATTATATCCACTGACAAGAGATAAAATCGTCTTGTTATGTCAAACGGGAGAAGTATATCCCCGTTTGACATAACGAGTAGACATATATCCCCCGTCCGTAGCATGGAGCCAAATGAAAGATAAAAAATTATGCTTTTTTGACATTTGAAAGGGATGATTTTATCCTAGTTCATTGGACGTGGGTTGAAGTTTATATTCATACAAAAAAATCTATCTAAGTCTAAGTCTATCTCCCATTTTATCTACTGTGGATATTATATCCACCGGTGTATGCTCTAAGGGTGGATAAAACTAAGCGAGGGATAAATATTTTCTCCTTTCCCGGATAAAATTGTCTCCTGCCCATGCTAGCCCCGCTGTAGGACTTCGTAAGAGGCGATAGGGGAAACTGAAACAGGAGACAAGCAGCAGCGTCTTTCTTATGACAACTCAAAATTATAAATAATTGCGGTTCTCAACCCGCCTGCCAAGCGTGGCAGCTATGGCAAAATCTCACCTATGAAGCAATCTATGGCAGAGGCCTATGTATAGCAGTGGTCTATAATAATAGGCTGTAATTGATTGATTGATTGACTTGCGGAAAATTTGTTTGTATAAGTTGAACCTGAGACGAAGCACAGTATTATCTGTGTAAAGTTCTTCACTGTGTTCTCATCAACTGATCAAGTTGGCAACTATGTAATAAGTGTTTTAATATTCTTAAACTCTCTCTGACTCTGACTGCCTCATTGGTCTAGTAGTCGTTAACGCGACTGTTGTTCATGAGATTCCGGCTCAAATCCCGGGTCGGGCCAAAAAAAATCAAGAAATTCTCAGTAGCAGCCCGGAGTCAGGAAATTGGCGGTTATTCACTGCCTTGCCTCGGAAAGCACGTAAAGCCGTTGGTCCTGCGCATGATCTCTCTCCAGTCGTGTTGGGTTGCCGTCCCATCGGACTATAAGAGTGAGGAAAAAGAGAGTGCACTTGCGCTTGCGCATGGACTTAGCACTATAGTCCTGTCCTTTGCAGGTGGTTAATCTCTATTGAGATTGGCCGCCGTGACTGAAATTCGGTCTGGAGGACATTATTGTTATTATTTTAAAAGATCTATCTTCAACAGATGTGTCGACGATAACATAGATAACATAACCGATTTCATAATATCAGTTATATTTGCTAATCGTGTCAATCTATTGTTGGGCACTTGATGCTTGATGGTGCTAAATCTGTGACGTTATCTAGGTGCTTGTCATTTAAATTTAAGTGGTTGGAAGTTTACCAAAAGATACTCTTTTGAGATTTTTCCCTTACACTGTATTTTGAAATTCCTAATTGGAATCTTTTGTGAGGCGTTTGATAGGTATAAGAAAGTAAAAATTTTATGATATCTTATATTTACGTCCTGATGTCATCGTTAACTATTCTTTTATAAAAAAAAATACTTGAAATGCTATTATAAATTTACTAATTTTTACTAATTTTCCCTTTAACTACTTCTGGTAAGCTTAAAATGCTTTTTGAGTTCGTGGTCCGCACTCTGCCATTAGGCTACTGTCGCTTCTGTCTTCTGTATGTTACAGTGGACTTTTATAGGCTGTAATGGAACCAATTCAAGTTGCCAAGCGTAATTTATTCTTTTACTCCGTAGGTAAGTGTTGGCAATAATGGCTCGGTGCGTAATACGTCTATTCCAGATTCGTTCAATAGTTAGACGGATAATGCATGCTCATCGCATAGCCTCATATCTTACAAACTATGCTAATTCTTTGAGGGCAAATAACCACCTGAGTTGCCCTCAGTATCCGCTCCTGATTTCAAGTCAAATGCGAGATAGCAAACTCTTCAAACTAGCTAGAATTAGAAAACAGCTCATAGGAAAGGATCTGATAGATATAAATGCTATTTGGAACAACAGATAACGTTAGCTACTTAAATACTAAAGTGTTTGTTAACATTATGATTACATAAACATCTACATGCCATACTCAAACTGCCTTCATACGCTATAGAATTGAGGATCTATTAGATCAATACAAATGAAAAGATCCTTATAACACCTATATATTCCTAATGGAGGAGTGAAACACAGGGTTCTCACATGTCCTGACGGAGGAAATGAGATGTTTGCTTTTAAAATGCATCACAAAAATGGACACCGTGGGAGGTGCTACCTGCAGTTGATGTTGACTACGAGTAGATGCGTTTGCACCCCTAAGAACTAAGACAGAAAGCGTCGTTATCAGTATAAAGGGTCTCCGGTATTCTACACTTACTAGATGATACACATCAGCGTTAAGCTGCAATTTTACGCTGGTTTTCTGTAAGAGCGTGGTCCCTCCCCGGTCGAGCCGACCCATTCGTTTCGTAGCCATGATACAGCTGCAGTGTGGCTCTATCTTCTTTGTTACTGGTACGTAGTACTATTATTTATTCTGTGTTACTAGGTAGACGTAAGACTATAACAAGATTCTCTGTAATAATAGGGACTAAAGTATTAAGTGACCTTTATAATGAAGTGGCCACTTTAAATTAAAATTAAACATGCACGGTCCAAGATTAGTTATTTAAACCTTTTTAACCGACTTCAAAAAGGAGGAGGTACTCAATTCGACTGTATGTTTTCTTTTATGTGTGTTGTTACCTCATAACTTTTTCTCGATGAACCGATTTTGATGATTCTTTGCTAACCACATGAAAAGCTGGTGCTTCTCACGTGGTCCCATATAAATTTGATCAAGGTCTGACCAGTAGTTTTTAAGTTATCCTTAACAATTTATATTGAATTCGGTTGTACAAAATTTTTAATTTTACATTGCATTGTTTTTAAATTGAGAGTTCTATCGCAAAAGCATAAACGATCTTCCGTTAAGTTGGCAGAAATATATAGATAACTAGCGATGCGTCCCGGCTTCGCACGGGTGATTAGTGGGTTTCGACAACAGCTCTACCTACCGGGTCCAATTGTGAATCTAAACCATTCAGGGACCCAATTAAATACACACAAAAACTTTCATCAAAATCGGTCCAACCATTTAGGAGTTCAGACAAACGACTAAACCATTCTCGTATCAACTTTATCACACACACAAAATTTAATAAAAATCGGTCCAGCCGTGTAGGAGGAGTTCAATGACACACAAGCGTAGATACAGAAAAATTATGTACCTATAATAAAAAGATGAAATACTTCGATATACTAAATGTTCGATGTTTGAATTTTTGATTATAAACCGGCAATTTACCCTTAATATTGCCGATACTTTAACCTTTAATATTACCGATTTGTTTTTGCATTAAATCAAGGCGCATGTTAAAAGCATTTTTATAAAGACGAATGAAAGAGGCCTATCTAACGGTGGACATGTCCGGGCTTTTAGAAGATATTATGATACCATAGCATAGCAGCATAGAGATCGTTATTATAATTTTTAGGTCAAGTTTTGGACAGTTATTTTCGCTATATTTATTTTATGCTATCGTCGTAACAGTTATTACAGTATCATTATTCTTGTAATTATCACAAGTCGATAAAGATATCAATAGCCGCCTTTACACGACACGTGCTTTCACTCGCGATCGGAGTGTGTGCGATTGAACGCGGGAAAGCTTGCACGCGCAATCATGAGTGATTTTTTTATCCATTTATGAGGTGTGACGGGATGCGCGAATGTGCGGTGCACGCGAGCATTCTCGTTCTCCTTTTCTATCCTTACATGCACGTTCTTTCCCGCGCGAAAGCCGATCCATGCGTTAAAGAGCGTATGTGAAACGCGGCTAATTGTTTAAAATACGACACCGAATCACGTTCTGACATAGAACGTGATTTGGCGTCGACATAATACTTATTGAAAGTCATTTTTAGGGTTCCGTAGTTACACAACAAGCAACCTTTATAGTTTCGCCATGTCCGTCCGTCCGTCCGCGATCGTACTCAGAGACGCTAGGTGCTAAATCCTTAATTTGGCATAGTTATAGATATTAATCACGCCTACCAAACTGTGAAATAAAATCTTAAAAAACATTCTTATTTTGGGTATTTCCCGTACAAGTAAATGGAGGATGATTTTTTTACCCGTCTATTCTGTATTATTACTATTAGAGTGGGATATCGTTGGATAGGTCTTTCAAAAACATTAGGGGTGTAGAACAACATCTTTTCGATTCAGGAGTTCATTTGCGAAATATTTAGCTTTAAAGTGGTATTTTTCATTAGAGTCATGTGCCCCCTCTACCAACTAAACCGACTAAGTAGAATTAAGAAGTTAACGAGTAATAGTCGACCAACTTATAAAATGCACTTGGATTAGTAAAAATTTCGTTACAACTCCATAGAACTGTAATGTTATTGGAAACTGTTAAAAGTAAACATTTTATGAAGAAAACGACTTATATGCATTACTACTATAGCTTTACTTTTTCATTTGCGGGATAGACAGGGAGGACCTTTCTTACTTACTTACTACTTTCACTTATTTTTAGTTGGTAGTTATTGTAGGCCTCATTCAAAGTATTCAATACAATCATATTACCTTATACAGTTTTTTTCTCTTGGTTTACGCGGGCAACCTCAGGATAATATTATAGGGCAGTGGTGGTTTACGTGAAGGTTCGTTACGGTCATATATGAATATCTTAGGGTTGCACTGCCGGGAAATAAAGATAAAAGATAAATAGTCAAATATGATCATTTTTGTACCTTGGCATGTAAATGATTTGATGTAAATTGTACTATTTTCAAAATCGAAAAGTTTTTAAAATCTTTTTTGAATAGCACTCCCTATAAGTCTGATTTGAAAATAAGTCCGTTAGTTACCATCTTCTCATTTGGGCCCATTTTTCTCACTTATTATGCTCATTATCAAGAAAGTCCACGTATTGTGACGGGCAACTACGGAACCCTACCTCTACATTGTGCGTGGTCCGACACGCACTTGGCCAGTTTTATTTTTATTTACCACTGGTTCGGAAAATACCTCTGTCCTGGGAAAAACCGGCAAGAAACCCAGCGGGATTTGTTTTAAACATACTTCACTTAACAATAAATTTGTACAATTTTTTAAATTAATTTTAATAGAACCAGCGATCAACTCATTCCGAGGGGTTGTTTTCATTTATATATTCTTTGATATTATAATAACCCATTTTGTGCAATTTTTCATTAATAAAACATTTAATCTTGTTTATTGACTTTGTTCATAGAAACCAAACACCTCACACCAGCCAAAAATAATATCCTTATTGGTTCAAAAACTAACAATACGTATAACATCCCAGTTAAACTTAGGCATTTTCGTATTCTGAGAGGTTTGTTGTAGTTGACAATGGTCAATGACGATCACTATAACCAATAATCAAGCCGAGAACAAGATATCGCCTTGCCGCCGTTAAATACTTGAATGCCCGGAAAAAAAAATGTATCTTTAATTACAGGAATGAAATTTACTTACAGAGAGGTTAGTACTCACTACTCACAATCACTAGCCGGCGTTAATTTCTACATATTGTGGTGTAATAGGTGTTAATGTGTTTGTATGAGCCTATAGCCAAAAACACTAGCGATTATGAACTTCTTAAAACAATTTAAATTAATAATGCGGTAACAGCATAACGAGGTGCAATAGCGGACGTGAATTTTTAAGATGAAGTGAAGTGATAATTTTTACTCCCACCAATATTTTATGAATATCTCGCAAGTCCCAAACTTATGTAGGCCTTGTTATTTCCTTGAGAGTTTTTTCCAGTCGATTTAATAGACTTGGAGAACCTTAAGAATAGATAAATATATAGCAGTTATCGAGACTTAGCTACTATATTGTAATTATGTCTTACACACGAGTATAATATTTGAAAATAAAAGTTTTGTACAACCGACTTCAATATAAATTATTAAGAATAACTCAAAAACTATGGGTCAGATATTGATCAATTTTATATGGGACCACATGAGAAGCACCAGCTTTCAAATAAAAATCATCGAAAAGAATCATCGAAATCGGTTCACCAAGAAAAAATTATGAGGTAACACACATAAGAAAAAAACATATAGTCGAATTGAGTACCTCTTCCTTTTTGAAGTCGGTAGAAAACTAGGTAGAGTTAGGTATTTAAGCAATTTATTATTAATCAGTTATTGAGCTTTTCCATCAAGAAATTCTCAGTAGCTGCCCGGAGTCAGGAAGTTGGCGGTGTCTCACCCCCGTGCCTCTGAAAGCACGTAAAGCTGTTGGTCCTGCGCCTGATCTCTCTCCGGTCGTGTCGGTTTACCGTCCCATCGGACTATGAGAGTGAGGAAATAGAGAGTGCACCTGTGCTTGCGCATACACTTGGGCACTATAATCCTGTCCTGTGCCGATGGCTAGTCTCCATTGTGGCTGGCGGCCGTGACCGAAATTCGTTCTGGAGGACATTATTATTATTATTAAGCAATTTAGTTATTTTAGTTATTTAGTTATTTAAACAACCATATTGTTTAATTTTTTTAACTTTTAAACCATAAAGTACTTACAAATTATTTTTTAATTAGTCACAGTGTCTAACATCAAGCCATGCATTATAACATCTGCATTGTAGATAGGTACCGACAGCCAAACAAAACTTCTAGTGTCATCAATAGTTGCCAAATTATAAGCTTTCCCGTTGGTCTAGTCGTCGGAAGCGGGACTGCTGATAATTAGGTCCCGGGTTCGAATTCCAGGTCTGGCCGATAATCAGTTATTGGGTTTTTCTGTCAAGAAATTCTCAGTAGCAGTCGCCCGGAATCAAAAAATTGGCGCCATTTTATCCCCGTGCCTCGGAAAGCACGTTGGAGCGGGAGTCCGGCGCGTGATCTATCTCTGGTCATGTCGGATTGCCATTCCGACGGACTATGACAATGAGGGAATAGAGAGTGCATCTGTGCTTAAACATACACTCGTATTCCATAATCCTGTCCAGCGCAGATGAATGGAGATTATTCATTTTGTGAGTGGCCGCCGTGACCAAAATTCGTTCTGGATGACATTATTATTATTAACGTATGTTTTCTTATCAATTGGCACAAACCTGAATAACAAAGAAATTTTAGTGATAGCCAGTCTATCTCTGTAATTAATTTAACGGCTTTGCTCTAAATACGCTTATCAATTTACTTTTTTAAATAACGTTTCTTTCACAGCGATTTTTAGATGACATCAAAAAAGGGGCAGCTTCTAATTTTTAATTCAATGTAATATGATACATGGTCCATGTGGAACTTTAAATCGAAAGTCACCATGTATGAAAGATAACATGTGCAGTAAACGGTACCCCAGGGCTCTCATAAGGGAAACTCAAACTGGTGAAGATGGTTATATGCAGTACAAGAGACGTTTACTAGATGACGGTGGGTTCTCTGTTGATATCAAAGGCACAACCATAGACAATCGCTGGATAGTCCCTTATAATCCAGTATTATTAAAAACATTTAACGCTCACTTAAATGTGGAATATTGTCATTCGGTTAAATCAATAAAATACGTCTGTAAATACGTAAATAAAGGTTCAGACCAGGCATCGTTTGCTTTGGAGAATGAGAAGGATGAAGTTAAAACCTATACAAGTGGAAGATATATAAGTTCATCAGAGGCAGTATGGCGAATCCTTGAATTACCCATTCATGAGCGTTTCCCTCCCGTAGTCCACCTCGCTGTTCATTTGGAAAATGGGCAAAGGGTTTATTTTAATGAGCAAAATCTGAGTGAAAGAGTGAATAGTCTTCCAACAACCACACTCCTATCCTTTTTCGATTTGTGTAAAGTGGATAACTTTGCAAAAACATTGCTCTACCTAGAAGTACCTGCATACTACGTTTGGAATAAAAGAAAGTTCCAAAGAAGAAAGAGAGGAGCAAACGTTGAAGGCTGGCCAGGGGTCAAAAAAGAGCACGTTCTGGGCAGGGTTTATACTGTGCATCCGAACAATACAGAATGCTATCACCTTCGCATGCTTCTTCATGAGATCCGGGACCCAATTTCGTTTGAAGCGTTAAAAACTGTAGATGGTCATGTATATTCCACGTTCCAATCAGCGTGCAAAGCTCTCGGCTTGCTTGAAGATGATCAGAATTTGTTCGCAGCAATGGAAGAGGCAGCACTTTGCCAATCACCGCAAATGATTCGGGATCTTTTTGCAATTATTTTAGTATTCTGCCAAGTATCAGACCCTTTAAGCCTTTGGGAGAAATTCAAAGAATACCTATCTGAAGATTTTAAAAGGCAATTAGAAAGACAGGGAGATGTGGATGTAGAGCACATAACAGATGTGGTATTTAACAAATGCCTTTCGGTAATAGAAGATGCTGTATTAGCGTTGGGTCGTCGACTACTAAAAGAGTATGGGTTAACTCAGCCAAGCAAAGAACAACAATTTGAAAATAGAGAGTTTCTTAAAGAGACATGTTACGACTTAGCATCATTAGAAAACACAGTTTAAAATAATGAAGGATCACTGGATGACGTGCAAAAAGCAGTTTACAATCAAATTAACACAAAAATTGAATCAAATAAGTGTGGAATATTCTACCACTTAATTTAACAACAGCTGATACTCCCATTTGTAATATATCGAAACAAAGTAATTTTGCTGAAGTATTAAAACATACGAAAATGATAGTGTGGGATGAAATAACCATGGCTCATAAGGGTGGCGTAGTGGCTTTAAACAGAACTCTACAAGATATAGCCGTGGTAGCTCAGATGGTTAGCGCTCGCTGTAAGTTTCACAGTACGCGAGCAAACCCGGTTCGATCCCGCCGGCACCAATGAAATTGTTAATTGCAATTTTAAGTGCTGATTTACCACGAGCTCGGCGGTGAAGAAAACATCGTGAGGAAAGCTGCATGTCTGAGAAATCAAAATAAAAAATATTTCGAAGACATGTGAAGTTCATCAACACGCAATGGGGCAGCGCGGCGGACATTTCCTTGCCCTAAAACCCTCTCAGATATGAGAGGAGGCCTGTGCCAACAGTGGGACGTATATAGGCTGTAACGGCTAACGGCTACAAGATATAAGAGAAATAAGAAGTTAATGGGTGGTGTAACGGTTTTGCTGGCTGGAGATTTTAGACAGACTCTACCAGTAGTGCCAAAAGGAACTAGAGCAGATGAAGTTAAGGCGTGTCTTAAGAGATCCACTTTATGGCCTCTAATTAAAATCTTCAAGCTCTCGAAAAATATGCGGATACACTTAGGAGAAAAAGAGTTGCGAATCTCCTACTTGAAATCGGCAACGGTGATTACCCGATAAATGACGAAATGATAACCATCCCTTATAATTTGTGCACAGTTGTATTTACGTTACAGGAGTTAATATCCAAAATTTACCCCGATATTGGTCATATCCACGATAAGCCAATGGAATGGTTGTGTGAACATACCATACTAACCCCGAAAAACGACCAAGCAGCGGCAATTAATGATATACTGTTAACGTCTTTTAAGGGGAAAGAAATGGTGTACACGTCTATAGACTCTGTGGTCAACACAGATGACGCAATTAGCTACCCTGTCGAATTTATTAATTCACTGAAACCATCGGGTCTTCCACACCATAAGCTTATTGTGCGCGTGGGCACTCCTGTTATGTTGTTGCGAAATTTAAAACCTCCTCAACTGTGTAACGGAACCAGACTAAAAGTAAAAGCGTTACATCTCAATGTAGTGGAAGCCACAATTATAACTGGATGTGCGCAAGGGAAAACTGTATTTGTACCAAGAATTCCCTTGATCCCGAATGATCTTCCCTTTGAATTCAAACGAATACAGTTTCCCCTCAAAGTCTGCTTTGCAATGACCATAAACAAACACATTAAAATTTGCGGGTATAGACTTGAGAAAAAATTGTTTTTCACACGGGCAATTCTATGTGGCTTGCTCACGCGTAAGCTCGCCCAGTAGTCTGATAATTTTGGCACACAGTAATAGATTAGCAAAAAATGTGGTGTATAAAGAAGTTTTGTAGTTTAGTAGCTTTTGCCCGCGACATCCAGTTATAATTGTGGCTTGTACCAGCAGACTCTTTTTCATACATGGGCGCGATATAACCGAACTCCACGCGGATGAAATCGCGGACAAAAGCTAGTTGCCGATAAAGCCAGTAAAATGGAGTGGAACTGAAATCTTCAGATTAGTTGACGAGTGAAGTACCTTGTCGTGGTTGGAGGAAAGGTATTGAAAATTTTCTTTAGGTTAGGAAGGGGAGGACAAATCATTTAAAATGGAGTAGGGAACAGACAATATTCTGGAAGTGCCTTTCTTGGATAGTTAGCTATTTAGGGCGAATATGAAATTGAGAGATACGTAGGACACTCAATAAGTTTTAAGGTATACAAAAAGTATTCTAGATACTATTAATATTTATTTTACATATTTTCAAAATATTCTCCATCATGCTCTATACAAAGTTCCATTCGCCTAAACCAACTCTGAAAACACTTTTACCAGTCTTGATCTGACAGGTCGGAAATCGCTTCTTCGTAGGCAGCCACGGCTTCTACAGCGCTTTAAAAATTGCCTTTTATTTTTTCTATGACTCTTGGAAACAAAAAGAAATCACAAGGAGCTAAGTCAGGGCTGTAGGGTGGGTGACTTAGAGTTGCAACACCAGATTCCTCAATAAATGCTTTTGTTCTAAGGGAGGTATGTGAAGAGGCGTTATCGTGATGCAGCATGATTCCCCGAAGCCAGTCTTTGGTCTTCTCTCCGCACAGCTTGAAAAGCTTTGGGTAATGCAACTGTAGTATACCATTCAGAGTTGACTGACCTACAATTTTCCAGCGTTAACGTCGAAAAATGTCCGCTCCGCGAAAAAAAACTAGCCACCATTTTTTTTGCCAACGTTGCGAGGTCTTTGCAGTTTTGTCGGTAACTGTCCTTCTGAGTAGACCCATACCGATGATTGCCTTTTATTTTCCGAATCATATTGATAGATCTATGCTTCGTCACCAGTAACGATTTCTGAAACACGCCTAGATGCCCCGTTTTCAAAATGTAGACGCATTTCATGGCACCAATCCACACGAGTCTATTTTTCGCTTTCGGAGAGCAAACGAGGGATCCATCGACAACAAAGCTTCCTCACTCCAAGATGTTGATGTAAGATGGTATGAATGCTCCCCAAACTAATGCCTACAATCTTTTCGATGTCCGTATATGTAATTCGTGGGTTTTCTTGCACCAGTATTTCAGTAGTCCATACATTTTCTGCCGTTATTGCTGTTTGCGGGGCCCCGGTTCTTTGGTCATCTTTAAGATTAATTTTACCACTTTTGAATACAGTAAACCACATAAAAATGGTTGCGCGTGATGGAGCTGAGTGCCCTAATGCTGATTGTAACCGTTGTAAACTTAATTGTTCGGTTAAACCAAATTTAAAATCATAATATATCATAGCGCGCAAATGTTCACGGTTAAGATCTATCCTTTTAAATGAAAAGCGCGGGAAGCGTTGCAGGAAAATTAATAGAACTTTGTTTTTTTTTAATACTGAGCAATTGGCTTATGGAGATCTATTTTTAAATAAATTTGCTTTTTAGAAACATATAACTCGGGTGCGTTCCATTTTTAAATTTCGAGCATCTCAAAACTTATTGAGTGGCCTACGTATGGTCATATTTTCGAAGGTCGAAAATAAACCTGATGCAGTTATTAAGAAGGCGCTCAAGCTTATTGAGAAGATTTTGGTTCAAGTCTGAGTAACAAACATCTGCATAATCAATGACAGGCAAGATGAGTATTTGAACAAGCATTTGCTTAGTTTTGTATGGGAGAAATTTTTTCAGATGGTAGAGCGATCTTAAGGCATCAGTGACTTTACGGCTGACCTCAGTGACTTGTTTTTCCCAGTTCAACGTTTTATCCATGTATAGACACAAGTTTTTTACCCAGTCAGAGAACGGGATCAAATTATCATTATAAAATACGGGTGGCAAGCAACTGACGTCAATTTTTACCAGCATTATTGAGGTGCCAACAAGCATTGCTTGACATTTAGATGGATTGACAGAAATGCCAAACCGCGATGACCAGTCATAACTGGCTTTCAAATTATGGTTTAGTTTAGCGATAGCATCATGTAGATTATAGATATCCGATTGCACATATATTTGGAGATCGTCTACATATAGATGGTACGAACAATCAATGACAGAGGATATGTAGTTAATTGAAATTGAAAATAATACGGGAGATAAAATTCCGCCTTGCGGCACACCAGAATCAAGACTTAACCACTGGGAAGTCTCCTCCCTTACATGGACTGATTGCTGGCGGTCGCAAAGATACGAAGAAAACCATTTCCAGACCGAGGGAGCAAATTTAAGATCAGACAGGATGCATAGGAGTATATCGTGGTCAACTGTGTTAAAAGCGTTGGAAAGTCTACTAACACCATCACTGTTACTTTTTTGGTATCCATTCCGTGTTTTATATCCTCAGTAACTTTTAGCAAAGCAGTGGTGGTGCTGTGACCGGAGCGAAAACCAGACTGATAAGTATACAGTAGGTTATTTTTGAAGATACATTTGAAGAAGATGTACAAAATTCGTAGAAAATTCTACCCCTAAAGATGAAAATAGAGGAAGAATTTTTTAATGTAATTATTTGAACGACTTTCTAGTTGTTTTCTTTAGCTTGTGATAATCCTTACCGTTACGTATCAAAAGTCTACTGTTGAACACAGGCCCCCCCCCATAGATTGAGAGAACTATATAAGAAGTGCGACTGTCTTTATTACCTGACTGCCCCAGAAGGGGCACTGTATGGATGTATGTCTATTTCTTTGGCATGCTCTGTAGCCTAAATGGCTTTATGTATCTTAACATATGGGGTCTGGGTCTGGGGTTTTAGTTGTGAGTATCACTGGATATAAAACTTTGTTCTCTTTACAGAAAACTTTTTACGCAGTCGGGTTTTTTTTAAATTACTGTTTTAACATTTGAACTTGTGTTATTCTTATATTTTTTATGTTGGTTAAAATTATTTGTTGAATATCTGAGAACGGCGATAGAATAGGACAATTTTAGTAATTTATAGTTTTTAAAATATTTAATCTATAAAAAAAGACAAAGGGACATGACTGTGGTAGATATTTATTTATATTACTAGCTTTTTACCCGCGGCTTCGCTCGCGTGAGCTTGAATTTAGGAACATCATTAAATGCTGTTCGTTCATTCGATCACTTTTAGAGTCACCTCGGTGTCTGTGTCTCTATGTCTGTCAAAGATTTTTTTTAATTCTAAAAGACTATTAGACGTAGATAATTGGTATTTGGCATAGAAATAATATGCACACAGGAACACGTGAATATATATGTCTAGAAACACCTACTATTTTTTATATCGGACGTGTCTTCCGATGTATCCATAAGAAAGGTAAATTGTCTTGGAATCAAATTTTTTATCATTATTTACATTTTACTCTTTACATTCATTCAAGTTAATTTAGTAGTTAAAGTTAATTTAGTTTTAACAAAATAATGATGAATTTCATGGAGATATTTTATTCATATCATTGGTCCTATTTAATATTCATTAGCACCATAAAATAGATGTAGATATATTTTTACGTTCGAGTAGACTTCAAAATTTCAAAAATGCAGTTCTGTAATGATGTATACACTACACATGGAATAAAACAATTGTTACGGATTTTATCACGTTCTATTTCAACTTTTTTTACGTGGTCTTTTTTACTCATCTTTGGATGAAAGTTCCATAAAAACCCGCGTAAAAGAACAGAATAACCCAAGCATACTACTGCATTTATTCTATTCTATTCTATTCTAACTATGACATCAGGTCGTCAAACACCTCAGTCCTCCCGTGACCATGGGTGCTGTAAAGTGTTTTTTCATGAATATATTAGAATTACAGACCCGACTTTTCTACAGATTTATTATATGTATAGATTTTTATAGAGTGATTGTATTGTCAAAGATAATTTGTAAATAATAATGATTTTTTTAGTGTCTTCATCCAGGGAAAAACAGAGGAATACGTTGGTACAGACTAAACGCCACCCGGATATCCTTTTAAAACAAACATAAACCCCACCTTCGTTTCCTTTTCGCGATAACGAGTCGCTATACTACTCAAACGTAAATTCGTTTTTATATTTTCATACTGAACTGTTATCCGAAACTGTTTCTTTGACAGTGATGCAAATGAACAAGGTGTGTTGAGTCTGTGGCCAGTTATCAGTTGGCCATCGCGAGCGCCGCCGGTGCGGTGTAATGTGGCAGCAGTATTAACATCTGTGATCGAGATGAGCAAGCCGGACCAGGATGTGGACGGGATCCTGCTGGAGTTGGGGCAGTTCGGCCGCTACCAGTTGCAGATCTATTGTTTTATTTTTCTACCGATATTGTTTAGTGGCGTGTACAACAGCCAGTTTATATTCGCGGCCGCCGATTTGCAGTATAGGTGAGTTTGTTTTATTTGCTTTTTTTTTATTCATTACAAATAATAATATACAATAATTATCTATTAAGTGACTGGATATGACTCAATTATCTTCTGAATTTATAAATAGTAATATGTAAATATTTAAAATGTTTTATCGATTAAAATATTATTAATTATTTAAGTTTCTTACTAAACATAGTCGTAAATGATGAATTGAAAAATAATGTTGTTCTAAATAATAAATAAAAATAATTTCATAGTTTACAATATTATGGCTGGCGTTTAATTCTTTCGTCCTGAAATAAAGCAAAAAAAGAAAATAAAATGCAAATGATAAATATTAAAAAGAAAACAAATTTAAAAAAAGTAATTCGAAATAATATACTTAATTAATTAATTAATAAAAAATATGCTCTCATTTGATTGTATATAGTAGAAGGAATATAAAATATTTTTAATAAAAAAACGAAGTCGTATCTGTTTCACCAGGTATTACGAAAACCTACATACGTTCCTTAGTTGTACAGACTTCCTCACATTACTGAGAATGTTTTGAGTTAAAGAAGTCCGCGCTGCAGGTTTTACTTACGCGATTTAAAATCATGTTTTATAAATAAAATTGAAGTGCCTGTCTCTTAATGTTGAAATAACTGGTTTTTATTAAGCTCGGTGGGTTACTTGAATGCTGTGAAGGCATAAATTACAATTTTTAAATTTTTTGTCTGTCTGTCTGGGCTAATATTCGGAATGGCTGAACCGATTGTGATAAAACTTTACGAAGAGATAAAGAGTAATGCCAGGAGGGATCAAGGTTATATTTTATCCGAAAAATATGAATGTTTTTTGAAAAAATTATAAATTTATAAAAAAATTATCTTTGATTAATTTAAATCTAAATAACGCCACATTAATAGTCTATCGATGCGAAGCCTGGGCGGGTTGCTAGTATTTCAATAAAAGAAGACAATTTCTTTTTGTATGGAGAATGGGTCCACCAAAAATTGTGGCGTAACTTAATGAAGTACATGTCGATTTATTCTTAATAGTCTATAGGTTACAATAGTAATATTAGTTTTACCGTATCTAACGGGAATACTGAGAAATTAACAATTAAAATATGAATATCACAATAACCTAATAACAAACTAAAAGCCATTGTCTTGTAGTTTTCACCGGTATTATAAGTTAAAATAGTGCACTGGTCAATAATTAATAGTATAAAACAAAGTTGTAGGTACATTCAGCATTTATAGGTACTTTGAGATTGATGGAAAATCCTTTCAGTATTTCGTTCTTCGTAACACGCATTTTTTCATATTACTTTAGCCAGAACACTAATATCAAAACAACTCTTCAGATTTCATGATTCCGGTTGGATTTTCATAAAATCTTTAGGCCGTTTACTATAATAAATTGGTATCTTTTTTATGTGTAATAAAATTAAGTTACGTTAAAATTTCTAGTGGGCCCAAAAACGATTGTCTTCTTTGTGCCATTAAGGCAATCCATTCATAAACACATAACCCATGGTCCTAACAAAGTGGTTAATATCATGGGAGGCTGTCCCCTTTAAAATTTTATTTTAACACTATCACAACTAAAATACGAATTGCGTTTACAATTTTGTTATTATGCAAGGGTTACAGCAGTTAAATGTGTCTTACCGGCTACAGTCATGGTTCTATTTCCGCACCGTACTAAGATTTGTATGAGGTCAAAAAAATAACGGTTGACTTTTTTTATAGGATAGGTGGCAAACGAGCACACAGTCCACCTGATGGTAAGTGGTTGCTGTGACCCATGGACATCTACATTTATCCTCAATAAAGAATCAAAATGCAGATGCGTTGTCACCCGCGAGGACTAAGATGTAATGCCTCTTTTCCAGTAAATAGGGTCTCCGGTTCTCTACACTCACCATACGAAACCCAGCAGTGTTAAGCTGTTATTTTACGCTGGTATTCTGTGAGAGCGTGGTCCTTTCCCGGTCGCGCCGACTCATTCGTGCTAAAACCATAATATAGCTGCAGCTTGGCTCTTCCACGTATAAATAATCGTATAAAAATACAAAATCAATGTCAGGAAACTTCTTCGTCTTCAGCAGGAGGAGTATGGTGATACTCCTCTTCGTATTGAGTTCTTATAGTTCTTAAACCGTACAAATCAGTGTTTCATATTTGCTACGCTCAGTGTGATGTTAAAGCATAATAGACAGAAGAAATTAACCTGCAGTAGCTACTTACCATCAGGTAGACAGTTTGCTTATTTCTTTCTATATTAACACCTGATAATAAGTAAAAACATCTCATCCATCCATTATTATTATTATTATTAATAATAATAATAAATATATTTAATAATTAAAAGTTGAAGATAGCCTTCGTTAACTATGATCCGTGACCGTGACCATGGGTGCTGTAAAGTGCCCGAAACGTCGAGAATTAAAAGTTAAAATTAAACTTATTTACAATTTAATTATTTAAAATTATTTCATGTGTAGTAATCGCGTAAATATAAGAAATCATTATGGAGATAACGTATTTTGTTACGAGTCTTTAGTCGTGATCAAGTCACTTATCGCGCGTATAACATGCAATTTTTTATATCTGCAAGGAAAATTAATTCGCATACGTGCAAAATTTTTTGTATTATTTTGAGACAAACACGTTTTGTGGCTTAAAAAATTTGGGTATAAGGTCATTTGCTTACGGTGACGCCGTATAGTGGTTCGTGCAGTTTCTGAATATCATAATAAAAATACATATTTCATAATGTTCTCCACACTGAATTTCGGCCACGGCGGCCAGTCTCACCGGAGACTAGGCATATTTCTTTTTAAAACGTTACCGCTACACTAGGATTTTCTCCTGTATCGTGGAGGCAGTTTACATACATAAATTGCACAAGGACAAACACCCAGACCAGGAACAATTATTTGTAGATCATACAAATACTTGTTCCGTACGGGATTCGAACTCGCGGCCCTCAGCGCTGCAACTCATTGCTACGCCACTGCGCCACGGAGCCATCGCAGGACAGACTACTTCATTTTCACTTTTTATTAAAATTAAACTTGTAAGGTACAGATTTTTTCCACGATTAATTTCAACTTAGTTTTTATAATTAAGTAAACAAGGCAAATTAATTGCAATTATTTTTAATTAAATGTATATTTTAACATTTAAATAAATATGGAAATTTTCTTTTTCATCGTCAGCCTGTAAAAGTCTACTGCTGGTAATGGGTCACTTCCGATGTATGGAGGATTTACCTTAAAAATCGTCGCTTTTTATAGAATAAAGGTTACAAACGGGCACAAAGTCCACCTGATGGTAAGTGGGTGCTGTGGCTCATAGACATGGGTATGTTGTTTTATTATCTTATCATACATCCATTTAATATAATAAACTGATGAAATTTTTCTAACATTTAAACAGAAAAAACTAAATAATTAAAAAAAATACTAGCAATGCTATTAACATTTCTAAAATTCCCTTTAACCACTCCTGGTAAGTTGAAAATGATTGTGATAGCAGTGGTTCACGACAGTAGTCGAATGGTGGATTCGAACCCACGATATTTTGAGTTCGCGGTCTGCACTCTGCCATTTGTCTATTGTCGCCTACTTAAATAAGCTTTTTAATGTTTTTTTAATGTTTCCTTCCTATTACACGCCTTGTTGAATGACAAAAGATTTCCGTCACTGTAGTATAAAGAATTTGTTTATGGTCGGTCAACTTAGCGGGGCAAAGTACTGTCTTACTTTTTTTTTTAAACAATGCAGTAAACTGTAGGACTAGAACACCTTAGTTGTAAGGAAAATGAGGTTTTCTACATTTATTCATTTACTAGCTTTTGCTTGCGGCTTCGCCTGTGTGTATAGGTCGGATAAGGACATCATTTCGAAAAATTACAGATTCTAGACGTGGCAGAGCCACGCTGCAGCTATATATAGTTGAAGCACGAATGGGCCGGCTCGACCGGGGAAGGACCACGCTCTCACAGAATACAAGCGTGAAATAGCAGCTTAATGCTGCTGTGTTTCGTATGGAGAGTGTAGAGATCCGGAGACCCTTTTTACTGGAACCCGAGGCATTCCAACTTAGTCCTCAGGGATGACAACGCATCTGCATTTTGATTCTTAACTGAGGATGGATGTAGAAGTCTATCTACATATATAGCATCCACTTACCATCAGGTGGACTATGTGCTCGTTTGTCGTCCTTATTCTCCAAAACTAAATTTATTTACGTTTCTCTTCACAACGTGCTGGCTATCTTACGGTAACAATGAAGAACCTAACGTTGTGAGAACCTGAGTTACAGGTCACTAGTCCCCCTCGCGGATAGGTTACATATTTAACTACTTGTTTTATTGATCCAGTAACTTAGGGTATCAGATCATCATAGTATTTTTCATTACAGCCCTTCACAAGTCCACTGATGAACATAGGCCTCCCTCATGGAATGCCACAAAGCACGGTCCCGTGCCACCTGCATCCATTGACTTCCTGCATGTCTTACCAGGTCGTCACTCCATCTAGTGGGGGGACGCCCTACACTTCGCCTGCCGGTATGAGGCTGCTACTCGAGAACCTTTCTTCCCCATCGGTTGTCGGTTCTTCGAGCTATATGGCCGGCCCATTGCCACTTCAGCTTACTAACTCTTTGGGCTATGTCGGTTACTCTGGTTCTACTGCGGATATCCTCATTTCTAAGTTTATCACGCAGAGAAACCCCGAGCATAGCCCTCTCCATAGCTCGCTGAGCGACCTTGAGCTTCCTCATACGGCCAGCAGTGAAGGACCACGTCTCAGTTCGGTATGTCATCACTGGCAACACACACTGGTTGTACAATTTAGTTTTGAGGTTTTGAGGTATGCCTGACGAGAAGATGGGTCGTAATCTCCCGAACGCTGCCCAACCGAGTTGAATCCGTCGATTGACCTCTCGGTCGAAGTTGGACTTACCTAGTCGGACTATTTGTCCCAGGTAAACATATTCGTCAACAACTTCGAGCTTAGTGCTCCCAACAACTACCGGCATAGGTGTGACATGGACATTAAACATGATTTTGTTTTGTCCATGTTCATCTTGAGACCTATCCGTTGGGAGACACTATTGAGGTCATTGAGCATAGTGCTTAGATCCTCCAGCGATTCTGCCATAAGGACTATATCGTCGGCAAATCGAAGGTGAGTGATGTATTCGCCATTGATGTTAATACCGTATCCTTTCCAGTCCAGTAGCTTGAAAACGTCTTCCAATGCAGCGGTGAAGAGTTTCGGGATATTACGTCACCCTGTCTTACACCTCTCTGCAGTTGGATAGGTTTCGTACTCTGGTTCTGTACTCGGATAGCCATCGTAGCCCTACTGTACAAACACTTCAGCACCTCGATATACCGACAGTCCACTTGGCACCGCTGAAGGACTGCAGCACCGCCAAATTTCGACGGAATCAAAGGCTTTCATAGTCCACATACGCAAGGCAAAGTGGCAGATTGTACTCGTCGGTCTTCTGTACAATTTGCCGAAGAGTATGTATGTGGTCTATGGTGCTAAAGCCTTTTCGGAAACCGGCTTGTTCGGGAGGCTGGAAGTCGTCGAGTCTGCATGCGAGACGATTCGTAATGACTCGAAAACAGCACGTAGACGCGGCTCAGAAGGAAATCGGTCTGTAGTTCTTCAAGAGAGCGTTGTCGCCTTTCTGAAGAACAAGACCACCGCACTTTTGCTCCACGCCTCCGGTGTAATGCCACCATGGAGAACGGAATTAAAGAGCTTCTGAAGGACTTCAAGTACCGGTTTTCCACCCGCTTTCAGAAGCTCCGTTGTAATTCCATCCTCGCCTGGGGCCTTGCCGTTTTAAGGTGCTGGAGCCATTCTAATCTCGCTCAGACTGATGTCCGGGTTATCATCGGAATAGTGTCGGATAAGACTTGCTCTTGGATCGTTACTCACACTTGCGTGTGGCTCCAACGATGACGTGTACAGCTGCCCATAGAATCTCTCAATCTCACTCAAAATCTCAGGTGTCCCGGAAACGATGCTGCCACAATCGGTCTTCAGCTTCGACAGTTGGCTCTTTCTGCCAGACAAATCTCTGGCAAAGACTTTGGAGCCTTGGTTCCGCTCGATCGCTTCTTCAATACGAGCTGTATTGAAGTTGCGCAAGTCCCGCCGCATGTATTTGGAGATCTGTCTGTTCAGTTGCCTGTATGCTGTCAAATCTGCTGAAGACTGCAGCTTCATCTCCCGTCTAACAACCATGAGATTAAGAGTGTGATCGGAGAGTTTTGTGTTCTTCTGCGACGGGTCTTACAGAACTTAGCTCCGACCGCATGGACAGTTTCCACAAGCTTGTCATTCATATCGTCCACTTCATTGCAAAATTCTAGGCACTGAAAACGATTTTGTAACTCGAGCTGAAAGTTTTCGGGACTTTGGATTAGAGCACGAGGGGACGGGCGTTGACTTCATTAGACGTGACCTCTCCAACTTAACGTTTAGGTTCAGTGTGCCTCTCACCATTCGGTGATCGCTGCCAGTTTTCACCTCGCGATCACTGAGACATCACTGAACAGTTGTCGTCTGGTCGTCATAATGAAGTCAATCTCATTTTTTGTCGAACCGTCGGGGCTCGACCAGGTCCACTTTCTGTGGGGCCGCTTTTGGAAGAAAGAGTTCATCATAAAGAGTCCCTCTTTCTCCATAAAGTCGGCCAGCTGCTGGCCCCTTGGGTTCCGTTGCCCTATTCCGAATTTCCCTACTTTCAGCTCACCGCTCTCTCTTGTGCCTAGTTTTGCGTTGAAGTCTCCCATTAACACCGTATAGTGGGTTTTGGAGGAATGCATGGCTCTAGAGATATCCTCATACATTTCCTCCACCTCCTCATCAGGGTGTGCCGAGGTTGGTGCGTAAACCTGTATGACCTTCAGCGAATACCGTTTGGTGATTCTGAGTATAAGGTACGCAACCCTCGTCGACACACTCCCGATCTTTACAACGTTGTTAACGAGAGACTTGTGGACGATAAATCCGACACCTCCTTGGGACAGATGGTCGCCCTCCCGGTGATAGAATAAGTTGCCGGATTCGAGGATTACCGTGTCCTCCCCCTCTCTTCGGACCTCGGCTGTGCAATTTGTGCTGGCGGACGGGGACGTCCCGGATGATTGGCGATCCGCAGTCATTGTGCCTTTATATAAAGGTAAAGGTTCACATTTTGACTGCGGGTGCTATCGGGCGATCAGCCTGACCAGTTTAGCAAGTAAAGTATACTCGAAGGTTTTGACGCGTAGGATGCAGAGAAATCGGAAAGATTTCTATGGGAGCTCAATGCGGATTTAGACCTGGAAGAGGATGCACGGATCAAATATTTTCTCCGCATGATCACGGAGAAGCTTCTGGCTGCTAACCAGAAGATTTTCTGTGCTTTTGTGGATCTTGAAAGCATTTGATAAGGTTGTAGGAAGAAAATGTGGGAATTGTTGCCGGGTACGGTGTGGATGGTCGATTGCTAAGGGCTGTGCAGGCACTTTACTGCGACTGTAAAGCCTGTGTGCGGTAGGGCATGACCTGTCACCCATGTTTAGCGTCAAACAGGAGTAAAACAGGGTTGTGTCATGTCTTCCTGGCTGTTCATACTATATCTCGACAGCTGTTTACAGAAGCTGAAAGATAGCTGTCTGGGTGTGAAATTGGGTGACATAAGTAAATTGTCTGCTGTATGCTGATGATGCAGTGCTTATTGCACATCAGAGCAGAACTGCAGGCATTAGTCACGCGTATGAAAGAAGATGTGAAATTAAAGGTCTCCGTTTGAATGCCAATAAAACTAAGGTTCTGGTATTTGAAAGGGACGAAGAGAACAAGTGTGAAATATGGGTAAATCAAGAATGTCTAGAACAGGTAAATGAAATTGTATACTTGGGAGTGCTTTTAGCCGGGATGGAAGATGTGATTTAGATGTGGACAGGCGTGTCGCTGCCGGAACAAAGTCAATGGTGCCTTGACTGCTTTAGTCAAAAGGCAAGGCGTAGTGAAGAGCACACGCCTTGCAATACATAACGCAGTGTTGGTACCAACTTTGTTATATGGCGAAACCTGGGTATGCCAGAAGAAGCATAAAAGCAAGTTGAATGCAGTGGAGATGCGATCTCTTCGTAAAATGTGCGGCGTTACCATGGCTGACCGAAAGCGAAACGAAGAGATTCGCAATATGGTAGGTTTGAAAGATGACCTTATCACAAAATTGATAAGGGCGTGCTTCGATGGTTTGGGCACGTTGAGCGAATGAGTGAAGACCGAATGGTGAAGAAAATATATAGCGCGAAAGTTAATATTAAAGGTGTCGAGGTAGACCGAGACTAACTCGAACCATGTGAGCAAACTGCTCGAAGAGGAGGGTCAAGTACTCGGATACCTAGACGTGCATGCATGAAGAAGATTATGAATCTGAAAGAAGCGAAAGAGATATGTAAGGATCGTGACACTTGGCGATCTGTTCTCTCTGTACCCGTCAGGGATTGTGCGTGAATAAGTATATCCATTAACTGTATAATCTCTTGTAGTTTATTAAAATAAGTAAATATATATCAGAATCTAGACCGGGTGGTATGTAATTGCGCTTAATAAATAATGAGACTTACCGATGCAAAATTCTAATAGAATATGATCTATGATGGGTGGGATATTGAGGGGCAGCAGGAAGTGCGGGCACGCAGCGCACTGCACACAGGAGCAGCACAGCCACCAACACACCGCCACCATCGTGACGCTTTGTTACAGTGCGATCTCGGTCGCAACGGAACACGTTAGCGAAATCCACAAATTCATTGTTTACAATGCAATCATGTAACCAAGTCTCGGTTAATATTATAACATCATAATTATGCGATAATATATTCATATAAATAGTATTTAATTTAGTTCTCAAACCGCGGCAATTTTGATAGTAGACTGATAATACATTGTTATTTATGTTATTGATTTTGTATCGAAAAATATATGGTATTGCATACAAATCGTTAGAGCCACAGTGAGTACAGGTAGGATATTCAGTATAAATGCACGTTGAATTGTATGAACATGGAATTTGTTTATTAATTAAATAAATATCGGTAACAAAACAGATAAAAAACAATTATGCGTACCTGAATAGATATTAATATTATGCCGTGAGTATTATGATTGGAAATAATAACAGAAATTAAATTTTGGAAGAGTAATTAAGCAGATCAGATATATAACAATTTAACCAAAGTGTATGTCTTTCATATAATACTAATAAGATATTAATTAAATTTAAAAGTGCACTAAGTCTGAGACACGAAGGTACAAAACGAGGAAATTACACATGTATCTAGTCTATTATAATAACAATATTTACTATAAAAGTGTGATTACTTATAATAATATAATATGGAACGTTGACTTAACCATTTGAGAATATATATTTTCTTGTGACACATAATATAATGATGAAATTTGGTTAGGTTTACATATGTAGGTGTAATAATTTAGTTTTAAACCGGTTTATGAAGTTGCAATGCTGCCTGTTATCATCCGGGTGTTGTTCATTTGATTCGTGCGATGTGGAGGATCTGATTGCGATAGCGGGTGAAGTATCCGTCTTGCGAGCCAGAACAGTGCCATGTTTAACCCATACATATTTATATTCGTTTTTTGCAGCCTCCGGCACTCACGAAACAACAATTTGTTATTCAACGTTAAATGCTCGTTAACGTAAATGGTGGCAGGCTGGCCAGGTACGGACAATGATGTTGAATTTAACCCTTTGGCAGCACGGCAGGCGGCGATCACATCGCGCAGTGTCCTGTTGCGAACTTTACTATAACATTCTTCGGACGTCGATCATTTTGTCAGCATGAGGTACGATGAACGGCTATTATGTCGGATGATTGTAGAGGATGCTATAGCATCGCCCAAACACTCCATTATGCTGATTAGATTCTCACCTCGCCTGTCCGGGATATTAGCTATTTCGACATTGCACTGTCTTGCTTGCTGTTCCATGGTAATTTTGTTCTCAAGTAGTTGTATTTGAGTTTTAAAGCCATTATATTGTGATATATTCTGTTCTACAGTTTTCAGTCGACTGTCAAATAAGTCCTGTCGTTCATTCGAAGCTAAGTGATTTCTCTATTTCGCACAGTCAGGTAACTAAATGTAATGATTTATTAAGGTTGATAGTATCCATGTTAAGTTTCAACACATTATCATTAAGTTCAGATAACGCCGAGGTAATCTTTGATAGCTCGCCCTTTAGGGCTGTATTTACCGCGGTGGCAATGCTATTGCGATGCAATCGCTAATGGTTTTATTCCATATTTGCATTTGATTATCAAATTTTTCTTCAAATTTAATCATATTTGTATCAGTTTTATCGTTTTCATTTGTTTACGTTTACGGGTAGTTATTTTAAATAGGCTTTTTAATGTTATTTTAATGTTTCCTTCCTATTACGCCTTGTTGAATGACAAAAGAATTCCATCAGTGTAGTATAAAAATTTGTTTATGGTCGGTCAACTTAGCGGGGCAAAGTACTGTCTTACTTTTTTTTAAACAATGCAGTAAACTGTGGGACTAGAACACCTTAGTTATGTAAGGAAAATGAGTTTTCTATATTTATTCATTTACTAGCTTTTGCTTGCGGCTTCGCCTGTGTGGAGGTCGGATAAGGACATCATTTCGAAAATTACAGATTCTAGACGTGGTAGAGCACAAACCGACGAATGGGTCGGCTCGACCGGGATAGGACCACGCTCTCACAGAATACAAGCGTAAAATAGCAGCAATGCTGCTGTGTTTCATATGGTGAGTGTAGAGAACCGGAGACCCTTTTACTGGAACCCGAGGCATTCAATTTATTCCTCAGGGATGACAACGCATCTGCATTTTGATTCTTAACTGAGGATGGATGTAGAAGTCTATCTACATATATAGCATCCACTTACCACCAGTGGATTATGTGCTCGTTTGTCGTCCTTAAAACGCAGTTTGTGGATCAATTTCTAACATCCTTTTGGTCAAATTATTTCGTAAATTTCTTACAGTTTGAGTAGAAGACTCACCACTTTGGAAATAAGTTTTTGCCTATGGTTCGAATTCCAAACGTTAGATGGCCCACCCGTTACATACTCTCGAAAAACACTACCGTCCTTCTTGGGCAGTCGGGTAAAAGGCGTCTCCGGTTCTCTGCACTCAGCATTCAAAATCTAGCAGTTTTAAGCTGCTAATATACACGCTGGTATTCTGTCCTTACCCAGTCGAGCCAACCCATTCGTGCTGCAACTATAATATAACTGCAGCGTAGCTCTAACACCTACAACTTACGTACGTACACTCTATTAGAAGTCCGTCTAGATTAAGTCTGGAAATTCACTTATTTTAGAGAACTAATGTTTAAAACTTGCAGAATATACTCTTTGCTATAATTATTATTACGGTCGTGACATTTAAAAAGTAATCACTACGTTTTAGTGATATCCTTCTTAGGTTATGTCTATAAAAATAGTCTTATTTAAAACAAAGTAAATGGTTATTTTTGTGAGTGCTATTGTAATTGTAAACGTTATTACTGTATGGTTATATTTACCCAACGAGAAAGTTATAATATGTATTTAGTTTTTGCACGTGTTAAGATCTAAGTTGTTACCTTTGTCAGTATTCATATGACCCATTTTACTCGTTAAATTTCAAACGGAGCAACACAAATTGTTTGGGTTACATCCAATTTGAATCTGAATCAGTAAATGCTCTTTGATAGGAACGTGCTTATTGAAATGGCACGCAAAGAAAATGACCGAAAATTTGAATCTGGACGCAATTTTGCCGGAACTTGGTTTATTCGGAAGATTCCAGCGGTGTACCCTAGCCTTGGTTATGCTGCCAATAGTGTTTTGCAGTTTATCGAGCTCACAATATGTTTTCGCTGCGAAAGAGGTGGAATATAGGTAAGGTTTTCTTCATATTATGTATCAACATTGTTTACATGATAGAGTAATACTGTAGCTATATTATAGTTGTAGCACGAATGGGTTGGCTCGACTGGGAAAGTCCACGCTCTCACAGAATACCAGAGTAACATAGCAGCTTATTACTGCTGTGTTTTGTATGGTGAGTGTAGAGAACCGGAGACCCTTTTTACTGGAAACGAGGCATTCCATCTTAGTCCTGAGGGGTGACAACGCGTCTGCATTTTGATTTGTAATCGAAGATAGAAGTAGATGTCTATGGGCTACAGAATCCACTCACCATCAGATTCCAAGACGCATAATATTTTTTTTAAGTATAAGGGTGACATACGAGCACACAGTCCACCTGATGGTTTGTGAATGCTGTGGCTCATAGACATCTTCATCTATCTTCGATTAAAAACCAAAATGCGGATGCGTTGTCACCCCTGAGAACTAAGATGGAATGCCTCGTTTCCAGTAAAAGGGTCGCCGGTTCTCTACACTCACCATACGAAACACAGCAGCATTAAGCTGCTATTTTACGCTGGTATTCTGTGAGAGCGTGGTCCTACCCCGGTCGAGCCGACCCATTCGTGCTACAACCATAATATAGGTGCAACGTGGCTATACTACGTAAAATTGCTAAGTCACTGCGCCAGGGAGTCGTCATGCTATAAAGATCTTATGATTGCTGATATATGATGGTGTAGTCATACTGTTATATATCCAGAGCTGCGAATAGAAGCAGTGTCAAAGATGCAAAGCGTCTGGAACTGCAATTGTCAATCCACCTCGTGTGATGATTAAGGCAAATCCTCTCTACAACCTGAGAGACCCACGTCTCGAGCTGTGGACTTGGGTTCATGAAGAATGTATAAAGAGAATGGTAAATTTGTATTTAATTTCGGTGGAGAATTATTACACTGGGACTACGCTCTAAAATATTTAATAGGCAAAACTACAATTAATAATCACTCTACAATATTTATGGCTTTTACACGGTTTCTGGCCAGCAACGTGTTTGGTAGTTAAAGCCAAAATATTTCTCCCCGATTTATTTCTTGGTACCCCAGATGTCAGCAACTTCTCTAGAATGGCGTGTTGTTGCCAACATTTAAATCTTACGCAGCAACTTCACACTATTACCGCGATGTTGCCAACACGGCTATCCTGCATTGTATCGTACTCACAAACACACACACCCACAACACACACGCGCGCGCACACGCACACGTACACGCACACGCTCACGCACACGCTCACGCACACGCAAACGCACACGCACACGCTGACGCAGACGTACACGCACACATACACGCACACGTACACGCACACGCACACGCTCACGCACACGCAAACGCACACGCACACGTACACGCACACGCACACGCACACACTTACACTCACACACTCACGCACTCACACGCACTCACACACTCACACACTCACACACACTAGAACACACGCGCGCTCACGCACGCACGCACGCAAGCACGCACGCACGCACACACGCACGAACACACAGACACACACACACACACACAGACATGAATACACGCACACGCACGCACACACGCACACGCACGCACACACGCACATACACTCACACACACACACATACATATTTCGTTTGGTTTTGTTTATTTTTCCCCCTTTTTATTTTGTTTCGTTTTTTATAAGTTAATTATTTTTTCATTTGTTCTTTTTTGATTTTTTACTTTTTGCTAACCTGTACTTGTCTAGCCGACACTGATTTTGTGAAAAGCGCTGACTTCTATGATACAGGCCCTGGCTAGTTTAGAAGTCAGAGGTTCTAATATTGTCTTAGATGTTATATTTAGACATGTATGTTAATATGTAATTTATGTAAATTCATTTTATGCAGTAATAAATTATTATTATTATCAATATTCTATATATATATATATATAGAATATATATATATATATATATATATATATACTAGGTTAATCGAAATGTTTTTCGGAATAGAACACTTATCAATGAGTTATAGAAATGCGTTCTATTTTTTCGAATCTTAAATTCGTTAGTAGCGAAGGCCAGAAAAAACTAGATTAAAAACTATACCAATTTTTTTTTCAAAATTCATATTTGGCTGGAATTTGATTCGTATGTAAAATGGAGAAACTCGAACTGGTGCGCTGAATTTTAACGTGGCAAAACCGCCTGCAATGACGACACTCACTCTGGGCGGCCAACAACAGCCGCTACGCAAGAAAAATGTTAATAAATCGAAGAAATTGTTAAAGTAGATCGACGTGTGACCATCTGTTGCGCTCGTTTCGTGACCGTAGATGAATGGTTACACCATTTTGACCCGGATATGAAAAACCAAAGCAAGGTGTGGAAAAGACCGTCTTCCCCGCCAGCCACGATATCCAAGGTGTCTGCGTCCGCTGGAAAACTAATGGCCTCTTTTTCTGGGATGTGGACGGTATATTATTATCAAGGTCGACTATTTTAGTAAAAGTGAGACAATAACCGGAGATTATTAAGCATCATAAATCAAAAACTATGCGAAGAACTAAAGAATAAACGTCGAAGAAAGTTGCGTACTAGAGTACTTTTTCATCATGATAATGTCCCTGCCCATCGATCTGATGTTGCAGGCGCTGCCATGCAAAATGCTTGGTTTCAGTTGATGCAGCACGCACCATATTCTTTATGCGGTATCAATTGCCCATATTCTCCACCAGATAAAAAAACAATTTGAATTAGTAGATGAAAAATCTATCTCATGTGGTGTCAATTGCCCATAGTATTGAGCAGGCCTTGTGGATTGTTCATTGATAAAACCTATCCTTTTATTAGAGCTACGCCCGACGGACTTATTGGTGATGATATGCTAGTAGAGGTGAAGTATCCAAAAATTAAGGCAAATAAAAATATTGAAATATGATAAAAAATCTAGCACCAATACAATTACCAAAAAAAGTGATTTTTACTACCAGGAAAATATGTCTCCTTGGAATTCGGGCGAATGAAAATGAACCTATAGGTATTGAATTGTAAAAATGACAATTTTTGGAAGACGAAAATGAAACGAATAATAGTATATTTCATTTATAATGTTTAGTTGCCAGAAAAACTATACCCTAGGCGTTCACGCGGTATGCCGATTAGATATCTTACATTACGATATAAAGAAAATGTGAAGCTTTCATCACTCTCGCAGCAAAAATCGAACAATGATTCTCAACCGGACGTTAGCACACGTCCACTTGACTTCGTGGAATTTTGATTTGTTGGTTTGATACCCAATACCCATACTGTGTTGATGTCACATGGTTCCTCAAGGAACCAAGCGTAGTTTTTATTTATTTCAATTTTCCAAATGTTATTTTTTATGTTCAAATATTTTGCTTTTATTCTGAATGATTTAAATTTATTGTTTTTTTATTTTTATATTACTGTGCGTGTGTTGTAAATTTACAAATACATTTCTGTGAACAACCTACCGGGCCGTATAATGGCGGTGTAAGAATAACTGTTACCATATATCATCCCGTGGATGTCGTAAGAGGCGACAGAGGGAAAAAAGTCAGGAGATGGGCAGCATCGTCTCCGTAATAACGAATAAAAATAAATAACTGCGGTTGCCAACCCGCTTGCCAAGCGTGGCAACTATGGCAAATATCGCCCCTATGAGGCAATCTATGGGGAGGCCTATGTTCAGCAGTGGACTTTAATAAGCTGAAACGGTAATGGAACAACTTACCTTTGTTTCAAATAAAATTAGTTGATTGTTAAAACTTCCATAAAATGATATTATATGTACATTTTATGCAATAATAAAAGTAAACTACTAAATAATGAAACGTAAATCTGACGAAATAAAGAAATCCTACCAAAGAAGAAAAGTAACAATTCAATTTAATTATTATAGTACTTAATTCAGTTGATCTACTGCAAATATTTATACTGTGGCGTGTATTTATCGTACGGAGCATAGGTATTACCGCATATAGTAGGTACCTATGGTTTACGCAGCATCGTGAATAAATACGTCGTGTGTCGCGCTAAATGGCGTAAGCTGTGAAAGCGTTATAATTGTCTACAGGTCTGGGATAACCTCCCCTTAAGAAAAACAGAGTGATTTACAGGATAGCTGACTCTTAACTAACTTTAGTCTAACACCACCTCTACGACTAACTTTATCAGTTCACGCCCTTTAATATGTGTGACTGTTTTCTGTTCATTCTTTTGGTCATAGGAAATGACTGTCAGTTCACTTCTGTCATTTTAGGCAGGGACTGACTTTTTCAGCTGCAGTCTTTACAAAGTTATGGTGTAAGGTGCACATGTATAAAATATGTATTAACACTAACATTTCATCTTTGGTTTTAAACAATATTTTTCATCATTATTTTAAATAATGTTTCAATATTAAAATAAATACCTTACCTTGCCAACACGCCGTGTTATGACTATTTAACAATAATAATAATAATGTCCTCCAGACCGAATTTCGGTCACGGCGGCCAGTCTCAACGGAGACTAGCCATCTGCGCAGGACAGGGTTATAGTACCCATGTGTATGCGCAAGCACAGGTGCACTCTATATTCCCTCACTCTTATAGTCCGATGGGACGGTAAACCGACACGACTGGAGAGAGATCAGGCGCAGGACCAACGGCTTAACGTGCTTTCCGAGGCACGGGGGTGAGACACTGCCAACTTCCTGACTCCGGGCAGCTACTGAGAATTTCTTGAAGGAGAAGCTCAATAACTGATTTTTTGCCCGACCCGGGATTCGAACCCAGAACCTCATGATCAGCAGTCGCACTACTACAACCACTAGACCAACGAGGCATTTAAATCAAATATGACTATTTATTTAGCATGCCAATCACGAATTTTATACCATGGTTTTAATTTTCTTCAGTCACACCTTTATACGTTCTGTTAGATCTTCCGCCACCTCTCATGTCTTGAACTCCATGTCTCTTTTGTCCAAAGCATTTTTTATTCGAAAACGTCTTTTAAAGGCAGGTCAAAGGAGCACTTAATCTACATAACATTACATAAATACAAAGATTAAAATATGTTTACGTCAATTTTAGGCAATACGATTCTATTTGTTTAAAAAGTCTTTTATATCATAGATGAATTTTGATAATAGTCAACTTTTGAGTTTGATTTTAAATTTACTAGTTTCTGTCTCTTCTTTAATGTTTTCGGAAATTTATTAAAAATCTTTAATAGCCCTTTTGATACCATACCATACCAGCCCGGTTTTCGGTATACGTTCTAAAACTAGTCTATCAGATTTTCGAGTGTTACGCAAAATATATCGGACGCTTTTTTGTACATATGTAATTTTTTACATGAACACCAGCTTCGAATATGTACATGCCTGGTAAAGTTAGTATATTAAGATCCTTAAATAAGGGCTTACACGAATCTTTAGCCCTAACTAAGGCTCTTACACAGTTTTAATCTAAATGTAATCTAAATTAATGTGTGAAATGGCAGGGCACATTTTGGTAATGAATATATTCCTTCTTCTCGTCGTCTTTATTTTTGTAATAAATAGACTTTAATACAATTATTCATAAATTTTTTGATATGTGTCTCATTTGTGAGGACCAGTATAGATGAGAAATTCACTTGATTTTTTTCAGCAGTAAAATAACCGAGGTCGTCGTGATTGTATTTTAATACCTGTCATAATATGCATGCTTTTGGCACTACACAACGTCGACCTTGGCCTGTACGTCGATTTAATTTGTTACCTAAGCTCATATTTATTAAATATATCTTAAAAAATATATGTTTCATCAGATTTCAAAATCTTTTTGATCTCAAATATCCGAGAATCTTGAAGTTGAACAGAAAGAAGCCAATCTGCTTCCGTAATAGACATAATTATTTCAGATTCATTTTTTCCCAGAAAGTAGTGTTTATACTTAATGCATCGTGTTGCATGCAAGCAGCCTCCTTGTAGATTATGTCATTAGAATACTCTTGAGTTGCCAAAATCCATCTAGCAATTCGTGTTATTTTTTTTAACAGACTTCAAAAAGGAGGAGGTACTCAATTCGACTGTACTTTTTTATTTTTTTTATGTGTGTTACCTCACAACTTTTATCTAGGTGAACCGATTTTGATAGTTCTTTTTTTATTTGAAAGCTGGTGCTTTTCATGTGGTCCTAGATAAATTTGATCAAGGTCTGACCAGTAAAGTCGGTTGTACAACATTTTTAATTTTACCACTTGTTATTTAAAGCAAAACGAACTGCACTGCAATCTGTAACAATACGAAAAGGACTAAATTTAGAACTAATGACTAAATTTATTTAGTGATCGAACTGAATTGAAAATTGAATGTGTGAATGAATGACACTTTTTTCATCGTCAGTAGTTTGACGACTGTAGTAATGAATTGGTTTCTCTACCGCTTCCGAAACCTACATTACACGCTTTAATTCCTCCTCTCCTTTCCACCATCGGACATCCAGGCGTTCGGCGGTGCTTAAAACATTTTTTTATGAATTGTTCTTTTTACCAAGGACAGTCAGTATGTTCTTTTACCCGATTTTTCTATTTGCTGTTTCTCTGATCAGAAAAGCTTAATTCCGAAACGGCACTAAAAATGGCACCTGACAAAATTAATTTGATTTCCTTACGTCAAAAAATTAAATGTATTTTATTTCATTTTAATTCAACAACGACACTTATTTCCACACAGTTAGAAACATATGATAAGATATTCTAGAATGCATGACTAGAATGACTTTAAAATTTGCCCATAATGAGGGCTAATATTCTTATGCTCACCAGATGTCGCTAGTTGGGACTAAGGTGAACTTATTTTGTTGCGCAGATGGTCACATATCATCGTCATTGAAAAGCTGCATTTCAAACGTAGATGGTCACACAGTGTAATCATCATTGAAAACTTTTTACACATTTTTAACTTTTTTTTGTTGATTTTTCTATTTTTATTAAATAAAGGTAGTTTGGTTTATCCATTTCTAATCTAATAAATATAAAATATAACTAATATAATATTTCAGATAGAAACATTGATCTCTACACTTTTCTAACAAATTAACTTACCTCGCTATAAAATTTTACGTGGTAGAGTCATGCTGCAGCTATATTACTGGTATAGTTGTAGCACGAATGGGCCGGCTCGGCGGGGAAGGACCACGCTCTCACATAATACCAGCGTAAAATAGCAGCTCAATGCTGCTGTGTTTCGTATGGTGAGTGTAGAGAACCGGAGACCCTTTTTACTGGAAACGAGGCATTCCATCTTAGTCTTCACACGGGTGACAACGCATCTGAATTATGATTCGTGATCGAGGATAGATATGGATGTCTATGGGCCACAGCAACCACTTACCATCAGGTGGACTGTGTGCTCGTTTGTCACCCTAATCCTATAAAAAAATCTGTCAAATATTCCATTTCATTCCAAAGTGGCGCCGCCCTGGTTGCAGAAAAAGTCGTGGGTGGCCTCATTGCCACGCTGGGCTGGCAACTAAACTAACAACGGCTTTAATATATAGACCATGTAATATTGTTAACCTCTCAATGTAATTGATGGTACTTTTTATTTAAATAGTGTAAGTCACGAAATAAAATTTGTGGAGTGAATAAACAAATATTATTATTATTATTGTTTTTATCTTGGGATTTTGCAGGCGTCGCGTCTGCTTTCGGGGATTAGCGAATGTTTCAATTACGATAAAAACTCATGATGTAGATCATTTATTGCGCCGATAATGAGGTGATTATCGAATTATCGATGTATTAAGTATTTCACCTTCGAATAATCGACAGGTTTTCCTCGTGCGCAAGCATGATCGTGAAGTGAATGTCAAGTGTGTGATGGACTGATAGAAGAGTCCTACTATTAAAACAAATTTTCCTTATTTACTTCCTTATCGGCTTATTTATTTTTGATTTTGTCAAACGACGCATTTCTTGAAAGGTCAAGTATTAAGGAAAAAGACCTAGTCTTATCCTCTAAAGAATCTGTTCGAGTAAATATTATTTAATTTTTAGTTTATTTCTAAAGCCGCTAAAGAGAAAAGCACCGGCGGTTTATATCTTCTATGTTTACTTCTTTTCCTTCTACTTCTTATTCGTTTTCTTCTACTTATTATTCTTTTTCTACTTCTTCCTCATCACCGTCAGCCCAAAAAAGTCCATAGCTGGACATGTGACTCTACAAGTATAGGGAGAATTTGCCTTAATCGTCACGCTTTGTACAGAATTCGGCAGACTGACGATCGCGATACCATACGTCTCGCGCTATTGAAGCTACTACCCGTAACCGGTTTGGGTATTTTATTTTTCGTCTGCTGTAAATTATTTGATTATACCGCCATCTACCGGAAGTCATAAGATTTATCTGATATTGCCCATAATTGCCGTTAACGACAACCACGGGACGAAATGGGCTGATGGTTGAGCTGTCGCCACATGACCAATTTTTTTTTAAATTTACATAATGTTTATTATATACATCTTATGCTCATATAGGAGTTACCAATGTGGGACTAACCCCTACAGCTTACACTTATGCATCTTCTGCTTATGCGCACAGTAATACAATTAAATTTATTTTTCGTACAGTCACGCCCGTTTGAAAATTTCCCCGCGAGCCTTGCAAGGTTAAACTTGATAGTACATACGGAACTTATTTACCTAGTCAAGGTTTGAAGACTTGAGTTAGGAGGAAAATTAAACAGTAATTATGATAATTTGTATAATTTCCTTCAGAACAAATTTCAACATGTCTCAAAGGAGACTAGCTAGGACAGGACTACACGAGTGTGCACAAGCACAAGTGCACTCTTTATTCCCTCGCTCTCATAGTCCGATGGGACGACAATCCAATACGACCGGAGAGAGATCAGGCGCAGAACCAACGATTATATTACTCGTTATTTGCTTTTTTTATAGGAGAGGGGGCAAACGAGCATACGGCTCACCTGATGGTAAGTGACTACCGCCGCCCATGAACAACTGCAACACCAGGGGAATCGCAGATCCTTTACCGGCCTTTTAGAAAGGAGTAAGCTCTTTTCTTCTGTTATATCAACTTTTGTGTACCGTGTAGTGGTGTTAGAATATATCCACTACCTCATATCGTC
This sequence comes from Parnassius orleans, assembly GCA_029286625.1. NCBI lineage: Eukaryota > Metazoa > Arthropoda > Insecta > Lepidoptera > Papilionidae > Parnassius > Parnassius orleans. The sequence continues at coordinate 626,545 of JAGSMP010000191.1, forward strand.
CCGTGGGTGTCGTCATAGGCGACAGAAAGAAAGAAACTAGGATATGGGCAGCAGCGTCTTCCTAATAACAACTACAAATAAAACATAATCAAATATCCCCCTTATGAGGCAATCTATGGAGAGGTATATGTTCAGCAGTGGACTTAGATAGGCTGCAATGAATAAATTAATGAAAAATAGCAACTTTTATCAATTTATAATGTAATGTATCTATTAGGAATCAACTTCTGCAGCTTTGCTGTTCTTACTACTGATGGATCAAGTTCAGTTATTTTAAAGTAACGAAGTTAATTTACTGGGTAAAGATCTTAAACCCTTGACTCAGTTGGAAATTACGCTAAGCACTGACACTGATCTTATTAACATATACAAGGAAGAAGTCAGTAGGCGTCTCATTGCCTTGACACGGTTCAGTTGCTTGGGAGATATCTGATCACTCTAGAGCGCTGGATAATTTAGTTAACTGACAGTTTCCTGCTTCTAATACGTGATATGCCTTCTAGATGATTAACCTAGACGTTTTACCTGTTTCATTTTACTATTGTTTATAACAACGCTGACCACGTGGCCTAGGTGTTGGAGTGGCCGGCTACTAAGCCGGAGGTCCTGGTGCTGGCTGACTTTTCGTAAGGTTTATCATCGTCATTACAGCCATTCATAAGTTCACTACTGAACATAGGCCTCCTGTAAGTAATGCCACAAAGCACGGTCCTGAGCCACCTGCATCCATCGACTTCCTGCATGTCTTACCAGCACCCAAGTCCACTGACAAGAGATAAAATTATATTGTCCTTATACAAAGCACGGCAACGGGGAGAAGTATATCCCCGTTTGACATAACGAGTAGACATTTATCCCCCGTCCGTAGCATGGAGCTAAATGAAAGATATAAAATTATGCTTTTTGACATTTGAAAGGACAATTTTATCATAGTTCATTGACGTGGATTTAAGTTTATACATATATATATAAACACTCACGCCTGTCTCCCAGAGGGGTAGGCAGAGACTACGCACTTCCATTTGGCACGATCCTGACACTTCTCTCGCCTCCTTTACATCCATATACCTACGCATACACGCTCGTCGGTTAAGGGTACTAATCTGGCCCATTTTCAATATATCGCCAATTTGGTCGATAAACCTTCGTTTAGGCGTCTCTTCCTGACTCTTCCGTTCATTTCTGCAACATAAATTTGCTTTGTCACACTTTCTTCGTCCATTCTTTCACATGACCAAACCACTGAAGCATTCCTTTCTTATTCCTGGTCACAACGTCATCTTGCAAACCACACTTTTCTCTTATCACACTATTTCTCACCCTGTCATTCAGATTCAGCCCAGCATACTCTTTAATGACCGCAATTCCACAGCATTTATTCTACTCTCATGCTTCTTCTGCCAGACCCAACTTTCAGTATCATACATTAAAGTACTATCACAGCATTATGAATTGCCATACGCCTTTTTGACACATTCTGACTTTTCATAATAGCGTGTAGAGCCCCATTCACTCTATTTCCTGCGTTCACTGTCGTTCTATACCCTTATCATATCTACCATACCTGCTAAGTAAACATCCCAAATATACAAACTCATCCACTTGCTCAATCATCTCCTTCTATTCTTATTTCACATAACGTTTTACTTACTTCTCTTTCAAAACCATCACTTTCGTCTTACTTGCGTTCACTTTCGTATCCCTTTCTTTAATGACCAATTCATTAAAGTAACCATCATTTGCAACTCGGCTGCCGACTATGCAAATATGACTTGATCATCGGCGTACAAAAGGCATTTGATGGTTAACTCACCCATTCTCAACCCACATTCTTCAACTTTCAAAGTTTGCAAATAACTGTTTTTATGTATTTAAGTTTATATTCATATAAAAATCTATCTAAGTCTAAGTCTATTCCATTTTATCTACTGGATATAATATCCACCGGTGCCCATGCTCGAAGGGTGGATGAAACTAAGCGAGGATAAACATTTTCTCCTTTCCCGGGATAAAATTGTCTCCTGTCCATGCTAGCCCTGCTGGTCGTCAATCCATCTAATGGGTGGCCCTACACTTCGTCTACCTTTACGAGGCTGTTACCGCGAACCTTTCTTCCCCATCGTTTGTCGGTTCTTCGAGCTACATGGTCGGCCCATTGGCACTTTAGCTTACTATAATCCGTTGGGCTATGTCAGTTACTCTGGTTCTACTACGGATATCCTCATTTTACGTCTATCACGCAGAAAACCCCAACCATAACCCTCTTGTACATCACATTCTTAATCTCATGGCTGTTAGAAGGGAAATCATGCTGCAGTCTTCAGCAGATATGACAGCATACAGCCAACTTAACCTTTCGCTGTCCCGTGCATTACATACAGGTCATTGCTATTGTCTTACTATTGTGTCTGAAAACCGAACAGTGAAAGTATTAAATTTATGTCTCCAAACAATTAGCATTATAATAATTTGCTTTTTTCAGGTGGGTGCTGCCAGAATGAGTCGTCACCACCGCAATTCCCCACCAACGGCTGGGGTGCTTGAGCGCTGCCGAGGACGGAAGTCGTTGTCAGAGGCTGCAGCCCGTGGGGTCAGGCTGTGGTGTCGACAGCTTCCACCCTACCATAACCGTATCATGCGATCAATGGGTCTACAAAGCAATGACAGCATTGTCGCTGAGGTGATAAGTAATTTTAATAGTTCTTCATTAATATTATAGCCTATGAGAGGGCTGTGTTTGGGTTTCTCTGTATGACAGGCTTAAAATGAATATCCGCAGTAGAACCAGCGTATTCGACATAGCCCAAATGGGTTAGTAAGCGATGGGGAAGAGAGATTCTCGAATGTCAACCTTGTACTGGCAGGTTAAGTGTAGGGCGGCCCCCCACTAGATGGTGTGACGACCTGGTAAGACATGCAGGAAATCGATGGATGCAGGTAGCTCAGGACCGTTCTTTGTGGAGTTCACTGGGGAGGCCTATGTTCAGCAGTGGACTTGTGAAGGGCTGTAATGATGATGATAATAACATTATAACCTGTTAAAAGTTTATAGTTGAACTCCGAATATAGGCCTCTCTTAAAGAATGCTACTAGATACGATCCAAGTAGCTCAGAACTATGTTTTGAATTAATTAATAGTTAAAAAATGGTGAATGCCAGTGACGCCCTATGGAACCGAAACCTGATTCCTTACTGTCCATAGTATAAAGAAACAATAAGTCACTCAGCGAGTCATGAAAATGAAAATAAAAATCGTTTATTCTGCGACATAAAATGAAGTTCCTCAGTCCGGAGAAGAAACAGCGAAAACTCCGCAGCCGCCCATCGTGACAAAACTCGAGATACCATCGACACCATCTGCATGATTGGCGGTCCACCACTGTGCGATTTAGAAGAAATTTTCTTCCTTGCACAACTTCCTTGTGGAATCAATTACCACCAGCGTTTTTCCGGACCGTTACGACTTAGGGATTTTAAAGAAAAGCCTACTCTTTTTTAAAGGCCAGCAACGCATCTGCAATTCCTTGTGTTGCAGTTGTTCACGGGAAGCGAGTCGCTTACCATCAGGTGAGCCGCATGCTCGTTTGCCCCTCTCATATAAAAATAGGATCTTTCAAATCAATCGGCCTTTAAAATGACAAAACCAAGGAAGATCTTTAAACTTAATATACAACCATCACATGTTGTGTGCTAAGTTCTCAGTTCAGTGTTATCACAAACTAAGTAAAGTAAGTTCAAGTTTATAAATTATTCTTAGGTCTTAAAACGCAAGAAGATACTTAAAATATTTTTACAGTTTCCTCAAATACCTAATTATCAGAATGACATGTGGTTACAGTTTGAACTCGCGTGCCAGGACTGGAAGCGGACCTAGTGGGCACAATCCACAGCGCCGGAATATTCATGCACTCCCACTCGGTACATATCAGATACGTATGTATATCTTATTACTCTAGAGCGCTGGATAATTTAGTTAACTGACAGTTTCCTGCTTCTAATACGTGATATGCCTTCTAGATGATTAACCTAGACGTTTTACCTGTTTCATTTTACTATTGTTTATAACAACGCTGACCACGTGGCCTAGGTGTTGGAGTGGCCGGCTACTAAGCCGGAGGTCCTGGTGCTGGCTGACTTTTCGTAAGGTTTATCATCGTCATTACAGCCATTCATAAGTTCACTGCTGAACATAGGCCTCCTGCAAGGAATGCCACAAGGCACGGTCCTGAGCCACCTGCATCCATCGACTTCCTGCATGTCTTACCAGCGCGGCTAGCATGGGCTGGGGACAAAACATTTGTTCCCCAATTATATCTACTGACAAGAGATAAAATTATCTTGTCCTTATACCAAAGCACGGCAACGGGGAGAAGTATATCCCCGTTTGACATAACGAGTAGACATATATCTCCCGTCCGTAGCATGGGGCTAAATGAAAGATAAACAATTATGCTTTTTTGACATTTGAAAGGGACAATTTTATCCTAGTTCATTGGACGTGGATTTAAGTTTATATTCATATAAAAAAATCTATCTACGTCTAAGTCTATCTCCCATTTTATCTACTGTGGATATATCCACCGGTGTGGCCATGCTCGTAGGGTGGATAAAACTAAGCGAGGGGATAAACATTTTCTCCTTTCCCCGGGGATAAAATTGTCTTCTGCCCATGCTAGCTCTGCTGGTCGTCAATCCATCTAATGGGTGGCCCTACACTTCGTCTACCTTTACGAGGCTGTTATTCGCGAACCTTTCTTCCCCATCAGTTGTCGGTTCTTCGAGCTACATGGTCGGCCCATTGCCACTTTAGCTTACTATAATCCGTTGGGCTATGTCAGTTACTCTGGTTCTACTACGGATATTCTCATTTTCACGTTTATCACGCAGAAAAACCCCAACCATAGCCCTCTTGTACATCACATTCTTAATCTCATGGCTGTTAGACGGGAAATCATGCTGCAGTCTTCAGCAGATATGACAGCATACAGCCAACTTAACCCTTTCGCTGTACCGTGCACTACATATAGGTCATTGCTATTGTCTTACTATTGTGTCTGAAAACCGGACAGTGAAAGTGTTAAATTTATCTCTTCAAACAATTAACATTATAATAATTTGATTTATTTTCAGGTGTAAGGTGCCAGAATGCGAGTCGTCACCTCCGCAATTCCCCACCAACGGCTGGGGTGCTTGGGCGCTGCCCGAGGACGGAGGTCGGTGTCAGAGGCTGCAGCCCGTAGGGTCAGGCTGCGGTGTCGACAGCTTCCACCCTACCATAACCGTATCATGCGATCAATGGGTCTACAAAAGCAATGACAGCATTGTCGCTGAGGTGATAAGTAATTTTTAATAGTTCTTCATTAATAATATAGCCTATGAGAGGGTTGTGTTTGGGGTTTCTCTGTATGACAGGCTTAAAAATGAAGATATCCGCAGTAGAACCAGCGTATTCGACATAACCCAAATGGGTTAGTAAGCGATGGGGAAGAGAGATTCTCGAATGTCAACCTTGTACTGGCAGGTTAAGTGTAGGGCGGCCCCCCACTAGATGGTGTGACGACCTGGTAAGACATGCAGGAAGTCGATGGATGCAGGTAGCTCAGGACCGTGCTTTGTGGTGGGGAGGCCTATGTTCAGCAGTGGACTTGTGAAGGGCTGTAATGATGATGATAACGTTATAACCTGTTAAAAGTTAATAGTTGAACTCCGAATATAGGCCTCTCTTAAAGAATGCCACTAGATCCAATCGAAGTAGCTCAGAACTGTGTTTTGAATTAATTAATAGTTAAAAAATGGTGAATGCCAGTGACGCCCTATGGAACCGAAACCTGATTCTTTACTGTCCATAGTATAAAGAAGCATTAAGTCACTCAGCGAGTCATGAAAATGAAAATAAAAATCGTTTATTCTGCGACATAAAATGAAGTTCCTCTGTCCGGAGAAGAAACAGCGAAAGAAACTCCGCAGCCGCCCATCGTGACAAAACTCGAGATACCATCGACACCATCTGCATGATTGGCGGTCCACCACTGTGCGATTTAGAAGAAATTTTCTTCCTTGCACAACTTCCTTGTGGAATCAATTACCACCAGCGTTTTTTCCGGACCGTTACGACTTAGGGATTTTAAAGAAAAGAGCCAACTCTTTTTTTAAAAGGTCAGCAACGCATCTGCAATTCCCCTTGTGTTGCAGTTGTTCATGGGCAGCGGTAGTCGCTTATCATCAGGTGAGCCGCATGCTCGTTTGCCCCCTCTCATATAAAAAATAGGATCTTTCAAATCAATCGGCCTTTAAAATGACAAAAAGACCAAGGAAGATCTTTAAACTTAATATACAACCATCACATGTTGTGTGCTAAGTTCTCAGTTCAGTGTTATCACAAACTAAGTAAAGTAAGTTCAAGTTTGTAAATTATTCTCAGGTCTTAAAAAGGCATCAAGATACTTAAAATTTTTTTACAGTTTCCTCAAATACCTAATTATCAGAATGACCTGTGGTTACAGTTTGAACTCGCGTGCCAGGACTGGAAGCGGACCCTAGTGGGCACAATCCACAGCGCCGGAATATTCGTAGCACTCCCACTCACGGCCTATATATCAGATACGTATGTATATCTTATTACTTGCGTAAGACGACTGTAGTTTAAGATTTAAGTCTAATATCTGACCGGAGTCAATTTTGTATAAACATGGAGTTAGTTAAAGATGTTAAAAATCTCCGCGTAACAACATAAAATGATGTGCCTTACCTAGTTTGAAAAGCACCTCCCGCCCTTCCTCAATTGCGTGTACTATCCGTCACCCCTACTCCCAACAACACTACAATAGGAAAGACACACCACCGTCGAAATACGACACGTATTTTGCCTCTAAACGAGGCATCCTCAGGTAAATAGACTCTGCGGTAACTGACCGCCAGGTGAAGCTACACAGTCTTTAAAGAGTCTTAGCGGTCATTCATTTTTTTTATTTTTTTACGCGGATCTTGGCTAAATAATTTTAACGTCTTTAATATTATGGATTTTCCGCATAGTAGATAGATAGATAGATAACACTTTATTGTACGCCAGAAAATAATATAAATATTAACAAAAAAGGAGAAATAGAAATGTGGTACAATGGGCGGTCTTATCGCTAAGAGCGATCTCTTCCAGGCAACCTTTGGATGGACAGGATTGCAAGAAAACAATAAAAACATGTGTGTGGTTTGGCGTTTGGCTTGACAAAAATAACATTATTTTTATTAAAGCCATAAAATAGAAATATAGGAAGGATATATAATATATAAGATAAATACATACATACTTATATATATGTATATATATACATGTAAAAATATATTTTTATAAATATAAATATATAAAAGTACAAATATATACTTTAAAACTATTACATATAACATAAATGTGCCATACATATAAACAAATAGAGTAACTAGATAAAGGTAGAATAATTATATACAAATGAACTTCATAGAATCCAAGTTTAAAAAAGTAATCATGTACATATTTCTTAAAAACCGGTAGGGTCTGAGCGCGTCTTGCTGATAACGGCAAGTCATTCCATAATCGGACAGCTTGTATTTCCAAATTTGGTAGTGTGAGCTGGCATTTTTAATATCAAATTTTCTGATGATCTCAAATATCTGAAATGTGAGTCATGGAGGAATTCAAACCAATTTTTTAGGTAAGAAGGATAAAAAGAATTAAAAAGAATATTATAAAGAAGCGAGAAAATATGAGCATTCCGGCGAAGACGGATTGGCGACCACTTGAGCCTTTTACGAAAATCTGACACATGATCATATTTACGCAAACCAAATATGAATCTTATACAAAAATTTTGAAGTCGCTCAAGTTTATCAAGTTGCATTTCAATAAGATCAAGATAGCTGACATCTGCATAATCGAGGATCGGAAGCAGAAGAGTTTCCGCAAGCGCAATCTTAGTGGCAGTTGGTAAAAGTTTCCTAGTCTTCTCAAAGAATGAGCAGCTGCAAAAAGTTTACGACTAACTTCCTGTAACTGAGGACCCCAACATAAAGTTTTATCGATGTATACACCCAAGTTTTTAACAGTGTCACTAGTCGGGATTATATTACCATCAAATACATCTTTGGTTGCTTGTGGTAAATTGCATTTTGTAAGCATATGCGGAGAACCTATAATAATTACTTGTCTTCAGTTGGTTGATTTTGGAACCATAATTTCTGCTCCATTCCGAAATGACTGCTAGGTCACTGTTTATAGTGTTAATAGCTATAGCTAAGTCACTAGGAGTAGCTTGTGTATATATCTGAAAATCATCTGCATATAAGTGATACAAAGAATTTATCTTAGTGGATATTGAGTTAATAAAAACTGAAAAAAGCAAAGGTGATAAAACGCCACCCTGTCGGACACCAGCAATGGTGCTACACCATGATGAATATATAATATAGGATTGGGATGATTATATCAAGAATTGGAATGATCATATTACGGCTGATACAGTCGTTGCCAATAGAGTTGGAAGTAATGGACAAAATGCTCTTCTTAACATCACAAGCAGTGATTTGATTGAAGACAAAAGATGAATGATTAGGAGTTGGAAGTGTTAAACGATGATTTAATGTATTTAATTTAAGTGCCACATTAAAGTCAGACAAAGATGAGAAGTGTCGATTTAGTAAATCAATATTTAATTCTTTAGTGCATTACTACGTCACTTTCCAACCCCCATTGCTCTGAGAAATTTCCAAACTTTAGCTGGATCATCATTCTGTACTGATTCATGGATATTATGGCGTTGAGCATTCCTACACAACTTATTACAGTGATTTCGGATAGTAACATATTTTTCCCAGTTTATGTCTGTAGGTTTGCATTTATATTTTGACTTAGCTGTAGCTTTTTTATTTAATAAGATTTTAACTTCTTCCGTTAACCACGGTGAAGGAAGGTGTTTCATTTTGACGGCACGAACTGGAGCATGTTTATCGTAGAGACTAGTTAAGGTAGCCGTAAACAATACTACCTTGTCATCTACCGATTCCGCATTGAAAAGTGGCGACCAATCAATGTTTGACGCATCTTCGCGAAGACTATTAATATTCATACCACCAAAATTGCGTCGCAGAAGAAATTTTGACTTAATTTTAGGAGGACGTATTTTATAAGAAAGAAATATGAGATCATGATAAGAGAACGCATCAGCTGAGCATTGACCATGTTTAGAGACTAGTTCAGTGGAAGACACAAAAATTAGGTCAAGAAGTGATGGACTAGAATTAGGTAAATGATGTGTTGCCTTTAGAGGCAGAATAAAGAGATTAGTGAAATCTGAAATAATAATTGTATGTGAATATAAGGAAGATACATTTTCTAGAATACTTTCGAAAGAAGTAAAGTAGTTTATACGTGAAGAAGGACAATAGTATACCCCGAGCAGGACTTTGGTATGATTCAGCTCAACCTCTACAAAAAGGTATTCGCCTGCATTAGACGGAGGTGGCTGTGTCCAAATATCAATCACAGAGAAAGGGATATATGCACGAAGATATATAGCAACTCCTCCACCACCGCCTACAGCACGATCATTTCTTATGAGCTGGAAGCCGGGTAGTGAATAAGAAGTTGAAGGAGGGCACGGTTTAAGTCATGATTCAGAAACAAGAAGAGCGTGAATGTCCTTACAGTCAAAGGTTGCCAGCATATCTGGGAAATGAGCTGGAATGCTTTGGGCATTTATATGAACCACATTGAAATTTTTCGAGACATCAGAAAAATGCGAGACGAGAATTTCAGAGACAGAGAACTAGTGAAACTGCCATCAACCACTCTCTGCAGTTAAATAACCTTCAAGATCGCTACTGTTATCAAAATAAGACATTGCAATAAATAATATATGTACGTATTTATATATGAATAAATAAATAAATAAAATGTATGTATATTATATATAAATAAATTAAAATTGAATTACCTACAAATCTAACAACTAAAAAAAAAACTATGCAATCTTGACCAACTGCCAGTTGAGTGTTTCATTGTAATTTATATAAATTTTCTTACAACACTTTATCTCTAATAACATCAACTTATATACAAATAAAGTAATAATTTAAACAGTAAAAATAAAAGTGAAAATAAAATACAAGTAATCAGAATGGAATAAAGTACTATAACGAACCGGAACAAAACGTTATCATAATCTTTAGGCTGTGTAATGTATTATCTGTGCTAAAACTTACTGATAATAATAATAATGCTCTTTAATCCGTGCTATATCAATTAAGTTTAACATTTAACGTAAACAAATTTTATATAAGTTTATAATTTAAATGTCCCAAGAAAATAAAAAATAAATAAAAAGAAAACAAAAACTTTACTACTTTACGTCACGGTTGATAGTACATACGAGTATAGTATCTTAATTATAATTAAGTGACGTTTTAGAAGTTAAAATTAGACAAAAAAGAAGGTTAAGAATAAAAGGCCTACATATTGTATACAAATATCCCAATGGGATCACTTTTTAGCTATCTGACCTCGCTTGGGCTTCGCCATTGCAGTCTTAGTAACACCTGATTCTATTAATTATGGAGCTAGATATGAAATTTTTACGCTTATTGCTGGTTTCTTTTTTTATATAGAATAAGAGTGATAACAATGAACCGTGGTAGCTCAAGGGTTTAGCGCTCGCTGTAAATTTCACAGTTCGCGAGCAACCCGTGTTCGATCCCCGCCGGCACCAATGAAATTGTTAATTGCAATTTTAAGAGCTGATTTACCACGTGCTCGGCGGTGGTAGGTAGGTAGCAGGAAACCTGAGAAATAAAAAAAATTGTTTTGAAGACATGTGAAGTCCGCCATCACGCATTAGGGCAACGCGGCAGAAATTGCCCTAAAACCTCTCAGAAATGAGGGGAGGCTTGTGCTCAACATTGGGACGTATATAGGCTGTACTTTACTTTACTTAAGGGTGACAAACGAGCACACAATCCACCTCATAGTATGCCCATTCTGTGGCCCAAAGACATCTACATCTGTCTTCGATTAAGAATCAAAATGTAGATTCGTTGTCACCCCTTGAGGACTAAGATGGAATGTCTCGTTTCCAGTAAAATGAAAAGAGTCACCGGTTTTTTTACACTCATCATTAAAACACGACATCGTTAAGCTCCTGCTAATGGCGTGAAACTAGTCTTATTGTGTAAAATAAAACTATTATTTGTCTTTAATTATTCTAGGTTTGGGCGACGCGTGGCTTTTATAGTGACAGCAGTCAGCCCTGCCGTAGCTGGTCTGGCGCGCTCATTCGCCAACAACTACATTCTGTACTTGTCACTGGAGTTTCTCGATGCGGTCGTTGGGGCCGGCGTCTACACAACAGGATTCGTTCTTGGTAAGTTTGTGAGGGTCGAATCATCATCATAGTCGCAGAGGTATTGCAAGTTACTATACGAATTGCTGAAGAATGGTTCTTGAGTGGCAAACTCGTACCGGTAAGCGAAGTGTAGGGTGGTTCTCCACAAGAACTGGTAAGATATGCAGGAAGTCAATGGATGCAGGTGGCTTAGGACTGTGTTTTACGTGGGTTTCCCGTTGTAATGAGGATTTGCATTAACCGTCACGCTTGGCAGGCGGATTCACGATCGCAGTAACAGACGTGAGCACTCGCCTCTTCTAACCTGCTGCCTGTTACCGGTCTGAGTATTTTACGACTAGTGTAAATGAATTGAATAAACTGCCATCTATTGGAAGTATAAAGTACTACTAGAAACGAGGCATTCCATCTTAGTCCTCAGGGGTAACAACGCATCTGCATTTTTATTCTTAATCGAGGATAAATGTAGATGCTTATGGGCCACAGCGTCCATTTACCATCAGGTGGACTGTGTGCTCGTTTGCCACCCTTATTCTATAAAAAAAAAACTTTCTAGTATTTCGTAGCTGACAGCTACGGGATAAAATTATATGATGGATTCTCCTACGCTGTCACCACACGGTCAATTATAATGACTGTATCTTGATAATAATGTAGACCGCACAATAAACCATATGCGTCTTGTAACAAAAACTAATTTGTAACTAGTCTCAGGTTTAGAGTATAATCCGTTTCAATTGTAAAATATACAATTTTACAGCAAATGTCAAATTTCGCAAAGATTGTGGTGCCGCGGCTAAGTAACTTATTTCATAGATAACACTTCATAAACTTAAGTTAAAATCAGAGACAGTATACGTTTGATTTTTTTTAAATATAATTAAAGCGCACTCTCCAACACGGATACTATTGACCTATTTTTTATCATATTTCTAATTTAAAATCAAATGCGGTTTCACCCGGGAGCCCTAAGATGGAGAGCCTCGTTATCAGTAAAAAGGGTCTTCGATTTTCTTCAAGCACCATATGAAACAAAGCAGCATTATTCAGCTTATTTCTTCGTATTTTGTACGAGCGTGATGTTTCTGTTTCTGTAGTCAAGGCGACCTGACCTATTCTTGCTGTTGAAATTATATTCCGTTATATGACTCAACGTTCTGCTTTGATTATATGCTGCTATGTTTAAACCAAGTATATACAAGTTTTTCCATGCTCTTAGTCTGTGACGGAGAAAATAGAATAGAATAGAATAGAATAGAATAATATTTTATTCAATAAAGATAACATGTGTAATTCTTATTGAAAGTCATTTTTTACTTTACCACTGGTTCGAAAAAAAACCTCTGTCCTGGGAAGAACCAGCAAGAAACCCAGCGGGACTTTTTAAAAAAAGTAAATTTTACATTAATGGTTGTACAAACTATTTAAGTACAAAATTTATTTTAGAAACTGCTTGGTAGCGATCACTCATTCCAGGGGTTATTATCAATCATATATTCATTTGTACTATAATAACCCTTTTTATACAGTTTCAGCTTAATAAAACATTTAAACTTGGTAATAGAGAGAGCCTGTACACTTTCCGGGACCTTGTTGTAATAGCGTATACATTGCCCCAAGAATGAATTACTGACTCTGTGGAGTCGAGAAACTGGTATCACTAGCTTGTGTTTGTTCCTAGTGTTTACAGAATGTATATCACTTTTTTTACTAAAACTACCTTTGTTTTTGTGAACATACATTAAATTTTCGTAAATATACTGAGAGGCCAAAGTTAATATATTTATTTTTAAATTTATCTCTAAGAGACTCTCTCGGTTTTAGGTTGTAAATAGCTCTAATGGCCCTTCTGTAAAACAAAAATAGTTTCTGAATCAGCCGCATTTCCCATAGCAAAATCCTGTCTCGACACTAGTGAGACCTCTAATCTTTTACAGCATAGGCTGCAGAACTTAGTCTGCTTGCTAGTTTGATATATGGGGCCCCACTGAAGCTTTGCGTCGAGAGTGATGCCAAGAAAACAGTGGATTCAACAGGGCTCAGTTCTTCCCATTTAAAACACATTGGTACCCAGATTTTTAACATTCGTTGTTGTAAATTTAATACATTTAGTTTTATTTCCGTTTAAATGTAGATTATTAACGTTAAACCAATGCACTAATTTTGATATAGCATTATTCACTTCGTCACATTTAAATGATTGACGTTTAAGTTTAAAATCAAGGAAGTATCATCAGCAAATAATACTATATCATGATTATCCCCAAGGGAAGGTAAGTCATTAATATATACCAGAAATAGGAATGGGCTGAGAATCGAGCCCTGAGGGACACCCATTAGTACAGGTGACCCGGAAGAACTTTTACCATTGATAACAATTTTCTGCATTCCATTACTTAAATATGAAATAATAAGTTTAAGCGCTGTGTTCTTGACACCATAGTACTGTAGCTTCCTGATTAATGTCTCATGGTGAACACAGTCGAAGGCCTTGGAAAGGTCACAAAATATACCCAAAGCATCCTCCGAATTCTCCCATGCACAAAAATATGTTTAATAAGCTCAACTCCAGCGTCAGTTGTCGAGCGACCCCTGTAAAACCGAATTGATTTTTATGTAGCAATTTATTAATATTAAAGAAACTTATCCATGCTTATCTCACTTTCATCAACATTTATATTAGTTTCCATGGAAGGTGCCGGATGCTGTACCTGCACTTCCTCTCTTTCAAACAAACTTTCAAAATACTTTTCCATCTGTTTGACACATTCTTCTCCTTTATAATGCTCCCATCTTGACTCCTGATTGACTCAGCTCCAAGGTAGAAATTTTCCTCTGGCTGTTTTGATGGATTTCAGAAAACTTGATGTTTGACTGGAAATCTTCAGTGAACCTCCTATCGAAATCATCCTTTCGTTCTTCTTTCTTTCTAGACACAACTTCTCTCGCTGCTGATTTCAATCTTTTATACTTCGTTCTTGCTTCCTTTATCTCGTCCTTTGAAATTTTGTTAGCTTTTTGTTGCAACCAATCCAACCACGCTTTCTTTTTCGCACAACCCTTTGTACATCTTTATCCATCCATACATTATAGTTCTTTCTTCCTTTCCTTCTTTAGCTACCCGCATACCTCAATAACAACATTCACGACTCCTTTCTTAAATGTCTCCCGAAAATCTTCAATCACACCTATCTCTTCTATGCCTTTAAAACTTTCTTTCAGTTTCTACATACTGTCTTTCTTTTCTTTTTCTTGTAGATTTTCCACTTTACTCTGTCCAACTCTGTCCAAACACTCGTAGGCTTGGCCCTCGGTGTTGCCACCATTTAAAGAGGCCACGCATTCAGGCTATAACCAGGAAGTGGTCTGTGTCGAGGCTTACACCGCGGTATGCCCGAGTGTCTAGTACTTTCTTCCTCAGTCTTTCATCCACAATTAAGAAATCAATCATACTTAGACTCACCTCATCTGTTGTATACAAATGGATCATTTTGTGGTCAAACATTGTGTTGGCTACGCACAGATTCCATTCCAAGCATACTACAGGCTTCTCCCATTATCATTCACTCTCGTCCCCAAACGTACCCAGAACTCCTTCATACCCATCACGCATTACTCCAACCCACCATTAAAGTCCCCAACATCACGATCCGTCTGTTTTCTCCGCATTTATTCAAGACCTCTCTCATGCTATCCCAAAATTCTCTCTTGTTGGGCTTTTAATGACCCACCTCCGCGCAGACCCGTCAGTGCATAGACCCCAAGGATAAAAAGCGAGTGAGTCCGACTTTAACCTAATCCAGAGAAGTCTTGGCTATACACATTCTTGCCTCCACATTCCACTATTCGAGATGAAAGAATCACACCAACTCCCTGACATCCTCGGCTGGTTTGGGGACTTGACCAGTATGCCGTATAGGGGCCATGAACCGTGGTGTCACATCCTTTCCTCTTGGTTTCATTCACGCACAGAATATCTATGCATCGTTCATCTGACATACTTCATCTATCTTACCATCCATTCCTCCTCTTACATTCAACGTAGCGAAGCGGATCTCCAGGGCCGCTTTTCGCCCCGCGAGAAACGAGACGTGATGGGTGGCGAACCACATACAACAACCGTATACACTACTATTAAGCAAGTTTAGGGTCCGTTCACATAAACCGGCTAGAAGAGGCATCGGCTTTTGAATTGATTTTTCGAAGAATTTAAGAATAGGGTCCGTATACATAGATTTTGATCGCATTAAAAAAACAAAGTAATAAGACATTGTTAACTGAATATGAGAACCGAATGCACGACCGCCGTCCCAATAAAATATATATAATACTTGTCACTCCCATGACTGACTTGACACAGGCAGAATTCTATCAAGAGATGCCATAATTGAAAAGAAGAAGAAGAAAGGCTAATATTCTTTCGCTCACCAGATGTCGCTAGTTGGGACTAAAGTGAATTTATTTGCTACAAAACATTATATAATTGAGAAGTTGCATTTTAAGTAAGAGTTTATCGGTTTCTATAATATGAATTTACACAAACGTTTTAAACGTGGTAGAGCCAGGCTGCAACTGTATTATGGTTGTAACACAAATCGATCGGCTCGACCAGGGTGGTGCACGCTCTCACAGAATACCAACTTAAAATAGCAGTTTAATGCTGCTGTTTCTCATGGTGAGTGCAGAGAACTGGAGACCCTTTTTACTGGGAACGAGGTGTTATACCTTAGTCCTCAAGGGTGACAACGCACCTACATTTTGATTCTTAATCGAGGATAAATGTAGATGCCTATGGGCCACATCATCCACTTACCATCAGGTGCACTAATTCTATATAAGAAAAAATATTGGCTCAGTTGTTTTTCTTTTTATTTTTGCTCATTTTTATCTTTCTTTTACTTGTTACTTACTAGTATTCCAGATTTCCCAAACAAAATAACTTCCCTCGCCATGAAATCTGTCAAATATTTAACGCCATTATTAAGTGGCGCTGACCTGGCAGAAAAAGTCGAAAATGTTCCTTATTAGCTCAATGTGAAACATTAAGAGCAGCAGATCGGCTTCCTATTCGCATGCCTTTTCATGTTCGGGCTGTCAACCGGCTCCATTCACGTGCTCCTTAGGGCTCTGCTCGCGTCCCTCCCAATCCCAGCTACAAGAATATACGTTTCACTTTATGTGGCTCCGAAAGATTCCGCTTGATACGTCCTCTTATATGAACGATTTGACCTGCTCCAAGTGTATACACCAAAAAGCCGATGCCTCTTCTAGCCGGTTTATGTGAACGGACCCTAAACTTGCTTAATAGTAGTGTATACGGGTGTTGTATGTGGTTCGCCACCCATCACGTCTCGTTTCTCGCGGGGGCGAAAAGCGGCCCACGGAGATCCGCTTCGCTACGTTGAATGTAAGAGGAGGAATGGATGGTAAGATAGATGAAGTATGTCAGATGAACGATGCATAGATATTCTGTGCGTGAATGAAACCAAGAGGAAAGGATGTGACACCACGGTTCATGGCCCCTACACGGCATACTGGTCAGAAGTCCCCCAAACCAGCCGAGGATGTCAGGGAGTTGGTGTGATTCTTTCATCTCGAATAGTGGAATGTGTGATGGAGCAGGAATGTGTAAGCCCAAGACTCCTCTGGATTAGGTTAAAAGTCGGACTCACTCGCTTTTTTATCCTTGGGGTCTATGCACTGACGGGTCTGCGCGGAGGTGGGTCATTAAAAGCCCAACAAGAGAGAGAGGAATTTTGGGATAGCATGAGAGAGGTCTTGAATAAATGCGGAGAAAACGAACGGATCGTGATGTTAGGGGACTTTAATGGTGGGTTGGAGTAATGCGTGATGGGTATGAAGGAGTTCTGGGTACGTTTGGGGACGAGAAAGTGAATGATAATGGGAGAAGCCTGCTTGAGGTATGCTTGGAATGGAATCTGTGCGTGGCCAACACAATGTTTGACCACAAAATGATCCATTTGTATACAACAGATGAGGGTGAGTCTAGAAGTATGATTGATTTCTTAATTGTGGATGAAAGACTGAGGAAGAAAGTACTAGACACTCGGGCATACCGCGGTGTAGGCCTCGACACAGACCACTTCCTGGTTATAGCCTGAATGCGTGGCCTCTTTAAATGGTGGCAACACCGAGGGGCCAAGCCTACGAGTGTTTTGGACAGAGTTGGACAGAGTAAAGTGGAAAATCTACAAGAAAAAGAAAAGAAAGACGAGTATGTAGAGAAACTGAAAGAAAGTTTTAAAGGCATAGAAGAGATAGGTGTGATTGAAGATTTTCGAGAGACATTTAAGAAAGGGGTCGTGAATGTTGTTATTGAGGTATGCGGGGTAGCTAAAAGAAGGAAAGGAAGAAAGAACTATAATGTATGGATGGATAAAGATGTACAAAGGGTTGTGCAAGAAAAGAAGAAAGCGTGGTTGGATTGGTTAGCAACAAAAGCTAACCAAAAATTTCAAAAGGACGAGATAAAGGAAGCAAGAACGAAGTATAAAAGATTGAAATCAGCAGCGAGAGAAGTTGTGTCTAGAAAGAAAGAAGAACGAAAGGATGATTTCGATAGGAGGTTCACTGAAGATTTCCAGTCAAACATCAAGTTTTTCTGGAAATCCATCAAAACAGCCAGAGGAAAAATTTCTACCTTGGAGCTGAGTCCAATCAGGAGTCAAGATGGGAGCATTATAAAAGGAGAAGAATGTGTGTCAAACAGATGGAAAGAGTATTTTGAAAGTTTGTTTGAAAGAGAGGAAGTGCAGGTACAGCATCCGGCACCTTCCATGGAAACTAATATAAATGTTGATGAAAGTGAGATAAGCATGGATGAAATAGTGAAAGCGTTGAAAAGTATGAGATTAGGTAAGGCTGCAGGGTATGACATGATTACCGTCGAGATGCTGAGGGCTGGACAGGGCATAGTGGATAGTCAGCTGTACCGCCTTTTCAATTTGTGCTGGCAAAATGGGCAAGTACCGGGAGACTGGTGCAAAGCCGTAATCGTGCCATTGTATAAAGGAAAAGGGTCACGGCAGGACTGCATAAATTACCGCGGTATAAGCATTCTCAGCGTCGTCGGTAAATTGTATGCGAAAGTGTTGATTGAAAGGGTTGTGAATAAAACAGACAAAAAAGTATGGGATGCACAAGCGGGATTTAGAAAGGGAATGGGATGTATGGATCAGGTCTTTTCCTTGCGGTGCATAGCCGAAAAGTGTTTGGCTAAAAACAAGAAGGTCTATTGCGCATTCGTGAATCTAGAAAAGGCCTATGATAGAGTAGTGAGGATTAAATGTGGTCAGCACTGTCCGTGAACGGTGTGAGCAGTATTCTCATACGAGCATTGCAATCTCTTTATAGGGATTCTAGTGCTTGTGTAAGGATAAACGGGGCATATACTGAATGGTTTAATATCGAAAAAGGTGTTAGACAGGGATGTGTGGCGTCACCGTGGCTGTTTAATCTGTTTATGGACAATTGCTTGACAGATTTAAAAGAGAATGAAAGTGGGTTGAGAATGAATGAGTTACTCGTCAAATGTTTTCTCTATGCTGATGACCAAGTATTACTTGCGTCTTCGGCCGTTAGGAGTTGCAGGAGATGGTAAAAGCTATGAGTGGAGCTTTTGTTAGAAATGGAATGATGATGAATGTAAAGAAGACGAAAGTGATGGTGTTTGAAAGAGATGAGGCAGTGACAGACTGCAATATCGTGATTGGAGATGAACAAATTGAACAGGTGAAAGAGTTTATGTATCTGGGTTCAAAGTTTACAAGAGATGGAAATTGTGAGAGTGATATCGAAAGAAGAGTGAATGCAGGAAACATGGTGAATGGAGCTTTCCATTCCTTTATGAGCAGTCGGAAGTTGTCTAACAAGGCTTGTTTGGCTGTGCATGAGGGGGTGTTGGTTCCGACGCTCATGTACGGAAGTGAAAGTTGGGAATGGCAGAAGAAACATGAAAGCAGAATAAATGCAGTTGAGATGAGAGCGTTAAAAAGTATGATAGGAGTTAAATTGAGTGACAGGATAAGAAATAGTGAGATAAGGAAACGTTGTGGTTTGAAAGAAGATGTAGTGACAAAAATTGTGAAAGGTATGCTGAGATGGTTTGGCCATGTCGAGAGAATGAATGAAGAACGATTGACGAAAAAAGTGTATAAGGTTAGTGTAAATGAAAGTGTTGGAAGGGGTAGACTTAGAGGGAGGTTTCTAGAGCAAATCAGGGACGTCTTGAAAAAAGGCCAGGTCAAGAGTACCCTAAACCGAAGAGCATGTATGAAGATAATAATGAATGTGGACGAAGCGAAACAAGTATGTAAGGATCGTAGCAAATGGAAAGAAGTGGTCTCTGCCTACCCCTACGGGAAAGAGGCGTGATTATATGTATGTAAAAATGTATACTGTATAAGCGTTATACAGCTGAGCTCAGGCATATTCTCAAAGGGAAATGGAGCAGTACTTTATTATTCTGATGTAAAACATCAGAATAATAAAGTACTGCTCCATTTTTACATCATAACATAGTAGAACCGTGTAGTGGCAGTGTAAGGATATCACTATCCCATATTGTACCGTGGGTGTCGTAAGGCGCGACAGAGGGAAACTGAAACAGGATAGGGGCAACATCATCTTTCTGATAACTCAAAACAATAAAGAGCTGCGATTGCAAGCTCGCCCGCCATGAAAGCAATTTACAAGGAGGCCTATATTCAGCAGTGGAATTTTATAAGCTTGAATGGATGGATGGCTGAATGTAAAATCAACATCCGAAAGGAGGATGGCGAGAATGCATGTATTTTGGGACCCACTGATAGGAGTAGCGTTCATCATGGAAACTAATTACTAGTTGTAGATCGTGATAAAACTGACAAACAAGCAAATAAGAAGTAAGTCTAAAAAAGTGAGAGAAAAAAGATATATTTAAAAATAGCATATAACCGTAAAGTACCTTAAAAAATACCTATGTATTATGGGTAGATGATATTGCTCCATTGTATCTGAATATTATTTGTATAGGTACTTTATCTGTCTAGCCAGAGAGGTACATTAGGTGACATGAAGTCCTAATATCTAAGATTTATTCCATATTCAAACGTTACAGTGGTATTATGAACGCATTTATAATCAAAACTCTTACAAATAATTATTTATGTTGTCTTAACTTAATCACTGATGCTAGAAGAGAGATGTGAAAGGTTGACCAGCTGTGGGACAATTTAAATTATTAAAGAATAGGAAAACATGTTACAATGGTTAAAGCAATAACAATAAAAATATTGACAAGGGTTGGCTGTCATGTCCGGCGACAAAGAGTATATAATCATTACGTTTACTGGCGAATAACGTTCGGTTATTGCAAGACGACCTATTTTTTAATAAATTAAAATAATTTCTTTCTTTTGACTGCCGTGTTGTAGAGCCACACTTATTCTTTATAAAAAAATATTTTCTTTCACCGACAAGCACGTGGTAAATCAGAAATTTTTATCACAATCAACAATTTTATTAAGAGAAATCATTTATATAAAAATAATTGTTACTTTCCAGCTCTGGAATTAGTCGGCATCAAAAAGCGAGTTCTTGGCGGCAATCTCATATCCTGCACGTTCGCTGTCGGACAAGCTGTAGCTGCGTTAGTAGCTTGGGCGACGCCATATTGGCGAACTTTTACCAGGGTCATTTACGCTCCGTCTTTCTTTTTCATACTTTATTACTTTGTCATCGAAGAGAGCGTCCGATGGCTGCTAAGCAAAGGAAATAAGAAAGAAGCAGCAAGAATAATATTCAAAGCGGCAGCAATCAATAAGAGAAAGCTTTCACCGGAGACAATCAAGCAGCTGACGGAGGAGACGCCAGAGCATTCTAAGCAGGCAAACGATCCGAAACCAGCACATTCAGCAGATGAAAATCTTCTATAATGCTACAAGTACTAAAATCCAAAGTACTGATGACTCGCACGTGCATTTGCTCGTTTTGGTGGATGTCGGTTACTTTCATCTATTATGGACTGTCTATCAACTCGGTCTCGCTTGCGGGAAACAGTTACGTGAATTACATCTTGACCTCGCTGATTGAGATCCCTGGCTACTGTCTCAGTATAGTCACGCTTGACAGATTTGGAAGGAAGAGGTCTATTATAACAGCATTATTTTTTTGTGGTATTTCTCTAGTCGCCTTACCCTTTATTCCACTTTGTAAGTATTACTTCATATTGTATATATCTTTAAAATATATAATAAAAATTAGTTAATATAAATATGTCACCATATGACATATTATTATAGCTTACGATACAATTGCAAAAAAATTACAGCCTATGTTACACGTGCAGATTTGTCACGACCTTTTCCGATCCGAGTCGATCCGATCCGATCTGATATCACGCCGAGCACGTAGTAAATCAGCACTTAAAATTGCAATCAGCAACTTATGGGCTTACTTATAAAAGTCGTCGTCAATTACTTGCAGTTGCTCCCACTCTTTTCACTATATGATAATAGGAGAAGACGGGTATAGAGTAAATGCTTAAATTAAGCAAAAGATAATCAGTAATTTTAAGGAAGGTACGTAATTTTTGCCTAGTGATGTGGCGGAATTTGACCGCCCCGTGGCATAGTGGCTTAGCTTGAGTTACTGCGTTGAGGGCCGCGGGCTCACACATCGCGTAGAACAAGTATTTGTATGGCCTACAAATAATTGTTCCTGGTCTGGATACTTGTCCTTGTGCAATTTATGTTTATAAACTGCCTCCACAATACAGGAGAAAACTCCTTGTGTGGGTAACGTCTTTTAAAATAAAAAAATAAAAAAACTGGGTTGCTCGCGTGCTGTGAAATTTACAGCAAAATTTACACGGCTCTCACTGATGCATATTTAATTTCCAAAAAAATATTATTATTTTTAAGGGGGAATAATTATTATTATATACTTATATATGCATAAAACATATAAAAAAAACAAAACATATTATTCCAACCAAAAATTAATATTCAAAAACTGAAGGTGTTCGGGCTATCTGTGTCGGTAATTAAAATGTTAAAATTAAACGCGATAAGATCCGTAAAATTGGTTTCTTTTAATGTGTAATATTCGCGTAAATATAAGAAATCATTATATTAACAAGTTTCCAGAAATCAATTAAAGTAAAAAAGGAATAAAACTTAGAACAAAAAAGTTGGAAACAGCACAATACGAGACACAGTTTTAAGAATCTCACTTTTGAACTGTCATGGAAAACATGCGTATGTTTTACCTAACGCCTACCAGTCGATCACCTTTAAATTTTCTAGCGCTGCTGTGGCTACAGACCTCGCTGAACTTGTTCGGAAAGCTGTGCATCAGCATGGTGTTCAGCAGTATCTACGTGTACACGGGCGAGCTGTATCCCACCGGGCTACGTCACCGCATGATGGCCGCGTGCTCCATGGTCGGCAGGATCGGGCAGATAATCGCACCGCAGACTCCGTTATTGGTGAGTGTACGGTCCAACCGTACATTTATGCATATTTTACGTAGAGCAATCGGTATAGTTTGACAATTATAAAATTGTGTTAGATCACGTTCACATTCACTTTAATCGCAACGGACGCGAACTCATTAACAAAACAAATAACATATAACATTTAACATAATTTAACCATATTTATTGTTATGCTTTTTACGTTTCAATTTTTCAAAAGTTCTCTATCAAAGTATAAACCCACTCGGTCCTATGCGTACAATAAAACTAGTTGCAGCCGCACTGCTCACTAGACTAAATCTAGTTATTGCGGCTGAATCGACGTCCTACAAAAATGCCGATTTGTTAAGTTTTTTGCTGCAAAAAAAGATCTGCGACGTCAAATTTACAAAACGATGCCGTTACCTTTCATATATGAGTTTAAATTTTGAACTTAAAAATTGCAATAATAACGGTCGTGTTGTTTCGGATTTGTTTACCAACACAGGCCGCTCGCACAATATGCAGATCGGTCGAGCGACTGATCCGATTCTGTATCCGAGTAGTCGCTGTCACTGAACGATACTGTTATATTGTATCTGTGTGTCTGTGAAATTATTACTTTATTGTTTTAATTATTATGTGTGAGTTTAGTAGTGACAGACGATTGTTTTTCTGTGCGCCGATTTCCCCCCGCAAAAAAATGTCAGACAGTTCTTTATCGAAAAAAAAACCGCTATGGCTACTCCCCTCCGGTCCGCTGGTGGCCCGTGTTGCTCTGTGGTTGTAACATAAACTTTCAATCATTATTGAATATTCGTCCAATATCAGATTATTTATTGGTCTTTCCAGCCGGATTTGAAGCAGCGACCTATGGATTAAATTATTATTGAACATCCGTTAAATGCCCGAATAGTGAGAGATCAGTAAAGTGAAAATAAAAATTCCAGATAATATACTAGTTCCATTGATGGGCACAGGCCTTGTGAATTTTATAGTAAGGTGCACTTTTGCTCGATGATTATTGGTATACAACCCATAGTTTCCACGCTTGGCAGGCGGATTGAAAATTGTTATTAGGAAGACATTCCTGGTTTCTCTATGTCGCCTCTTTGAACACCCACGGGATGATATGCGGTAGTGGATATTCCTACACCATCACTACATGGTGACTTGCTTTGTTGTATCTGAATTGACACATTATTGCCCGACTCCTATATTCAAGAAACGTTTCGTTATCCGTAACGATCTGTTTTATTACATACGTGGTGAATGTAAAAAGAGTTTATGTTACAAACTATTCATTCACCAATTTAGGACGACTTAAAATGAAAATAGAAAATAGTATTAGGTCCTACCTTAATGTATGGTAGTGACAATTGGGTGTGGCAGAAGAAGCACGAGAATAGAATAAATGCTGTAGAAATGCGGTCATTAAGGAGTATGTTAGGGCTGAATCTCAATGACAGGGTGAGGAATTGTGTGATAAAAGAAAAGTGTGGTTTGCAAGATGATGTTGTGACCAGGATTAAGGAAGGAATGCTTGGGTGGTTTGGTCATGTAGAAAGAATGAACGAGGAAAGAGAGACAAAGCAAATGTATGTTGCAGAAGTGAACGGCAGAGTCGGCAAGGGACGTTTTAGACGAGTATCCTTAACCGACGAGCATGTATGCTTAGGTATGTGGATGTAAAGGCGCCTCCTTGAGAGGGATGTCAGGATCGTGTCAAATGGAAGTTCGTAGTCTCTTCCTACCCCTCTGGGTGACAGGCGTGAGTGTGTTTACGACTCCTCCCATTTCTAAGAGAGCAATTATTTCGACGTGTTGCTTCAGTGCGTGTTGGCAGACGTCACATACCTTCGAAATATTTTTATTCCTCAGAACTGGAGAAGAAAAGTAAATCAACACTAAAAATTGCAATTAAAATTTTAGTGATGCCGATAGGGATCGAACCTGGGTTGTTTTCGTACTGTGACATTTATGCAGAGCGCTTAGTCCCTGAGCTTCCACCAGAAGAATCAGTTATGAAAGTAATTGTCTCCGTACGTCTTACAGTTAGGCGTAGGCCGCCTCCCATTTCTGTTATGGTTTGCGCCAATACATAATGTTATACCCTTCATCCATTACAGCTTATTAAAGTCCACTACTAAACATAGGCCTCCCCCATAAATTGCCTCATAGGGGGGATTTCGCGATAGTTGCCACGCGTGGTAGGCTGGTTGGCAACAGCAGTTCTTTTATTATTTTAGTTGTTATCACGAAGATGCTGCTGCCTATCACCTGTTTCGATTTCCCTCCATCGCCTGTTACGACACCCAAAGAGATGATATGGGGTAATGGATTACATCGCCACTACACAGTTATACCCATACCTATTATATAATATTCCACCTCAGAAATATTGATTAGTAGTAAACACCATTTGAGTGGTCTAGAACCTAGAATGCTAACACAGTTTTCTATTCATTGTTTGTGAACACAATAGAGGCTCCCATCATCGGGACCACAGTCAGTCAAAACCTAACATCCGTCGCGTTCGGGCATCCCTTTTTTCCTATACATCGTTATCTTAAATATTATTGCTATTTATAATCTAATAAACGGTGTTTCCTCCACTTAACATCAGGTGGATTATGTCATCCTAACTTGTATTTTTTTTAAAGAATAAGGATGACAAACGAGCACACAGTCCACCTGATAGTATGTGGATACCGTGGCCCATAGACATTCACATCTATCCTTGATTAAGAAACACTTTTTTATTAAGAAAACGAAGATACGTTGTCATACTCGAAGACTAAGATGGAATGCTTCGTTTCCAGTACAAGGGGTAAAGGGTCTCCGGTTTGCTGCCACTCACCATACGAGATACAACAGCATTAGGCTGCTATTTCACGCTGGTATTCTGTGAGAGCGTGGTACTTTACTGGTCGAGCTGACCCATTCTACAACTTTAATATAGCTGCAGCGTGGCTCTACCACGACAAGATAAAGACAGAAAGGTAGAATTGCAGGTTGCTGGAGTTAGAATCTTATACCCCCAGCATACTAGCCGGGTACTTTGATCACTAGAACGTCTTCTGAAGGACACGGTTATCTGTTAACCTGCAGCATAACTCTACGATGTATAAAATTTTCATTATTTTTATTTACCTTCCAACAGATGTTGTATATGGAGTCCCTGCCATACTTATTATTCGGAATGATGGCGGGTTGTTCAGGGTTGCTAATGCTCCTCACACCAGAGACCTTGAGTCTGTCACTGCCAGACACCATACAGCAGGCCGAGAGCATCGGCTCCATGTCTTCTAAGAAGGATCGTCCTGTACCTACCAGCTGATATGTCCAATGCTTTTTGTTTATTGGAAGTGTAGATAGTGTTAAATATTTTTAGGTTATATTGTAATTTTAATTATAAGCTATTGTATAAAATTCTTTAAACATAGAATATGTTTTTTTTAATTACTAGCAATGCTATTAACATTACCCGTATTCCCTTTAACCTATGCTGGTAAGCTTAAAATGCTTGTGTTAGGAGTGGTTCACGACAGTAGTCGAATGGCGGATTCGAACCCACGCTACCTTTTTGAGTACGCC
The DNA here is from genome assembly GCA_029286625.1 of Parnassius orleans. Taxonomy (NCBI): domain Eukaryota; kingdom Metazoa; phylum Arthropoda; class Insecta; order Lepidoptera; family Papilionidae; genus Parnassius; species Parnassius orleans. The sequence goes on from JAGSMP010000191.1 coordinate 652,963, forward strand.
GTCCTTACTCTACCATTAGGCTACTATTTATTTATTTATTTAATTCCAATCTCACGTATTTTACAGTAGTTAACTCGGTACATGTAGTGTAACTTATATATAATTGTAAAAAATAGTGTTGTCTTAGTGAATTCATTCAGAGCACAGGAAATAAGTCCTTTGTCTACTAGGAGTGCAGTTTGCACCTAATTATAACGTCATTATAATTATTTTATAGTTATGTTGGTGTCAATTACCTAATTATAACGGTAGTTGACACTAGAATTTACTACAATAATTGACCAAGTTGTAAACAATTTTCCATTTAAAGTTAAATTAAATATTAGTATTACAAAATCAATTAATAAGATGATTGCAACTGTAAAATCTACGACGTCATTTCACTATCTATCTTTACATATAATAATTATTCTGTTCGCGTGTATATGATGGAACTCCTCCTAAACGGCTGGACCGATTGTGATGAAATTTTGTGATAAAAAAAAAGAAATATTAATGATTTTAATCACTATAAATTAAGTTAGCAGCTTAATTATAATATATTTCAAATTTAATTGGAATATATTATTCAATAATATCATTAACAGTGATATACCTCTATTTGGTTTCAATTAATATAAATAAGGAGTTAAATAACTCATTCTTTTAAGTCGAAATTAAATGCAATTTATTGCTTCTTATTTAAGATAAATTGATAGATCAATATTTTTTGAATGCAAATCAAATGTTTTATATTAAATTATAATCCTTAATTAGTTCAATTAAGTATATTTTGATTTCATTCATGATTATAATCCTATTATTAAAATAATTAAAAAACTAATTTTTATTAATATAATAAAATTAACTAAATTAAATGATATAATAATTGGGAAAAGAAGAGCAATTTCAATATCAAAAATTAAAAAAATTACTGTAATTAAAAAAAAATGTAAAGAAAATGGAATTCGTGCTGAAGATTTAGGGTCGCTAATTTTTATTAATATAATAAAATTAACTAAATTAAATGATATAATAATTGGGAAAAGAAGAGCAATTTCAATATCAAAAATTAAAAAAATTACTGTAATTAAAAAAAAATGTAAAGAAAATGGAATTCGTGCTGAAGATTTAGGATCAAATCCACATTCAAATGGGGAGCATTTTTCTCGATCTATAAATGATTTTTTTGATAAAATTATTGATAATAATATTATAATATTAGAAATAATAATAATTAAAATTGATATAATTAATAATAAAATAATTATTTATATTAAAAATAAATTAAACTTTTTGATTGGAAATCAAATATACTAAATATATTATATAAATAAATTAATTTCCTCATCAATAAATAGAAATATAAAGGAATAATCATACTACATCAACAAAATGTCAATATCATGCTGCTGCTTCAAATCCAAAATGATGTTTATTAGAAAAGTGATTATTTAAATGACGAAAAAAACATGTTATTAGAAAGATTGTTCCAATAATTACATGTAGTCCATGAAATCCTGTTGCTATAAAAAAAGTTGATCCATAAGTTCTATCAGCAATAGTAAAAGGAGCTTCCAAATATTCATATATTTGAATAGTGATCAAGTTGATTCGATAATGGTTTAGATTCACAAATGGACCTGGTAGGCGGCGCTGTAATCGAGATCCAGAAATAATCCGTGCGAAGCCGGGGCGTAATATTTTATATCTTAGAGTAAGTACAACAGCATAGAGAGAGCTCTAAAAAGAGATCAAAATTCTTGTAGTCTTTCTCTTTATGCATATACTTTATGCACATTACACTAGGTGGCAGGAATCCGTTTATGCCTAGGAGTTCGTCTAGATAGGTACCACTGTCTTACCTAATATTTCTGAAGCCAAGCAACACAGTGCGTGCACCGCTGTGTTCCGGACTGAAGGGTATAGAGAGTCGGTATAACTACAGGCTGTGAGGCATTCCGTCTTAGTCCTCAGAGGTGACAACGCATCCGTAGTCTTCTTTGTTTGAAGTAATCTTTCTTAGATTGACAAAGCAAAGTTATGCAGAAGTGAATGGCAGAGTTGGCAAGAGACGTCCTAGAAGGATGTTTATAGACCGAACCGGCGAAATATTGAAGATGAGCCAAATTAAAGTACAAGTGACTGATGAGCGAAAAAGAAGAGAAGAGAGAGAGTGTTAATATTCAAATGTCTTTGAATCTATCACAAGCACAACATGCGCATATTCGTAGTGACATATATCATCACACTTGATTTTGAAAATAAGCTCACTTGATCACTCGAATCGTAGTCCTATTTTATCGACTACAGCAAAACCAAAATTATTGGTTATATTAACAAGCTATCTATGTATGTATGTATATGTTATGGACTAAGTGATTAATAGGACATTATTCATAATGCCTGGGCAATGTGATAAAAACTATTGAAACAATTTAATTGAACGGGCTTTATGAATAAAGTCCGTTACTTATTGGGCAGATTAATAAAATGATAAACTTTAAAAAAGGGAAAGCCGACTTCAAGAAAACGAAAAAAATAATATCCACATAATTTAATTACTTCTGAAGTAGGGGTTGTAATTTTTCTACACACTGTCTTAGCACCGACTATGAAAGCTATAAATTATGTGGAAATTACATCATTATTTGTAGTTTTTTTGGAGTCTGTTACCTTTTTGTAAGTATTATTCTATGAACATTCATTCACGTAAACATGAGTCTGTCCAATGGTTGGTTTTGATACGAGAAACGGGTGGATTGATGACTGCAATAACACAGCTGCTTAAATAATGTGGGTATTTAACCAGAACGTAGCTTTACTCTTTGTGCACTTCTATGAAAAAAAAAATGTTCAAAGTGTTTGCTACATATAGTTGAATATTTTTTGGGAACCCAGTCTTCTCAATTTATAATTTTTAACCATTTTTGTTTAACCTCAATATTTTTGGAAATCTGAAACATTATAAGAGTTTAAATTATCTCATTAAAGTATTTACTATAATGCCATTTGGCTACGAAACCTTAAAAATTAAAAATAGAAAATTAAAAAAAATTACGAAGATACAAGAGGCTGCATCCAAAAATATGCCTTTGCCTGTTAAAAACATATTATCGATAAGATTATATTGCTGTTTCTTGTTCTCGGATATATCTCTTTATATTTATAATTCTCATGTACGCGTGTTTGTCACTGAACTATTCCTAAATGGCTAGACCCTGGATGGTTTAGATTCAAAATTGGACCCGGTAGGTGGCGCTGTTATTGAGATACAGAAATCATCCGTGCGAAGCCGGGGCGGATCGATAGTCTGGCATAAACGAAGAATCTTTATTTTGCTGGCCCTCAGCAGCATGTTATTTATAACGAATTATGCAATTAGATGATTGATGGATGCTCTAATATCCACCATACGGCAAAAAACCCTCTTTAGTTAAATCAAACACTCTAACGATCTTTTTAGGCTGGCGCCAGAATTAGCTACCAATTGCTTCGAGTAAGCAAACAGCTCAAAATCGCTAAGTGCGCATTTGCATTTTGCCATCCATTGTCTGTTTTTCAAAGCATATTGAAGTAAAAAGGGTTCAAGGTCGGGCAACCTGCAAACACTAATAGCAGTGTTTAGTAAACAATGTGTCGCTGATCGGAACAGCTGTGAGTGTTAACAATAGACAAGAATGTGATGCTGTTATCATATTTATTTTACTTCGACTGAAACTTAATATACTCGTAATATCATTAAGGCGACACCGCGAAAAAATGCACCTCCTTTCATCGATTAGTATAGGAGTATGACACGACTAACGAAACTGGAATTTTGATATAGGTAAATTCATGTCTTTATCTTGAATTTGCTTGTTCAAAAATACGATTGTATAATTTTGACTCGATCATAATTATTTGCGAAAACACCTCTAAAATATCACTATAGTTGAAATTACAACGAAATTATTTAATCTATATGCTTGGGAATCACTCAAATACATTCATAACATCAATATTCGTAATTTACTTGCTCATTATTTTGATTATTTAAATCAATAATTTTTTAAAAATATTTTAAGATTCTAAGCGATTTCTAAGCGGTCTTAATCGTCGCGGGCGCTACGCAATTTTAGACCTTATGACGGCGTTTTTGAAGTTTTTATAGAAATTATGTTTCATTCGGGTCAGTCCGGCGATAGCCTGCTTCAACGGTTTTCGATGTGTCGCTTTAAAGATAAAACAGTAATCTGAAGTGGCAATGGGTAGCTCGAAAAAAATCGACAACCGAAGGGAAAGAATGGTTCTAAAGTGGCAGTCTCCTAGTGAAGTGTGGCGCGGCCCTCACGAGATGGAGCGATGACCTGGTAAGAGATGCAGGAAGTGGATGGATGCAGGTGACTCAGGATCGTGCTTTGTGGCATTTTCTTGGTGGAGGCAAGATTCAGCAGTGGTTTTGTTATAGCTTGTAATCATGATGATGATGAAATGAAACAGCAGCAGTGTTTTATCATTAAATCTAAGTCCAGCATCTAGCTATAGTTTAAATAATTAACAATTTTTTCCTGAATGTTCTCAATAGCACTGTCTAGTCTGGGTGGTTAATTAAAAACAGCCCTTTAAGGTTATAATTAAATAGTAGCTTCTTACGAAATACGTATAAGTAATTAAAATGTTACAATTTTCAGTATATAAAATACTTACTAATGCTTTACTCAATAGTCAGTCGCGTTCTGCCTCCTCTCGGTGTGCGGCACCCCGCACCGAAACAGGTTTTTTGTCTCGGCGTAAACAAGCACGAATATATGTCATATATTGTGGATTCCAAATTAAATTACAATAATCAAGAATAGTCCGTAACGTGTGAATAATTCAAAACCTTTAAACACGTAGTATTTGAAAAGGGGCTACATACTTTTCTCACAAAACCTAAGTTTCGGTAAGTTTTACTTACTATACTCTCAATATGTTAAGAAAAAATAATTTTTCATCATTATAATGCCTAAATATTTAACAAAATGTGATTTTTTTTTATTTTAACGTGGTTAATTTCATAATAAAAATGTTAAGAGTATATTATATGGACGATATTTAAAAAAAAATTGAAGTAACAAATGGATACTTGCAACAAAGTTCAATCAAATAATGCCTCACAACCTGAATAATACCCTTCCGACCAGAGCACAGTAGTGGAGGCATTGCTATTTGGTAGAAATAAATAGGCAGAAACAGGAACTTTTTTTATTAAATATAGTATAGATTTAAAAAGAAACTTATTGGAAGTCACTGCTTTGTTGTTACCACTGGTTCGGACAAAACCTCTGTCCTGGAAAGAACCAGTTAGACCCAGCGGGACTTTTTTTTTTGAAAAAATAAAATAACATACTACAATCATGTATTATGTTACACAATTATCAACAAAAAAAAAATAGAAATAGCTTGATAGCGATCACCTCATTCCCAGGGATTATTATTATCCGTAAATTCCTTTATATTATAAGAACCCTTTGTTTAATAAAGTTTTTAAACTTTAAGGAGGTCAAATTTTATATATTTTCTGGGATTTTGTTGTAAAAGCGTATATACATCGCCGAATGAATTACTGACTCGGTGGAGTCGAGAAACCGGTACTACTAGCTTGTGTCAGTTTTATTTTTATGTACATATATTAAATTTTTGTAAATGTATTGAGAGGTCAAAGTTAATATATTAATTTCCTTAATTTTTTGTCGGAGCGACTTTTAGGTTTTAAATCATAGATTGCTCTTACGGCCCTCTTCTGTAAAACAAATATAATTTCAGTGTCAGTCGCGTGTCCTCATAGCAAAATACCATACGACATTATGCTATGGAAATAGCTAAAGTAAACTAGTCTAGCTGATTTAGCACTGGTAAGATTTCTAATCTTTTTTACGAAAAGAAGGTGGCATTAACCCAGACGGACTTCTGGACACAAGAGGAGTCCTACCGTGTAACATGTGAAAAAATACATCGACTTCTCATTCTTATCGGAATTTTTACACCCCGCACGAAACATACTATTGTCGTGTCACTCAACTACGGTCATAATCAACACATGAAATTAGAATAATTAAAGAATTTAATTGCGTTATTGTCTTTTTTTAAAAGTGATACATGTTCTAAATTAGTTATACTTATATATTTCGAATGAAAAATATTTTCTGTGATGTGGTTTTTACTGTAATAAGTTGATAGGTGTTGACGTTCAGAAGTCTCTTTTGTTTGGGTCATTAAAATAAAATTCCTCTTAGATATTTCTGGACCCAGGTTTCGGTCCCACAAAACTTCTAGAATATAATATTTATTTATTCAATATAGATTACATGTTATTGAAAAATCGATCACTTTATGGTTCGATTTTTATAAATATTCTATTAGCGTAGGTGTGAAATATTAATTAATTAAAGATGTTATACGTTAATTAGCTAAGATCCGCGTAATAAAATAAAATGATGTGTCTTACCTAGTTTAAAGAGCACCTTCCGCACTCCCTCAATTTCGTGCACTATCCCCGTCACCACTACACTAGGAAAGACAGCACTGTAGATAATACGACACGTGTTCCGCCTCTCCATGAGGCATCCTCAGGTGAAGTAGACTCTGCGGTGGCTGACCGCTAAGCCCACGTACTACTAGTACTTAGTTGAAGGCGGCAGGTGCTCTTCAAACTATGTAAGTCACATCATTTTATTTTATTACGCGAATCTTGGCTAATTAATTTTTAACATCTTTAATATAGTGGTCTTCCGCAAAGTAACGCCTAATTATATTTATAATATTTATTTATATCCTAATGTAGAAATCATTTTTAATTGTGTAAAAAATAATTAAATAAGGAACCGTCAATCATCCTCCTTATTATGTAAGATTCTTTATTTGCTTATAATTATTCCTTATTCATTAATAACCAACCTCGCACATGACTGTGGTTGAAGCGTCAAGTTAGGGGTTTTAGGAAGCTATGAGATATTTCTGACAGTTTATTAATGTAAAATAAAGGGTCACAAACGAGCTCGCAGTCCACGTGATGGTGAGTGAATACTGTGGCCCATAGACATCTACATTTATCTTCGATTAAGAATCAAAATGCAGATGCGTTGTCACCCCTGAGGACTGAGATGGAATGCCTCTTTTCCAGTAAAAAGGGTCTCCGGTTCTCTACACTCACCATACGAAACACAGCAGCGCTAATTTGCTATTTTACGCTAGTATTCTGTGAGAGCGTGGACCTTCCCCGGTTGAGCTGACCCATTCGTGCAACCATAATAGTAACAAAGATAATATAGCTGCAGCATGGCTCTACTACGTAAAAAACACAGTGACAATGTCAGATCTTACTGCACCCACGGGACAAAAGAGGGTGATGAATTGGATGGTTTATTGTGTATTCAAGGCAAGAGTGAATAGGCTTTTGTCAAGTCAGTGCGCTTTACTATCTTTGGCTGTATCACCACTTACCATCAGGTGTGATAGTAGTCAATCGCTGGCTTAGAAAAGTAAAAAAATTGATGACGTGTACATTAGTAATGCTTGTAAATCAATTAAAACATCTATATGTTTCGATTTGTACATGTGACTTCCCAAATACCGATGTTATCTAGAGCATAACACGATTTGTACAAGCAGATAAAAGCGTATCATAAGAATTAGCTACTTCGATAATGTATCTTATAATAATACGATGTCTGAATAGTCATTAAAAATTTGAAAGAGTCATTAGGTTATTTCATTCTATTAGGGCTCGTGGAGCAGAGCGTGGGCTCTAGTCATTTTTTAAAATTGAGCTCCGACGGCATTATGGCGGAAATTCAAAATGGCGATATAGCAGAACCCCCTCCAAGCTATAGAAAGGGGAGCGAAGCTGAAAGTAGAAGGGAAATTGTATTCGAGAAGCCCTTAGAGCTGGACGATGTACTGGTAAACGAGCTTGGACAGTTTGGATGTTTCCAATTGAGAAACATACTGTTGGTCGCGCTACCCATCATAGCCTCGGCGTTTATGAGCGAATATATTTTCTCAGCCGCTTCTGTTCCACACAGGTAAGATTTATTTTATTTATTTATTCATAGAACACCAGCAGTGCACACATTATTACATTTTATTGAAAGTAGGCTCTAATCTAGGAACTGATATGTGCAACATTATAGGGAACACAGCATTACAAAATGCTATAAAATTAAGACAGCAAAGTAATAGCTAATAAAGAAATATGTCGCAAAAAAATAATACCTAAAGACAATATATAACTAAGATAATAAATCCATGCACTTAACCAAGCAGCAGCTGTTAAAGGACATAAATGTTAAATTAAGCATTTATAATAGTAATATATTAAGTACATTTTTCCTATATTTAGGGAAAGTGTCATGAAAAATATCGACAGTAGGCAACACGCCACGAAGTGAATTATAGGTGTGACACCTATAATTGTGTGACCCCATGTTAGTCTTGGATTGAGGAGTGTGTAACAGTTTTGGTGTTGGACAACGAGGAATATTTTATGGTACACTAGCTGTTCCTCGCGACTTCGCCCGCGTGTAATAGTAATATAAAGTTTTAATTTTTTTGCGCGGAACCCTAATTATTTTTCTAAACTTAAAGTAGCCTGAGTTACTCCTTATAACATCAGCTATCTACCAGTGAAAGTTCCATCAAAATCGATCCAACCATTTCGGAGAATAGCCGGAACAAACACACAGACAGACGGACAGACAGACAAAAAATTTCATAATTGTGTTTTTGTTATATATACCGTATATATTTTCATATGCATTTAGTAAAAAGCTCTAATTTTGTCATTACAAACAGACACTTCAATTTTATTTATTTGTATAGATTTAGGGAGAAATATTGTAGTAATAATTCACCTCATTATCCTCGGATAGTTATTTATTATTAATTTGAACATCGTAGGTGTCAAATACCAGAATGTGGTGAAAATGGCAAGGATTTCGAATATGAGCCTGATTGGATCCTGAACGCTGTACCCGTAACCGATACCGGATTTGCCAGCTGCGAGAGGTACAGGCCCACAGGAGTCAATGGCTCCCTCGATTACTGTCCGGCGAACATCTTTGATCAACAAAACACTGTCACCTGTGACGAATATGTCTACGGAAGAGATAATTCTGTTGTGTACGACGTAAGTATAATGAGAGGTGTAATTTTTATTATTTATTTCGAAATAGCGACCTGCCTCGGATTTGCTTGGTTGGATATTACCAATTTTTCATTCTTTAAAAATGTCTTCAAGTTTTTCGGATGAAATATAGCCTAGATCCTTCCTGGCATTGCTCTCTATCTGTCTGTAAAGTTTCATCTCAATCGGTTCAGCTCTTTCCAAGATTAGCCCGAACAGACAGAGCTGACAGAGAGACAGACAAAAAAAATGGTTGTTTATGTTTTAATAGCATTCGAATAACTCCATGAGCTTAATGGAAGCCAGTTCAAATTTTACAGACAGATACTTCAATTTTTTTTATATGTATAGATATGATGACGGCGTTAGTAAAGCAGTGATGTAAGAAGAAACTTTTTTCCCAATTATTCTTTGTAATTCCACACGGCGTATATTGGCTGCAACACAAATTAGTCTTTTCATACAGGGTAGGATTACGCTTGCACAGAAAACCAGCGTAAAATAGTAGCATGATTCTGCTGCATAGTGGTACGGTGACGAGAACCATTGTCCCCATTATAGTAACAAATACTTAGTTCCCAACCTTCTTAGTCCTCAGGGGTGATAACACGACTACAATTCTTAATCGAGAATTAATGCAGGTCTTATCAGGTGGATTACATGATCGTTTGTAACTTTTTTTTTAATTCCAACCTTATCTAAAAAGTAATTTAGTTATAAAATTTAATAAAAAAAGATGCTGCCCCATTTGCATGGTTATGTGTGATGTAATGTTTTATTTATTTCAATGCTGACAATCTTAGAAATGTATTATTTTACCTTCCAGTTCGATCTTGGTTGCCAAGAATGGCTGCGAGCCCTTGCTGGTACTCTAAACAGTGTGGGTACTTTACTTGTTCTTCCCATCACTGGCTACATCTCTGATCGCTTCGGTCGACGCATGGCCCTGGTTATCAATGTCTTCAATATGGCTCTTTTTGGCCTCATACGGGCTTTCTCCGTCAACTACACCATGTACCTGGTATTACAATTGCTGCAGACTACGTTTGGTGCCGGAACTTTCAGTTCAGCTTATATTTTCGGTAAGTACATACATTACATTGTCATTGTGTTTACAAATGGAGTTTTATGGAGTTGTGATACTCGTGGATATAACGAGTAGTAAGCTATCTATTTCTTCGCGTATCAACCTCACTTTTACGTTGTTACGCAAATAAATGTAGAAACACGATGGTAGGTGGCTCAGGACCGTGCTTTGTGGCTTTTCTTGGGCAAGGCATTTTAGCAGTGGACTTGTGATAAATTAATTAATGAGTTGCACTTTTTAAAACGAAATTTACCAATATATTATCAAAATATCTAAAAAAAAGTAAATGATTTCAGCGGCGGAATTGGTGGGCCCCAAGTATCGTGTGATAACAAGTGCGACCTCTTCTTCCATGTTCGCTGTGGGCCAAGTCGTACTCGGTGGCGTGGCGTGGCTGGTGCAGCCATGGCGATACATGATTATGGCCCTTCATATCCCTTGTTTCTTAATAATCATCTACTTTTGGATTCTGACCGAAAGTGTGCGCTGGCTTCTCTCCAAACAGAAATACACGGAAGCTCGGGCTGTTCTTGAGAAAGTGGCCAAGGTCAACAATACTTATATCAGTGACAAGTCCATGGAAGCCTTGATGAATCCTCCACCGCCACCAGAATCTGCCTCGGTAAAAACTTATTATTTTGTATTTAAAAGCAAGTATTTATTAGCGTATGTCGCCACATTCCTGTTTTGATTGTTTATGGTTTGAGATTAATTTTGGGACTTGTAATTTTAGTTGCCAACCGTGTTTTAGCAGTGTAACAATATCCACTACCCCATATCTTCCCATGGGTGCTGTAAGAGATTACAAAGGGAAACAAATCGGGGGATGGGCAGCATCGTCTACCTAACCACTAAACCGTCCACACCGCGCGAGTGATTCTCGCCCACCTGTCCGCGCATTAAAATATCACTTTTTTTACGACCGCGCGAGACTGTCTCAACAAAAACGATTACTACTGAAAAACTACAATATACCTACATTCAAATAAAAAATATTCTCAAAAAGCTCAAAGAATTCAGAATTTAATTTTGTTAAAAGATAATTGATCAAATTAAAAATAAAGGATGAAAATAAAGCTTAAAAATGGGAATATCAAAAAAATCGTATTTATTTTAATTTCTAGTTTTATAAGAAAAGTATAATATTTACTGGAGATAATTATTTTATATTATAATAGTACATGATATTTCCTTTAAAATGACACCAATATCAATAATATGTTATTTACTCAATATTGATAAATATATAATATATACTCAATATAAATTATAATAAATAAATAAATAAAACGCCCCCCCCCCGTGACCATGGGTGCTGTAAAGCACCCGAAACGTCGGGAATCAAAATTAGTAAAATTAAACGCGATAAAATCCGTAACAAATAGTTTTATTCAAAAATAAGTTTTAATAGTTTCTAGACACATATCAACGTGTTAATAGTGAAGCATTCTTTTATACCGAAACCGATTACAATACATTTTAAACAACATAATATAATCAATAAACGATGATCGCGTATAGTGATTAAAATTTCGAGCTAAATTATTATATGTATTGGAATTGTCGTAATGATACATATTTCCTACAGAATATATCTTCACAATTATTTTGATGTACAATAACATTAGAAATAACATATAAAAACAGAAAACTTATCACATTTTTGATCGAGTTCCTCATACTTTAACAGTCCACAGACAAAAATGGCGAAATGTCATTTCCACATTTTTTTCTAAATATTTTGTTACTATTACACAGATAAAATTCACTCTCAAAGATGACAAATTTCAAATAACATCATCTCTATTTTTTACTATATTATTAACAGCTGTCTTTAGCGCTGTACACGTTTAAACGGAACGATATCGTTTGGTGACTATAGTCACCATGGACAGGTGAGGTAATATTAACAATTAAAAATAAAAACTGCGGTTGCAAGTCTGACAAGCGTGCCAAATATGGTGAATGGCCTATGTTCAACAGTGAACTTTGGTAGGCTCTAATGATGATGGATGATTTTGATAAAGCTTATTAAAAAATTTTAAAATATTAAAAATTGTTTCTATAGATATTTCTATGGATACTGCAAATACTGCTGCATTGGTCGCGAACATCAGACAACACGATCGTGGAGTAGAAATATCTTTTCCTCTAATTCATCATCTATGATTAGTTATTTTTGCTGCCATGTAGGTCTAGTGGTTGCGACCATGCGGTTGCTGATTATGAAGTCTCGGGTTCAAATGCCTCGTCTGGCCAAAATCAGTTATTGAGTTTTTCTTAGTAGCAGCCTGGAGTCAGGAAGTTGGCGGTGTTTCACTTCTGTGCCTTGGAAAGCACGTCAGGCCATAGGTTCTGCGCCTGATCTCCCTCCGGACGTGTCGAATTACTGTCCCATCGGACTATGAGAGTGAGAGAATAAAGAGTGCACCTATGCTTGCGCATACACTCGTGCAATATAATCCTGTCCTGCGCAGATGGCTGGTCCCTGCTGAGATTAACTGCAGTGAAATTTGGTCTGGAGGACATTATTATATTTAATTTCTAATTTTTTTATAAGAAATGTTATATCCAGACCAATAGCAAATTTAACTCTATGATATCTTTATAGACTGGTACGAATATAATTGGAGCAATCATCAAGTCTCCTGTATTACTGCGCCGCGTGTGTACAACTCCCATCTGGTGGATCACCACTACATTCGTCTACTATGGCCTTTCGATCAACTCAACCAGCCTATCAGACACTATATACCTCAACTACATCTTGACCTGCGCTGTCGAAATCCCTGGCTATGTTACCGCCGTCCTTATCCTAGACTGGATCGGTAGAAAGGCCACGTTGTCCGGCGGATTCTTTTTAAGTGCGTGCTGTAACATCGCATTTGCCTTCATTCCCGTTGGTAAGTAAAGTATTTATTTTTTATTTATTTAACTTCTTACAACATGATGTATATGCGGACTTATGGTTTAGGCATTCGCTATTAGTGAACTTTTAGGTGATGTAGAGAAAAAAATATGAAGTTGTTAAAAGATAGAAATATAAATTAGAAAATATGAACAAAGAAATAATACATAAACTTGCACGTCAAAAATAAATAATATATGCATAACATTATACATAAATTATGTATATATAAAAATAAATAAGTTACATAAATTATATATTTATATAAATACGAATGAGCTACTAATGAGATGATGATTCTGCCAGTTTATTCAAATAGTGTTCGCGAACTTTCTTCTTAAATGCATAACGAATGTTAGCCGTTTTAATTTCATGAAGAAGTGCGTTCCAGACGAGAACAGACTGTACAGTGAAGGATGAATTCCTATCTATAGGAGGGACAATTAAGTAAGAGGTTACGGCTTCTGATGAAATAAAGAATAAAAGGAAGTAAATTTATAAGTTTTAAAGTTAACAACTAGAACTAGAATCATTACGTTATTTTACGGAAAATTGTATAAATTCGCAACTGGATCTTAGCAAACTTTTTACATCTTAATTAAAATTTATAAAGCATTATTTTGGTGGCATTGTACTCAAAATTTTAATGAAAATTTCAATTATTGTCGACATTAAAATCAATTAAGTTTAAAGAGCATAAATTGATTCCAATATTTGTAATATTTAATCGTTTTTGAAGTGTGTTGGGTCAGTTCAATATCTCCTATTCCACAAATATTTCAATTGTAAAATTTTCCTTGGAAGAGCACGTTAGAAATTAGATAGGACCAAAAAAGGCTGAATGTAACTTGTCTATGACATCAGGACGTCAAACACCCGTGACTATGGGTGATATAAATAAAAAAAAAGGAAAAATAAGTTAAATTAAAAACGATAAAATCATTAACATTTTTTCATCCAAAGTGAATTATTTATTTTTATCTGAATTTATCAAGTATAATAAATTTATCAATGATATTGACATATGTTTATTGTTGTTATCAAGGTAATAATTACGTAAAAATTTATTGAACATTCGTCTTTAGTTATCAGAACACTAATTAATATCGAATTGACATTGATCAATATCTCAGAGTTATTACTGGCATATGTTGTATGTAATTCTAAGATTAATATGATACAATTATGACAATGTTTTTGTTTTTGATGAACCACATAGTGACTTACGACTTACCTTACTACCTACTCGCTGAGTGACGTAATATGTCCGGTTCTTTATTCAGATGCGTATATTGAGCGCACGGAAGAGTGGCATAATTAAAAATTATTCGAAGAGTGCAAAAAGCAAAATTTATAAACGATAATATGTTACAAATGCATTAGATAAAATAAAATAAAACATTCATTGTTTACGTTCATACTGCGTTTCAAACGTAAAATGCGTTTATTTTATATTTTTATAGGTATTAGATATCCATGTTATATAATGTGCAATTGAAAGTTAAATACAGCTTGTTTAATATACAAACCTACAAATTTAATGAATTACGTCGAACACTAGGTATAATATATACCTATACATATAATATATAAATTAAAAATGTTAAAAATTAATTTCCGCGGTCCGTGTAGTATAAAAACAAAATGATGTGTTTTAACTAGTTTGAAGAGCACCTACCACGCTCCCACAATTGCGTGCACTAGCCCCGTCACCACTAATTTCAACACCACTACTTTACACGACTGTCGGTCGCCATCGCAGAGTCTATTTCTTGTGATGATGCCTCGTTTAGAGGCGAAACACGTGTCGTATTTACAACAGTGGTGTGTCTTTCCTTGTGTAGTGTTAATAATGGTTTTCGCAAATAACGCCTGTTCTTCTGTTAATTATATCTATTTATCTATATTTATATAAATAAAATTGAAGTGTCTGTTTGTAATTTTAAAATAACAGCTTTTTACTAAGTGAATATGAAAGTATATACGGTACTAATTACAAAACAACAATTTTTTTAATTTTTGTCTGTCTGTCTGTCTGTCTGCTTGTTCCGGCTAATCTCCGAAACGGCTGGACCGATTTTGACGGGACTTTCACTAGCAGATAGCTGATATTATAAGGAGTAACTTAGGATATTTTTATTTTAGAAAAGTTATTAGGGTACCGCACAAAAAAATTAAAACCCATGAAGTTGTAGTAAATTCCACGCGGGTGAAGTCGCGGGATACAGCTAGTATGAAATAAACATAAATTTTAACTTCCACATTGTTTCAGATATGACGGTATTTAGGTTAGTAATATATCTGCTGGGCAAGTTCGGAATCTCGGTGGTGATGACGTCAATGTACCTGTTCACGTCGGAGCTGTACCCCACTGAGTACCGCCACAGCCTACTGGCCTTCTCCTCCATGATCGGCAGGATCGGCTCCATCAGTGCCCCACTTACACCGGCTTTGGTAAGTCTTTGGTTGTCACAAATCGTATTCTTTTAATCACTGTTACAAGAAATTTAAGTTTATCTATTGCTAATGTAGACTATACTACGACGACAAACAAGTCCAAAGGTTAAAATAATAAATATACTCGTAAAAACCTGACTGCATAAAAAGTTTCCTGAAAAGAGAAAAGTTTTATAACCTATGTCACTTCACAACTAAGACGATTCTAAAGACATCCCATATGTTAAGATCCATCAAGCCATCTACATACATATACATACACACACTCGAAAAACATTACCCTCCTTTTGGAACGGTCGAGTAATAAGGACCATTTGACAAAAACGGTTTTGCTTTGGTTACGTAAAAATAAGAAATTACAAGATAAGAAAACCAGTAAAATAACAAGCTGCAAAGCATATAGCATATAGGGCTTACCACCTCTTACCACCAGGTGGGATTGTAGTCAAGCACTGGTTTATAATAAGAAAAAAACATTTCACCTTGAGTAGTCCTCAGGGTTAAAATACTTCTATGTACTTATTTACATAGAAGTATTTTTTGTAGACACTTTTTTGTAAAATTGAAGTTAGAAACGAACTTACAGTCCCCCTGATGGTAAGTGGCTACTGCAGTCCATGGACCCCTGCAACCATCTTGGTCGCAACCACTATGCCTCATAGCCTGTTATTACCATTACTTAGACAGTAATCTCATTTATATCGCTGGTATCATAAAAAACACACGTGTTAGAGCCATGTTACAGTTATATTATGGTTGTAGCACGAATGGGTCGGCTCGACTGGGGAAGGACCACGATCTCACAGAATACCAGCGTAAAATAGCAGCTTAATGCTGCTGTATTTCGTATGGTGAGTATAAAGAACCGGAGACCCATTTTAATGGAAACGAGGCATTCCATCTTAGTCCTCTGGGGTGACAAAACATCTGCATTTTGATTATTCATCGAGGATTGATGTAGATGTCAATGAGCCACAGTATCCACTTACCATCAGTTGGACTGTATGCTCGTTTGTCACCCTTATTCTATAAAAATATGTGTGCTGTGCTTGGCAGATGGAGTACTGGAGAGGCATTCCATCTATGATGTTCGGTGCAATGGCCGTGCTGTCTGGACTACTGGTGCTCACGCAGCCGGAAACTCTCGGCACTAAGATGCCTGATACCCTTGCAGAAGCCGAGGCTCTTGGCACGCCTGAATCTAAGTTACAGAAAGGAAGCTAATCGATCTGAGTAGAATGTACCATTTAATGCAGAATTGAAACTAGATGACAAGTGGATGTTAGTTTTGTTATAAAACCTATCGATTTCTGGTCCGCTTGACTGCAGCGTGGTTTTTTGTGTCATTTTAAATTATTAAAAATTAGGTTAGTACTTCTTGAAAAGCCTGTGGGATAGGAAGTATCAGTGCAGGCGAAAATTATGAGGTCGCTATTCTCAGAGAATCTTGTACATTGGAACATTGTAGAAGCTTTTTTGTTTTTAAACGCTAAGGCGCGTTCGCAAAACTGCAATACCAGAGGAATCGCATATTACCTTACTTTGAGCTACTCAGCGAAATTCCTTGCATTAACTAAGTAGCTCTAGCGCAGTTTACTGCGCCAGCTCATTGCGTTAACTCAAAACTGCGCCAAGGTACAACAAAATGGAACGCGCCGAGAGAGCAGAGAAACTAGTGAACACTACTAGTGTTCACTCCTCTGCATCCTGCGGACAACTCAACACCTTAAGGAATAATGGAGTCAGCATTGACGCGACAGCGCTTTACTAACTCCAAATCAATTTACACTATGTCAGTGTCGGGTCGGCACCGACTTGCCTGGAATTTGGAGTCGGTAACTGACCCTGTGTAAATTTGCCTTAACATCTTTCGAATTTCACATTTTGAACAAGTGAGTTAACACGTCCGGCGCAGTGATGTACAGTGTTACACATGTCTACTCTGTATTGTATGTCCGGCGTAAATGAAATTGTAATACCACCTATCGGGAGCAAAAAGATCTTGGAATTTTACAAGTCGCCTCTTACTATACTCATGAGGAAACGGGGTGATGGATTCTGTTACGCTGCCCCCACACTGCATAGTCATTGCGCTAAGTGGAAATTATCGTCAACATTTTCATTAGTATTTACTTGCCTTCTATGTCTTAATGTTAATATGCCTTACTCATAAAAATCAAAGCTCCCTTCAAAAATGCTCCATGTTGCTCTCTCTTACTATTTAATAAATGACAAAAGAAAGAGACAGGTATAGGCTTAATTAGTACTTATGTAAGCGATAATAAATAATAAATGATAAATTCGGTAAGGCAAATATGTATTTTCTATCACCAATATTTATTGTGTGTGATGTAATGTAATTTGTAACATAATGAAGGAAATAAAGATATATTATTATTTAATAATATGATAATATTTATATATTATTACGTGAAGGTAAATCCTTGTACCCTTTTTAAGCATATTGCGTGCACAGAGGAAAGTGCGAGATTTGCATAATTAAAGTTTATATGGATGTCGTTGCAGGAAACTAAAATTTATTTATAATATGTTTTACAAACATATTTCATTAAATAAAATAAAAAAATGTTTACGTTCTTAATAACAATGTCAAACACATAATAGTCTGCGGTCAAACTGTCACACAGAGTAAAGTTTGATGCCAAAAAATTATGCTAACAAATATTTAGTATCCTAAAATTTGTGTGATTTCAAAAATTCTATTTTGAATAGTCTGTGGAGTGTCAGTTAAGTTTAGTAAGTTAAGGCAAAAAAGCGTTTTTTTTTATATTGTGTATATGATATACTTATGTTTTAATATGCAATTAAAAGTGAAATACAGCTTGCTTCATGCATGTGCTATCACGTCGGATATTTTGTAAAAGTAAAAATTTAAAAAAACCATACCAGTCCATTAGTCCAATTCTGAACATTGGCAAATTATAGTATAAGGATGAGTACAATAAACACACAGTCCACTAGTAAGTAGATGCTGAAAACCATTGACATCTACATTTGTCTTCGATTAAGAACCAAAATGCAGATGCGTTGTCACTCCTAAAGAATAAGATGGAATGCCTCGTTTCCAGTTAAAAGGGTCTCCGGTTCTCTGCACTCTCTACAAAACAAATAGCATAAAGCTGCTATTTTACGCTGGTATTCTGTAAGATAGAATAAATAGGATAGAATAATAGATAGGAGCCGTGGTAGCTCAGATGGTTAGCGCTCGCTGTAAGTTTCACAGTACGCGAGCAACCCGGGTTCGATCCCCGCCGGCACCAATGAAATTGTTAATTGCAATTTTAAGTGCTGATTTACCACGTGCTCGTCAGTGAAGGAAAACATCGTGAGAAACCTGCATGTCTGAGAAATCAAAAAAATATTTCGAAGGCATGTGAAGTTCGCCAACACGCATTGGGGCAGCGCGGCGGACATTTCCTTGCCCTAAAACCCTCTCAGAAATGAGAGGAGGCCTGTGCCTAGCAGTGGGACGTATATAGGCTGTAACTTTTTACTTTTTATTCTGTAAGATGTTTCAAAATGTTTCAAACAAACCTTAAATATTTATATAAGTTATCACGACAATTTTTATCACATCATGTCATATTTCTGGACATTTTGTAAAGATAAAAAAATTTACGTGGTTGTGCCATGCTGCAGCTATATTAGTGGTATAGTTGTAGCACGAATGGGTCCAAAATATTATCGATAAACTAAATTAGTTGGTGTAGGTGCATTATTAGTGCAGATGTCTAAAACAATTGCTTTTTTGTTTTTTTTTTTTGAATTACATGAACTTTGAAATTTCAATAATCAATTTTTTTTTTAACACTTGTTTAACACTTAATTTGTATAATTGTTGTTTGTAAATGTATAATTTAGAATTAATTAAATGTAATTACAGCCAGTTTTCCTGGAATAGACTAATTTATTTTTTAACACGCTTTTATTAACTTGGTATGTATCTATGTAACGGAATTTTTGAATGTGATTTCATCTCCTTCAAAACGTCGGATTGATTTGAAACTACACACACTTCTCAAGGACCCATAATCCTTGCCAGGATCCTCAGGATTTGCGAATAATTCATAAAACAACTACGATTTCTGCCAGTTCAATTTACTGTAAGCCGCATTAAAAATAGAAAATAAATTATAGTTAAAAAAAACTAAAAGAATACGCTTTTGTAGATAACCGAACTAAAAAGTAGAAAATAATTTTCAATAAGTTTAGTAGAAAATAGTGATTAACTTAAAAAAAAAAATTTATTGTAAAAAGCGTCGGGTGCTTGATGTCATTTGTTGTAAATATTTTGTGGATATTTGTAAAATTAGCGTCATCACAAAAATATCTGAAAAAGCACCCCACGCTTTTTTACAGTAAAATTATTTTTTTTTGTTAATCACTATTTTGTTATTTTAAACTTATTGAAAATTATTTTCTACTTTTTAGTTCGGTCAGTATAAATGTTGTCGAAGACTCGTGTGAAATAACAATTACAGGTCTTTTGGCCCTCCTAGCAGCAGCAAGCATTAAGCTGCTATTTTACACTGGTATTCTGTGAGAGCGTGGTCTCTCCCCGGTCGAGCCGACCCATTTGTGCTACAACCTTAATGTAACTGCAGTAGGGTTCTATATATTAATAAAATAATAATATTTCGGACATTTAATATGTTACAAATCTTATATTTATTAAAAAGTTGAGTTTTCAAGTTTTATTATAATTTAGCGTCATACAGCTCAGATCCATCATTTTTTAATACAAGTAAGGATGATAAGCGAGCTTACACCCCAAGAGCGTCGTCAACCCTGAAGGCTAAGAAAGCCTCTATACTAGTAAAAACTGTCTCCGGTTCTCTACATTCACTAAACGAAGCATATAATTAAGGTCTGGCAAATATTAAAAAGCCCAAAAGCTGGTGCTTGTATTTATACTATCCCAGCTGCTGGTAACTGCAGTCTTTGGCCACATCCTGCAATCAACTTCAAGCAAAGAAGTCTACAGATGCGTTTCTATCAGGATTAAGATGGAATTGCCTTACATCCTGTAGTGTTATACTGGCTCTCTATAGCCTCCAAACCGGAACAAGGAGGAGTAAGCGTTTGGCGGCAGAAATAGGTAATATATAACAGGGTGGTTGACCTATCAGACAGACTCCGAGGCAGAGAACGAGTCCTTTTTATATTATACTATATTTTATATACATTTTGATTTCTATTTTTTAAAAATTTACTGGAATATAATGTAATAAATCTAAACTTCCTGATAATTAGCCATCGGAACAGTCGGTTTATATAATTACTCATTAGAAACGTATCATTTAAATAATCCACATTATCTGATATGCAATCACGTCATTGAATACTCATTTTTATATATTTAGAGTAAACAGAAATGCATTATTTACAATAAGCAGTTGTGAGCGTAGTCGTTTTGATGAAATTTAAGACAAAGTCATAATATAACACTTAAGAATCACTAATATAAATATTAAAAGAGAAATAAAATGACACTCAATAAGAATATAGTGAAAAATCATTTCAACGTAGAAAATTCTGCCAATCTTATCAAATAAATCGACAAGAATGATCCAGATTGGATCCAGACCACATTATAGAAAAATATCTTTAGTTCTGGTCAAAGAGATTTAAATATATAGGTACTACTTAAATGTCTTTGGTTCTGGTAAACGTGTTCAGACGATGTCAGTTGAAAAATATTATTCTTGTCTCTATGTGTATGATAATGTCTGCCTTCATGAGTGAATATATATTTTCTGCTGCTGTGATATCCCATAGCATGTTGAATTAAACACGTATATCATTATTAAAATTTCTTTAATCTTCACTATATATCTTAACCTTTTATTGTTACATTTTTTTATAGGATAAGGGTGACAAGCGAGTACACAGTCCACCCGATGGTAAACGGCTTCTGTGGCTCATAGACATCTACTTCTATCCTCGTTTGCGAATCAAAATGCAGATGCGTTGTCAGCCGTGAGGACTAAGATGGAATGCCTCTTTTCCAGTAAAAAGGGTCTCAGGTTTTCTTCACTCACCATACGAAACACAGCAGCATTAAGCTGCTATTTTACGCTGGTATTCTGTGAGAGTGCGGTCCTTCCCCTGTCGAGCCGACCGATTTGTGCTACAACTATACAATGATATAGCTGCAGCATGGCTATACCACGTATAAGATATAGTAAGTACTACCCTTTTACCCGCGGCTTCGCTCGCGTGGGCTTCAATTTATAAACATCATTAATACTATTTCGTACCGAAATTAGCAAAATTGGATCACTTATAGAGGCACTTCGGTATCTGTATATTGAACGTAAGTGAATTAAATTTGGTAATATAATATGCTACAGAAATACATAAGTGAGTTAATCAGAATTGCATTAATATCATACGTCTAGCAACACCTTTTTATATCGGGCATGTCTTGCGATGTGTCTTTATGAAGGGAAAATCGCCCTCGAATCAGAAATGCGTTATTTACATAATATTCATAATTAAAGTTAATATAGTCTTGACAAAATAATGTTGAATTTCTTGGTCTTTATTACTTTAGTAGTGTTTTATTGCGTTATTTGATTCAAATTATTGGCCCCATTGAATATTGATGGCACCATAAAATACATACGAGTATTTTTTTGCGTTCTAGTAGACTTCTGGATTTCATAAATGTAGTTCTATTCACGGTGAACGTGTGAGAAGAACTATATTCATGAAGGGAGTAGAAAGATATAGAAGATGGGCAGCACAGCCTTCCTGATCACATCTCACAATAATAAAAATATGGAGTTGGCAACTCACATGTGTTAGATTATCAATATGTATTCATTTTTTATGTCAAGTTTCTGAACTATTAATTGTCTTCATCATGTTATTTCTTATCAACATTATGGCTATTTCCTGTATAAAAGTAGTTGAGACGCAGTTTTAATTTCTAACGGTTAAGAATTATAAAGATAAATTCATTACTTTTAAAATGTTTAATATTAAAACATTTTAAAAGTAATTACAGTCACATAATTAATCGCATAATAAAAAAAGTACTTATTTCAAATGTTATTGTAACTAGAGAAGAAGCGAGCCAATATGGCGGCATTAGACAGTATTAAGTGACCAAGACTGATTTGTTAAAACTGAATAAATAAGTAAAAGACATCTAGATCTATTAATTTTACATTTCAGAAGTAGGATAGTCTAAATCTATCGCCCATAAAGGTTTGTTGTGGGTAAAATATTAGCAGAAGTTCGATTTACGACAATACAATTTTTTTGTTATCATTGTAATTTTAACAATACAGTGTAGACATTTAGACATTATTATACGTATTATCATTTTTATACACAATAGTAGTTATATATATATATATATATATATATATATATATATATATATATATATATATATATATATATATATATATATATATAATGTCTAATCGTGGTTTAACATCCTCTTTACCATCTAAAGGAGATGGTCATATGGATAGTGTCAAGTCGAACCGTCCGAGCCGTAAGCGAAATCGTAGCGAGTCCGTTGGGCATTTTACTTCAGACTCAAGTTCGTCATATACAGAATACTCGCGACCACCTACTAGGCAACAAAATCGCCACCGTCGTAGATGTCGGCAATGTCGCCGAACACCCCCTCGTGGCAGACAGACTACTCGTAAACATGCTACTACACGTATTAATTCTGCTTCACCTGTTCAAAATCTAACGAAACAGCAGCGCCGCTGGAGTCTCTAACGTGATAGCACTCCGTGCCATACTTATTTTGAACGCAAATCAAAGCATTCACGCAAACACAAAAATATACGGCGTAGCATATCTAGTGATACATCCATTGAAATTGTAGATTCTAAGCAATCTTCTAACAATAATCTACTTAAACAATTGGTAAGTGCACTACAAGGTAGTAATTCGCGAGTACATGTACCAACGCACGTGCAAGGTGCACAAAGTATTATCACGGAATTTGACCCTAGTTCTAAAGCACAAACCATGAAAGACTGGCTCATAAATATAAACGAATCGGCGGAAATGTATGGTTGGTTGGAACAACAAACCATGTTCTATGCTTTGCCAAAGTTAAAGGGATTAGCAAAGAAATGGTATGATGGACTTACGAGTGTAAAATTTAGTTGGGCAGAGTGGCAGGGAAAGTTATTGGAGACGTTTTCCTGCGACCAGAACTACGAAGATTTATTGTCCGAAATGTTAAATCTTAAAAGTAGACGTAACGAAACTCTTGTTGAGTATTACTACGACAAGATTATGCTCATTAATAGGTGTCACCTAGTGGGGCGACGAGCAGTGGATTGCATAACCCACGGGATATACGATTATAACGTGAGAATGAATATACAAGGTGCACATTATGATAACCCGGAACAAGTCTTAAATTGCTTTCGCTATATTACTGGTAATAAAACTGAACCACCACAGTTTCCCAAACGATTTAACACTGATATGCGTGACAAAAGAAATGATAGCGTAATAAAATATCCAAACCAATGCATGCAAGAGGTAAAAAGTAAAAATAATCATGACTATTTTAATAACAAAAGGACCATGAACCACATAACTTGTTTCAATTGTGGCGAAGTTGGTCACACAGTTCTGAAGTGTAGTAAATAAATACTAAGGTGCAACAAATGCAGACGCCATGGCCATAAAGATATAAATTGCAATTCACAAAATTATTATAAACCAAACAACACAAATAGTGAAGAGATTAATAACATATCAAAAAAGGTATTAAATATAGATGGAACAGTGATGGAGAGTAATCTAAAATATTTTAAAGATGTTAAAATTAACGATATAATAATAAAAGGCTATATTGAATTTGGGAGTGAGTGTACTCTCTTGAGTAATAAAATATAAAAATAAATATTAAAAGAATTTGGTAATAGCGCCATATCTCCAATTGGTAAAGCACAAGTAAGAGTAAGAGTCGATTTTGTGGATATAAAATTAATAGCATATGTTGTTCCTGCGTCGTTGTTGCCAGCTGAGGTACTCATAGGGCAATCTCTCTCTGAACATCCTACTGTAACGGATAAAAAATTGACGTTATACCAGATTACTGCTAACAAATCAAACTCGCTGGTATTAACGACTGTAGACGAATACACGATTAAAAATGATACAGTAATAGAGGCTGTTAGCGTATCCCAGTTTACAGGATTCGTGAGCATAGCATCAGAGATACAGCGATTCAATGATTCACAATATTTAATCTTACCCGGAATTTATGCTATTTATAATGGTATCATCCGTGTAGTTGTTATAAGTTTATGTGATAAACCATTTTCCCTTAAGAAGGGCAAAATCGTAGCAAGAGGCGTAGGAATACCGAAAATAATATTCGCCACCAACGATGAAAACAGTTACGTGGTAAATGTGAGGCGTATAACCAGCGATGTATCTTCAATTACCATCGATGATTTAAATACAGATCCAAATCTCGAACCTATGGCTAAGTCAAATCTCTTAGACCTATTAAACTCGTAGAGAGGGTGTTTCGCTTTTACCACCAGTGAATTAGGAAGGACTTCAATGGCTGAAATGCGAATAAAATTAAATGATGCTGCACCGGTTACCTATCGGCCTTACAGATTATCTCTTTCAGAAGCAGAAAAGGTTAACTGCATAATTAACGAACTTTTGTCCAATGAAATCATAAGATAATCTGATTTCGAATACGCAAGTCCCAACATACTTGTTTAAAAATAAAATGGTGTCCTTCGACTTTGTGTCGATTACCGCGCATTAAATCGAAAGACAATCAAAGATAAATATCCGATGCCATTGATTGAAGACCAAATAGATAACCTGCAAGGTCAAAGGTATTTTACTACGTTGGATCTGACACAGGGTTACCATTAGATCCGTAAGATGATTCTAAACACCTTACTTCGTTTGTTACTCCAGATGGACATTTTGAATACAACCGAATGCCATTTGGACTAACAAACCCACCCGCTGTTTTTCAAAGGATGATCCACAAGTTACTAAACAAACACAAAATCCCGGGTGTTATGGCATACATGGATGATATTGTTATCGGGGCAAAGACAATAAGTAAATACAATATTTTGCGTGAAGCGAACTTAGCGTTAAATTTAAAAATGCCATTTTTCAAAACAACAATTGACTATTTGGGATTTGAAGTGTCAGAAAATGGAATTCGCCCTGGTACACGGAAAACGGAAGCTGTATTATCGTTTCCAACACCTCGAAACCCCCATGAAATTCGACAGTTTATCGGATTAGCTAGTTTCTTCCGAAAGTTCATCCGCAATTTTGCTACTATTGCTCGACCATTAACGTTGCTAACTAAAGCGAATACTCCATGGACTTGGGGAAGATCAAATTAAATCTTTCCTTAAAATTAAAGAAATACTTACAGACAGGCCTGTGTTAGCAATATATGACCCAATCTACTAGACCAAACTGCTTAGAGATGCAAGTCAACTCGGAATAGGTGGTATGTAGTTCCAAAAGGAGAACGAGAAATCACCCCTTCGGGCTGTCACGTATTACAGCCGGCAGACTTCGGTAGAAGAACAAGATCTTCACTCATGTGAGTTAGAAACTCTTGCGGTGGTGATGTCCTTAAATCGATTTCGTGTCTACTTGCTGAGAGTTCAATTCAAGATAGTTACCGACTGCAACGCTTTAAGGACAGCATTAACCAAGAGGGATCTTGGACCGAGAATTGCGAGGTGGTGGCTTCTTGTCCAAGATTTCGATTTCTCGATCGAATATCGACCGGGTACGCAAATACAACATGCGGACTCTTTGAGTCGTAATCCCTTGCCCGCCGATAATAGTGATTCCATAGATTTACATGTACTTAATGTTGTACAAGACGAACATTCCGTACTAACAGCGCACTTAAGTGACCCTAAACTAAAGCTTATAAAAGGAACACTCGATAGAAATTGCACTGAAGCTAAAGATATTAGGTATAACTACACATCACATCATTGAAAGATGGTAAGATATACAGAAAAGCTGGCGATCTGTCAGTTTTGTCATGATGACAGTGGACACTTTTCCTATGAGAAAACTATGGAAAAGATGCGCAGAGATTACTGGCTCGATTTGTAAAGAAGTATGTGTGAGCATGCATACCTTGTGCCTACGCTAAAGAACCATTTGGAAAGAAACAGGGTCTTCTGTATCCAATTTCGAAACCTAGTACACCATTTGAGTGTATACATATAGATCATGTTGGGCCGTTTGTACGCAGTAAGACTGGAAATACTTACGTTCTAGGAATCATCGACGGATTTTTTAAATTCATTGTGCTACATGCTGTTCGAAACACAAAGAGCAAGACTTAGATACAAGTGCTGCGTGAATTTATCGGATTGTTTGGTTATCCTAAAGTAATCATTTCAGATCGCGGAACTAGCTTCACCTCTGATGAATTCAATAAAATGAAAATTAAACACGTGAAGAACGCTGTCGCCACTCCACGTGTCAACGGGCAAATTGAAAGATATAATCGGACAATTTTGAGCTCTCTAACTGCCCTAAACATCGATAAAGATAATCGTGATTGGGACTGCAATTTAAACAACGTGCAGTGGAGCTTAAATAACACTATAAACAATGCCATTGGAAAGACACCAGCGCAAGTCGTTTTTGGTAAAGACACTGTTAATAGTGCCGAAACTCATTTACATGAAATCTCCGAAAATTTAACACTAGACGAAAACATCGATGAGACTCGTAAGCAAGTATCCTCCCACATTTCGAAGCAGCAGGAAACAATGAAGGCCAGATTTGATAAAAAGAGGTGTATGGCTAATAAGAATAAGTTGGGAGATCTGGTTATGGTTGCCAAGAATGTACGTAATGTTGGCAACAGCAACAAACTCGTTCTACCTTTTAGTGGCCCTTACAAAATAACAACGGTACTAGGGAACGATCGGTATGAGGTTTTCAGCGTTGAGGGCTTTTCATCCCGTAAATATAAAAACGTTTATTCGGCCGATAAAATAAAACATTGGATATGACTTGGCTCAATCCCCGATTCTGATTTAGAAAATCAAGGTTCTTATTCTGACAGTGACCAGTAGTTTGTAATAAGGTTCAATTATTCTAATTCATTTTGCTATATAAATATAGGTAATGTTATTAATGATAAATCACTTTGTTTTTATGTTGTACGTAAACCGACACTGAGTCCGCCGGAATCTAGTATCGTACTCCGAGTACTCTCGCGGTAGCCCACCAATTTAAAGTAGATTGACAAAGGCCGATACCCCCTGCGTGTGCGCGGTATTTCATCAATTTCAGAAGGAGAGACCAATGTACCCTTTGAGTACACGCGGTAACCCATCAAATAACAAAATGTGTGAACAGAGACCGATGCATCCTGTGTGTGCACGCGGTTAGCATCTACAACCGATTCCAAAGCTAAGCATAAATCAGAGCATAATGAATGAGTGTGCAACTCCGTAGTAATACTTCATTTGGTGAACTAATGTTGGGAAATTCTGTGGTTGCAAATTGTAACATAAGTACTATGTGAAGGATATTCCGTCCGAGTGCTGTGATAGTGCCAAATTATATAAAATGCCACATTAAATCTTGTGTCTGTGTTCTAATAATTTGTGTCACAATTATAATGGATACTGCTGTTAAGTTTCCTGATTATAATTATATCTTAGGCTACATATAGAATCGAATGAGGGCATTCAATTAATAAGTTAGGATGACCGAATTGACAACTTTATTTTGATAACAACATGTATATTAGTACATATTTTCTTTCTTAGCTTAAATGAAAATCCATATTAATTGCCAATTGCATTTAAAAAAAAGTGTATTAAACATATTTTCTCTTATAGCTTAAATGTAAATTCATATTGTATTTACATTTATTGATAATATTAAAAAAAATGTGTAAAAGCTCGTATAACATGATGTCAGACTGCCTGAGGACATGCAGGAAAAATCAGAATGGCCGATTGTTAGATTATCAATATTCATTTTTATGTCAAGTTTCTAAACTATTAATTGTCTGTTATCTCTCATCAACATTATGGCTATTTCCTGTATAAAAGTAGTTGAGACGCAGTTTTGATTTTTAACGGTTAAGAATTATAAAGATAAATTCATTACTTTTAAAATGTTTAATATTAAAACATTTTAAAAGTAATTATAGTCACATAATCACATAATAAAAGTACTTATTTCAAATGTTATTGTAACTAGAGAAGAAGCAAGCCAAATGGCGGCATTACACAGTATTAAGTGACCAAGACTGATTTGTTAAAACTGAATAAATATTTTACACATGCAACGATGGCAAATATCAATCTATGGAGGGAATCGAATTGATGAACGGGACTAGAAATATATTAGCCATGTAGAGGCGGCGGAAAAACCACTACCACGTGTCGTAAGACGCGACAGAAGGAAACTGACACAGGAAAATGATGACAGCATCTGCCTGATAATAGTACAAAGTAATAAAAAAGCTGCGGTTGCCAACCCGCTTGCCAAGCTCGAATACTACTGCAAATACCAGGCCTATTTGACAAACAATGGGCGAATCCTATGAACAGCAGTGGATAGCCTATTAAATGTAAAAAGTAGCAGCTTACATACATCCCACTACTGGGCACAGGCCGTAGCGAGTTTTAGGACAAAAAAGAGTTGATTGAATTGACTCCAACGCGGGATGACCGATTTCACATATACCTAAAAATTATTTCCGAAATATTTCTTTAACTTCTCAGATATGCAGGTTTCCTCGCGATGACTTCCTTCACCACCGAGAACTTGGTAATTAAAAACTTGAAATTGCAATTAAACTATGAATGCAGTCGGCACGGATCGAATTTGGGTTCCTTACGTATTTACGTTTAGATCGGTTCGATTACAGGCTTTGACAGTTGACTTTCAAGATTCTATTAATGCAGTTCTACTCATAGTTAAAATAAAAATAAACCTGTCTATAATATGCTTCTTTTGATATTTATAGTACTTTTTTGCAAGTGCCTGTTCATTTACTCACTTGAGCTATGAAACCGCGACTGTCACAAAAATTTTAATAGGTATGTCTGAAAATATGAAAGCTATCTTAATATATATGACAAACTGTTATAAAAGTCTCATTAAAATTAAAAAAAAACTAAAGAAGCAGCTTACATACGTCTTACGACTGTGCACAGGGCTTCACATGTTTTCACATGTCCACGAATTTTTATTAAACTACTCATACTTCATTGGTTTCCCCACGAAGTTATTTTTCACCACTTCACTGAGCACGTGGAAAATAAGCAAATAAAACTTCCTTACCAGTTTCATTGTTACTCGCGGGAATCGTACACTTTTTGTGACTGTGCTATGAAAACTTAGTACGGCGAGTTACACGGCTCTCGTATTTATTTAAATAAAACTCATAAAACTGAAAATAAGCTTTTGCACGATTGTGGACCACATTTACCTTGTAATTAGTCATTCAACGGTATCACGAACTATTCCATCAATTATGGATAAAAATCTCACAGTGCACTAATTTTCAATTACTTATATCGGACTTGATACAAAAAGAAATCGGTGAAATATTGCTATGGCAGTTGAAACACAACATATTCAACTAAAGACCTTCTCTCTTAATCACAGTTTTGTGTACACAGTTTTGTTAGTAATTTTGCTAAAAGTAACAATAATTGTGATAAATCATTCGGACAGTGGCCACCGGTCTGGATATTTTAAGGCTGACAATTTTTGATGCTGCAACAATATGTTTAATAGAATTATGTTTAATTTGATCCGTTACTTATTATTAGTTTATTTAGCAGTATGTAGATGGCGCTATTATTAGATTAAACTATGAAAACTAAAACTATATACTCAGCCACAATAAGTTGAGGTGTGACTGGGGTGGCTCACTGGTTGAATCGCACAACAAAGGCGCGAACATTTATTATTACAAAAATTAGGCATAGAGTGATGTAGATTCTATTAAAAATTTTGCTTCTGTCAAAAATACGCTATCAGCGATGCCAGCGGTGTGTAAAGAAATTATTTTACGATATAAAAATATCTAGAAATAGCAATGTTGTGTTCAGTTATTAATATCGCCAAACGATCTCTATTCATTGATTTGGTCAAGCTATATCATTATAGTCAACAAACACTGTTAAATTTTCTGACCAATACATACATATAAAAATCTCTTTATTTAAGCTATAAGGATAATAAGAGTTTTGTAATAATTGCAGTTTTATCACTTTATTTATAGACAAAAAACCTAATACCCACTAAAAACTCTTTTTATAGATTAGAAATTAAACTTAGAAACATTTCATATTTTCAGATTTTCGATAGATGTGTCACTATTATCTATTTAAATAGTAATTAGTTAGAGCAGAAAGAACAAAAAAATTAACGTTAGAACTTTCAAATCAATTATGAATTTAATTACTCAAATACAAATATAAATATAAAGTTATTTATATTATTTAATTTAATAGCAATTGGATGGCACTGTTTTGAAAAAGTGAAACGGATATTTTCGGCGTAGTTCAATTTATTATGCAACGGTTAAAACTAATTTTAGCCTTTATTTATAAATATTTTATTTATTAAAAGAAACACATCAATCATATAAAATAGAAATTAACATCTAAAGGAAGGAAAATACTTAACCCTCCTTTTTTTGATGTTTAGTAATCGGATAAAAAGTAGACTATAAGTTGTCCCGGGTCCGTAATTACGTACACACAAAATTTCATGAAAATCTGTTCAGTAGTTTTTGCGTGAATCGGGAATACACAGACAGACAGACAGACAAAAATCTAAAACCACTAATTTGGCTTCAATGCCCTTTATTTAGTCTCCTGGACTTGTTTGTTCCAGAAAATATTAGAATTACAGACACGACTTTTCTACAGATTTATTATACCTATGTATAGATATCAATAAGGCATAAAGTGATGTCAATTCTGTTAAAAGTTCTGTTTCTGTTAAAAACACTAGTGGTGAAAAACGATATAATGATATCGTCATATGACCATATCATGAAATAGCAACGTTGTGTTTAGTTATTAATATCTTCAAACGACTTCTATTCATTGACTTGGTCAAGCT
Source organism: Parnassius orleans (assembly GCA_029286625.1). NCBI lineage: Eukaryota > Metazoa > Arthropoda > Insecta > Lepidoptera > Papilionidae > Parnassius > Parnassius orleans. The sequence continues at coordinate 684,682 of JAGSMP010000191.1, forward strand.
ATATCATGACATGGTCAACATACAGTGTTAAATATCATGAAATAATCACACTATTTCACGAAATGATAGACTACTTTATGATTTATGATCAATTCTACGATCTGGCCACGACATATATAAAAATCTTTAAAAATATATAATGATAATGAAAATTTTGCAATAATTGCAGACAGACCAGTTTTAATCAGTTTACATATAGATTAATAATTGAAATAAAAACCTTATTAATTTTTATATTTTAGATAGACGTCACTATTATCTTTTGAAATTATTACACTTTTAAAATAAAATATCAAAAATACTAAAAAAACTAAACGTTAGAATTTTTAAATAATTTTAAAAATCTATTTATATAAACATATAAATGTAAGTTATTTATATTATTTCATTTATTAGTAACTGAAGGTAAAATATATTTTCCATTTGATGATAGATGGCGCTCTTTTGATAACTAAATCGGTATAGTTTCAAATTATTTTACCAAGTTTATAACTATATTTTAAATTTTATTTATAAATATGGTATTTATTTGAAAACACCCGTTATCCCGCCTATAACTAAGATTTAATAGAAAATTAACATCTAAAGTAAGGAAAATACTTAACCTTCTGTTTTGAAGTCCCGTAATCGGATAAAAAGTAGCCTATAAGTTGCCCCGGATTACTAACTACCTACATATAAAATTTCATGAATCGATTCAGTAGATTTTGCGTGAATCCACAGACAGACAGACAGACAAAAATTCTAAAAATCACTGATTTGGCTTCAGAACCCTTTATTTAATCCCCTGGACTTGTTTTTTCAAGAATATATTAGAATTACAGACACGACTTTTCTACAGATTTATTATATGTTATAGATTATTATAAGTATTATTCTTCTATTAGACAGCGTCTTTCCTGCTTAAGATTCCGTCTGGTTTGGGATCAATCTCTTGCTTGTTTCTGTTACCAAGTACCAGCGTACCGGATAATAAGAGTGTTAACGTAATACATTCAGATAGACATTTCATATCTGTCTTCAGAGGTGTCAACACATCTGTGGCCTCCTTTGTTCAAAGATTTTTGTGAATGGGTGTCCTTGGTAGAGAGACTACTGCATAGCCTCTTATCACCAGGTGAACTGGTAGCTTGTTTACCACACTTATATTATAAAAAATAGGGAAACAAATAAGTTATATAAAAAAAACTAGCCGTGAAGTTCATATCACATCAAACTTTAACTTGTCTTAAGATAAAACTGTCTTTAGTAGTTGATAATTAAAAAGTACGGCTGATTGGGGTTAATATTAAGAGACTGGTTTTCCCTTACCGTTACAGCCTATCAAAAGTCCAATGACCACAGAGCATAGGCCATAGTTGCCACGATTGACGGGCGGTTTTTATTTTATAATTGTTGTTAGAAAGACGCCTGGTTTGTTTCCCTCTGTCATCTGTAACGACACCCACGGGACGATATAGGGTAGTGAGTATACTTACAACAACACTTTACAGTCAAAAGAGTGTTTCATGTGTACGAAAAATGCTTTAGTAGTTATTCTATGGAAGGAATATAAAAAAAAATCGCATGCATTTAAAATCAAAATTCCTGCGACCGTTACTGAATAAATTTCAGTGTACGGTATTTCGTAGGAATACAAAACTTATTCTCATGTATAAAGTCTATCTTGCTACTAAATTAAATTTAGTTTTAGCCCAAAAATGGCAATTACAGTACTCATAGCTGTGCTGTAACTGTCGTTTTTAGGAAACAGTAGTTTTCTGTAACAGTGTTAACATGCCGTTGTAGATAATGCTATTTACAATGTTAATATAAATATTTTAAAACTAGCAATTTTCTTGCTTTTTTTAATAGAATAAAGGACACAAGCAAACATGCAGTCCACCTCATGGTAAGCGGATGCTGTGGCCTATAGACATCTACATCTAATCGAGGATACCTCGATTAAGAATCATCAAAATGCAGATGCGTTGCCCTGAGGACTAATCGGTATGCCTCGTATCCAGTAAAAGTGTCTCCTGTTTTCTACACTCACCAAACTAAACACAGCAGAGAGAGAGAGAGCGTGATCCTTCCCAGGTCGAGCCGACCCATTCGTGCTGCATCCATAATATAGCTGCAACATGGCTCTACCGCGTGTAAAATTACAAGTACAAGTAAAATTACGTATAGCAATTTTTGAAATGGTCATTTTTCCGATGCTCGAAAAATCTTCTAACTTACTTCTTAATTCACTTTTATATTACCTACACGATGAAATAAAATAGTAGTTTCGACTTTTGCAGTCAACACACGGAAAACAATAAAAATAATTTTATTAATATTTCAGACATTTTAATCTCTTGAGCAATGTACGATTAACGATAACAAAATCCATCGTTTACTTAGTATACTTATAATCAATCTACTTGATTGATTTACAGTAAAATATTTTATATCGATATCGCAAGGAGTTTTTTATTATACGACGCTTGAAAGGCAATAATTACCAAGCGACATATTGGCAACTTTACACTAGAGCATTTTAAAGTATTTTTTTTGGAAATATCGTAAAAAAATCGCCTATAAGTCATAACTACTCGATTCCAACAAATTTTAGATGCAGATTAAAAGCTTAGTAAACTGGCATTTAAAGATTATGAATTTTTTCAATATTTTAAGTAATAGTTGTAAGAAATAGGGTTACTAATTTCAAATAATAATAATAATTTCATCAAAATCACAGACAGGTAAAAGTTACTTACCGACATCAAAATTTTATTATAAAACAATTAACTAAACCTCATTATTTCATTATTTTATTTGAAGAAAAATGACGCATCCAGAAGTAACGCATGTTTGTCATATAGGTAAAATGATCTAAATAGAAATCAAAAAACTTTTCTGCCAGCCAATTTTAATCATAGTACAATTTTTTTTTACGTGGTTGTGCCATGCTGCAGCTATATTAGTATTATAGTTGTAGTACGAATGGGTCGGCTCGACCGGGGAAGGATCACGCTCTCACAGAATACCAGCGTAAAATAGCAGCTTAACACTGCTGTGTTTCGTATGGTGAGTGTAGAGAACCGGAGACCCTTTTTACTGGAAAAGAGGCATTCCATCTTAGTCCTCACGGGTGACAACGCATCTGCATTTTGATTCTTTATTGAAGATAGATGTAGATGTCTATGGGTCACAGCAACCACTTACCATCAGGTGGACTGTGTGCTCGTTTGTCACCCTATCCTATAAAAAATTAAATAAGGTTAGTGTAGGATTTTTTGAGTAAGTAACAATGAATTAAGGTTTTACTACACAAAGCAAGGACTTTCGGGCAAAGGTTTTCGACGGACATCGTCATCATCATTATATATTTTAGCCCTTGTAGTAATCTACAATCACCCACTACTGAGTATGGGCCTCCATCTGATTAAGGATGAATTAGAGAATAATCCACCACGCTGCTCTAGTGCAGGTTAATGAAGGTTTTAGGCCAGTGACTAACCCTTTGTTAATGACGTCTATATTATATACCTGTAACATACGAATATTGCAGACAAATCTCTCGCAAAGTGGATAGCTGATCTTATAAAAAATGTGGGCTGTCGTTGAATATTTAAGATAGCTAAAATCAACTGTTTGTAAAAATAAACTAAAATAATTACTAATACTAATACTATTACCATAATAAGTAATGTCAAAATCAGTATAGGTAGGTAAAACACAATTTCAACTAAGAAGAAAATTGCTATCAAATTTTTAAAATATGCTAAAATTACAAAAACGTTTCACAATCAAAACAACATGAGTGAAAATATTTTGGTAAACTATCAATTAAACAACACAATTAAGATCAAGTCCTAACAATTTAGAGCTTTATTTACTACTTATTAGGTATATATGGCATATTAGGTTGCCTATGCGACAGTTCGGTGAAGATTAATCGATATTTTGTTACCAACAGCCACTCAAAATCTGCTTTACAGTGCGTATAAGCGGCAAGACAAAATACATGCAACAGGGGTTATCTCATTTGTATACAAATTTCATATCAGAAATAGTTATTTAAGTAACAAAAACAGTAAAAAAAACGGCACGTAAAATATTTCCAAACGACAAAATATAACCTTTTAGGCAGGAAAAATATTACGTCTTTAAGTTCATTGCATTTAGGAAAAAAATACTAAATGAAAATGTGTACATAATTAAGGTGTGTTAAAAAGTCTTAAATGACGAGACAAAAAATTATCCGTTAAAATTTCGTAAGTAATGCTTATACCCTAGATACTACATAAACACTCACGCCTGTCACCCAGAGGGGTAGGCAAAGACTACGGACTTCCATTTGGCACGATCCTGACACACCTCTCTCGCCTCTTTTACATCCATATATCTACGCATAACCGCTCGTCGGTTACGGGTACTCCTAATCTGGCCCATTTTCAATATATCGCCAATTTGGTCGATAAACCTTCGTCTAGGGCGTCCCTTTCCGACTCTTCCGTTCACTTTTGCAACATAAATTTGCTTTGTCACTCTTTCCTCGTTCATTCTTTCTACATGACCAAACCACCGAAGCATTCCTTTCTTAATCCTGGTCAAAACGTCATCTTGCAAACCACACTTTTCTCTTATCACACTATTTCTCACCCTGTCATTCAAATTCTGCCCTAGCATACTCCTTAATGACCGCATTTCTACAGCATTTATTCTACTCTCATGTTTCTTCAGCCAGACTCAACTTTCACTACTATACATTAAAGTAGGGACTAACACAGCATTATGAATTGCCAAACGTGCCTTTTTTGACACATTCTGACTCTTCATAATAGCATGTAGAGCCCCATTCACTCTATTTCCTGCGTTCACTCATCGTTCTATATCCTTATCATATCTACCATCCCTGCTAAATAAACATCCCAAATATACAAACTCATCCACTTGCTTAATCATCTCCCTTCTATTCTTATTTCACATAACGTTTTACTTACTTCTCTTTCAAAAACCATCACTTCCGTCTTACTTGCGTTCACTTTCATACCCCTTTCTTTTAGTGACCAGTTCATTAACTAACCATTTGCAACTCGGCCGCCGACGATGCAAATATGACTTGATCATCGGCGTACAAAAGGCATTTGACGGTTAACTCACCCATTCTCAACCCACATTCTTCAACTTTCAAAGTTTGCAAACAACTGTCCATAAATAGGTTAAACAGCCACGGGGAAGCTACACAGCCCTGTCTGACACCTTTGTGGATGCCAAACCAGTCCGAGTAGACCCCGTTGATCTTGACACAAGCACTAGAATCCCTATAAAGAGACCTTAATGCCTGTATCAAACCAGCGCTCATACCAAATGAGTTCAGTGTTTGCCATAACACATTCCTGTCCACTCTATCATAAGCCTTTTCCAAGTCCATGAACACACAAAAAACTTTCTGGTTTTTGGCCAAAAACTTCTCCGCAATCATGCGCATGGAAAAGACCTGATCCGTACACCCCATCCCCTTTCTAAATCCAGCTTGCACATCCCAAATTTTTCCATCTATTTCTTCCATAACTCTTTCAATTAATACCTTGGCATACAGTTTACCCACAATTCTAAGCAAGCTAATGCCACGGTAGTTTTTACAGTCCACCCTTTTCCCTTATATATTGGGACTATAACGGCTTTGCACCAGTCTTCCGGTACCCGCTTCAGTTCCCAACATAAATTAAACAAGGTGTACAGCAGGCCTGCCACCACTCCTCTCCCTTAGCATTTCGAGTGATACTCTATCATATCCGGCTGCCTTACCTGCTTTCATGCTTTTCATTGCTTTCACTATTTCATCTACACTTATCTCCTACCTCTCCACTTCTTTCGGAATTTCTATTTCACTTGATTCAGACGACTCTTCACTCATAAACACGCTTTCAAAGTATTCCTTCCATCTCTTTAAATTAGAAACTTCATCATTCAGCATCTCGTCTCGTATAGCATTCATACTAGGCTGTATTGAATTTCCCCTGGTAGTTCTTACGAGTTTCCAGAACATTTTAATATTTGCCTGGAAGTTATCAGATATCCTTCTATCATTCTTATCCGTTTTTTCTTGCTTTTTACTTTCGACAACTTCTTTTACTCTCTTATTTATACGTCTAAAGTCTGCCTTTTTTCTTTCAATTTCATCAATCATACCGTTAGAATTACCAGCTTTGGTTGGTAGTAAATCTAGCCATGCTCTCTTCTTTGTTTCAACTTCCATCCGTACCTCATCATCCCACCACAACGTATTATTTTTCCTTTCATTCGTTCTCTTACTTACACCACATACTTCGGTGGCTAGACCCTAGATACTGTAAGGCAAAAAATACTTTATGTTTAACCGCATTAATTTGAGTCCAGGCAAAAATTACTAAGTGTATAAAGTTAAAATCGAATACCTACGAAGTGAAAATTATTCATAAATCATTAAAATTTTAGTCGCTTGGTCGCTGAAAACTGTGAAAATGTGATTTTTTTTAAGTTACCAAGCGACAACAAAACTCTTCCTAGCGGTACGAGGGTATGACATATCGACGCATTATTTTTTTGCTGGTTCAATGATGTATATAACTAAATTTCGTCCAAAATGTCGCTTGGTAATTATTGCCTTTCAAGCGCCGATACTATATTCTTCATTCAAATTTCATCGTACGTGAAAAACCCAAGTTTAAAACCTACCGGCACCATTGATATTTTTAAGAGCAGTTTCAAATGGTGATGGAACGCGTGCTCGGTGGAGTGGAAAATTTTGATTTTAAACATTATAATATTTAATAAAAACATGTGAAGATTTTATTTTCCCTTCCGTCGTCATTATTTTTTATAGAAGAGGGGAGTGCAAAGGAGCATGCAGCTCACCTGATGGCAAGTGACTAACGTCTCCCATTAACACAAGGGGAATTGATAGAGTACGGGATAGGCTGTTGTTTGGGCGGAGGCTTTGACGGAGAAGAGCATTGCCTTGTTGGCTATCGGGGTCATACGAGGATATCGCACTATCTTCATCTCTATGAGGCGGCGTGCGTATTGGCAGGACCACCTCCTTGGGATTTAGAGGCGGCGTTTCTAGCATCCATGTTCTATTGGTGCTCGCAACTCAAGGTGATCATCCCTCACCCAGAGAGTTGGAATTGCAGAAGTTCCACGCTCGGCAATTTATGCCAGAAAAGTGGAAAGAGCGACTGGCCCACCCGAGGGCAGCAAGCAGAACTGTCGAGGCTGTTCGTCCGGTCTTGTCAGACTGGGTGAGCAGGCGGCACGCGTCATTGACCTTCCGGCTGGTGCATGTGCTTTCTGGACATGGGTGCATATAAATAATGCCAGCGTTTTAAACGAAATCAGTGTTAGATTCTCGAAAACAACGTTCACGGTTTACATGACGAAGAACTAGTCTTGGCGCTCGCTCGCAGTTGACTAAAGGAGTTACGGGGACCGTAACTTAGGCCCGTATTAATAAACGTTACTCAACAACGAACCCAAGTGCGTAATCATTTGATACGCCCTCATTACGAAATCAGCATCTCAAGATCGTTGCTAATTAATAAACACATAAAAACAGTATCTCAAAACGCTGTACTTAGGAATACTGTTCTGTGACTTGCACTCAAGTATACACACTTGAGAGTCGAGTTTCGTTTATTAATCAGTGTGGCACTCAGCTGATATCGTAAACCTAAACCGTATCTTGAGATATGTTTATTAATAAGATCATAACCTCAAGATTGTACTCAAGTGCGTGTACTTGAGCTGAGTAACGTTTATTAATACGGGCCTTAGTGATGTAATGTATTATGGCCGCAGAACTCATCTAGTAATATACATAGAAGTTAGGGTGTATTGGCATTACTTAATTACAGTTGATTGTTTTTAAACTATGCATAGGTGTTATTACTATCATATATAGTGTATAAACTACTTATTTCCGAGATCAGATTTTAAGGAGTCGATTAAAATAACATAAAACACATATTTAAAATAAAATATTTATATTTTTACACATGTTACATTAGTAAAAAATGCACATATCTACTTCTTACGAATTTTTTATTGTAATATACAAAAGATTGTAAAAAATCTATGGTAGAAATAAGATTTAATCTCAACTCTACAACCTTATTCTTAATAGGTAATGGCGTCTATTAACAAACATACCGAATGGATCGGCTCGATTCCCCGAACATTTACGTTTTTATAGGTGGTAGAGCAATGCTGCAGCTGTATTATGGTTATAGCACGTATGGGTCGGCTCGAGCGGGGTCCACGCTCTCACATAATACCAGAGTAAAATAGCAGCTTTATGCTACTGTTTTGTTTGATGTGTGTAGAGAACCGGAAACCTTTTATACAAGTAACGAGGTATTGTATATTAGTCTTCGGGGAGACAACGCATCTATATTTTGATTCTTAATCTATGATAGATGTAGGTGTCTAGGCCCACAGCATCCAATTACTATAAGGTAGACTGTGTGCTCGCCCTTATTCTATAAATAAATAAATATAATTTACTTTAGACAGGAAATTGTTATATAATTTTTTGAATATTACCTTCGTTTACTTTGATTTACTTTTATTACTTTGTTTTGTGAATAGAACCAATGCAAAATGGTACGGTAACTATTCCCTCTAGGTATGACACTGTTCACAATTCCGGTCGTTGATTATATATACATATGTATATGTAAATAATAAAAGATTCCAGTACTGATGTTTAGTACAAATTGTAAATTTTTAGTTTTACATATATATCATTTAAAAAAAATGTATTTTAGGTCATGTATGTAGATAAAAAATATATTATCAATAAATATTATACAAACAATAATTGACTTAAATATTGTTAAATAAATTAAGCTACGTACTGTTTATACAGACGGTACTTCCGCTATGGGAACCCACTCACACAAACCGTGGCTGCCACAATTAACACTGTAGTTTGCCGCCGTAGTTTCACATATGATTGCAAATACATATTATACATAAGATCGAACATTCAGACATGGAACAATTACTTGCATGTCAAACAGATAGTAGCTTCTTACGTGCGGGATTCAAACCCATGACCTGCAGCGCTGTAGCTAAACGTCTAGCCACTGCCCTGCCGAGAAATATTTCATTCAACCTCACATGAAAGCCGGCAGCACAATGTCGCAATGGCGAGCACATTAAAAAGCTATAATGTCCTCCAGACCAAATTTTGGTCACGACGACCCGTCTCAACGGGACTAGCCATTTACACAGGACAGGATTAGTAAGCACAGAGTACACTCTCCATTTATTACACTACATTTTAGACCAGTTAGGTATCAGGTAGTCAACGTTAAAAGTACTCTGTGGGTGGTTAGTCGCCGTCATTAAGTAGTGTGTGCTTGACGCAGCAGTTTGACGTTGTATGAGATAGTCGACTTGCTACAGGCTGTAATTTATGGCTGAAAACAATTGAAGATATATGTAGATGTCTATGGGCCACAGCGACCACTTACCATCGGGTGGACTGTGTGCTCGCTTGTCAGCCTTATCCTATATAAAAAAAAGTGTAATAAGCAAATAACTTTCATATTAAATTGGGCTTGCGACGTTTTGACAAGAATACGTCTTTAAATTAGCTTCCATAGTGGGAGGCTATTCAGAAAACAGACGACAACAAAATCGGGGGATAAAGTTTGATGTTGCAACTACATATCTATTATCTAAATCAAAAATTTAATTACACCACTCGATAGCAAAATAATTAAAAAATTCGTTACGTTGAGTGAGGACTATGACGCATCGCGCGCGGCGGGCAGGGGAAGGCCGCCATTTTGAAATCGTTTCGTTACGTACAAGTTAGTATTCTAGTAAAACACACGGCCATGTCCACGACACAGCCACACCCCGACCTTTTTTTACCAGCGCATTTCCTAGCGGGAGTACCTTCCGTAAAGCATGAGTCTTAAAGTGATATGTTTTTTCTTTACATTAAATAATTAGAATTATAAATAGGTTTACAATTATTATTATCACTTTTGGCTATAAGCCTATAAGTAACTTCTCAGTCTCTAAAATGGTAGAACACCGCCGATATTAACACTTAATAAGCATTTCTAAAACGGAATATCATAAATGTATAGCTTTAGTTCTGTATGCATAGTTTCCCTTAGCTATTCTGCAATGTCACATCACTGTACGTTTATTTCACCAAAATTGAGACCACGATTTTATGATAGATATCATAAACTCATATGCCGGCATTTTATGAATCGTCTAACACTCCAAACTTTCTTATGCTCGATATGTAGAGGTTCGTGTATACTTTGAGTAAGTTCGATAACACGTACGAACTTATTATCTTTATATTGTTTTACGTATAATTAACGTCCACCATCTTCGTTCTCACCAAGTTTTTTTAATTATAACGGCTGTTGAATTGAGGCAGGTGACGCAGTGACCAGTGAGTTAATTGTAAGTTGGCTTTGGACCGTGTCGGGCGAGTCGTCCAGGCGCTCGGCGTCCGCCACGTGGTCGGGCAGCGGCACACGGCTGGTGTCGGGCAACAGCAGCGCCAGCAGAGCTGGCCCCAGCGCTGCCAGCGCGAACACCATGCTTGGCAGCCCAGACATGTAATGCCCCTGGAATGGCGTAAATTTTTACGTGATAGGCCCCCACTGCAGCTTTATTAAGATTGTAGCATGATTTAGTCGGCCCCGGGAAGGACCACGCTCTCACAGAATACTTTTTTGTTTTTTTAAAAAAGGTTACCTCCACACTAGGATTTTCTCCTATATCGTAGTTTACATACATAAATTTCACAAGGACAAACATCCAGACCCGGAATAATTATTTGTAGGTCATACAAATACTTGCTCCGTGCGGGATTCGAACCCGCAGCCCTTAGCGCTGCAAATCATTGCTAAGGCACTGCGCCACGGAGCCGTCTCGAATACTAGTATAAAATAGCAGCTTATTGCTGCTGTGTTTTGTATGGTGAGAGAACCGTTTTTTATGGAATAAGCGTGACAAATGAACACACAGTCCACATGATGGTAAGTGGGTACTGTGGCCCATAGACATCTAAGATTTTTTTTTATTCATCCTTCGGTTAAGAATAAAAACAAATGGGTTCATAAATGGATCGGCTCGATCTCTCACGCTCTCACGGCATACCAGCGTAAATGGCAGCTAAATGCTGTTTCATATGGTGAGTGTAGAGAACCGGAGATCCTTTTTACTGGAAACGAGGCATTCCATCTTAACCCTCAGGGGTGACAACGTATCTGCATTTTGATCCTTAATCAAGGATAAATGTAGATGTCTATTGGCCACAGCATCCACTTACCGTCAGGTGGACTGTGTGCTCACTGAGATGAGCCGCCCACCACTTCGCTTACCGACAGAAGGCTGCCTCTCGAGAACCATCCTTGTTGTTAAATTTTCGATTTATATGGCCGACCTTTGCTTGCTGGTCCATTGGGATATGTTGCATACCCTGGTTCTACTGGGTGTATCTTCATTACGAATCCTATCACGCAGAGAAACTCTTAACTTGCGTACACCCTTACCCTTTCTCACAGGCCACATTATATGCTCTGCTATGTGTTTGCCTGGTAGAGGTCGCTTGTAAGCGATAAGACCGCCAATTGTACCTTTTATATTTTTAATATTTGTATTCCTTTTTCTCTTATTTGTCGGTGTACAATAAAGTATATTACATTTATTCATTCAAACTCAGAGCAAAACCTACACCATAGTTCACTGAGTGAAGTGAATTGGCATTTTTGACATAAATAATTTGATTACTTTTCTACCGACTTCAAACAGAAGGAGGTACTCAATTCGACTGTGTGTTACCTCATTACTTTGTTCTGGGTGAACCGATTTCGATGATTCTTTTTTTATTTGAAAGCTGGTGCTTCACATGTGGTCCCATATTCATATTGGAAACAATTGGTCAGACCTAGATCAATTTGATCGAGGTCTGACTAATTGTTTTTGAGTTATTCTTAATAATTTATATTGAAGTCGGTTGTACAAAATTTTTAATTTTTAATTATTCGACTTCGTTTCATTCTAAAGAATTGTATACTCACAAGAAGTGGTGTCTGCGGTGCCAGGACTGAGCCCAACCGACCAACAGTGTTTGCGATGTTGGTGAGTGAGTTGCGCGAGGTAGTGGGGAACACTTCCATCGTGACCACCGTCATGGAGAAGATGCCGTAACTGCTGCACATGTTGCCCGCAAGGTAAAACATGATAGACGCCCACCATATTGCTGTTGAAGTTAAAAAAACTCACCTCGTGAAAATCTGTTATATTAAAGACTAGCGACCCGTCCTAACTTCGCCTGGATAGGATCTATTAAAATGGCGTAGTTAAGATGTCAGATAATTAAAGATCATTTATTTATCAACGTTTCGTTTTTGGACGTGAATAGTTTGGTATTGCAGCTACATATCTATCATCTACATCCAAAATTTAATTACACAACTCGATAGCTAAAGGATCAAAAAATTCGTTACGTTGTGTGAGAACTGTGAATCATCGCGCGCGGCGGAGGGGGGAGCGCCGCCATTTTGAGGTCGTTTCGTTACGTACACGTATTCACGTAAAACACACAGCAGTGTCCACGACACAGCCACACCCCGATTTTTTTTATGTCCAAGTTTTCCGGGTGAAATATAGCCAAGATCACTCTTGACATAGCTCTCTATATGTTCGTAAGGTTTCATAACAATCAGTTTACCAATTCCGAAGATTAGCCTGGACAGACAGACAAAATTTAAAAAAAATGGCTATTCATATCTTAGCATGCAAATAATCTCCTCAGCTCAATGTAAGGCGGATATTTCGATGTTACAGACATACAGTTTAATTTTATTTATATATATAAATGTTAAAAATTAATTAGCTAAGATCCGCGTAAAAAAATAAAAACTATGTGTTTGAAGAGCACTTCCCACCCTCTCTCAATTGTATGGACCCAACTTAGATAAATCGACACGTGTTTCGCCACTAAATGAGGCATCATAAGGAGAAATAGACTCTGCGATGGCCAACCGCTAAGACTGGAGTTGTGTTGAGAGTAGTGGTAATGCGATTGATTAGTAATGGCCCCACCATTACTAATCAATCGCAACACCACTACTCTCAGTGAACTCAATTGAGGGATCCACATAATTTTACATTTTTCCCGCGGATTTACTAATTAATTTTAACACCTTAAGTATAAAAATACCGTCGTTATAATACTAAAGCCTTAATCTATACACCTGTACCGACGACAAAAATCAGTTATGGAGTTTTCGGCAGATTTTTGTCGGCTCCGTGGCGCAGTGGCTTAGCAGTGATTTTTTATACGTGGTAGAGTTGTAGCACGAATGGGTCGGCTCGACCGGGGAAGGACCACGCTCTCGCAGAATACCAGCGTAAAATAGCAGCTTAACGCTGCTGTGTTTCGTATGGTGAGTGTAGAGAACCGGAGACCCTTATTACTGGAAAAGAGGCATTCTATCTTAGTCCTCACGGCAGACAACGCATCTGCATTTTAATTCGCAAACGAAGATAGATGTAGATGTCTATGGGCCACAGCAACCACTTACCTTCAGGTGGACTGTGTGCTCGTTTGTCACCCTTATTCTATAAAAAAAAAATGAGTTGCTGCGCTAAGGGCCGCGGGTTTGAATCCCACACGGAACAAATATTTGTATGGCCTACAATTAATTGTTCCGGGTCTAGATGTTTGTCCTTGTGAAATTTATGTATGTAAACTGCCCCCATGATACGGGAGAAAATCCTAGTGTGGAGGTAACGTTTTTTAAAAAAAAAAGAAAAAAAGAAAAAAAAATTCTCAGTAGCAGGTGATTCAAGATATTGACAGTGTTTTAAAGCACAGGAGAAGCACAGTGTTTTAAAGCACAAATAGTCCTGTGCTTGATCTTTCTCCAGTCGTGTCGCATTGTCATCCCATTGGACTATGAGGGTGAGGGAATAGAGAGCGCATCTGTGCTTGCGCATGCACTCGGGAACTTCTCCGTTAAGACTGGCTACCGTGACCGATCCGATAAAGAATCATATCTTCTTATAAGATCTCTCTCAAAGATGTGTTAAATGGTATTTTCTAACCAATCCCACGTAAATATTTTACACAAATATTCGCGTTATTATAATTCCGGCCATACGCAATTAACAGTATTGACGTGGGCTTTCGGTGCCCTGCACGGAATTTATTTCGTTTTATATGGGCTTATGTTCACATTTATTGTTAGTGCTCATTTCATCAAATGAGCCGTGCCAGCTCAGTGAGAGCTGCCACAGCTAAACGCACGCTGTAAATTTCGCTGTACCCGAGCAACACGATCTCGATTCCCGCCGGCACCAATGAAATTGTTAAATGCAATTTTAAGTGTTGTTTTGCAAGGTGCTCGGCAGAGAGAGAAAATACCGTGAGGGCGCCTGCATTTATAAGGAATAAAAATATTTTGAAGAGTTGTGAAGTCCACGTAAACGCACTGTTACGTGGACTTCACAACACACTGTTTATAAGGCGATAGACATATCTTAAAATCGTTGTACTTAAATAAAGTTTAATTTTAGGGGGTACTTACATTTGGGCACAAAAGCCGACATCATAAAGAACAATGCACACAAGCAGTACGCTACGCAGATCGGCGTTTTCCTTCCAAATCTATTGAGAGTAAGCGCCGTGATGATCCGCGTCGGCACAGCTACCAGATTCATGGCAGAGAAGTTGAGATACTTGCTGCCGGAGATGTACGTTGAGTTGATTATGGCACCACTGTGCACGAACATGCAGCAGAAGAAGCTGGCAGAGATGAGCGCTATACGAAGGAGTATCTTCTTGGAGCGGAGAACCGAAAAGATTGGCGGCGGGTGCTCTGAACAAGCTTGCACCATCTAAAAGTTTAATTTTAAGAACCATATTTAAAAGTTACTTCTAAGTAAAGTATAATTACGGAATGTTTTTTCTTTATAGAATAAGGTTGAAATTCGAACTCGCAGTCAAGTAGATACTGTGGCCCATCGACATCTACATCTACCCTCGATTAAAAGTCAAAATGCAGATGTGTTGTCACTCCTGAGGACTAAGATGAAATTCCTTTACATTTTAGGATTCTTCTGAGTAGATACCACTGTTTTACCTATTTCTGCTTCCAAATACTAGTGAATGCACTGCTGTGTTAAGGGTAGAGGGAGCCAGTATAATTACAAGATGTAAGTCATTCCATCTTAGTCATAATCAGATTCGCTTGTTGTATTGTTACGAGCTTGGGGTTCGAGACAATTAAAAACTGCCGAGTGAATTAACGAAATTGACACTTTAATTACAGAACACTAATTACAACTTAAAACCACTCTAATAACAAAACACAATTGTACTACTGATCACTTTAGTTCGCAGTTGTATCGCTTCGAAGTATTCGCATGTATCGCCAACTCAACACTGTCCCCGGTCGCGGTCTATACCGGCCTTATATAGGACCTCCAGCGATTCTGCCATAAGAACTATATCGTCGGCAAATCGAAGGTGAGTGATGTACTCGCCATTGGTGTTAATACTGTATCCTTTCCAGTCCAGTAGCTTGAAAACGTCTTCCAATGCAGCGGTGATGAGTTTCTGGGATATAACGCCACCCCTCTTACACCTCTCTGCAGTTGGATAGATTTCGTACTCTGGTTCTGTACTCGGATAGCTATCGTAGCCCTACTGTACAAACACTTCAGCTCTTCGATATACCGACAGTCAACTTGGCACCGCTGAAGGAACTGTAACACCGCCCAAATTTCGACGGAATCAAAGGCTTTCTCATAGTCCATATACGCAGGCGAATTGGCAGATTGTACTCTTCTGTACAATTTGCCGAAGGGTGTGTATGTGGTCTATGATACTAAAGCCTCTTCGGAAACCGGCTTGTTCGGGAGGCTGGAAGTCGTCGAGTCTGCATGCGAGACTATTCGTGACTCTCGAAAACAGCACGTAGACGCGGCTCAGAAGGAAATCGGTCTGTAGTTCTTCAAGAGCGTTGTCGCCTTCTCGAAGAACAAGACCACCGCACTTGCTCCACGCCTCCGGTGTAATGCCACCATGTGGGACGGAATTAAAGAGCTTCTGAAGGACTTCAAGTACCGGTTTTCCACCCGCTTTCAGAAGCTCCGCTGTAATTCCATCCTCACCATCCTTGCCGTTTTAAGGTGCTCGAGAGCCATTCTAATCTCGCTCAGACTGACGTCCAGGATATCATCGGAATAGTGTCGGATAAGACTTGCTCTTGGATCGTTACTCACACTTTCGTGTGGCTCCAACGATGACGTGTACAGCTGCCTATAGAACCTCTCAATCTCACTCAAAATCTCAGTTGTCCCAGAAACGATGCTGCCACACTCGGTCTTCAGCTTTGACAGTTGGCTCTTTCTGGCAGACAGATCTCTGGCAAAGACTTTGGAGCCTTGGTTCCTCTCGATCGCTTCTTCAATACAAGCTGTATTGTAGTTGCGTAAGTTCTGCCGCATGTATTTGGAGATCTGTCTATTCAGTTGCCTGTATGCTGTCAAATCTGTTGAAGACTGCAGCTTCATTTCCGTCTAACAGGAGTGTGATCGGAGAGTTTTTGTGTTCTTCTGCGGCGGCTCTTGCAGAACTTAGCTCCGACTGCATGGACAGTTTCCACGAGCTTATCATTTTATCTTCCACTTCATTGCAGTCTTCTAGGCACTGAAAACCGTTGACTTCATAGACGAGACCTCTCCAACTTAACGTTTAGGTTCAGTGTGCCACTAACCATTCGGTGATCGCTACCAGTTTTCACCCTCGCGATCACTGAGACTTCACTGAACAGTTGTCGTCTGGTCAGATAATGAAGTCAATCTCATTTTTGTCGAACCGTCGGGGCTCGACCAGGTCCACTTCCAGTGGGGCCGCTTCTGGAAGAAAGAGTTCATCATAAAGAGTCCTCTTTCTCCATGAAGTCGGCCAGCTGTAACCCATGGGTTCCGTTGCCTATTCCAAATTTCCTACCTTCAGCTCACCGTTCTCTCTTGTGCCTAGTTTTGCATTGAAGTCTCCCATTAACACCGTATAGTGGGTTTTGGAGGAATGCATGGCTTTAGATATCCTCGTACATTTCCTCCACCTCCTCTTCGGATGTGCGAGGTTGTTGCGTAAACCTGTATGACCTTCAACGAATACCGTTTGGTGATTCCAGTACGCAACCCTCGTCGACACACTCACAATCTTTACAACGTTGTTAACGAGAGACTTGTGGACGATAAATCCGACACCTCCTTGGGACAGATGGTCGCCCTCCCGGTGATAGAACAAGTTCGAGGATTACCGTGTCCTCCCTCTTCGGATCTCGGAGAATCCTATAGTATTCCAGCGCAACTTGTCTATCTCTACTTCCAGCTCAGGATCTTCTCGCCAGTTCTCAGGGTGCGTGCGTTATAAGTTGCCAGGTCGAGCCGTCGTAGGTGGCAACCGAACCTCCACCGGAGATTCTTAGCACCCCTACCCCGCCGTTACCATGGTGGCCACCGTAGCCAGGAATAGCGGGGCCACCGGGGACTGGGGCCCGTCTTTGTAACTCTCATCATGGGGATATTTGCCATAGTTGCCACGCTTGGCGAGCGGGTTGGCAACCGCATTTTATTTTAATATTGCTGTTATCAGAAAGATGCCGCTGCCCATCTCCTGCCTGTTTCCACTGTCGCCTCTTACGACACGCACGGGAGACATGGAGTAGTGGATATTCTTAACCGCCACTACGGCTAATTGCTCCGTAACCCTCTAAAAATAAGCAGACGTGTGTCTTGCTGTGGGATGAATATAGGCTGTTTACTGTTATTCTTTGAGATAAGTTAAAATACATTAAAATACATACATATCTTATCTATCATATATAGACATATCTTAAAATCGTTGTACTTAAATAATGTTTAATTTATGGGGTACTTACATTTGGGCACAAAGCCGACATCATAAAGAACAATGCACACAAGCAGTACGCTACGCAGATCGGCGTTTTCCTTCCAAATCTATTGAGAGTAAGCGCCGTGATGATCCGCGTCGGCACAGCTACCAGATTCATGGCGAAAAGTTGAGATACTTGCTGCCGGAGATGTACGTCGAGTTGATTATGGCACCACTGTGCACGAACATGCAGCAGAAGAAGCTGGCAGAGATGAGCGCTATACGAAGGAGTATCTTCTTGGAGCGGAGAACCGAAAAGATTGGCGGTGGGTGCTCTGAACAAGCTTGCACCATCTAAAAGTTTAATTTTAGAACCATATTTAAAAGTTACTTCTAAGTAAAGTATAATTACGGAATGTTTTTCTTTATAGAATAAGGTTGAAATTCGAACTCGCAGTAAAGTAGAGACTGTGGCCCATTGACATCTACATCTACCCTCGATTAAAAGTCAAAATGCAGATGTGTTGTCACTCCTGAGGACTAAGATGAAATTCCTTTACATTTTAGGATTCTTCTGAGTAGATACCACTGTTTTACCTATTTCTGCTTCCAAATACTAGTGAATGCACTGCTGTGTTCCGGTATTAAGGGTAGAGGGAGCCAGTATAATTACAAGATGTAAGTCATTCCATCTTAGTCATAATCAGATTCGCTTGTTGTATTGTTACGAGCTTGGGGTTCGAGACAATTAAAAACTGCCGAGTGAATTACCAAAATTGACACTTTAATTACAGGTCACTAATTACAACTTAAAACCACACTAATAACAAAACACAATTGTACTACTGATCACTTTAGTTCGCAGTTGTATCGCTTCGAAGTATTCGCTTGTATCGCCAACTCAACACTGTCCCCGGTCGCGGTCTATACCGGCCTTATATATGGGCTCAGATAGTTCGAGAACCTTCTACTGTAGAAACATCTGGAATGTTCGAGTATAATTTTCATTTTTTTTTGCTTAAAAAACATTATCTCCACATTAGGATTATCTC
This sequence comes from Parnassius orleans, assembly GCA_029286625.1. Taxonomy (NCBI): domain Eukaryota; kingdom Metazoa; phylum Arthropoda; class Insecta; order Lepidoptera; family Papilionidae; genus Parnassius; species Parnassius orleans. The sequence continues at coordinate 703,642 of JAGSMP010000191.1, forward strand.
CTGTATCGCGGGGGCAGTTCACATACATAAATTTCACAAGGATAATCATCCAGACCCGGAACAATTATTTGTAGACCATACAAATACTTGTTCCGTGCGGGGTCCGAACCCGCGGCCCATAGCACTACAACTCATTGTTAAGCTACTGCGCCACGGAGCCGTCAAATCACATATCAGTCCCGATTGACTAGGTGTCGATAGTTCTAGAAAGATCTTCCATGGAAATTTCTAGAAGGATTTTGACTCTCCTAGTTCTGCTACTCGATACTAGAAGGCGCTAGTGGTAACTAGTGTCGCCATGTACCAGTGATTAATGGTGGCGCGCAACAGTATCATAAAACATTTTCAGTCTATTACAAAACGTAGTCTATTGATATTCTCTGTTTTGAATTACGGTTTGTTAATGGCCAAATAGTCAAACGCTACGCAATTTTAAGGTGTTGTTAAGTCTCGTGGTGTCACAGTCCCTTTGACTTAAAGTGATAGAGATAGCACGACACGTAACGGCATCTCAAAATTAGGCAGCGTTTGAGTATTTGGGCATAACTAAAGTATTTGATTATATAGAAATAATAATAATTAAAATTGATATAATTAATAATAAAATGATTATTTATATTAAAAAATAAATTAAACTTTTTGATTGGAAATCAAATATACTAAATATATTATATAAATAAATTAATTTCCTCATCAATAAATAGAAATATAAAGGAATAATCATACTACATCAACAAAATGTCAATATCATGCTGCTGCTTCAAATCCAAAATGATGTTTATTAGAAAAGTGATTATTTAAATGACGAAAAAAACATGTTATTAGAAAGATTGTTCCAATAATTACATGTAGTCCATGAAATCCTGTTGCTATAAAAAAGTTGATCCATAAATTCTATCAGCAATAGTAAAAGGTGCTTCTAGTGTTATACTCACGAAAGAAGTCGATTAGCCCCGGTACCGTAGTGTTCGCGAAATTTGACATTTGCTATCAAATTCCATACTATATATTTAAGTTCGCATATTTCCGCGGGACTTCTTTCGTGAAAGTACTTTACTTACCTGAGACTAATTATAGACTACGTTTTGTAGTACCTAAGACGGTTCTAGTCTATGCTTTAGGTTATTTATTTAATTTCGATCTCTACATTTATTCAATAAACTTTTTTTATGATATTGGAGTATCAAACGAGCTAATAGTAACAGCTGCAGCCCATGGACAATTTTAACGAAAAAGATGGTAACAGAAGAATAATTGCCTCTCGCATGCTTGCTTGAAGGCCTCAGAGCTTGTATTATTCTGGCTTCTGATTACCCTCAAAAGCGGAAGACGGCAGAGCAAACGCAGTTGCTTGGCAGCGGAAATAGGTAAAACTCTAGGCAGAAAAAAATGGCTTACCACCTAAATTGAAAATGTAATTTCTCTTACTTGGTCAGCCTTACTCTTCTCTTCAGTTATCTTGGTCAACATCTCCTTCGCTTTATTGGACAACGTAATGTTATTAATCTTGGCAACTTTATTCAGCACCCTCACAGCTTCTTGCTTCTTATTGTGAGCCAGAAGCCACCGGACGCCCTCGTCGACGAGAAATATGTAGAACACCACCACCAAGAGTGGGGCGTATATGGCTCTCATCAAATGTCTCCAGTAGGGTATCTTCCAAGCTATTAAGCCAAATAATGCGCCCCCGAAGTTGGAGAGAATATCTGATATGCAGGAATAAACTACCCTGCTCTGCTGACTGACGGTTTCGAGTGCTGCAAAAATAAAAATGATATTTAAAAAGAAATACTACTTACTCTATTTAATTTATTGCTAATATTCCCGCTAACCACATAAGCTGAAATTACATATTATGTAAGTTAGAAAAATAAATTAAAATTAAATTAAATATTAAAATAATTTTGTTTCGGGCAAATATAATACATTAATAAATATTATGATATTTTTATTCAAAGCATATAATTTACATATTAGTGAATTTGATCAATGAAGGTAGCATCCAAAAATACCTTGTACTTGCCAGATGTAAGCAGTCCGCACCCTTGACTGTTTCAAAATTAACTATCCCGAAAGTGTTTAAAAATCATTTATAAAAATAAAAATAAAACTGGGCCAACAGCTTAAGGTGGCCTAAACCCAAACGAACAGTTAGTTGTATTGGCACGCCATATAAAAACTGGCCATTAATCGCCACGCTTGTTTACGTGGTAGAGCCACGCTGCAGCTATATTATGGCTGCAGCATGAATGGGTCGGCTCGACCGGGGAAGGACCACGCTTTCACAGAATACCAGCGTGAAATAGCAGCTTAATTCTGCTGTGTTTCGTATGGTGAGTGTAAAGAAGTTTTTACTGGAAACGAGGCATTCCGAGGGACAGAGTATATACTTACCATCAGATGGACTATGTGCTCGTTTGTCACTCCTTTTCTTTAAAAATAAATAATAAATAAAATACGCTTGTCAGTACATCAGCAGTAGAACTAGAGTAATGGACATAGTCCTACAATTGTGATGAAGAACTAATATATAATAAGGGAAGAAAGATTCTTTAGTAGCAGTCTCGTATCAGTAAGCGAAATGTAGGGCAGCGATTTGTAAGAGATACAGGAATTTCATGAATCACTGTAATGATGATGATGATGTTTTACATCGGGTATCAACGAGATTGTCATAGCGCTATCTATCGATGGTCAGGAGATGTATCTTGCTTTTAGGCGCCTCTTAAAATACCCAAGGGAGTAAACTAGAAAGAAAGAAGAAGAAAAGAAACTTTATTCTGACACTGACTTGAGGCACGCAACAATATACAAAATAAATATACGTAGATTTAATAAATTTGACTTTGTACCTAAAGCTATGCCAAACAACAACATCACTCAGCATGTGTTGTGGTGAAACCACACCGCTGATTGTCAGTGATGACCTAAAGTCTTGGGGAATACAGCCCCAGGATAAATTAATATAGCGAAAAATAAAATCATGTAAATTATTCACTAGGAACTGCATATACCAAGCCTGAGAACTAGGTGACAGAGATACTTACGCCGTAGCTATTAATAATAACATCATACTTGTGCCTTTAGTAAGGTTTCACAACGATTTGTCTTTACCTAACTTCGTGTTTAAAATTAGTCCGGTGCTAAGAACCGGTGAATTAAAATCAACTCACATAAGACTAAGGAAGCGTTGCCGTAGCCGAGCGCAGTCTCGAGGAATTCCAGCACGAGCAGCATCCAGTAATTGACTGAGAAAGATTTGAGAAGGCCTGCCGCACCGACCATTAATGGCGTCCCCACTATTATTACTTTTCGGCCGTATCTATAACATAACATCTATAAATATATTTTTTTACTTTTTATTATAGAAGTAAGGATTTGGAACAAAGTCTAATGCCTGATTTCTTTACTCAAGAACGAAACGTTTCCTGAGTATAGAAATCAGTCAATCTTTCACCAATCAAATCATCAGTTCAATCTTTGAAAGAAACTGTGTTTCCTCACCTGTCTGATATAACTCCGGACAATATATAAGAAAACACAAGTCCAAGATTGTGAATTGTGCCGATTAACGTTCTCTTCCATGGCTGACAGCCCAGGTCAAACTGGAAGATAATAAAAACAAGGCTTTAGGCATTCACTTTTTCTGCCACCACGGAGGCGCCACTAAGGAATGAGGTGAAATATATGACAGATTACATAGCGGAGAAAGTTAATTTGTTAGAAAAGTGTAGAAATTAAATGCATGCCTTAAGCGCAAAGCGCGTAGGTATGTTCTACTAGCGCCTAAAAATCAAGATTCCAACGTTTTGTCGCATGAAATCGTATCTAACAATCATATTGAACATATAAATGATATAAAAAGCACATTGTCAGAAAGATAAATGATTGTTAAACTTTTTTTCTTTCTGAAATATTAGTTATATTTTAAATTAATTAGATTAGAAATTAATTAACCAAACTACGAATATTCTAAAAACAGAAGAATTAAAAAAGTGAAAAATGTGTACAACATTAAAATATAGTAATGTTTTAATAAAATAATAATACTTATATATAATATAGTAGGTACATCGCTGAGGTATTGTTTTGTGTTTAGCCAACCAAGTTGCGATTTAATTATAAATTTTTGGTTTCTATTGTGTACTAGAAACCAAAAACTTATAATTAAATAGCAACTTTTAAATAATGATGACACTGCATGACCATCTGCCATCTGCGTAACAAATAAGTCTCCTGAGCCCAACTAACGACATCTCGTGAGCGTAAGATTCAACCCACATTCGGATGAAATTTAATAATGTTGTGCCGGACGGGCGAAACTCGGGAGTAAATGTTGTCGAAGATACGTCGTTCACATCCTACACCTATAGGTTCCGGTGGATACTTCTACTGCCGTCTTTGTGGGTGTGGCTGGGGTACTGTGAACTGAGATTTAATCAAAATGCACGAACTAGAATACAAAACTGTTCGGCGGAAATCTTCTGACTATTGGTTATCGACCACGGTTGTTGAATATGGTTGTTCCACTACGGTTGTTCTATATCGGTTGTTCACTATCGGTTGGTCACTATATTCTTCAGATGATTTCTTCAGTTGACTATTTCTTCAAGTTGTTCGGTAGTAACTTACTACCACTAGTACTATCTGCTTTTATTATCACTGCTACTACGTTGTACTATGCTATTACTATCACTTGTTATTAGCTGCTATTATCAGCTACGTTGTACTATGCTATTACTATAACTTGTTACTAGCTGCTATTATCAGCTACTATGTTGTACTACTAGCTACTACTATCACTGGTTACTAGCTGCTATTATCAGCTACTATGTTGCTAGCTACTAGTCACCATGTTCTATGTTGAGCTACTACATGGTTCTGCTACTAGTCACTTCAGCTAATACTTGGTTCTGCTACTAGTCACTTTAGCTACTACAATGTTACCGAGTCCCGAGGCGCTAAGTTAGACTCGAGTTTTACTTTAAAAAGAGCCGCTTGCTTATATTTTCACTATACAATTGTTTTAAATTACAATTTTTTCTATACACGATTAATTCTTACGCTAATGTACTATACATTGTTAAATCGGTAATTTAGTTCTCTATTAGCACACCATAAAGGTTACAGAAACAGAAACAGATTTTTTTTAAATTCAATATAGATTATAAATAATACTTATTGAAAGTCACTCTTTTGTTTAATTACCACTGGTTCGAAAAAAAACCTCTGTCCTGGGAAGAACCAGCAAGAAACCCAGCGGGACTTTTTTTAAATAACAGCTTACAATCATGTATGTTACACAATTAACCACAAAACAAATTAGAAACAGCCTGGCAGCGAACACCTCATTCCCAGGGTTATTATCATCCATAAATTCCTTAACATTATAATAACCCTTTTTATACAAACTATGTTTAATAAAGTTTTTGAATTTTGAACAGGTCGAATTTTGTATATTTTCTGGGATTTGGTTGTAAAAGCGTATACATCGCCCCAGAAATGAATTACTGACTCGGTGGAGTCGAGTAACTGGTACTACTAGCTTGTGTTTGTTCCTAGTATTTACAGAATAAATATCACTTATTTTTGTATAACTCCTTTTATTTTTGTGTACGTACATTTTCATAAATGTATTGAGAGGCCAAAGTTAATATATTAATTTCCTTAAATTTTTGTCGGACCGACTCTTTAGGTTTTAAATCATAGATTGCTCTTATGGCCCTCTTCTGTAAAACAAATATAATTTCAGTGTCAGTTGCGTGTCCCCATAGCAAAATACCATACGACACTATGCTATGGAAATAGCTAAAGTAAACAAGTCTAGCTGTTTCCACACTGGTAAGATTTCTAATCTTTTTTACAGCACATGCTGCAGAACTAAGTCTGCTTGCTAACTTTGATATATGGGGCTCCATTGAAGCTTCGCGTCTAGTGTTATTCAAGAAAAATGGTGGTATCGACAAGACTCAGTTCCTCCCTATTTAATATTACATTATTATTTAAATGTTTGACATTTGGAGTCATGAATTTCATACATTTCGTTTTAGTACCATTTGAATGTAAGTTATTAACATTAAACCAATTTACTAATTTAGATATAGCATTATTTACTTCGTCATATTTTAATAATTGTCGTTTTAATTTGAAAATTAATGAAGTGTCATCAGCAAATAATACTATATTATGGTTATCCACTACTATGTAAGGTAAGACATTAATATATACAAGAAAAGAAAGGGCCGAGAATTGAGCCTTGAGGCACGCCCATTTGTACAATCGACCCTGAAGAGCTCATACTATTAATGACAACTTTTGAGTTCTGTTACTTAAATATGAAACAATAAATTTAAGAGCATTACTTACACCGTAGTGTTGTAGTTTCCTGATTAATGTTTCATGGTGAACACAATCGAAGGCTTTGGATAGGTCACAGAATATACCCAAAGCATTCTGTGAATTTTGAAAATATATTTAATCAGCTCAACACCAGCATCAGTTGTCGAGCGACCCCTTGTGAAACCGAATTGATTTTTATGAAGTAAATTATTAACATTAAAAAAAATTAACATTTGATCAAGAATAATTTTTTCAAAAATTTTACTTAGTGTTGGCAGTACAGAAATGGGTCTAAAATTGGCGGGGTCTAATGTACTACCAGATTTAAATAAAGGTATTACTTTACTATGCTTCATCAAATCAGGAAACACACCATATTCGATACTAGTATTAAAAATAATAGCTAGTTGAAGGGCGATTATATCGATTATAGACGCAATAACTTTAACGGAAATGCCCCACAGATCCGCAGTTTTCTTAATATCAATAGTTTTAAAATATTTTACAATATCTTTTGATGATATTTTATGAAATGTAAAATTCTTTGTACACCCATTTATATTTTGTTTAAGTAATGATTCGGCGACGGCAGGAGAGAATTCAGTGACATAGTGGTTAAGATCGGAATATCCGTAAAATATTTCTCAAAAACCATTGCAACATCCTGATCTGATTCCGTTAATTTGTTGTTAAAACTTAACCGGTAGTTTGAATTGCGAGAGTTGACCTTACCAGTTTCACTATTAATTATACTCCACGTCATTTTAATTTTATTAGAAGCCGTCTTAATTTTGTTGCTCAAATGCAAAGACTTGGCTTTGGAGCACACTCCTTTAAATATTTTTGAACATTTTTAACATATTCCTAAATTCGACGCTAGGGTTATATGACCTTTCATGGTAAAGTTCATATAACCTTTGTCTGCTCTTATGGACTCCTACTGTCGCCCATTCATTGAAAGCCTTCCGACTGTTCAAGGAGAACGTTTTAGAAGTAAAAATATTATCAAATTCATTGCAAATAAGTTTAAACACTGTTCCATACAAAAAATTAGGATCATTTTGGTATGAAAGTGATGGAAGTTTCTTCACTATGTTACTTCTAAACTTCTCCAAGCAACGTGCATTTACAGGAACAAACACAATATTCTCATCTACTTGTTTTTGTGAACATAAGGTAACGAAACTAACTATCCACAGTGATCGGAACTCAATTTTTGAATTATACATTTATGCAACGGCTTAACATTTGTAAAAATGTTATCTATACATGTTGCACTACATTCAGTAATACGCGTTGGCTCTAAAAATAAATTAAAAAGACCAAATGATTTAAACAATGATCTAAATTTAATATTGGTGGAGGAAGCTTCTAGGAGATTGATATTAAAGTCTCCACATATTACAACAGATTTATTCTGTTTATTAAGCTTAACAAAAACTTCCTCCATAATTTTTCCAAAGTATTGTATATAGAACATGGAGGTCTGTAGACGCACACAACAATGAGGTGCTCAAACTCAACACATGCCATTTCTACAGTTCGCTCAACAGAGAGGCTCACAATATCTTTACGTTCTTTACATGATAATAATTTACTAGCTAATATTAACAAGCCACCTCTTAAAACCGTTTCTCTATTGAACGAACTGACCACCTGGTGATTACTGAAATTAAACATTATGTTATAAGCTTTTAACCAATGTTCAGTAATACATAAAATATGAATATTGTTGCTATTTAAGAACAATTCAATTTCTAGCTCTTTGCCTATCATGCCTTGTATATTCTGATACACCAGGTGTAAACAATTTTTATTATCACTCTATGGAGTCATACAATTAAGGTTTTGTAAGCTACATTCTAAATTATTTAAATTATTATAACTGCTAGAGATTACCTCTATTGTCTCATTTTGTAATTTAAATTACTTGGAACTGATTCCAAATTACATATTAAGTCATTACACTGCTCAAAAGAAGCAGATGTCGGTGTAGCCAAGTCCTTGGCTGAGTTAATATATAATCAATAAGATAGCACATTTGCTATCTGTCTTAAATTATATTTGGATAGGTAATACCTTTAGTCAAAAATTTCTTAATGAAATTATTTATGTCTATTAAATTAATTATATTATTATAATTATAACAATTAGATGTCAAGTTTAAATTGTTATTAAATGAAAAATTATTCATTAATAAATTTAATAAATTTATTAATGAATTAGTTATTCATATATTAAGGAATATTTATTAATGTTTCTTAATATATTAACAATGTAAATAGTTTAGAACAAAAATATCCCAATTTTTCACAATATTCGGATACATTAATTCTTTAATTTTACTATAAGTAAATATACGCTTTAGGATATACGAGGGTGGATTGAAAAGTACTCGGCTTAACACAGATCCATTCAATTCTAAAATCAAATCTACCCACATTATTTAGTTCAGTTCAGACTAGTTCATTGTGTGAAGTTCGAAACGTGTGATAATTAGTTGTGATTTTATAAATTTATTAACAAAGTAATCGGACATAATTTCCGCGAATGGAGCAAATCGAGCAGCGTGCCGTCATTAAGTACCTCCATAAGAAGGGCTATCATCAAAAGCCATCCATGATGACATGGTCAGTACATTAGGCGATTGTGTTCTGTCATATTCATCCGTCAAAAATGGATAGCAGAATTTAAGCGTGGTAGAGAGAGTGAAAGATGAACCCCGCTCTGAAGGCTTCGACGTCAACTACTGACGAAAATATTAAAAAGTACTTGATTTAATAATGGAGACCGCAGATTAAAAATTAGAGAGATAGCCGAGATTATAGGCATCTCTTATGAACGAACTCAAAACATCATTGTCAACGAGTTGGGTTTCCACAAGGTGTCTGCGAGGTGGGTTCCGACTGCTTTCAGTTGAACAAAAAGGACGCGATTGACTATTTCACGCGACTGTTTGGAGTTATTTGAAGCCGATGCAGATGATTTTTGAATCGTTTTGTTACTATGGACAAAACATGGGTTCATTACTGTACACCGGAAACAAAACAACAATCAAAACAGTGGAGAAGACCTGGTTCACCACCCCTAAAAAGGCTAAGTCGATTTTGTCGGCAAAAAGGTGATGGCTTCAGTATTCTGGGACTCGAAAGGTGTGATTATGATTGATTATCTTGAAAGGGTCAGACTATAAACCTGATTACTACTGCACCTTACTACGTCGTTTACGAGAGGAAATAAAAGAAAACGTCGAGGAATGCTCAGAAGAAAAGTCCTGTTTCATCAAGATAACGCCCGTGTTCACACGTCAGTACAGTCAATGGCTGAAATTCACAACTGTGGCTTTGAACTGTTACCGCATCCGCCGTATTCACCTGATCTGGCACCATCAGACTTCTTTCTGTTCCTAACCTAAAAAGCACTTGGGAGGTCAAAGATTTTCGACAAACGACGAGGTCAAAGCAGCTGTAGACGCATATTTTGACTCTAAGGAAGAATCATTTTTTTCAACGGTCTAAATGCTTGGAAGGAGGTGGCAAAAGTGTATTGAACTTGATGGTGATTATGTAGAAAAATAAAAATATTACTGATTTAGTATGTGTTTATTTTCTTGGTTAGGCTGAGTACTTTTCAATCCACCTCGTATGTATAGAATAGCATAGAATCATATTTATTCAATATAGATTATCAGAATAACTATTGAAAATCATTCAAGCTTTACTACTGGTTCGGAAAAAATCTTTATCTTGGGAAGAACCAGCAAGAAACACAGGGCACTTCTTAAAAATTATTTCGAATATAATATTTTATACAAACATTTATGAAAACATTTAGAAAAAGCATGGTAGTGACTACCTCATTCCCAGGGGTTATCAATCATTTATCAAAATAAATCAGTAAAAAAAAACTTTTCAATTCTCAAAAATCAATGTCGTGAGTTATATAACTGTTTACAGTAAATAGATTCAGTGATTTCATTGCATGACACTATTCACTCCAGATTCTAATCGGACGGAAAAACAGATTTAAATAGCCATAGATTAATATTTAAGCGCTTCGTAATTAGTTAGTAAACGGAAGTGGCAATAAGGCTAGCTGTTGTAATGTGATAGAATACGAGTAGATTACAAAATGTCTTTAAGTAATTTTGTTACAAGATTTTTATAGAATAAGGGTGACAAACGAGCACACAGTCCACATGATGGTAAATGGATGCTGTGGCCCATAGACATCTACATTTATCCTCAATCAAAGATCTAAATGCAGATGCACAGTTACCTCTGAGGACTAAGATGGGATGTTTCGTTTTATTTCCGTTTCGCTACACTCACAATACGAAACACATCAGCATTAAGCTATCATTTTACGCTAGTATTCTGGGAGAACGTGGTCCTACCCCGGTAATGCCGACAAATTCGTGCTTCAACCGTAATATAACTGTAGCGTGGCTCTACCACGTATTTATTTGATAGATTAAAAATATTTCAGTCATTTAAAAAAGGGAATATAAGAATTACTAAAGTTATTATACGTCATTCATTATTAGATGTCTCTTTCAATTCACTGCCATTATAAAGCATGACACGAACGTGGTTAATGCGGTGTGTAAACACCATAATAAAATGTCCATAGAAATAAGCGCAGCAACCACCATGTTAATTTGCAGGCCACTTTATTTCAAATCCTTGAACTTGTAGTGGCACTTGCATTAGACAACGTACACATTGTTTGGATACACCGCTAAACGACACTATTTTCAATTTTAGTAATAGGTTAAATGTTTGAAAAGCTTAGTGCCATTTATTTATTTAATCTATAATATAAGATATCTTAAACTAAGGGTTACAATGGGGGAGAAAGTCTGACATTGTCTACCAGTAACACCGTCATCCCCATTCAATGTTACTAAGGCCCGTATTAAGGACGCATTTGCAAAATTGATAGGTATAGAATCGAACTATTACATTGACACGGGTCACACACACAAGTGTACGCACGGTTAGCTGCGGGTGCGGGAATCGTAATCAAATAAAAACATTTTGATAATTAGAAAAATTGATTTTTTTTTCTCATTTCTTATACGTACAAAAATATACTTAGATACGAAATACGAATAGCTGCTCCAGAGACGCTAGGCACTAGAAGCCCTCTACTAGCAGTGAGATGGTGGCTGTGGACTTTGGGCTGGTTTTGTTAGTTATGATAAGACTTTAGCTCCGGACTTGGTGAAGTGACTTGAAGGTATACTTCGGTGACAGCTACTGGAACTCCTCGACGAGTAGTATGCCTAGGTGTACCGAGTTTGGGCTCGTTTTGTTAGTTACGATGAGACCTAACCTCCGGGCTTGATGGAGAGACCTGATGGTGTACTTTGGTGACTACTACTGGAACTCCTGGACGAGTAGAACTAGGTGTGCCAAGTTTGGGCTCGTTTTGTTAGTTATGATTAGACCTTACCCCCGGACTTGATGGAGTGACCTGATGGTGTACTTCGGTGACTACTACTGGAACTCCTGGACGAGTAGAACTAGGTGTGCCGAGTTTGGGCTCGTTTTGTTAGTTATGATTAGACCTTACCCCCGGACTTGATGGAGTGACCTGATGGTGTACTTCGGTGACTACTTCTGGAACTCCTTGACGAGTAGAACTAGGTGTAAAATTAACTAGGTGTAGTATTAAAAAGCGTTACTCAACGACGAACTCAAGTGCGTAATCATTTGATACGCCCTCATTACGATTACAGCATCTCAAGATCATTGCTAATTAATAAACACATAAAAACGGTATCTCAAGACGCTGTACTTAGGAATACTGTTCTATGACCTGAGGACTTGATCTCGTGAACGAATACGTCACATAGGCCGAAGTTTAGAATATCATTCATCACGTTTCATTTTGCTATATTGTGAGATTTATTAAATACTTTTATTTTGATAAAACTTAAATAAATTGAACTGTACCGCGTTATAAAGTTGTTTTCTACTTTCGAAAACCTTAAATAATTAAAACTATTATATTTGTATTTCTAAATACGAACTAAATGTATACTACTTAAATCAATATGTACAAATAACCAAACGCATTGAAGCGACGACAGCGCCAATGTCAAATATAAACCTGACGTATCATTTTTGAATTTTGACATTGAAAAACATCTTGATTATTTAACTTTGATCTCGCGGGAAATTTTATTTATACAAAAATTGAAAGCAAGAAGCATGTATTTACTCCGATTGAGAAAAAATGCTTTCTCGGTATTATAAAAAAATATAGGGCTATGGTGGAAAATAAGGAGACCGATGGCACGTCTCTACGTGTTAAAAATGAGGCCTGAAGCAAAATAACTGTAGAATACAACGCTAGTCCATAGGCATCTAGCCAGGTAGGTAATTAATTATACTACTACAAATATCACTTTTTAAACATTATAACATCAGTAATCTGAATTTCTATAGCAGAATGTACCTAGTCATGACCTTTATGTTATCTTACAAATCGTACAAATCGTGGATGCCTTAATTACTTACTTTGAAATTTAATACATTATATAAATTTAAATAATGAAATAAATTATACCTACTTAAAAAAATATACAATAATATGTACATAACTGAAATGATGCTGTGGCAAAAACCTTAAAGTTAATAGGACGGCTATTTCTGGTGAAATTGGAAGACTTCTGTTATTCTGTTGTATTTAATAACGTTATAATATATATTACTGATTCTTGACCAAATCTGTAACATTTTTAAAATGATCACTTCGTAACTTAAAAGAATCGGAGGCTTCCCTTATATAAATTTTGGTAAAAGATATCGCGAAGGCCATAAAATATCGTCATTGTACTCAATTTCGTCGTAATAATTAATTTCTCTTAAAATATTTTCAATTTCCATGTCAAAAATCACAATCTTAAGTCACGGACTGCCCGCACTCAGATTTTAGCATCTCAAGTACACACGCTAAAAAGTCGAGTTTCGTTTATTCATCAGTGCATCACTCACTGATATCGTAAACCTAAGCCGCATCTTGAGATATGTTTATTAATAAGATCGTAACCTCAAGATTGTACTCAAGTGCGTGTACTTGAGTTGAGTAACGTTTATTAATACGGGCCTTAAATTTTTTTCCAAATTCAAAAGTGTCTAATGTAAATACTGTTATGTAAATCATTAAAAAAACTAGTAATTATCGTAAAGTTTTCGTAAATGTCCTTTCTTATATTTACAAATACTACACATTGAATAAAATTAATTTTCATATTTTACCGCGTTTAACTTAATTTGTTTTTACTTATTTTAATTCCCGAACCGTGTAGTGGCGGGTTAGAATACCCACTACCCCATATCTTCCCGTGGGTGTCGTAAGAGGCGACAGAGGAAACTGAGGCTAAACTGCGGTTGCCAACCCGCTCGCCAAGCGTAGCAACTACGGCAATATACCTCCCAATGAAGAAAGTTATGAAGAGACGGCCCCCAGTTCCCGGCGGCCCCGCTATTCCTGGCTACGGTGGCGACCATGGTAATGGCGGGGCAGGGGGTGCTAAGAATCTCCGGTGGAGGTTCGGTTGCCACCTACGACGACTCGACCTGGCAACTTATAACGTACGCACCCTGAGGACTGACAAGAAGATCCTGGAGCTGGAAGAAGAGATAGGCTAGTTGCGCTGGCATATTATAGGATTATCCGAGGTCCGAAGAGAGGGGGAGGACACGGTAATCCTCGAATCCGGCAACTTGTTCTATCACCGGGAGGGCGACCATCTGTCCCAAGGAGGTGTCGGATTTATCGTCCACAAGTCTCTCGTTAACAACTTTGTAAAGATTGGGAGTGTGTCGACGAGGGTTGCGCACCTTATACTCAGAATCACCAAACGGTATTCGTTGAAGGTCATACAGGTTTACACACCCTGATGAGGAGGTGGAGAAAATGTATGAGGATATTTCTAGAGCCATGCATTCCTCCAAAACCCATTATACGGTGTTAATGGGAGACTTCAACGCAAAATTAGGCACAAGAGAGAACGGTGAGCTGAAAGTAGGGAGATTCGGATTATGGCAACGGAACCCAAGGGGCCAGTAGCTGGCCGACTTCATGGAGAAAGAGAGACTTTTTATGATGAACTCTTTCTTCCAGAAGCCGCCAGAAACTGGTAGCGATCACCGAATGGTTAGAGACACACTGAACCTAAACGTTAAGTTGGAGAGGTGTCGTCTAATGAAGTCAACGCTCCGTCCCCCTCGTGCTCTAATCCAAAGTCCCGAAACCTTTCAGCTCGAGTTACAAAACCGTTTTCAGTGCCTAGAAGATTGCAATGCAGTGGACGATATGAATGACAAGCTCGTGGAAACTGTCCATGCGGTCGGAGCTAAGTTTTGTAAGACCCGCCACAGAAGAACACAAAAACTCTCCGATCACACTCTTAATCTCATGGCTGTTAGACGGGAAATGAAGCTGCAGTCTTCAGTAGATTTGATAGCATACAGGCAACTGAACAGACAGATCTCCAAATGCATGCGGCGGGACTTACGCAACCTTAATACTGCTCGTATTGAAGAAGCAATCGAGGGGAACCAGGGCTTCAAAGTCTTTGCTAGAGATCTGTCTGCCAGAATGAGCCAACTGTGGAAGCTGAAGACCGAGTGTGGCAGCGTCGTTTCCGGGACACCTGAGATTTTGAGTGAGATTGAGAGGTTCTATGGGCAGCTGTACACGTCATCGTTGGAGCCACACGCAAGTGTGAGTAACGATCCAAGAGCAAGTCTTATCCGACACTATTCCGATGATATTCCGGACATCAGTCTGAGCGAGATTAGAATGGCTCTCCAGTTCCGAGTACAGAACCAGAGTACAAAACCTATCCAACTGCAGAGAGGTGTAAGACAGGGTGACGTTATATCCCGAAACTCTTCACCGCTGCATTGGAAGACGTTTTCAAGCTTCTGGACTGGAAAGGATACGGTATTAACATCAATGGCGAGTACATCACTCACCTTCGATTTGCCGACGATATAGTCCTTATGGCAGAATCGCTGGAGGACCTAAGCACTATGCTCAATGACCTCAATAATGCCTCCCAACGGATAGGTCTTAAGATGAACATGGACAAAACAAAGATCATGTTTAATGTCCATGTCACACCTATGCCGGTAGTTGTTGGGAGCACTAAGCTCGAAGTTGTTGACGAATATGTTTACCTGGGACAAATAGTCCGACTAGGTAAGTCCAACTTCGACCGAGAGGTCAATCGACTGATTCAACTCGGTTGGGCAGCGTTCGGGAGATTACGACCCATCTTTTCGTCAGGCATACCTCAAAACCTCAAAACTAAATTGTAGAACCAGTGCGTGTTGCCAGTGATGACATATGGAACTGAGACGTGGTTCTTCACTGCTGGCCGTATGAGGAAGCTCAAGGTCGCTCAGCGAGCTATGGAGAGGGCTATGCTCGGGGTTTCTCTGCGTGATAAACTTAGAAATGGGGATATCCGCAGTAGAACCAGAGTAACCGACATAGCCCAAAGGATTAGTAAGCTGAAGTGGCTATGAGCCGGCCATATAGCTCGAAGAACCGACAACCGTTGGGGAAGAAAGGTTCTCGAGTGGCAGCCTCGTACCGGCAGGCGAAGTGTAGGGCGTCCCCCCACTAGATGGAGTGACGACCTGATAAGATATGCAGGAAGTCGATGGATGCAGGTGGCTCGGGAGCGTGCTTTGTGGCATTCCGTGGGGGAGACCTATGTTCAGCAGTGGACTTGTGAAGGGCTGTGATGAATTCCCGACGCTTGGTGCTTTATATTTGTGCATGGGGGAGACTAGAATCAACTAAGAGCCAAAATTAAATTCTTTATTTTTAACTATATTTATATTAAAATTTATAAAAACGTTACCTAAACAATTCATAATATTTTACAAAACATTTATCGGTTTCTCTTGTATCATGGTGGTGTATATGTACGTACATAAATTACAAATGGATCAATATCACAGTTTAAAGAGAGTCTAGTTCTGTGTCGATCGGAGTACCACAAGGCTCGATCTTAGGTTCTGTTTTGTTTTTGGCCTATATTAATGATCTTGGTAATGTAATGCCAGACTATACACATTTAAGTTTATTTACAGATGATACACATGTTAGTTTAAGAAACAAAAGTCTATCATATTTAGAAAATAAATATAATAATGCTATAGGCTTGCTAAAAGAATGGTTTGTTGGCGCAAATGGTATTATTCTAAATTCTGATAAAATCATTGTAATGCATTATCAATCGAGTCTAGGCATTTATAGTAACTCGACTGCAAAAGGAAATGTATTTTTCGGGTATACAGTAGATATCACAATCAGCCACAAGCCCACATTAAAAAAATTGTAAGAAAATAGCTAGCGGTAATTATACATTATTTAAACTCAAGCCATTATTATATAAAAATACACTAATATCTGTGTACTATGCCTATATTCATTATATAATAAGGTATGCCATTACTATTTGGGATAATGCTACGTATATTATAAAAGTTTTAAAATTTCAAAACAGTCTATAAGAATAATCAATGGTCTGAAAAAAAGTAGCCCGGCAAGAAAGCATTTTAAGAACGACAAAATAATGAGAGTGGTTTCGCTTTATATATTTAATAGTTTATTAGAGGTACACGAGGATAAAGAAGTACCGAAAAAGAAAGACGTAAATCAACACAATCTGCGTAATAGTGAAAAATGTATCCTACCAATGAATAGATTAGCCAAAGTAAAAAAACAGGGGCGTTACTCAAAAATATTGATGTATAATAAATTACCAAAAAGTTTAACCAGCCTAAACTATAGCAAATTTAAACGGAAACTTAAGTATTTTTTTGAAAATAACCCATTTTACAAATTAAGCGAATACATGTCAATGCAACTCTTGGAATTATCATTCTTGTGTAACGTGTATACAAAATAACTTAGCTAATTCTATGATGTAAAGCGTCAATGTAGCTAAATTAAGCTATATAGTACAATAATGTAATTTAACCTTATAAGGACAATGTCCAAAATCGCCCCGTGCAATTAAAGTATCGGACATACACGATAATTAATTGTCTATTTTATTATATTAGTTGCAAATACTTTTATAACACGGACTAGCTGCATGCCAAATGAACATTAAAAAGTATTATATTCGACTAATAATATTAATCACCGCCATCTTCGCCAAACGTCACGTGTTGTCGAAAATGATTAGGGATGCCCAATGTTGCATATTTTAAATCTGAATCACATTTTGAATTTATTTCGATAAAGTGCAAATAGAAGCTTGAATAAAACATTCAATACCTTTCCTTTCTTATTATTCCCTTAAGTATGATTTAAAACCCATACGTAATGAATGAGGTCATACTCGATTTTAAATTATAGTTAGTTAGAATAATGCTGAAGTGAATAAAACCTACATATTTCATCATGATGATTATTATTCAGGGTTTTCTAATGATTGTTTAGAAAAGTGTGGTTTACTTTTAAATAAACGATCACTTACGAATTTATGACAATTAATATAGAGAGGTGTAAGAGGGTGACGTAATATCCCGAAACTCTTCACCGCTGCATTGGAAGACGTTTTCAAGCTACAGGACTGGAAATGATACGGTATTAACGTCAATGGTGAGTACATCACTCACCTTCGATTTGCCGACGATATAGTCCTTATGGCAGAATCGCTGGAGGACCTAAGCACTATGCTCAATGACCTCAATAGTGTCTCCCAACGGATAGGTCTTAAGATGAACATGGACAAAACAAAATCATGTTTAATGTCCATGTCACACCTATGCCGGTAGTAGTTGGGAGCACTAAGCTCAGTTGTTGACGAATATGTTTACCTGGGACAAATAGTCCGACTAGGTAAGTCCAACTTTGCTGGGCAGCGTTCGGGAGATTACGACATCTTCTCGTTAGACACCTCAAAACCTCAAAACTAGATTGTACAACCAGTGCGTGTTGCCAGTGATGACCTATGGATCTGAGACGTGGTCCTTTACTGCTGGTCGCATGAGGAAGCTCAAGGACGCTCAGCAAGCTATGGAGAGGGCTATGCTCGGCGTTTCTCTGCGTGATAGACTTAAAAACGAGGATATCCACAGTAGGACCAGAGTAACCGACATAGCTCAAAGAATTAGTATGCTGAAGTGGCAATGGGCCGGCCATATAGCTCGAAGAACCGACAACCGATGGGGAAGAAAGGTTCTCGAGTGGCAGCCTCGTACGGGCAGGCGAAGTGTAGGGCGTCCCCCCGCTGAATGGTGTGACGACCTGGTAAGACATGCAGGAAGTCAATGGATGCAGGTGGCTCGGGACCGTGCTGTGGCATTCCTTGGGGAGGCCTATGTTCAGCAGTGGACTTGTGAAGGGCTGTAATAATGATGAATATAAAAGAAACACGTATTGTTACTTCATGAATTATAAATGTTTTCTTAAAAAAAAGCAATATTGTAGACTACATGTTATTATTAATATTGTTACAAGTATAGAAGAAGTAGAGAAGTATCGTGTCATTATAAGTAAAGTATACTTGTTATGGTATTAATATTATCGTATGACAAAAGTTGATGTTATACTGTTTGTAACGTATGGCCATAGTAAATATCGATAAATCGTTACGTATTTAGCACCCTATTTTGACTTCACTAAATGGTCACTTGTCACTTGTCAGTCTCTCACCTGTGCTCTCACTATGTCAATTACATTGGCGTCGCTGTCGCTCGCTCTTCGTAATTATATCGGTGTATTTTGGGGACTTTCGGGACTATCTATTGAATATTACGACTTGGCTATTTTAACGGACTCTGATTGCTTTCAAAACGATTTACCAGGCTGTGATTTTCGTAACTGCGTACCGCTCAAACAATAATAACCTGGCACTCATAAACGGACTTACGCATACGCAATGGAAAATGTATTTTATGTAAATTGTGGCTCTGCTGTTGGTTCTATGTTCTTGGAAGATGAACAGATTCGTCACTGTGTACAACAATGGACTGCACCTCTTTCTGTAATTACATTTCTACTTTGTCTGCATATTCAGATTCTCGTGATGTATTTAGAAGATGAACAATAAACATGAAATTAAATCTGTGTTTTATTTCTAATTCAAAAATAATAAGTTAATGTAGGTTTAAAAACAACTTACTATGTAATTGGTAAAGCTGTTTTCATGGTCACGCGTTTTAACAGTGCCGTCCAGACGCCCACGCTTGCAAATGCACTAGATAGTAGACGCGACTATATTCTATGCATTTATACGTTGCACTTACTTACACTTAGTCTTTAGAACAAAAACTAAATACCCAATTATCTAGGTAGGAACTAAAAATAGCTAAATGTTTTGGATATTGTTTTTCAGTTTCTTAAAAATTACTCGGAGCTATGAAAAACCATAATGTTCGTGGTTCGATTATAACCTCAAAATCTGATACTTTTTTTGAAATATATCTATTCTGCAGCTAGTCCGCTATAAAAATACGATCACATAGGAATTTACTAATTATCGAAAATGCATCACATAATTTTCCGATGCTCTTGGTTCCAGGGCGAACAATGTATGGGCGCAGAGCAATGTCCTTTAAGAACTTTTGTAACCAATGACTTGCCTGTAACGATAGTTATATTATGGCTAATAAATATTTCTGATTCTTCTGATTCTGATTCTAATATCAAGCCAGACCAGGATAATTATTTGCTGACCATACAAATTATTTTCCATACGAAATTCGTATCCGCGGGCCAGAGCGCCGCAGCCATAAGCCTTTGAGCTACGACGATGACGAAGATGATAATTGTTATTTTAACTTGAAGCATTTTATCACGTTAAATATTAACTTTTTTTAAATATTTGATGTTTATTGTACATTACAGCACCCACGATCACCACCGTTAGTCTTCAAGATACTGTAATCTAGTACTTTTTTCAAACAAATAATAATTTTTAAAGCTAATCTTCAGCTTTAAATATATTTTTTTTTGATCCGAACAGGATTTGTGACAAATTTTATTAATTACAAGATCAAGAATCTTAAAGAATTTATAAATTCAAATTAAAACAATTTTTATTTCAACAAGAAGGCCTTTAAAATAATGTAATGTAATAAGTAATGTAGTCCTACTTTTAACTGCCTAGACAACTTATTCAATCTGGAAGATTATTTTTTGTTTTGTATTTTAATTATTTTGTCTTGTAATAATTTAGGAAATGATGTTAATGGTTGTTATAAATATAATGTGGCGGCGCTGTCGTCGCGCCACAAGCGAAAATACATCGAAGCCTAAATCGCGCTATCAAAGTTCCGAAGTAAAGCAATGTATATATATATAGCTCCGAACTACCACTCGGAGTACTGGCCGCCCCCCGGGCTGAACATCTTGCCCGGCGGGAGATCTCCCCTTCTCCTTCCATCGGCCACAGTGGTGACCCCGACGTGATATGAACACGCAACCAACAACCTTCGGAAACTTCAACTTCAAGCTTTCGTCATCGACTTCAAGTACCCCTTCCATTCGCTCCCGAGCAGATATTGTCTGCAATCTTCACATCTTGCAAGCCATCTAGCTTTACAAAGGTTCATCGCAGCACTATAATAATGCTTCCTGTTCCTTCAAACTACTCTCTGCGCTACAGTGTTCGGCACGGCTCTGAGCCTAACTGGTCGCCTCTGCTTCATGGTACTCTCGCATATTACTTGCATTCTTTCGACTCACCGCAGACCACAAGGCAATTCCTCGTACTTGCACATTCGTCGACATCTAGACTGCACTATCGATTTCCGGCCTGAGCAGGGGATGACGTGGTGGCGCTGTCGTCGCACCACAAGCGAAAATACATCGAAACCTAAATCGCGTTATCAACGTTCCGAAGGATATATATACAGGGTGGTCCAAAGGTGACGTCCAAAAATTTTTTGAATGCTGACCTTTCGGGCTACATGAAAATACCCCATGTATGTTCCATGATTTTTCTTAGTTTACGAGATATGATTTTTTGTATTATTTTAAAAATGTCGACTTAGCGATTCAAAATTTTTTTCTTGAAAATTTTGCTCTCTTTTCTACTTTTTTATTCTTAGCGTAGTCTTAATGAGTTGGACTCTTTGACATAAAAATAAGCTGCCTACCATTAATACAAATTGCAAAAATTTAATCGAAAACAAATTATGCAGATATGATTGAATCAAAGTTTAATTTTGAAATTTAAACTAAAATTAAATAATGAGTTCCATGACTTTAAAGTAATTTTAAAACTCTGCAAGACCCTAAGCTTTAGTTATAATACAAAAAGTGGTGGTCAATGGGCCTTTTTAGCCCTAGTCGGCCTTTAATTGCACAGAGCCAAAAGTGCAAAATAATCGTTTTATTATGCACCTATTGTTTATTACTAAGGATAATTAGATTTTCATGGTATGTCATAATCTTTCATAATAAATAAAACAATTTGGTTTTTAATACTTATTTATTTATGTTACAACCAATTCTCAAAGTACCTCCACTGCAATACACAGTCTACAACGCCTTAGAAAATTTTGTTTCAGTCTTCTAAAAGCATTTGAATTTTGTCTGATTTTTGTTTCCGCCTCCGTTAATTTATCTCGCAGTTCTGCTTCGGTGTTTGTTTCGCTTGCGTACACCATCTCTTTGTAATATCCCCAGAGAAAGAAATCTATGGGGTTCAAATCTGGTGAACGTGCAGGCCAATGAATCGGTCCGCCACGCCCAATCCATCTATTGGGGAATTTTGATTAAGGTGCTCCCGTACCTCTCTTGCATAGTGGCAAGGAGCACCATCATTTTGGTAAATCATACCCCTTCTTGTCAATAAGTTTACACCGCCTAATAAGCCGTTTAAATTGTTTTGTAAAAAGTCTAAATATTGGGCTCCGTTTAACCTAGCAGGCAATTCAAAAGGTCCTATAAGTTCCCCGTTCAAAATTCCTGACCACAAGTTTACACTATAATGTGTTTGAAAATTTGAAGGCCTTGCCTTATGTGGGTTTTCAACAGCCCAACTATGGTAATTGTGGATATTGAAGACTCCTGTTCTTTCAAATCTAGACTCGTCTGTCCACAGAATTTTATCAAAAAAACCTGGATCCTCCGCAGTTCTTTCCAGCATTGTTCGACAAAAATTCACCCGTCTTGAATAATCTGCAGGATGCAATTTTTGGACGCGTTGAATATGATAAGCGTGGTATCCCTCTGAAAAAAAACTAAATTGTACTTCCAGGAATCACTGTTTTTATTCCATGAAATGTGGTTTTGCCCACATAAGTAATTAAAATTAATTGATCGCTCGTCGCTATTCAAAGGTGCGCTTTAATACGGTGTCAAAGTAAAAGTTTTAAAGACAAAATGAACTTACCTGACTTAAGTATCCTTATAACTGAGGTTCGTGGTACACCAGTCGTTCTCGTAATAGCTCTGGTGCTAGTAAAGGATATCTTTGCACTTGTTCCACGACTTCTTCTCTGACATCTGGATCCACTCTGGGTACTCCTTCGTGGGAACTGCGTCCCGGAATTCGTCCGTCCATAAATGTATTATGTGTATTTATGAACACTCTGTGATCGGGATAAAGTTCCGTTCTTCTCCTCGCCGTTCTAGTTTCTCTGTAAAGCCTTGCCGCTAAATGGCCATTGCCTTGGGCAACGCCGTAAAAATAATGCATTTCTGCATATTCCTTCAAAGAATAACTCATTTTGCAACACAAAATCCAAATCAAGGTAATCAATCAAAGTCCGAAACACAAGCACAGTCAAGTCAGTTATAAGGCGAAACAGAATACAGTTAGCAAGCAGTCGTGGTAAATTAGGAAGTATCGAAAACAAAAACAGGAGTAGTAGTTACGCGAGCGATAGCTGTGAACAACTGAGGCACTCTATGACTGAAGCTACGCCTGTCGCCTTATGCGCGCGAGCTATGGCTAGAGCGAGAGAGCGCGCTACACACGACACAGTATTTCTCACTCCTGCTTCCTTTGTTCGACACGTAGTATTTTTTGTGATCTGAAACCGTCTACCTGCCTATTACTATTATCATTCATTATCTCATTAACATTGAGGGGAAATTCGTTGTTTTTTGTGACCCATCTGTGCTACTTACTGAAGTGGTACTATCCCTAACCCGAAGATTTACATTTCATTTTATTTTATTTCATTTGATTAGATTATATGGCGAACCTAATTATTTTTAGAAATAGGGTGTTTAAATAATAATGTTGAAAATTTTCGCCTCTGTGCAATTAGAAGCTGATTACGGCTAAACAAGGCCCATTGACCACCACTTTTTAGATTATAATTAAAGCTTAGGGTCTTGCAAAGTTTTAAAATTACTTTAAAGTCATGGAACTCATTATTTAATTTTTAGTTTAAATTTCAAAATTGAACTTTGATTCAATCATATCTGCATAATTTGTTTTCGATTAAAACTTTTGCAATTTGTATTAATGGTAGGCAGCTTATTTTTTTATGTCAAAGAGTCCAACTCATTAAGACTACGCTAAGAATAAAAAAAGTAGAAAAGAGAGCAAAATTTTCAAGAAAAAAAATTTTTGAATCGCTAAGTCGACATTTTTAAAAATAATACAAAAAAAATCATATCTCGTAAACTAAGAAAAATCGCGGAACATACATGGGGTATTTTCATGTAGCCCGAAAGGTCAGCATTCCAAAAAATTTTTGGACGTCACCTTTTGGACCACCCTGTATATATATATAGAATAGCTCCGAACTACTACTCGGAGCGTTGGCCGCTCCCCGGGCAGAACAGCTTGCCCGACGGGAGATCTCCCCTTTTCCTTCCATCGGCCACAATAATAATAAATCATTTTGATTGCGGTAAGAGATGGTAAAGTATTTTGGAATAATTTTACTATAGTATGGCTACACTCTGTCGAGTTTTCATACTATAGGTAATAACAGAACAAGTAACTATTGCGTTTTAAGGACTAAAGAGGTATTTAACAGGTTTAGGACCGAGAATGCCACCTTGTGGAACGCCATTACATATTGATTCATAATATCTCATAAAAAGTAGAGGTGTAAGTGTCTATATAGGGATGTAATCATAAACTTCAATCTATGGTTATACATGAGATCTACGTTCATCAGTGTACTGTAGTATGAAGTATTATAAGTCATTAAATCAGTCCATCAACGGATTGAAATAAGAGGCGAAAATTTTAACTTTTAATATATTACCTGGAGGAAACTTCGGCGGCTGTGAATACGTAGTTGTAGTTGCACATGTTGAGAAAGGAGTCCCGGAATGCGAGCAAAAACAGCAGCAGCACCTGGTATTTTCCGAAGCAGCCTAACTCGCACAGTATACCATCCAGGTTGAACTGCCCGTCACTGCCACTCTCCTCGGGCATCTGTTTAAATAGAAGATAAAACTGTGAGTTTTAGTTAGCACCTCGACCAAAAATAATGCGGATTTCAATTGTTCAAGTCAAACATATAGCAATAATATATTAAATAAAAATATTTAATAGACGAAATGCCTGTCATCTTGATTAGTACTGCTACTTGATGCTTTTCAGAAGAAACTATTGACAATACAGCAAAGTGTAGACTACAGTTTTATAGAAGACATCAATATCTACAAAAAATCTGCAATACCATATGTTTAACTATTACAGTTATGTCACAATAACTACTTTTTCATGTTAAAATATGCAATAGTAACGCCGAAAAATCCTTATATCGCGTACGCTGCGGAAACTATTGACAATAGAACAAAGTTATGTACAACAGTTTTATAGAGGATATCAATATCAACAATAAAGTTTGCGATACCATATGTCTAACTATCACAGTTATGTCACAATAACTACTTTTTCATGTTAAAATATGCAATAGTAACACCGGTACAAATTAGACCACATTATTCGTACCTTGGTATTAATCCTTATATCCAGCCAATCAGACCAGAATACAGCATTGGATGCACTGCTACTTGGCGGTTCACAAGTAAAGAGGGTGCTACTATACAGTAGTGTGAATCAAAACATGGTCCTTCACTGCTAGTCATATTCTATTACGCCCGGAATTTAGTTGTATTATAAAATCCATGGGAGAAAAAGAAATAAAATGAGATGGGGATGAAAGATTCCCGAACCGGTAGGTAAATTGTAGGGCTGCTCGCCACTAGATGGAGTGACGACCTGGTGAGACACGCAGGAAGTCGATGTTTGCAGGTGGCTCAGGATCATGCTTTGTGACATTACTTGGGGGAGACCTATGTTAAGCAGTGGACTTGTGAAGGGCTGTGATGATGATGATGATAAAATGTATAACTAATATTTTTATAGTGCCAGATTAGCTCAAAGAATGTGCGTGTTTCTTAAAAGTTTAGCCCATATCATTCACACTACTCTTAAAAGGATATGACATAATAAAGTAAACTATTTAGTTTTCTTTATTATTTCTTTTCCAGTCAATTGCATATTCTTTGACAATTGTAAACAATTGTACTCTTTCGCCGTGCTAACTAATAATTTATTGTGAAAAATATTAAATCGACAATAAATTGCAACTCGACAAATAAAATGAAACATTTAATTCATTAGCATGTTGGTGTATTACTAAGGCTCTGCAAATATTTGCAAAACATAACTCACTTTTATTTTAGACTCCTTTTTCAACATCGCAGTCGCTAAGTACGCCGGCTAACTGCTTCCACTGACACTTCTCATCGTTCCTCTAATCTGCAACAACAGATTCAAACGCTTACATTTTTTAATGCAAAATATCGCACGCGTTCAAAAATTTTGCTTCTGTAAGGTTTAAACACTATCGTAAATGTTGGTAATAAAACGCTGCCATCGTAATTCATTTTCGATTATAAAATTAACTATAAAATACCATTTATAATTTCGCATTATAACAACAGTTGTTCTATTAGTAATTGAACACTGAACTGATTGATCGAGTCCTCAGCACGCTTAGGACTGAATCTATTGTATAGTTAATTAGTGTGTTCTAAAACTAAATTAATATTATCTATTTAACCTTATTCCTCCGCACGTGACGGATAATGTCCTCCAGACAGAATTTCGGTCACGGCGGCCAGTCTCGATGGAGACTAGCCATCTGCACAGGACAGGATTGCATTGCAGGAGGTAGGGCATTCCAGAGCACAGGACAGGACAGTAAAAGATGAATTAAAGAAACCACTCTTATGTGGTGGAATACAGATACTGAAAGTTATCCTTAAGATAAGAAGGAGAATTTGGGTCATTTAAAATTGAATACAGTACTTGTAAAATTCGGGAGCTACGCCTTTGACGAATAGAAAGCCATTTAAACTTAGAACGGTACTGGGAAACATGGTCATACTTACTTGTTGAGAAGGCGCTCCAACATATTGAGAAGATATTGAAATAGATCTGGGTAACAAACATCCGCATAATCAATAATGAGCAATATCAGAGTCTGCATAAGTAGAAGATTAGTTTAAAAAAGCAGAAAGTTTTTGAGACGACAAAAAGAACGTAAGGTGGCAAAAACTTTACGGCTTATTTCAGCAACTTGAACACCTGGGGAGCTTAACTTAAGGTAAGCCAAGATTTTTGACAGATTTACAAAATGGCAGCAGCGTTCCATTGTAAAACACGGGAGAAAGATTATCGCTATTAATCTTAGCTAACATTCTGCTGGTACTGCATGGTTATCAGTCGAATTATTTGTTGTTCTAATACCGTTACCGTTACTGCCTATTAAAGTCCACTGCTGAACATAGGCCCTTAGATTGTCTTATAGGGGGGATATTTGCCATAGTTGCCACGCTTGGCGGGCGGGTTGGCAACCACAACTTTTTATTTTTATTCGTTATTAGGAAGACGCTTCTGCCTATCTCCTGATTTGTTTGTATCTGTCGCCTCTTAAAACACCCACCGCATGATATGGGGTGGTGGATATTCTTACATCGCCACTACATGGTATTTAAGACAATAAGATAATCACCATACATCAATAAACATCAGACCATTTTTTTAATTTTTCATTTAGAAAAAAGTTTTTCGGATAAAATATATCCTAGATCCCTCCTGGCATTTCTCTCTATCTGTGCGTAAAGTTTCATCACAATCTGTTTAGCTATTCCGAAGATTATCTTGGACGGACAGACAGACATAACTTAAAAATGTTCATTTATATCTTAATGGCATGCAAATATACCGATACTCTCAATAAAAGGCAGTTAATTCGATGTTACAAACAGACACTTCAATTTTATTTATATTTATAGATTTACATATTTTAAATAAATATCTTATGTACAATAAACCATATACATAAAATTAGAACATATAAATAAAATTGAAGTGTCTGTTTGTAATATCGAAATAACTGACTTCTATTAAGACATTACAAGGCATTAAGACATACAAAACAATTTTTAAAATTTTTGTCTGTCTGTCTGTCTGTCTGTCCGGGCTAAACTTAGGAATGTTTGTGATGAAACCTTATGAACGAAAAACAGCAATAAAGAGAGCAATGAGCAGAAGAGATCTAGGCTACAATTTATTGAAAATAATTGTAGAATTAAAAACATTAGTTTTTTTGGTAATAGATCCAAACCTGGCGAAGCCGTAGCAGGTTGATAGTTATATACAAATATTAAAATAAGTTAAAATGAACGCGATAAAATAACCATCATTTTCTGAGTCAAATTGTCGGTGACGAGTAATTTTTATTCAATTCGCATTGGTATAATGATTACCCTCGCTTTATGATATTTCCATAAATGAAAAAAAAACTAAAGTCGTTGTACTGCCGCTTGTTACTTCCTAATAACGTTGTTTATTATAGTAAATATAATGTATAATATGCATGATTGTATACCATAAAATTTGGGTATAGAAAAAAATTATACAATACGTTTCAAATGATATCAAAATTGTGACTAACGTTGTACAACTTGTCTGTAGCAGACCTATTCCTGACATCAAATTCAAATTCAAATATTATTTTTAGTTTGCTTTTTATTCTTTAGGGGTAGCCTACATCAATTTCTCACCACTACATGGGTTGACTGGTAGAGAATACCTCAAGGCATTAAGTCCGCCCCTTGTATTCTTTTGTTATAAGGAACGCAATATAGAATAAATAAATAAATAAATAAATCACAGTCACTTTGCACACAATATCGTATATTTTATGAGCCGTGGTAACTCATGAAAGAAAGCTGTACCACACAAGTCCACAAGTCCACTGCTGAACATAGAACTCCCTCAAGGATTGCCACAAAGCTTATTAATATATTAACACTAGCGATCCGGCCAAGCTTAGCACACGTGATTTCTGGATATCGACACCAGCGCCACCTACAGTGTCCAAATCTAATCTATCCAGGGACCCACTCAAACACACACAATAAATTTCATCAAAACGGCTCAACCGTTCTCATGTGATGATCTTTCATACATGCGGCAATTGATTTTTATTTATAGTAGATTTAAATTTGGAAGTGTGTCAAATCCACAGATTCCTAACAAGCGCATTTTACGTTCACAACAATAACCTGCACGGACAAAGACGAAAGTATTTTAGGATTTACTTGATGTGAGCACGTGTGAAGCGTGCAGTTGGATCTTGCACGCCTTTGTCTCGAATCTCGATCATTGTTTTAAAGCCACAAACGTAAGCAAGTTCTGTTTCGTAAACAGTGTATTCAAAATTACTCAAACTAATATTAAGCATATATTCTTTACTCGGTAGAGCCATGCTGCAGCTATATTATAGTTGTAGCCCGAATGGGTCGTTCGACCGGGGAAGGACCACGCTCTCACAGAATGCCAGCGTAAAATAGCAGCTTGTTGCTTTGTTTCGTATGGTGAGTATAGATAACCGGATACCTTTTTACTGTAAACAACTTATTCCATCTTAGTCCTCAGGGGTAGCAACGGATCTGCATTTTGATACTTAATCGAGGATAGATGTAGATGTCTATGGGCCACAGCATCCATTTACCATCAGGTAGACTGTGTGCTCGTTTGTCACCCTTATTCTATAAAAAATACGTGTATAGGGAAGAGGGTTTTAGATTCGTGAGCATCTAAACCTCTGGACCATGAAAGAAAGTTGATGTCTGATTTATACCAAATTTTGGTACCTAATTGGTAATGGTAATACAAAATTTTAGTACTATTTGGTATCTAATGTTAAATATTTGGTACCTTAATATATAGAGAGAAAATCACTAAGAAAGTGGTCCGTCAACCTGATGTCAGAATGTCGGGACCAAATGTATTTAACCCAGTTATTTGCCTATGGAGAATAGGCAAGAACTGTATTAAGCTGTATATCTCCAGCACCAGTGGATATAATTCCTGCGTTATAACTTCCTGATTTATGCCCATTTTATTATCGTCTTTGAGTATTGTTTAGAGCTTAAAATAAATATTGTCATACATCAAAAATAACAATTTAATATTTTACTTACTAAAGGACTAATTGTAAGACTTGTCGATAACACTACAATCGTGAATTATCGGCGAATGTGCATGGCAAAAATAAGTATTTTCTTAAAATTTTCACATGGTTTGAATTTTTAAGTTTCTCTTTTTCAGTAGTATTTTGTTATTATTTTCAGCTTTGAATTATACGCTAAAAGGAAATTAATAAAACTTCTGTTTAGTTTTCTTGATAGCATCCACAAATACTGCATTAATCTAAAAAAAAATATTCTACTAACTATTTAGACCATCAAATTTTCTAAACTGATGAATAATTAATATGTGTGTAAGATAAGCGGTAAGTGGACATTAACAGGTTTGAAATGTAATATTTTGAGCTTATCTGCGTTTGGAACGTGAACACGTCCTTGAACTTGCCAAAGCAACTGCTACCTAAAGTGCCTTAAAAGAGCAGTCAGTTCCATCATTCTCACTATTACCAAGTTCCAATATTTTATTAAACAAAAACTATACAAAACGGGTTATTGTAATATAAATGAATACATTGTTGATAATAACCCCTGGGAATAAGGTGGTCGCTTCCGATCTGTTTCTTAAATAAATTTTGTAAATTGTTTGTACAACCTTTCATATTGTATAATTTACTTTTTTTTAAAGTCTCGCTGAGTTTCTTGCTGGTTCTTCCCAGGACAGAGGTTTTTTTCCAAGCCAGTGGTAAAAGTAAAAATGACTTTCAATAAGAATTACATATTACGAGTATATTGAATAAAAAAATATTCTACTCTATCCTATTCTATTCGGACCCTAGTCATTTTCTGTTGTTGGTGTCGCGGATCCCATCGAACAGTAAATGCTACTTTTTAAGCATTGTTATATTATACTAAACTCGTTATTAAATTGACTTCGCAGGACGTAGTTTGTTTTATAGAATACAAGAACCAGCTTGAAATAGCAGCTTAATAATGCTGTGTTCAATATGGTGAGTGTAGAGAACCGGAGACACTTTTTACTAATAATTACAATGCCTCAGTTGTGACAACGCATCTGCATTTTGATTCTTTATTGGGAACAGATGTAGACGTCTGTGGGCCCCAGCATACATATGCCATCAGGCGGTCCGTGTGCTCGTTCGTAACCCTTACTTTATTTAAAGAAGGGTGAAAAACGAACACACAGTCCACCTGATGGTAAGTGGATGTTGTGACTCATATATCTACATCTATCTTCTATTAGATATTTTAGTTCCTTTTGATAAATAATTAAAATAATATAAATAAACATGTATATTCACCTGCTCGGTGGTGTGAGGCGCAGAGAATAAAGAAACACGTACTATTTTAATTTAGGTTTTTATATCGCGTCCACCAGCAGTCACAATCGACTCATAATCATAATCGTCCATCACGTAACCACTTACACAAGATGTATGGCTATTGTATGTACCATCGTGTGGCCAGATTAGCGCATTACCGCCTGTATTGGCCATAATATGTTACTTTTTATGGTTTCCTGTCTCATACTTTACATTATCTTTTACACAAGAAAGGGTAACAAACAGAACAACAGATATACGTGGTAGAGTCATGCTGCAGATATATTATTAAAAAAAGTGATATTCACTCTGTTAACACTAAGAACAAACACAAGCTAGTGATACAAGCTTCTTTCTTATATCTATGGATACAAGTGTCTCGACTCCATAGAGTCAGTAATTTATTCATGAGGCAATGTATACGCTATTACAACAAAGTCCTAAAAATATACAAGGTCTCTATATCCAAGTTTAAATATTTTATTAAACAAAAATTGTATAAAAATACATACATTATACATAAACACTCACGCCTGTCACCCAGAGGAGTAGGCAGAGACTATGGACTTCCATTTGGCACAATCCTGACACATCTCTCTCGCCTCCTCCACATCCATATGCCTACGCATACCCACTCGTCGGTTAAGGGTACTCTTAATTTGGCCCATTTTCAATATATCGCCAATTTGGTCGATAAATTTTCGCCTAGGGTGTCCCTTCCAGACTCTGTCGTTCACCTCTGCCATATAAATTTGCTTTGTCACTCTTTCCTCATTCATTATTTCTACATGACCAAACCACCGAAGCATTCCTTTCTTAATCCTGGTCACAACATCATCTTGAAAACCACACTCTTCCCTTATCACACAATTTCTCACTTTGTCATTTAGATTCAGCCCTAACATACTCCTTAATGACCACATTTCTACAGCATTTATTCTACTCTCGTGCTTCTTCTGCCACACCCAACTTTCACTACCATACATTAAAGTAGGGACTAACACAGCATTGTGAATTGCCATACGTGCCTTTTTTGACACATTCTGACTCTTCATAATAGCGTGTAGATTTCCTGCGTTCACTCATCGTTCTATATCCTTATCATATCTACCATCCACTGCAAATACACATCCCAAATGGTAGAAAAAGTATAAAAAGGGCTATTATAATATAAATGAATACCAAATGTATAAAAAGCCATACATACATACATACATACATACCCAAATGTATAAAAAGGGCTATTATAATATAAATGAATACATTGTTGATAATAAACCTGGGAAAATCGACGGCGCAGTGGCGGTCAGCAATCTCCGTGGTCTGGATGTCTGTTCTTGTGAAATTTATGTATGTAATCTGCCCCCACGATAAAGGAGAAAATCCTAGTAGTAACATTTTTTTTAAATGAGGTGGTCGCTTCAAGCTGTTTCTTAAAAAAATTTTGGAAGTAGTTTATACAACCTGTATTTTATTGCAAAATTATTTCTATTTTATAGTTGTAGCATGACGGTCGTGAGCTGGCTCAGCTGGGGCAGGAGCACGCTTTGACAGAATACCAGCGTTATATAGCAGGTTAATGCTGCAGTGTTTTGTATGGTGAGTGTAGAGAACTGAAGACCCGTTTTTACTGGCTCTTCGGTTCTCTACACTCACTATACGAAGCACAGGAACATTAAGCTGCTATTTTATTTTGATATTTAGTGAGGGCGACCCATTCGTGCTGCAACCTTATAGCTGCAGCATGGCTCTACACCGTATAAAACTTGATCTCACCGTGTCCAATGAAATTTTTAATTGCAATTTTAGTGTGAATTACAACGAATTCGGCAGTTGACAAAATTGCACGAGGAATTAAGTATTTCGGGGACACATGGGCACGCACACAAAGCAACAATACGCACAAGAGCAGCGCGTCGAATGTCCAGCTGTGGGACGTATTTTTTTTGATAATCATAATCTTTATTGCAATCAAATGGTAACAATAGATGTGATGTTTTAAAAAATAGTCCGCATTTGAACCCGTTTTGGGCGTAGCAATTATAAAATATTAAATTACATTATTATTTATTAAATATTATTACTAAATTATATTATTAGATTTCATTATTAAGTTACATTATTAGATTACATTATTAAGTTACATTTTTAAATTAGGTATACAATATTAGATAAATTATTGAACATTCTATAAATTCAATTCAACTAATAATCACATTGTCAAGTAAAAGAAAGAACAATAATAATAATTATTATAATTATAATAATTAATTATAATTATTATAACCATTATGTAACTTAACTTTAAAAGTCATTTTTTACTACTGCTTCGAAAAATACCTCTGGTAAGAATAACTAGCTAGGAACCGAGTGGTATTATTTTTCAACAGAGCTAATCCGATCGTGCGTGCGAATCACAACGTGTTGTTATTAAAACGTTACCCAAACATATCCATTGTACGCCGTCACGTCGTCTAGTGTCCATTGTTGTAGCTTTTATTTCTATTCTTGAATAACAATCATTGGAGAAAATAATTATCTGTTAACTATCTATTTTTGCTAAACTATTATGAACCAGTGCTTGCTAGCGCTACTGACGTTGAGTGGTTATGTAGCCGAAGAGGTAAAATGCACTAACTTCTCTACATAGTATAAAACAAAGAAGTTTTACGCCGTCTCTACGCTTTGAACTTTTAAACTACGCAACAGATTTTGATACGGTTTTCATCAATAGACAGAATGATTAAAGAGAAAGGTTTATATGAATAATACATGCATACTACATATTATATAATTCTTCTGTCCGTGTGTATGTGACTGAATTCCTTCTAAACAGCTGGACTGATTTTGATGAAATTGTGTGTGTGTGATTAAGTTGATTAGAGACTAGTTTAGATTTACAATTGGACCCGGTAGTATTGTTTTCTATATCCAGAAATCAAAAGCGCGAAGCCGGGGAGAATCGCTAGTAGTTTATATAAAAATATTTTTCACTATTGATTTGAAGACACCCATTATAGAAGGCCTAAGCTGTTAACTTTGGCCTCTTAATATATTTACGAAAATTTCGTGTATGTACACACAAACAAAAATAGTTTTATTAAAAATAGTGATGTACATTATGTAAATACTAGGAACAAGCACAAGTTAGTTATACCCGTTACTGGACTTCATAGAGTCAGTAATTCCTTGATGGGGCCATGTATACGCTTTTACAACAAAGTCCCAGAAAATATGCAGGACCTATGTATCAAAAAGTTTAAAATTTTCTTGTAATCTATATAAAAAAAATGATTATATTTTATGGTAATCGGATGGAAATACAGATGGTATCAGATTATTCCACTTCATTGCTGTACGAATTACAAGTGACGAAGCACACTGTTTTGTTCGAACGCTTTATCGCCAACCAAGAGTTGGTGACTAAAGTTAATGGAAGAATAGAAGGAAATATTTAACACTTGTTAATTATAATCAATGTGTTTTATTTGATGACGATACAGTTTTATTATAAGTTCTAAATAGTAGATAGTTAAAAGCAGTTAGTTGGATAAAATCTTTCACAACTATTACAATTTAATATAGTCCTGAATTAATAACCCATTTAAGCAATTTAACTAACCATCTGAGCCGTGGTAGCTCAGATGGTTAGCGCTCGCTGTAAGTTACACAGTACGCAAGCAACCCGGGTTCGATCCCCGCCGGCACCAATGAAATTGTTAGTTGCAATTTTAAGTGCTGATTTACCACGTGCTCGGCGGTGAAGGAAAACATCGTGAGGATACCTGCATGTCTGAGAAAAAATATTTCGAAGACATGTGAAGTTCGCCAACACGCATTGGGGCAGCGCGGCGGACATTTCCTTGCCCTAAAATCCTCTCAGGAATGAGAGGAGGCCTGTGCCCAGCAGTGGGACGTATATAGGCTGTACCTTTACTTTTTTACTTTATTTTTAAGCAATTTATCATGTTTCATACTAACATGACTATAACTCAATTATACCACGAATAATATCATGAAAGCAGTGATATAAGTTCAAAGACACCCGTCAGACATATGTCACATCATGTGACTAACATATCGCCAGCTAACGAGTTTAACGCGATAGCAGCTGACCCCAAAAGAGATAGAAACAAGGGCTAATGTTACGTTTTATATCCAGGGTCATCATAAGTACTAGGTTTTGAAACGTATTTATATCTTCTTTATTGTCATATCGTCTTTACAGCCCTTTGTAATTCTACTGCTAAGCACAGGCCTCCTCGTATATCTGAGAGATTATATTATAGTTTTTTAAACTTCATGTCTAACTGTTGCAGTATATTTTTGTAGGATAAGAGACAGTCACAGTCCACCTGATGGTAAGTGATTGCTGTGGCCCATAGACATCTTCATCTATCCTCGATTAAGAATCAAAACCCCTGAGGACTAAGATGGAATTCCTCATTTTCTGTTCTCGTGCGTGGCTCTAGCACGTATAGATAATACGATAGAAAATAATCTGATTACTCATCATCACCAGGGATCATTCACGGAAAAGCGTAACTCAGATACTTCAAGTATATATAAGTGATTTAACAATTTTTTTTACATTAAGCTGGATCTTTCAGGCTTTTTGATCTGATCTACTTCAAAGGAATGTAGATTTATGTGTTTCTTTACAATTAACTATGATATTAACAATATACAAGGCACAAGATGTTATTACTCTAGTTGCTTCGTTAAAAATACATTGTAAGTTAAAACAATTATGAATGAGAGATAAATATTACTTTGCCTGGTGTTTCGGTTAGCAAATCAATTTCGATATCACCACGCAAGCACGCACAAATTTTCCTGCGACGTGAAAGACCCATTTCCAGTGGACATAAGCGGACTAATCAAGATAAGAATAAATTAAATTAATACTAAGATTTATCTTACGACTCAGATATCAATATACAAGATAAGTTATAGAACCATTAGCTTAACACTGGATGTACGCACTCAGAGATACTCACTAGTTTATACTTCCACATCCACATCGAATCTCCTTCTTCTTCATCAACAGGCAGAGGTCCACATAGTTGATTTGTCTTAATCACCACGCTTAGAAGGCGGAATAGCATTGAGTACCGGACCAGTACCAGTACAGTACCAGTTTTCTACGTGGCAGAGCCACGCTGCAGCTATATTATGGCTCCAGCACCAATGGGTCGGCTTGATTGAGGAAGGAACACGCTCTCACAGAAAACCAGCGTAAAATAGCAGCTTAATGCTGCTTTTCGTATGACCTTAGAGAGCCGGATACCCTTTCTACTGGAAACGGGCATTCCATCGTAAGTTTCAACGGTGACAACACATCTGCATTTTGATTCTTAATCGAGGGTAAATATAGATGTCTATGTGCCATAGCATCCACTTACCATCAGGTGGACTGTGTACTCTCTTGTCACCCCTATTTTATAAGGAGCCTTGCACCCTTGACACTGTCGCCGTTTTAGGTAGTTTACGTCTAGCTTAAACGGGATGCTATACTGCCATCTATTGGAAACCATGAGATCTTTCTAGTGTTTCCCATAGTCGACTGTTACTACGCCCACGGGATAAAATGAGATGATGATTTTTTATGCCACCACCACAACATCTCATGCTAAAATATGTATTAAGACAGATTGATAGTTGACATTTAGTGTTAAGCAGTTATCAAAGCAAAATAGGTAAACGTAATACAAGCAAACAAAGAGACAAACAAAAACACTATCGCAGTTCCACTAAAATTTATCTTTTTAGTTCAACTAAAAGGATAAATGTATGTATAGTGTATGTGATCTTATAAACTTGTGTAACCTTGTCCATAAATATTATTGCTATAATAATACTATAAATAAAAATAGTGTAAATAATATTTGACGAGTCCTTTTATTAACTTTAGATTTTTTGGAATTTGCCCGTTATTATTAAATAGTTATAAGTGAATTTAAGTTTTTACTTTATGCGAAATAATTATGTACATATTGGTTAATTAGATGGTGAGTAAAATGTAAGCTCCATCTTCACGTCACGTAGGGTGTAAATAGGATGATTTACTATCACCAGAAGTACAGTTAATCTTGTATGGCGAGTGTAGTGAACCGGAGATCCCTTTTACTGGAAATGAGGCATTCCATCTTAGTCCTCTGGGTTGACAAGGTGGGCAATGTGTTCAACCCGGGGTACATTTCCCAAAAAACATGTACTACTTTCTTTAGCCTTCGGGAGCTCTCCTTCGATAAATCATATTATAAAAGCGTAGGTGTGTGTTTATTTACAAACAACATTCAGATTTTCATGTCCACGGACTCGAGCACGATATGCAGCGACCTTGGTCATGAATACTCAGTTGATCATATAACATCATGCCCGGATGCGCCTGCGCACGCATTTAAAACAAACAATTGACTTATGCGCCGTATACTTAATAAATGAGTGTGAACTGAACTCGTCAATGTTTGTTGAAATAATGATAGGAGTAGAATTTAGAAAACCAAAGCTGGGTTTTGTTACACTACTATTGTACTAGTTGGTAGGACTCCTTTCCTGTCTAGTAGTCCATCTGGATAGGTACCACACCCGCTTACTTATTTGTCGCCAAATAGCAGCATAGAATAGAAAAGAATATAATAAAATAGAACAGGATAGAATAGAAAGAATAAAATAGAATAATTATTATTCAATATAGATCAAATGTAATTCTTATTGAAAGTCATTTTTTACTTTACCACAGGTTCGGAAAAACCTCTGTCCTGGGAGAACAGTGATTGCACTTGTATGCTCCGATCTGAAGGGTATAAAGAGCCAGAATAATTACAGACTGTGAGGTATTCTTGGTCCTCAGAGGTGACAACGCATCTGTGGCCATCTTTGTTTGAAATTGACTCCATGGACTTCATAAGGTGGACTGGAAATTCGTTTGTCACTTCCGTTTTATAAAAATGAACAAATTGTTAGGATATGAACTTAGATTGAAGTTTCCAATGTAATTCGTTCCTCAAATAAACTTGACAATTTACCACATGCTCGGCAGTGAAGGAAAACATCGAAATATTAGTCCATCATCATGTATTGGAGCATTGTAGCGGACATACTGCTACGTAACCTTCTAAAAAGTAAAATAAAGCTATTAATTTATAAAAAAGTTTCATTTTCTTCATCAGCTCCTCAAAGACCACTACCGGACATGGGGCTTCTCCCGTTGTAAGGACACCCATTGTTTCACATAGTTGCCTCACCCACGGGATGAAATGAGGTGGTGGATTGTCTTACCCCAACACCACACGTCACATATCACCGCTTAACATTATAACAAGTTAACAATACTACAATAATTACTACTACTAATTCTCTTTAGCTTTGAATGAATGACAACCTTTGATTGAGTTCACCATGAGACACTTAACAGGAAACTACTACATAAAGGTCTAAAAAGTACAGCACTAAAACTTTTTTCTTCGCATTTGACTGACAATACACACGATTTTACTACAATTTTAAACGACCCTTCTGGATCAATACTATCGTTGAGAGTCTCGCAAGGCTCAATACTTGGTCTCTTCCTGTTCCTTAATTATTACAATGACATTGTAGATGTTAATTGCGATTAAATTTAACTGCAATTGGTTAAAAATTACGAAGTATCTGCTTTGTCGTTGAATGGGCTATATGTATATCAGTATATAACGGCAGACATTTAAATTAATGTATTTTAAATTAATGCCTTTTCTTTTTAAATAAAACTAGTTTTACGGATTTTATCGTGTATATTAACTTACTTTATATTCCCGACTTTTCGAGTACTTTACAGCACCCATGGTCACGGGGGGATCTGATCTACGCATGATCTGCGTAGATCGGAACAAAAATTAACAATTTTTAATCTGGAGGTAACCGTGGTTCCATTGGGACGTCAAATACCTCAGTCCCACCCGTGACCATGGGTGTTGTAAAGTACTCGAAACGTCGGGAATATAAAATGAGTTATTATACGCGATAAAATCCGTAAAACTAGTTTTATTTAAATGTGTAGTGTTCGCGTAAATATAAGAAATCATAATGCCTTTTCTTTTTTTTACTAACATATAAGTAAATAATGTACTAAAACTGTACGGAACAATGCCTGAAGTAAAAAGATTTTTGATCCGATATAACTTAAACACCAAAAATATTAATAATCTATACATAATATGATGTGTGATGGTGGCATAGGAAAAACGATCACACAATTTCATCCCGTGGTTTTCGATAAAGGACTGTGGAAAATGCCTAAGCAATCTTACAGCTAACAA
Organism: Parnassius orleans; assembly: GCA_029286625.1. Taxonomy (NCBI): domain Eukaryota; kingdom Metazoa; phylum Arthropoda; class Insecta; order Lepidoptera; family Papilionidae; genus Parnassius; species Parnassius orleans. Next base: position 743,039 of record JAGSMP010000191.1, read on the forward strand.
CTAAGTAACTAACTTACTAACGAAGTCTACCTACAAGTTTCTCATAGTGAACTATGAATTCCCGTGATCAAAACGTCGGGAATTAAAAAATTTAAAATTAAATGCCATAAATTCCGTAAAATTAGTTTCATTTAATGAGTAGTATTCGCGTAAATATCAGCAATCATAACAATCATGATGTAAAAATTTCGCAGTACAAAGCAATACACTTAGCTGATTCATCGTGGGCGTCAGGAAATCGACGACGATGCGCAAAGCGAGACAAGTGGGTGAAAGAAGTGAGAGTACTCGCAACGAGGTCATTGTACTGCACGTAACTGGTCCAGCGGCGGAAGGGTTATCTCGCATAAAGCCCGATCTGACGCGTTATCAAAACGAAACAGAATTCGCAACTTGTGCATCGCAAGATTAAACACAATATACAATACAACGCATAATCGCTTGTTTTTAGAATATAAACGAACAAATCATTGTAGGTACAAGTCAATAAATATTTTTTCATTAATTAATTAAGTTTACTAGGCGGCACGCCTTTTTTTTGCCGAGGTCTTCATCTGATTTACTATCATCTTACCTATTTTTAGCGTTAAATAAGAATGCATCTACTAATACGTAAGTAACAGGTAAGAGAGTGGTAAGTACACGGTAGTTAAGAGGGAGGTACGTACACGGAAGGACTCCCAGCCAGAAAAGGAGTCCTACCTCCTAGTAAAATTGTAATTAAAATTGTAATGAAATACTGCTAATGAACGTAGGTTCCGATACGGGCGGGGACTATTGAAGCCGCTTGACAAGCCGCGTGATTGTTGAATCATAAACACTCACGCCTGTCACCCAGAGGGGTAGGCAGAGACTATGGACTTCTATTTGGCACGATCCTGACACACCTCTCTCGCCTCCTCCACATCCATATACTTACGCATACACGCTCGTCGGTTAAAGGTACTCTTAATTTGGCCCATTTTCAATATATCGCCAATTTGGTCGATAAATTTTCGCCTAGGGCATCCCTTCCCGACTCTGCCGTTCACCTCTGCCACATAAATTAGCTTTGTCACTCTTTCCTCATTCATTCTTTCTACATGACCAAACCACCGAAGCATTCTTTTCTTAATCCTGGTCACAACATCATCTTGCAAACCACACTCTTCTCTTATCACACAATTTCTCACACTGTCATTCAGATTCAGCCCTAACATACTCCTTAATGACCGCATTTTTACAGCATTTATTCTACTCTCGTGATTCTTCTGCCACACCCAACTTGACTGCACTACCATACATTAAATTAGAGACTAACACAGCATTGTGAATTGCCATACGTGCCTTTTTGGACACATTCTGACTTTCCACAACAGAGTGTAGAGCCCCATTTACTTTATTTCCTGCGTTCACTCGTCGTTCTATATCCTTATCATATCTACCATCCCTGCTAAATACACATCCCAAATACACAAACTCATCTACTTGCTCGACCAATTCCCCTTCTATTCTTATTTCACATATCGTGTTACTTTCTTATCTTTCAAAAACCATAACTTTCGTCTTACTTGCGTTTACTTTCATTCCCCTTTCTTTTAATGAACTGTTCATTAATGTAACCATCATTTGCAACTCGGCCGCCGACGACGCGAGTATGACTTGATCATCGGCGTACAAAAGGCATTTGACGGTTAACTCACCCATTCTTAACCTGTATTCTTCAACTTTCAAATTTTCCAAACAACTGTCATAAATAGGTTGAACAGCCACGGGAAAGCCACACAGCCCTGTCTAACCCCTTTATGGACGCCAAACCAGTCCGAGTAGGCCCCGTTGACCCTGACACAAGCACTGGAGTCCCTATACAGAGACTTCAATGCCTGTATTAACCCAGCGCCAAATGGCAGTTCAGTGTTTGCCATAATATATCCCTGTCCACTCTGTCATAATCCTTTTCCAAGTCCACGAACGCACAAAAAACCTTTTGGTTTTTGGCCAAAAACTTCTCCACGATCATGCGTAGGGAAAAGACCTGATCCGTACATCCCATTCCCTTTCTAAATCCCGCTTGCACCTTCCAAATTTTTCCATCAGTATCTTTCATAACTCTTTCAATTAGTACCTTAGCATACAGTTTTCCCACAATGCTAAGAAAACTGATACCACGGTAGTTTTTACAGTCCTGCTGCGATCCTTTTCCTTTATATAGTGGGACTATCACGGCTTTGCACCAGTCTCTCGGTACCTGCTTAATTTCCTAACATAAATTGAACAAGGTGTACAGCAGTTCTGCCACCACTCCCTCTCCAGCCCTTAGCATTTCGAGTGATACTCTATCATATCTGGCTGCCTTACCTGCTTTCATACTTTTCATTGCTTTCATTATTTCATCTACACTTATCTCTCTATCTCTTTCCTCTTCTTTCGCAATTTCTATTTCATTTAATGCAAACGTCTCATCACTCATAAACACGCTTTCAAAGTTTTCCTTCCATCTCCCTAAACTCGACACTTCGTCATTCAGAATACAGTCATTCTGGTCTCGTATAGCATTCATTCTAGGCTGTTTTGAATGTCTCCTGGCAGTACTTACGAGTTTCCAGAACATTTTAATATTTGCCTGGAAGTTATCTGATATTCTTTTATCATTCTTATCCGTTCTTTCTTGCTTTTTCCTTTCAACTACTTCTTTTACTCTTTTATTTAGATGTCTAATGACTGCCTTTTTTTGTTTCAATATCATCATTCATACCGCTCGAATAACTAGCCTTGGTTGCTGGTAAATCCTACCTATACCTCATCATCCCACCATAAAGTATTATTTTTCCTTTCATTCGTTCTCTTACTTACACCACATACTTCGGTAGCTGCATCCACCAAACCTTTCATGACATTATACCACACAGTCTCCAAGACATACACAATTCATCCATACCACTTATATTTTCTCTCAGTCTACATTTGAACTTCTCTTTCGCACCTTTATCTTGTAACCTCTGTTATTATTAACGCAGTGGTAGACACAGATGTCCGATGCCGCCAATGTTTGAATAGACCATTAAGTCGGGATAAGACCAAGTGATGATCCGTCCTTACGTTGGACCCTCGGTAAACCCTTGTATCTACCACCGCGCTCCTCATTCTTTCATCCAAAATTATGAAATCTATCATGCTTCTATCACCACCTCTTTCCCATGTATACATTGGAATCTTCTCATGACGAAAGAAAGTGTTCGTCACAAAAATATTCTTTTCCACACATACGGTGAGGAGGTTTTCACTATTCTCATTTATACTTTCATCACCAAACATTCCCAATATCCTTTCATAACCAAGCCTCTTCATGCCAACCCTTCCATTAAAATCTCCTAATATAACAATATTTTCATTACCCTTGCATTTCATTAGCACCATCCTCACCATCTCCCAAAACTGCTCTCGGATATAAGTGGGCTTAGACATGTCTGGGGCGTAGACCCCTAGAACAAACAACTTCTTTAAGCCCACTTTCATTCGTATCCATAGCAGTCTCGGGCTTACACATTCATACTCTTTCACACAATGACTCATTCTTTCTGAAAGGATGATACCGACTCCCTGGCATGCCCGCTCGGTCTCGTCTACACCAGACCAGTACGCGGTATACATGCCATGTGTAGTGGCATCCTTTCCCTTCCGTTTCGTTTCATTTACTTATAACACATCTATTCATCTATCATACATCATATCGCATACTTCATCCATCTTATCATTCGTTGCTCCACATACATTCAGCGTAGCCAGACGGGCTTCCGCAATCCACTTTTCACTCCTCCGGGAGACAGAACGTGACGGGTGGCGAACCTCGTCGCCGTTGTTGTTGAATCGTGAGTCCTTTATGATCTATGATATCCTAGTACAGTTAAGATGTATCCAGAAAGAAAAATTTGTTCTAGATCCCAGAAATGGGTCAAAATTGTGTCAGTCGATTGAACAAATACATTAGTTGTGATTATTATAACAGTAACAACCCACCGTTGTACTACAACGTCCTGTGGACGTTATAACTTGTAAATGACGAACTGGGGAGCCAGATCATGAGAGCCTCGCATACTTAAGATATAAAATATAATAAACAACACTAGGAGCAACATCAAAAGTGAAAGACGTATGACATAGAGGTGTCCAATCCACCTGCCAAACATGCCAAACCTGACTCACAGTCCACCTGATGGTCTCGTAAGTGGATGCTGTGATCCATAGACATCCACATTTATCCTCGATCAAGAATCAAAATGCAGATACGTTGTCACCCCTGAGGACTATGATGGATTGCCTCGTTTCCAGTAAAAAGTGTATCAAGTTCTCTATACTCACTATACGAAACACATCAGCATTAGACTGCTATTTTACGCTTGATTCTGTGAGAGCGTGGTCTTACCATGGTTGAGGCAACCCATTCGTGCTAAAACCATAATATAGCCGCAGCGTGGCTCTACCACGTATAAAACTCCTATCAAATCAAATCAAATCAATTTTATTGTGATCAACAGGTTGTGTTTTACAAGGAAGAAATTTAGTGGTGTTGCGATACACCATTTGGTATACAATATTATTTCATTTGCACTAGCAAATATTTAAACAACGGGCCTTTAGTCAAGTAATGAAAAAGTTTCAGTACGAAGGTAGAATAAATATAATGAAATGAAATAATAAGATTAAAATTAATATTTATAGAAATGTCATTAATTTAGTCATATTTTAATTTATTAATTGATGTCACTTAAATTGAAGAAATTCTTGAATATAATAAAATGCATTATAAAAATACATAATATAACAAAGATAAGACTGCCGATAGATAACCATCTCGTTTACGTCAGACGTAGAATACACTGACCAGCGATGGGCAGCAGCGTCAAGTGTGAAACGTCTGGTACGGCGATTTTCAATACGCCTACCAAGTGTGACAATTGTGTCAAATCCTCTCTGCAATGAGATAGGTACTTGCCTAGCAGATGATTTCTACGAGCTGATGAAGAAGAAGATAAGATTAAAGGAAGCTGACGTGAAACACAGATGCACTGGGAGTCTGCAATTTGTGATCATATCCTAGACGGTACCCACCATTACATCAGATTTGATAGACGACAAATCCTTGTGAAAGAACATCGATTTCTACCAAGGACGATTATGTGAGGTTTATGTTATATTAGAGTTATGTTATGTTAGGGAAGGAGGCGGGGTACTACCACCTGCTTAGGATCCAGTAATTAATAAAATTAAAGCTAAACCCAAGCATGCGAGATTTCAAGACACAAGTATGCACAACTAAAATTTTTTTTTTTTAAATCTGGTAGTACATTAGACCCCGCCAATTTTAGACCCATTTCTGTACTGCCAACACTAAGTAAAATTTTTGAAAAAATTATTCTTGATCAAATGTTAATTTTTTTTAATGTTAATAATTTACTTCATAAAAATCAATTCGGTTTCACAAGGGGTCGCTCGACAACTGATGCTGGTGTTGAGCTGATTAAATATATTTTCAATGCATGGGAGAATTCACAGGATGCTTTGGGTATATTCTGTGACCTATCCAAAGCCTTCGATTGTGTTCACCATGAAACATTAATCAGGAAACTACAACACTACGGTGTAAGAAGTAATGCTCTTAAATTAATTGTTTCATATTTAAGTAACAGAACTCAAAAAGTTGTCATTAATAGTATGAGCTCTTCCGGGTCGATAGTACAAATGGGCGTGCCTCAAGGCTCAATTCTCGGCCCCTTTCTGTTTCTTGTATATATTAATGACTTACCTTACATAGTAGGGATAACCATAATATAGTATTATTTGCTGATGACACTTCATTAATTTTCAAATTAAAACGACAATTATTAAAATATGACGAAGTAAATAATGCTATATCTAAATTAGTAAATTGGTTTAATGTTAATAACTTGCATTTAAATAGCACTAAAACGAAATGTATGAAGTTCATGACTCCAAATGTCAGACAATTAAATACTAATGTAATTTTAAATGGGGAGGAACTGAGTCTTGTCGATACCACCATTTTTCTTGGAATAACACTAGACGCGAAGCTTCAATGGAGCCCCCATATATCAAAGTTAGCAAGCAGACTTAGTTCTGCAGCATGTGCTGTAAAAAAGATTAGAAATCTTACCAGTGTGGAAACAGCTAGACTTGTTTACTTTAGCTATTTCCATAGCATAGTGTCGTATGGTATTTTGCTATGGGGACACGCAACTGACACTGAAATTATATTTGTTTTACAGAAGAGGGCCATAAAAGCAATCTATGATTTAAAACCTAAAGAGTCGCTCAGACAAAAATTTAAGGAAATTAATATATTAACTTTGGCCTCTCAATACATTTATGAAAATGTAATGTACGTACACAAAAATAAAAGTAGTTATACAAAAATAAGTGATATTCATTATGTAAATACTAGGAACACACAAGCTAGTAGTACCAGTTACTCGACTCCACCGAGTCAGTAATTCATTCTTGGGGCGATGTATACGCTTTTACAACAAAATCCCAGAAAATATACAAAATTCGACCTGCTCAAAATTCAAAAACTTTATTAAACATAGTTTGTATAAAAAGGGTTATTATAATGTTAAGGAATTTATGGATGATAATAACCCCTGGGAATGAGGTGTTCGCTGCCAGGCTGTTTCTAATTTGTTTTGTGTGGTTAATTGTGTAATATACATGATTGTAAGCTGTTATAAAAAAAAAAGTCCCGCTGGGTTTCTTGCTGGTTCTTCCCAGGACAGAGGTTTTTTTTCGAACCAGTGGTAATTAGACAAAAGAGTGACTTTCAATAAGTATTATTTATAATCTATATTGAATAAAAAAGTTTCTGTTTCTGTTTCTGTTTCTGTATAATACACTTCATTTGTTTAACTTTTATATTTAGTCAGGTTATAATTTATGTGATGAAAATCGGCCCTAAATTAATTATAAGTAATATTAACGTTACCGTGTTGTGGCGGATTAAGAATATCCACTACCCCATATCGTCCCATGGGTGTCCTAAGAGGCAACATAGGGAAACTAATCAGGACATGGGCAGCATCGTCTTCCTAATAACAACTAAAAATAAAAAAACTGCGGTTGCCAACCCGCTTGCCAAGCATGCGGAATATGGCAATCTATGGGGAAGCCTATGCCACTGCTGACAGTGGACTTTAGCAGACTGTAACGGTAACGGTAACATTAATTAAAATTGTTTTATAATTTAGATCATTATTCCTTAGCTCATTAACTGTTAGCAAGATGTAATGCATTGTGAACTCTTATATGACTGTTACATTTTCATTAAAGACAAAATCAATATTTTTTTTTGTAAATGCGATCCATAATAATGCGAATTAATAGTAAGTAGTTGTATAGAATCAAAGTCTCTACTCGTAATGACGAATTAAATAGTATATAACGTTTTTTTTTCAATATAAACTATTACATAATACTTATTGAAAGTCATTTTTTTTATTTACCACTGGTTCGGGAAATGCCTATGTCCTGGGAAGAACCGGAAAGAAACCCAACGAGACTTTTTTTAAACATATTTTACTTTGCAATAATTTTGTTTGTATAATTTTTAAATAATTTTTCATAGAACCAGCAAGGTGGCGATCACCTCGTTCCCAGGGTAGTTTTAATTCATGTATTCCTTGATATTATAATAACCCTTTTTGTACAGTTTTTCTTTAATAAAACTTTTAAACTTCTTTATTGACAAACTTTGAACATGTTACGAAGGTTATTATATACGTACGAAAAACGTTGTTATTATATACGTACGAAAAACGTTTAACTAACAAAAAATAAATAAAAAAATAACACCTTACTCACAGCGAACGGCAACAATGATTACAGACACCCCGCGCAACCTACTAGAGGCTGGAAAGTAGTGATATCTCTATTTCGACTCGTAATTCAAAAAGTGTAACAACAATTATTATTTGAGACAGAACGTCGCACAAAATTTAGGAAAATTTTAGAAAATAACATTTTATTACTAACTGGTTTTCAAACACGTTTTATGAATATTTGTAATGTGTCTGTTTTAAGATAATTATTTAATTTAAATTGATTGATATAGTAGAAAATCTAGTTATTTAATCTTAATTGAACTGAAGTGCTGTCTGGGACAGGTTGAGTGTGTAAGGAAAGCAGTTCTGTTACCAAAAATAACGACAATGTTACTTTGCAAAAAGTAGAAAAACATGTTTACTAATGCTTAATGTAAAATTCTTATTTAAAAAAATTCTTAGTAAAATTCTCATTAATATTTTGTATACTTAATGTAAAATTCTTTTTAGGGGTTTTGACGTTATTAATAATAATAAAAAAATATCTTGGTGGACAAGTTTAATCTGCGCATAATTTGAAAAAGACCCCAATAAACAACACAATGGCCGCAATAATGTAATCCACAATATGCTCCCGAATTTCTCAGGCCAACAAAATTATTCCCATACAACAAATTAGAGACTGCCTTTATATAGATATAGATAAGATAAGATGATTTATTTGTTAGAATATGGTAGATTACAGTTGTTACAAAATAATTCAGAATATTCTGCCATTTCCGGCGTATAAATATTTTCAGACAGATTTTGTTAGCATATAATAGAAAATCAAGATATTAATTATTATAGAATATAAAGATAGTTTCAGCTATACTCAAGGCAACTAATTAAAAAATATGAATTAATACATACACAATTTACAATTCTACCTGCAAACAAATGAAATATAAAAGTAATCTAGAAAAGTCCTTTAACATTTAAGTAATAGATGTCAACGGGCTCAAAATCAGATGGGTTTTCTATCAGGAAATCATCAGTGGGAGCCCGGAGTGAAGATATCAGCGGAGTTTCATCCCTGGGTACCACTTAAAGCCGTTGATTGTAAGCCTGATCTTTCTATATTAGTCCTATCTCACTATGAGGGCGAGGGAATAGAAAATTGGACATCCTCCCCTTAAGGAGTTGTTTCAAATAATTGCAAAATACGCATTAATTTACTTTGTTTACAGTACCTTCAATAAGTATCAAGTCAATCGCCGCGTCAAATAAAAGGTTTAATATTTGTATAGCTTGCTATAACACCCTATTTCACCCTCTTGGTTGAGGGTTGAATTTACCAAAATCCTTTTTTACTGTCCAAATTTCTGATTACTACGTCAAGCGGTTTGGGTTGTGCTGTGTTGGACAAATGAGTCAGTCACTCTGGACGTCTTCTTTTATATTTAAAGCAATCTCCTCTATATATATAACAGAATATGTCCTGAGTGACTGACAGTAGTAGTAGACAGTAGATAAACAGTGAACAGTAACACCTGTCGGTAAAGGTCAAAGCTAAATCTACGGCTCACTAAATTCTATTTATTGTTACTTAAAAATTTAAATGTGTTCAATACAAATAAAATTTCATAAACGCTTTTTGTAAACTAAATTAAAAAAAAAACACTTCTGTCACAAAATGAGAATTTTGTCTGTTGAGAACTTCCTTAGCACATAATAAAATAACTTGATAACATGCAATTAATTACTCAGTCTAAATTTAAAAAATGTTAACAACAAATTCGTCAGTAAGGCAGCGTGACGGAATCTTCCTTGCTCCAAGAACCAGAAATATGAGAATGCCAATACCCAGCAGTGGTCCATATTTAAGCTGTTACTTTATTTTTCAATTGAAATAAAATTTATTATTTTGCTTTTTTAACAAATGGGTTCTTTAACAGATGCTTTACCGTGTAGTGGTGGTATGAGAATATACACTACTCCATATCATCCCGTGGTTGTCATAAGAGGCGACAGAGCGAGACAAATCAGGATATGGGCACCAGCGTCTTCTTAATAACGACTAAAATTAAAAAAACTGCGGTTGCCAACCCGCTTGTCAAACCTGGCAACTATGGCAAATACCTCGCTATGAGGCAATCTATGGGGAGCCCTATGTTCAGTAGTGTAATTTAATAAACGGTTACGGTAACAGATGGTCGCAATTAAACAAACTACATCACAACGTTTTACGTTAAATATATTTTAGGAAATACTATATATATCGGGTTTCCCTAAATTCAACGTCTAGCGGGTACCGGGCGAGAGGTCAATCCATAACTGTTCTGTTAAAAATTTGAAAAAAATCTCGGTCCCTTTGATATGTGATAATAAGCATATTTTTGAAAATGTTAAAAGTCGTCCCCGTAGATTATATCTTTAGGTACTATGGTCAGTGACGACACGCAATTTTTAGACAATATTTTGTGGACTGACGAAACGACATTTAAAAAAGACGTTTATTATAATTTACACAATCTACACGACTTGCATACAGAAAACCCGCATTTAATGCGTGTAGACCGGTCCCAGTATCAGTTAAAAGTTAACATGTAGACCGAAATTTATAACGTACAAGTAATTGCACCGTTTGAGCTACCTGAAACTTTAACTGGCGACAACTATTTGTATTTCCTCCGAAATAATTTACCAACTTTGTTAGAAGATGTACCACTCCATATCTACATAAAAGTCATTTCAACAAGATGGTTATCCTGTCATTGTGCTCGTCCTGTACAGGACATAATTTACGGAAATTATTTGAATACAAAATATCCTAAAAGATGGATTCGGCGCCTTGGTTCGACTACGTGGCTTCCTCGTTCTCTGAAGCTAAATCCCCTTGACTTTTTTATTTGGGTTGCATAAAAAAATTTGTGTATTCAATACCGATTTAAAATCTAGCCGAATTGCGCCAAAATTGATACAGCAGGAGAAGAAATAAATGCAAGGAGATTTGCACGTTAGTTAAAGATCTTATCTGCGGTGACGCAGAGCTGATGTATTAGAGCCAACGGGAAACAATTTGAGAATTTGCTTTATTTTTAAGAAAATTATTTAATAAAATGTTCACAAAATTAACGACTTTTGTTCTTGATTTGTGACTTCTACAGTAGCATGGTTAATAATATGGATTACATTATTATAAAAATCACTATTAAATTGCGAAAATTTCTGACCATAGTACCTAGAGATGTGATCTACGGGGACGATACTTAAGATTTTCAAAAATATCCCTATCATCACATAATTAAGAGACATTTTTGTTTCTTATTTTTACCAGAACAGTTATGTGTTGGCCTCTCGCCCGGTACCCGCTTGATGTTGAGTTTCGGGACACCCGGGTGTTGAACCTAGTGTACGGCGTGAATCTATGAATTTGCGTTCGCTGGCGAACGCGGTGTGCACTGATGTGTACTAAATTTGAACATGTGTGTTTGTGTTAGTGGATCGTGTTACCTCCCCGGAAGAGGGTGTTGGGTTTAACTTATTTTGAACTGTTATAACATCATCGGCATCAAGAAGAACGTTCTTTGGACGTCTCCTGGGTGGGAGCAGCTTCTCTCTCTGGGAAGTATGTACTCTACCACCAACGTGTTTGAATGTTCCTTTATCGAATTGAAGTATCTTATCGACAATTCTTTAAGATACGACTGGATAGTTGGCATTTCGAGCTCTTGTGATGCGACGCGAATATTTATTTTGGATAGCTTGAAGCTTCCAAAGACTTTTTATTTTTATTTTTTATGTTATTTTCTTCAGGACAATAAACAGATGATACAGGTCTTATAAAAAAGGAAACCAAGTAATTACAGAATCAGCACCGTTATCCACTAAGTAATATCACAATAAGAGTAATATTGTGTTGCACAGCAAACATGTTGTATGATAGATACCACAAGTAGATGAATAATTCGAGATTTCCCTGAGCTAATCCCAGCCAACTCAACCACTATAGTGGCCATGCTAGCCAAAACTTGCCTCGAGAAACAACAGTTACACCTATAATAATCTGTTTAAACCATAAGGCAATACTTTACTTAATAGTACATTTTTTTTAAATACCCTTATTGAACATTACAAATGATAAAGCAAATATGTCAAGATCAGTAAAGTTATCATTATATGATTTCATGATACGCCGTAATGGAGCTCGCTCTTCCGCGTTTGCTCGGCACATCTTAGGAGCAAATAAACGATGACTATACCAATATTACCAATGATTTATAAGTTGATTACAATCTAATTTATTATGACAGTTTTATATAAGAATAATTATTCAAAATATAATCTTCTCATTTTTAGAGTGAAAATTTAATTTTATTATTATAATTTATCTAAAAGAGTGAGATATGATGACCATTTTTTAAAGCATTTATAGTTTAAAAACCGAAGATATTTATGTTGTACCAATTCCAACTGATCACTATATTTTTCATAATATGGGTTCCAAACACAAGTAGCGTATTCGAGTTGTGACCTAATGAGTGAATTATATACTAATAAATACGTCGCAGGCCTTTTGAATAGATTACAGGTCCTTCTTACGAAAGCACTAAGCTTAAAGCGTTTAGCCGTAATGTGACTTATATGAGCATCAAAATGTAGCTTCGAGTCAAATAGTATTCCCAGGTCTTTTTGGGAGAAATATGAGCAAAGGTTTTGTAGATATGCAGTTTAAGTCTTAAGGACATCTTTATGCGTTTATTTGTTAGCGAGAAAAGGCTATGTACAACAAAAGTTACATTATTTCTTACTGCTTTTATGTGATGAGTGAAGGTCATCGTATTATCTATGGTGATCCCCAGGTATTGAACCGTTGTAACTCATGGGATTAGGTTATTATTTATTATAGAGATTGTACCTGTCTTGTGTCGCTTAGGTCTAAGAACAGTATAAAAGCGAGCTTTCATGTTAAATATGACAGCTTTGCTTTTATCAGGATTTAATTCGATTCTCCATTTTCTGCAACAATCGGCTAGTGCGTTTGCTGCAGCTTGAAATCGAATACAAACCCTAAGAGCGTTACCATATAGTAGTATCATTTGCATAAAGTACGAGATAAGTGTCGGGTAACACTCACGTAGAGTAAGTAGAGAGTTGAGGAGAGCACCGAGCCCTGGGAAACTCTTGCTCCGAAGGGTCCGGATGAGCAGAAGATCCCCTCTACGCGGAAATGGAAGGATCGATTTGATAGTAGGTGGTATGATTTTGACTATGATAGTCAAAATCATACCACCTACTATGAAGACTACTGGAGAAGTTTGTAAACTAAACTATTGTGCCAGACTGTCGAAAGCCTTAGGCACATGGAAGAACAGAACAGTGCTGTATATGCAGTGCGCCTGTTTGACTTTGTGGCATAATCTAAGATGTGCTCCGTGAAGAGGTACACCTTTTGGATACATGAGTGTTTAGCTCGAAACCCAAATTGCTCATTTGAATTAGTCCCTTATCCAGCATCACCCCTTTCAGCCGGCTGAGGATGATGCGCTCATAGATTTTCCCCATGGCACTGAGGAAACTGATGGGTCTATAACTAGATACACGATCTCTGAGCTTATTCGGCCTGTGAAAGCCGATAACATCTGCTCTTTCCATTTATCTGGGAAGATGCGGTTTAAAAATTGTACGTTAAATATTGCCACTCGAACGCAAATTGACCATCAGGTCTAACTAATGGGAGTATCGTTGACACATTTTTTGATTTCTGAGCTCACGCCAACCGCCAGAAGGCAGTGAATGTAAAGGCGTGTTATCCTCCATCACCTTGTCCCAACGTGATTCCCTGATCTGGGTCATGTCCTCCTTGACCTCTTTTTGGAGGCGGCGCGATTTGATCCTTAAAACAACCGTGTAGTGGCGGTGTAAGAATATCTACTATACCCCATATCATCCTAAAAATTAAATTTACCCTAAGTGGGGAGAGTATACAATTAAAACAAAAAACTAATCATATAGAAAGTGTGAGTAATTAAAATAGGTACTTAATATAATATAACACTTATCAATAATAATAATCAGACTAAAATAACCAAAAACACTCCGCGATTAAAACTACTTTAAAAATGCTTAAAAGTTTTAAGCGTTAAGCAAGCGCGACTTACCAATCAGACCCGGGTGCGTGAGGCTCGATATGGGGGAAATATGACCGCCCTATGTGGAGCGTAGTATGGTCGCAAACCGCCTGGCACGCGAATAGAGAGTATATTTAGAATTTAACCGACGTGTGCAAGGGAATTCTTCGCCGGCGCAACGTCTCACCGCTCAGACTTAAGAACCGAGCTACCCGTATACAAGGGTTTGAATCCCGGTTAGATAATACTGAATTTAAGACAACCGAGAAACGGAAGGACAAACACTTTGTATAAAATATTAAACGAAAACGAGCGGCATCGATCGAGGATAGATGTAGTATGTCTATCTACTGATATGTCTTGGATGTGTCATAGATGTTTCTTTATCATAACTCGTATATCTGGGTGTCCGGTAATACAATAATAATAATAATGGTTTCTTTCCTTTCCCCTAAACCTCGGCCGTTTGGTATCCCCTGCCGAGAGCTTCCATCTGGTTCGGTTTTTATTTATTTATGCATATTTATATGTTTTACTATATTTAATGTATATTTATCATTTTCTTTTATATATTTATGCCGCCCAACCAGATGAGAAAAAATACATTTATACCCCAAAAATAATAATATTTTTTATTTCGGACAACAAAAATTTGACGGCTCCGTGGCGCAGTGGCTTAGCAATGAGTTGTTGCGCAGGGGGCCGCGGGTTCGAATCCCGCACGGAACAAGTATTTGTATGGCCTAGAAATAATTGTTCCGGGTCTGGATGTTTGTCCAGAGCCGATTTATGAGAGCAATTTATGTTTGTAAAATGCCTCCACGATACAGGAGAAAATCCTAGTGTGGGGGTAACGTTTTTAAAAAATTAAAAAAAAAATTAAAAAAATCTATTGTGTTAGTATACATGAAAAAAAACTTAAACAGTGACAGGATCAGTTAAAACTGGATGTATAGCTCTCTTTATCGCTAATACATCATTTTTGACTGATCCTGATAATTTTAGGTGACTTTTAAAATTTTGCAAGTCTCACACATTTGGTTGTAAACAACACCCGAAGCCGGTCGGTTATTTAATACCCAGTTTTTGAATTTAAGCTCTAATAATTGTGAATCGTTCCTCTCACCCCAAATAATAGTGTGTCATGCTTTATCATCTTTGGCCTCACAGAACTTAGATCACACTCCATGTATATACGAGTAGGTAAGTGACCTGACAAAAAGACATCCTCATAAATGTCGACAGTACTCCATGCTGATTGGGAGACAATACAATGGTCTAACCATCTTCTTCACGCATGGGTGTCACTAATAAGCGTGTATATTTTAGACTTGTGTCCTAATTTTTTTACATCAGCACATATCCATGATTGATCCAAACAAAAATCAATCAGTTTCCGATAAAACAGTACATGGAGATGATCTTAAAATCACCTAATATGTAAACATTTTCGACGCTGCTATCCGCTGCACACTTCAAAAACTAAACTACACTCTTCAAAACTAACTACGAACTTCCAAAGCTAAAACTTCAGTAAAACTAGGCAAGTTTTTGGGCAAGTTGGCATATAATCCGAAAATACAATAATAGAGCGATTATTAATGGTGGCCCTAATTGCAATTAGACGAGAGCTAGTACATGTCAAGACAGAGACCGCCTCAAAAATACCTTTCCTCCAAAGAATAGCCACTCCACCATATGGTCTTCCAATCAGTAAACCCATTGAAGTGTTCACAGGTGAGTGAGTTACCAGCATTTCAAAGTTTTTACAATTAGTGCCTAATAAAGAAATATCATAGAGAAACAGGCTAGTCTCTGAGAGGGTCAATAAATCTGTATATAATATTTCTTACACAATCAATCGAACGCTTTAATATTTAAAATTAAAACTAGAAAATTTACTTTTTCAAATTTATTAGCTTTATCTATATCAGAATTAATTAACTTTAACATTAGGTATTATACGTGATATAGTATATTATACGTGGTAGAGCCATGCTGCATCTATATTAGTAGTAAAGTTGTAGCACGACAGGGTCGGCTCGACCTTGGAAGGACCACGCTCTCACAGAATACCAGCGTAAAATAGCAGCTTAATACTGCTGTGTTTCGTATGGCGAGTGTACACCTTTTTTACTGGGAAAGAGGCATTCCATCTTAGTCCTCACGGGTGACGACGCATCTGCATTTTGATTCTTTATTGAGGATAGATGTAGTTGTCTATGGGTCACAGCAACCACTTACCATCAGGTGGACTGTGTGCCCGTTTGTCACTCTATACCATAAGAAAAGGTATTTCCATTTTCGTTCGAGATATAAAATATACAAAACGACTAAAAGTTATACCATCTGGCCAAAATTTTTCGTTCAGAAATAAATCTAACTTACATTTAGAAACAAACAACTTATAAGCATTGTAATTTTTGCAGTTTTCATATTTATCTTTTTCTAGGCAACATTTTCATCAGTTCTTTATTTTATGTAACTAATTATATAATTTTCGCTCGTTTTCTTACTTACATTAGAAATTAACAAAGGCAATTTGATGTCCGTAGCCCTAAAGTTACCCTTCGGCTTTGCACACCATTTCTGCCCAATAAGTTTAACGTTTCAATGATTAACGTTGCACTATTGTCCATTCCATATTTTTTTCCCTTACCATTGTTCACACTTAACGATCGACTCCGGAGCACCTGTACCTTTCATTATCAATTTAGACTCGTTTAAGTTATCTTTCTGTACTGTCGCCATGAAGTCCGGTAATGTTTCGCCACTATTAAGGAGACCTGTCCCATTGCTGTTGCCTCCACACGCCTACTATGTTGCTCTATCCCGTTCATCCTCTCACGATCACTTCACTGCGTGCTACCGTGACAAATGCTTTCACACGTACCTCACTATATTCTTGTGTATTTGTCGCATTTTTTAGCATAATTGTAACTATAGGTGTTTACTAAAATAACAAATTATCATGCATGAATATGTGATGAATATTACTACTTTATGAAGTTATTTATATTAAATAAATTAAATTTACACAAAACTATACATTTTTAATACATGTTCCAAAATATTTATTATGGGTGTGATAAAAGTTGTGTACCCTGATATTTGATACTTGCGCATAAGCCGCGCCACCTATCTTTTGTTCTTGTTAGACAAAGAGGGTCTGAGTTGGCTAAGTATGAGCGAGAGGGAGTAAATGTGAAAACAATGGTATACACTTAGTGCGTAGTAACGCACTAAGTGTATACCATTGTTTAGGTTAGTCAAGGAAGTCGAGTAAGACTTGCTTGACTTCTATGTGTTTATTTTGCTTCCGTTAGTAATTGTTGTGATCGTACCAGAGGTAAAACGACGATCTGGCTTGTAACTGGACTATTCGTTTTCTTTACTCATTTGGACCATGTTTTTTTGGTGATATTTGTGACGACTTTGCTCGTTTCTGGGCTAAATTGAAATTTCGTGTTTGTGTTTCTGTACCAAAATGCTTCGTCTACAGTATACGCCACAACAATATGCAAAAATGCATTTTATTTACGAGGAATGCAGAGTTAATGCAAATGCAGCCGCAGCTCTTTATTGGGAAAGATACACTAATACGCGTCACCCAGATTACGGCGTGTTTATCCGAATCCACAGCTGTTACTCAGAAGGAAGCATTCTTCCAGGCATTCCTGGTAGTAGTGTCGGTGATACTAGTTCTGGAAGAATCGCTCTTCTTGATGTAGAAGAACTAGTGCTTTAAGATATTGAGCAAGATTCTTCCACTTCTACGCGAGCAATATCTCGGCGCACAGAATTAGTTTTTGCCGACAAATGGTGACGAAGATTGAGTAAGATCCGCAATTTTTTAATAAGATTTTATGGATCTATGGACCGACATTCCAAAGAGATGGCTATTTGAACTTGCACAATCTGCATAGCTAGCAATTAGAAAATCCCCATCTTATGCGTGAAGACCGATCACAGTATCAATTTATAATAAATTATGAGGAATTATAAGTTAAGCCACATAACTTTTTTTCGCCACGGGAACAAACCTCTGATTTTATTTAGTTATAAAACGCAACGGGAAATAGATTAGGTAAGGTTAGATTAGGTTTCCAGCGGAGGATGGCCATACGGATCGTACGAGGGTACCGCACTATATTATTTGAGGCGGCGACAATCTTGGATCGCTTTCTACCACTAGAAATACTGGCGGACATGGACGCGAAGGTGTACGACCGTGGTGAGCCAGAAGAGGCGCTCGAATCAACCAAACGGCAGGAACGACAAAACGCTTTGGCGACATGGTGTATTCGACTTGAGGAGCGCTTTGAACGCAAATGCGTCGTTGGAGTAATCCTGCCGGTCTTCGACGCCTGGATACAATGACGAGTAGGAAGACTCACTTACATACTTGCACAGAATTACCGGGCACGGGTGCTTCGGAGATTATCTGTGTAAGATCGGACGCGAGGCAACAGCGAACTGCTTCCACTGTGGTGGACGGGACCAGGACTCCGCTTCCCATACGCTCGCGGTATTTACAGCGTGGGAACGGGAAGGGATGATCCTGGTGAACCGGATTGGATGGAATCTCACCCTGCCAGCAGTCTTGTCGGCGATGTTGAGCGGGGATTCGGCGTGGAGGGCCGTAGCCACCTTCTGTGAATCCGTTATGATTCAGAAGGAGGCTGCTGAATGGGATCGGAAGAGGGCGGATCCCACTCGGAGACGACGTCACCAAGGCGTTCGTCACGACCCTCCTCTTGAAAACGGTGTTCCCTTACTAGAAACGGGGACTCTGGGGTTATGGGCGCTCGGGGCGGGGGCCTCGAACGCCTAGTAATGTAACCCCCGAGGAGGACAGTGACTCGGAAGTGGTCACGAGCACCGTGATAGCACTGCGAGGGTGCTGGGGCAGTGAGGACTACCCCCAGCATCCTGGACGTGCTTTAATAAATCAAAAAGTGAGAGAAGGGCCCCAGTTGCTTTCCGAATGGAGATCCCGAGACCCCTCGTTTACGCTGATGGTGACCACTGTGGGATTTTAACCGGTAGGAGTCCGATATAATCTTCTCCTTGCCCCCGCAGCAAAAGGTATGAGAATTCCCCATAAGAAAAAGGTTATGTTAGGTTCACCCCTAGGTTTCCGCCTTGTCTTGTATGTGTGTGTGCATATCTAAATTAAACTTACCCAAATAGATGAATTGTCCGTCTGGGGCAAATTCTATGGCCTCCACGTTCACCGGACCTACATCCACTAGACTTTTTCTATTTAAAGTTAAAAAAAAAAAATCAGGTACAATTTTTATGCAAGAAATGTTTCAATAGACAAAACTTGTTATTTAGTAAACTTGCCTCCTTTTGCACATAAATAGTATTAATTCGCTATTTAGACTAAGTAGATACAATAGTTAATTAAACCATTTTAAAATCTATTTTAAACACAAATTCTTTTAAAATAATTGGTCATTTAGGTTTTCATACATTTTTTACACCCAAGATTGTTAAACCTTATCAAAATAGAAAATATTCTCTAACATTGCACTAAATAAGGTGCATATGTTAGTCACACTATTTACTGCTTCTCTGTCGGCATAGTCAAAGCACAATATTATAACAACAAATAACCGATGGATTTCATAACATAAAGTCTATTTTATAGCTCTATAAAGATAGCAGTAAAAAGTCAGCAGAAACCTAAATTGTACACAGGAATTTGTAGCTAATTTGTTGCTAATTAGTTGCCAAAATCGCGATTTTGTTGCTCCAACCGGTTTTGAGAAAATTAATTTAAAACGGGATAATTTGTTGCTAATTAGTTGCTCAAATATAATGCAAAAAGAATATAAAAAAAAATTAAATAAAAATTAAAAAAAAAATTAAATTACTAAAAATGAAGTTATGTTTTAATACTGGTTCTGAAGTTCCAAATTAATGAGTATTTTTCTGCTGATCAATAAATAGATCAATAACTCCCAGACAGCCTGCAACAACATAAAATATGTATCAAGTAGTAAGTTAAAATTAAATGTGTACATGCTGCCTATACGGGAGATTTAAAAACAGAACAATAGATATATTGTTCCTGTTCAGTTATGGAAGCAGCAAGTCATAAAGAGCCAGCTACAATATAAAATCGATCGATAAGCGGCACCAAGTAATTAGTTTGTAATCATTTGTGTACATGCTATATTTACATGAAAATTTTAGGAAAAAAAGTTAGCAGAATTTTTGTTGCTGGTCAGTAACGGAAGCAGCAACTCATAAAGAGCCAGAAGCAAAATAAAATAAATCGGTAAGCTGCAAGAAGTAATTAGATAGTAATTTTTTGTATACATGCTATATTTACATAAAAGTTTTAGGAAAAATGATAGCAGATATTCTGTTGCTGGTAAGGAAGTAAAGCAGCAACTCATAAAGAGCCAACAACAAAATTAATTCAATCGATAAGCGGCACCAAGTAATTAGTTAGTAATTATTAGTGTATATACTATATTTACTTGGTGCCGCTTATCGATCGATTTTAATTTTTTGCTGGCTCTTTATGAGTTGCTGCTTTCGTTACCGATCAGATAATTACAAACTAATTACTTGGTGTCGCTTATCGATCGGTTTTATTTTGTTGCTGGCTGTTTATTACTTGCTGCTTTTATTACTGACCAGCAACAAAATATCTGCTGTCTTTTTTTTCTACAAATTTTGATGTAAATATAGCATGTACACAAATGATTACAAACTTATTATTTGGTGCCGCTTATCGATCGATTTTATATTGTTGCTGGCTCTTTATGACTTGCTGCTACCATTACTGACCAGCAACAAAAATTCTGCTAACTTTTTTTCCTAAAATTTTCATGCGAATATAGCATGTACACAAAAAAAAAACTAACCAATTACTTGGTGCAGCTCATATATCGATTTTATTTTGTTGTTGGCTCGTTATGACTTGCTGCTTCCATAACTGAACAGCAACAATATATCTATTGTTCTGTTTTTAAATCTGCCGTATAGGCAGCATGTACACATTTAATTTTAACTTATTACTTGATACAGATTTTATGTTGTTGCAGGCTGTCTGGGAGTTATTGATCTATTTATTGATCAGCAGAAAAATACTCATTAATTTGGAACTTCAGAACTAGTATTAAAACATAACTTGATTTTTAGTAATTTTTTTTTTTTTTTTTTATATTCTTTTTGAATTATATTTGAGCAACTAATTAGCAACAAATTATCCCGTTTTATCCGCTTCGTCAGGGTTGATTTAAAGTTTAGATAGCATTAAATCAATTTTCTCAAAACCGGTTGGAGCAACAAAATCGCGATTTAGGCAACTAATTAGCAACAAATTAGCTACAAATTCCTGGATACAATTTTAAAGTTTTTGCTGACTTTTCACTGCTATCTTTATAGAGCTCTATTTTATGCTATTTTAAAGTTATATATACATTTATTACCGGACACTATACTAAAACCATAACGTGTTTTAAAATACCTATAGCGCCATCTAAGTAAAAGTATAGTAATTAGCTAGTAACTACTACTATTTAAAAAAAATAACGGATAGGGTAACAAATAACAGGTATAAGAACGACGCAAAATAGGATATTGTAATTTTTCAGTCTCACGTCAATTTAAATTTTTAAAACTTTTTGTAGCTGCAAAAGGAAAGATTATTCCTATTTACCAGGTCCTATCAGATAGTGGGTGATATATATTTATTCTAGCGGCTCGACTCCTACGTAACACTATAGTAGAAGGCCATCCAAATCCGGTCTCAGGTGTTTGAGTGATGCATGTTCAGATAGACAGACAGACAGACAACGTTTCCAATTTTTTTGTTTTGGTATCTGTATCGATAATATAGTATACCCCAATTCAAATTTCAAAAAAAATTCAATGTACAGAAAGCGTCGTATTCGAGTTTTATTATAGTAATAAAACTCGAATAGATATAGATCAATATATGTGCGGTATGATAGCGGCGTAATAGAATCCATAAAATGGTGCATTTTGTCATGCGATTGTTTTAAAAGCGACGAGAGGGTGGGAAACCAGCACAAAGTTCACCTGATGGTAAGTGAATGCTGTGGCGCATAAACATCTACATTTGTCCTGCATTAACAATTAAAATGCAGATGCGTTGTCACCTCTGAGTACTACGATGGAATGCCTCGTTTTCAGTAAAAAGGGTCTCCGTTTCTCTACACCCACCAAACTAAACACAGCAGCATTAAGCTGCTATTTTACCTGGTTGAGCCAACCCATTCGTGCTACAACCATACTGTAACCGTAGCGTGGCTCTACCATGTAAAAAAACTATGGGATGATTATAGGAAATGCCAGAAAAATCTTACAACTCCCTATAGATGGCGCTGTTAACATATCCTTTAGGCCAGACGTAAATACTCAGACTGATGACGGGGATCAGCATCAAAAATGAGGTACGTCTTCCTGTGATCGTCAATCCGCTAAAGCGTGACGATTAAGGCAAATTATCCCTGAACCCTGGGAAAGGCCCATGTCCTGCTGTGCAGAAAAAGAATTCGATTCTATTCTTTATTTATGATTTAACTATAACGATAGTGGCGAGTAGTGGTGGGTAAGAATACCCACTACCCCATATCTTCCCGTGGGTGTCGTAAGAGGCGACAAAGGGAAACTGATACAGAAGATGGGCAGTAGCATCTTTCTGATAAAAGCCAAAAAACAATAAAAAAACTGCGGTTGCTAACCCACTCGCCAAGCGTGGCAACTATTTCAATATACCCCCATGAGCAACGGCAAAAATAAACGGCCCCCAGTCCCCGGCGGCCCCGCTATTCCTGGCTACGGTGGCGACCATGGTAACGGCGGGGCAGGGGGTGCTAAGAATCTCCGGTGGAGGTTCGGTTGCCACCTACGACGACTCGAACTGGCAACATATAACGCACGCACACTGAGGACTGACGAGAAGATCCTGGAGCTGGAAGAAGAGATAGATAAGTTACGCTGGAATATAATAGGACTATCCGAGGTCCGTAGGGAGGGGGTGGACATGGTAATCCTCGAATCCGGCAACTTATTCTATCACCGGGAGGGCGATCATCTATGCCAAGGAGGTGTTAGATTTATCGTCCACAAGTCTCTCGTTAACAACGTTGTAAAGATCGGGAGTGTGTCGACGAGGGTTGCGTACCTTATACTCAGAATCACCAAACGGTATTCGCTGAAGGTCATACAGGTTTACGCACCAACCTCGACACACCCCAATGAGGAGGTGGAGGAAATGTATGAGGATATCTCTAGAGCCATGCATTCCTCCAAAACCCACTATACGGTGTTAATGGGAGACTTCAACGCAAAACTAGGCACAAGAGAGAGCGGTGAGCTGAAAGTAGGGAAATTCGGAATAGGGCAACGGAACCCAAGGGGCCAGCAGCTGGCCGACTTTATGGAGAAAGAGGGACTCTTTATGTTCAACTCTTTCTTCCAAAAGCGGCCCCACCGAAAGTGGACCTGGTCGAGCCCCGACGGTTTGACAAAAATGAGATTGACTTCATTATGACGACCAGACGACAGCTGTTCAGTGATGACTCAGTGATCGCGAGGGTGAAAACTGGCAGCGATCACCGAATGGTGAGAGGCACACTGAACCTAAACGTTAAGTTGGAGAGGTCACGTCTAATGAAGTCAACGCTCCGTCCCCCTCGTGCTCTAATCCAAAGTCCCGAAAATTTTCAGCTCGAGTTACAAAATCGTTTTCAGTGCCTAGAAGTTTGCAATGAAGTGGACGATATGAATGACAACCATGTGGAAACTGTCCATGCGGTCGGAGCTAAGTTCTGTAAGACCCGTCGCAGAAGACCACAAAACTCTCCGATCACACTCTTAATCTCATGGTTGTTAGACGGGAGATGAAGCTGCAGTCTTCAGCAGATTTAACAGCATACAGGCAACTGAACAGACAGATCTCCAAATGCATGCGGCGAGACTTGCGCAACTTCAATACAGCTCGTATTGAAGAAGCGATCGAGCGGAACCAGGGCTCCAAAGTCTTTGCCAGAGATCTGTCTGCCAGAAAGAGCCAACTGTCGAAGCTGAAGACCGAATGTGGCAGCATCGTTTCCGGGACACCTGAGATTTTATGTGAGATTGAGAGGTTCTATGGGCAGCTGTACACGTCATCGTTGGAGCCACACGCAAGTGTGAGTAACGATCCAAGAGCAAGTCTTATCCGACACTATTCCGATGATATCCCGGACGTCAGTCTGAACAAGATTAGAATGTCTTTCCAGCACTTTAAAAACGGCAAGGCCCCAGGCGAGGATAGAATTACAGTGGAGCTTCTGAAAGCGGGTGGAAAGCCGGTACTTGAAGTCCTTCAGAAGCTCTTTAATTCCGTACTCCATGGTGGCATTACACCGGAGGCGTGGAGCAGAAGTGCGGTGGTCTTGTTCTTCAAGAAAGGCGACAACGCTCTCTTGAAGAACTACAGACCGATTTCCCTTCTGAGTCGCGTCTACGTGCTATTTTCGAGAGTCATTACGAATCGTTTCGCATGCAGACTCGACGACTTCCAGCCTCCCAAACAAGCCGGTTTCCGAAAAGGCTTTAGCACCATAGACCACATACATACCCTTCTGCAAATTGTACAAAAGACTGACGAGTACAATCTGCCACTTTGCCTTGCGTATGTGGACTATGAGAAAGCCTTTGATTCCGTCGAAATTTGGGCGGTGCTGCAGTCCCTTCAGCGGTGCCAAGTTGTTTGTCGGTATATCGAGGTGCTAAAGTGTTTGTACAGTAAGGCTACGATGGCTATCCGAGTACAGAACCAGAGTATGAAACCTATCCAACTGCAGAGAGGTGTAAGACAGGGTGACGTAATATCCCCGAAACTCTTCACCGCTGCATTGGAAGACATTTTCAAGCTACTGGACTGGAAAGGATACGGTATTAACATCAATGGCGAGTACATCACTCACCTTTGATTTTCCGACGATATAGTCCTTACAGAATCGCTGGAGGACCTTAGCACTATGCTCAATGACCTCAATAGTGTCTCCCAACGAATAGGTATCAAGATGAACATGGACAAAACAAAAATCATGTTTAATGTCCATGTCACACCTATGCCGGTAGTTGTTGGGAGCACTAAGCTCGAAGTTGTTGACGAATATGTTTACCTGGGACAAATAGTCCGACTAGGTAAGTCCAACTTCGACCGAGAGGTCAATCGACGGATTCAACTCGGCTGGGCAGCGTTCGGGAGATTACGACCCATCTTCTCGTCAGGCATACCTCAAAACCTCAAAACTAAATTGTACAACCAGTGCGTGTTGCCAGTGATGACATATGGAACTGAGACATGGTTCTTCACTGCTGGCCGTATGAGGAAGCTCAAGGTCGCTCAGCGAGCTGTGGAGAGGGCTATGCTTGGGGTTTCTCTGCGTGATAAACTTAGAAATGAGGATATCCGCAGTAGAACCAGAGTAACCGACATAGCCCAAAGGATTAGTAAGCTGAAGTGGCAATGGGCCGGCCATATAGCTCGAAGAACCGACAACCGATGGGGAAGAAAGGTTCTCGAGTGGCAGCCTCGTACCGACAGGCGAAGTGTGGGCGTCCCCACTGGATGGAGTGACGACCTGGTAAGACATGCAGGAAGTCAATGGATGCAGGTGGCTCGGGACCATGCTTTGTGGCATTCCGTGGGGGAGGCCCATGTTCAGCAGTGGACTTGTGTGGCTGTAATGATGATGATGTTGAAATGATGATATAACGGTACCTCAAATGTAAATGTAAATTCAAATTTTATGTTATTTTGAATACAAGAAATGAGACAGAATAGATCTATCTAAATAAATAATTAAAAAAAGACAACCCGTTCGTACCTACATAATCGAACATAAAAACATAAATAACTTTGATAAGAATAAGGATGTTCATACTTAACATTCATTCACAAAACATGAATCCTACATAAATAACACTATAAAATCAATAATAAAATGGTTAAATCTAAATAATTTAAAAGTTAATCTTAGCAAACCTCATTATATTAAATTTGACAATTTGAAAACTAATAAGCTTGACATATATCACAACGGAACCAAAATCGAAGAAATGACGCAAACAAAATTTCTTGGCTTAGTAATTGATAGAAACCTTAACTTGGAGTCTCATATTAAATCAGTGTGTGATAGACTAAATAAATTTGTATATGCTTTAAGGTATATTAGAAAAGTCACGTTCATAAATACAGCCCTGTCCGTTTATCATGCTTATGTAGTTTCTATTCTGCGTTACATGTTAATTATCTGGGAAAATGGTGCTCAGTTAAATAAAGCCTTTATCACTCAAATAAAAATGTTTACGAGCACTAACTCTCAAAGCGCCATTTCATTCATGTAGACCTTTATTCGAAAAGCTTAAGTTATTGACGTTGCCCTCGCTCTACATAAAATATGTTTGTTCGTTAAACAACACAACCATCTGTTTACTAAAGCAAAAGATATATATTCTCGAAGCAACAGATACCCTGAAAATCTTGTAATCGACACACTTCCTAGACTATCTAAATATAATAAAAGCTGTCTATATATGTGTGTCAAAATATATAATAAATTTCCTCAGCATATTAAAGCACTATCTTTCTCAAGATTTAAAAAAGGCCTCTATGATCTTCTTGCAGAAAGTACTTTTTATAGCGTCAAAGAATTTCTAGATTGTAAATTTAACAAATGAACCACTATGATTTCACTAATCATGGACATTTTTATTTTATTTAATAATAATTAATAACCTTTTGATATTTTTATCCTATTTAATAATAATTAATAATTATCTGACATTTACTAAGGATTATTTACATTTATTAGCTAAGGATCTTAGGTTGGTCCTGAAGAAGATGGCCAGAGGAAAATCACCAGGGCACGATGGCCTCAGTGTCGAGCACCTTCACAATGCAGGGCCGCATCTCCCAAGGGTCTTAGCAATGTTGTATACTTTTTGTATTAGGCACTCCTATTTACCTGCCGAACTTATGAGAACTATTGTTGTTCCTATAGTGAAAAACAAGACTGGGGATATATCTGACAAGGCTAATTACAGACCTATATCCTTGGCAACTGTATTGGCAAAGGTTCTTGACGGTTTGCTGGAGCGACGACTTAATAACTATATACATCTAAACGATGCTCAATTTGGTTTTAGATCAGGCCTGTCGACAGAGAGTGCTATAATGTCGCTGAAGCATACTGTCAAATATTACACCCAGAGACAAACGCCAGTGTATGCTACATTTCTGGATCTCTCCAAGGCATTTGACCTGGTTAATTATGACATACTGTGGACAAAACTGCGTGAAATATCCGTTCCAGCCGAACTTATCACCACTTTAAAATATTGGTATCGTCATCAAGTTAACCAGGTCAGATGGTCTGGCGCGCTATCAGACGAATATGTGTTGGAATGCGGGGTGAGGCAGGGGGGGTTGTCTTCGCCTGTGCTATTCAGTCTCTACGTAAACGGGCTCATTGGTGCACTCAGTGAAACAAGGGTAGGATGTTCGGTTGATGGTCATATAATCAATAATATAAGTTATGCCGATGACATGGTGTTGCTGAGTCCATCGGTGAGTGCGTTGCGTAGACTGTTAACTGTGTGTGAAACATACGCTGTTGAACATGGACTCCTCTATAACGTCAAGAAAAGTGAGTTAGTGGTGTTTCGTGTTAATAGTAAGAAGCCCTTGATTGTGCCGCCAGTAAAGCTTCTTGGTGTGCCATTAAGAAGAGTTTGTCAGTTTAAATATTTGGGACACATTGTTAACGAATATCTGACAGACAACAATGATATAGAGAGAGCGACGCGCATTGGCGGTTCGATGCAATATGCTTGCCCGCAGGTTTTCTAGGTGTACAAATGATGTCAAAATTACCCTCTTCAAGGCATACTGTCAAACATTTTACACCTGCAGCCTGTGGTGTGACTATACGCAGAGGACCTACAATGCGCTTCGAATTCAATATAATAATGCCTTCAGGATGCTAATGGGCCTTCCTAGATACTGTAGTGCTTCAAGCATGTTTGCTGAAGCAGGTGTTGATGATTTTTATAGCATCATAAGGAAGCGAACTGCGTCAATGTTATGCAGACTACGGAAGAGCTCAAATGGTGTCTTGAGGATATTTCAAGATAAGCTTGACTGTCCCATTCAGAGGCATTGGATCCTAATGCATGTCGGTGGGACATTCAAGTTTCTTAACTGATTGCTCTCGTCCTATTGATATAATTTATTTATTCATTTTTTTTTCTCCATGTAGGGCATTATGATGATACGGGCTTTAAGCCAAGTAGTCATCATTGCTGGTTTTATGTATCAATTGATGTATTATCCAGAGCATTTTTGGGATTGTAACAATTTTCTCACTAAGCGACATGTATTTAAAATAGCTGCTTTTGCATTTTAATATATAAATTTCAGGGTAAATCTAATAACTTAAGACAGTGATGCAAATATTTTGGTATTAATCCTGTAGCTGAAAGTACAATTGGAACGATGAAAACTTTATTTAATTTCCATATTCTTTTAATTTCTTCGCTTAGTTCAATATATTTACTAATCTTTTCGGCTATTGTATTTTGTATTTTTTTAATATTATACGTAATTGGTATTGCTATGTCGATTATAAAGGCTATATTGTTAATTTTGTCTTGCAAAGTTAATATTATTATTATTATATTTTTACTAACCTCGTTTATGTTAGTTACTAACAAATGTGTATGGATATGTATATCTGAAATAAACATTATTATTATTATTATTATTATTAATAATTAATACTTATCTTCTGAGTAATTATATACAAATTTAAATTTTAATGTATTTTTCAAAACTTAATAATGAGTAACTGAATTAGCCATAGAATTAAATTTGATATTTGTACGCCACTATATAAGCGGTGAAACATGTTTGGCCTAAAATGTATGTAATTAACACCTATATTTACCATGTTTGATGCAAATAACAGTTTTGAATCTTTGAATCTACTTTAAACACTAGGGACAAACATAAGTAAAAATGACAGAGTAAAAATGAAGCTTATAATGCCAGTTTCTAGACTCCACAGAATCAGTAATTCATTTATGTGGCAATGTATACGCTTTTACAACAAAATCCCAGAAAATGTTCAAAGTTTGAAAATAAACAAGTTTAAAAGTTTTATGAAAGAACAATTGTACATAAAGGGTTATGATAATATCAAGGAATACATGTATGAAAATAACCCCTGGGAATGAGGTGCTCGAAACTATGCTGAGTCTATTCAAATTCATTTAAAAATTGTACAAAGAAAATTATTGTTAAGTGAAATATGTTTTAAAAAAATCTCGTTGGGTTTCTTTCTGGTTTTTCCTAGGACAGAGGTATTATTCGAACCAATAATAAATAAATAAATGACTTTCAATAAGTATTATGTATATTAATAATCTATATCGAATAAAAAAATCATTTTATTCTATTTTATTCTTTCAAAATCATATGTTTAATTTTAAAAGTATATAATCTATAAAAGTCCACTGCTCCGTGACGCAGTGGCTTAGCAATGAGTTGTAGCGCTAAGAGCCGCGGGTTCGAATACGCACGGAAGAAGTATTTGTATGGCCTACAAATAATTGTTTCGGGTCTGATGTTTGTCCTGGTGCAATTTGTATTTGTAAACTGCCTCCACGATACAGGAGAAAATCCTAGTGTGGGGTAACCTTTAAAAAAAAAGATTTAAAAAGATTTAAAAAAACTACTGAACATAGGCTTCCCCATCGATTGCCTCATATGGAGGAGACAGACGAGTTGGCAACAACGGTTTTGATAATTTTTGTTTGTTTCCTCTATCCCATCTCCTGGTTTGTTTCCTCTGTCGCCTCTTACGACATCCTCGGCACAATATAGGGTAGTAGATATTCTTACACCGACACTACACGGTTAATAACCATATTATAATCTATTGAGACAATAAAATTTTAACGAATCAGAACTGCACGTTGAATATTTTGGAAATAAAATATGCTACGTAGTAGTAACGATTCTAATGCTGGTACGATATTTATGATATTTGCAAGTACCTAACTAAACTAAACTTAAGGCTTAGCGCTCGCCGTTACTTACGTACATAGGCCTCCGTCATAGATTACCTCATAGGGATATTTGCCATAGCTACCACAGTTGGCAGACAGGTTGGCAGCCGCAGTTTTATTTTTATTTTAGTTATTAGAGCCATGCTGCTGAGTCTGAATACTAGGACCTATCTCAAAGAACAAGGGGTAGAAACTTACTACGTTAAACAAAAAGAGTTTTTTTGCCCAAAAGAAGTGTGTGTAAGAGCCTTTACTGGGGATATATGGTATGATCCGTGTTAGCCCTTATTTAAGGATCTTAACATCTTAACTTTACCAGTCATTTACATATTTGAAGCAAGTGTTTATGTAAAAATAAAATTTACAGATGTACAAAAGCGTCCGATATATTTTGCTTTACACTTGAAAATCTTATCGATTAGTTTTAGATCGTATACAGAAAACTGCATTTTATCAAAAGCGCTGTTACGCGATGAGTATAAACATTTTAATAAACTTCCGGTAAACATTAAAGAAGAGACAGAAAATGGTATATTCAAAACCAAACATAAAAGCTGGCTATTATTAAAATGCATTTATAATGTAAACGAATAGAATCTTGTTGCCTAAAATTGGCGTAATCGTATTGTAAAGTTTTACATTTATTTAATGTTATGTAGATTAGGTGCTTCTTTGACATTTAAGTTTTATTTCTATACATAGGCACTTAATTTCATTAGCCTAATTATAAAATAATAATGATTGCCATGACAACTGTAATTTGAATTTATTTTAATTTTATTATCTACCTACATAAATTTATTGACTTCCTTACCTATGAAAATAATAATTTAATATATATAATTAATTAATTATGCAAAATAATTTTCGCATGCCAGATGTGATAAACATATGGACTAAGTACAACATGCATCTATTTGTTATCTTTACTGTACCATGTTTAGCGACTTAATTATATTATTATAGGTATTTACAGAGTATTCTCATCTGGTTCGGCTGAATAAATATATAAAAGAAAATGATCAATATAGGTACATTAAATATAGTACCAGATGGAAGCTCTCGGCAATGGAGACCAAATGGCCGAGACTCGGGGTGTAACACCGCCAACTTCTAACCCCAGGTTACTACTAAAATTTCTTGACAGTAAAACTTGAATAACTGATTTTGGCCCGAACCGGGATTCGAACCCAGGACCACATGATCAATAACCGCGTTGCATACAGAAAGAAAACAGCATTACTAGTGCGAAAGTGCGTAGCTTCACGCTGAAAATGCTCCTGTTTAATGTGTTGAATATCTTCTTCTTCTTCTTTATCAACTCGAAAGAGTCCACTGCTGGTAATGAGCCCTCCTCTTGTTGGGAGCATTTGCCTTCGTCGTCACCCTTGGTAGGAGAATTGACGATCAGTGCCAGGCGTTTCACACCTTTAAGGCTGCTGTTCGTCACTGGTGTGGATATTGTACGCTTGGCGTAAATGTAAGCGTTGATTTAAGAAGTGAAATGCTTGCTAGCTGACGTATGTTTAGAAAACTTATATTCAGTTTTAATATATGTTATAAGGTATGAATTGAGTGGTGGCGGTGTAAGAATATCCTCTACACCATATCGTGGTGTCGTGGGTGTCATAAGAGGTAACTAAAACAGAAGATGGGCATCAGCTTCTTTATAATAATAACTCAAAATAATAAAACTGCGCTTGCCACCGCCTGCCAAGCGTGGCAATAATGGCAAAATCCTCCCTATGAGGCAATTTATGGGAGAGTCCTACGCTCGGCAGTTGACTTTAAGGATGTTTTGTTGGCTGTAATGGATGGATATCCAATTGTTGACTAAGAAAGTTAGTGCGATATAAAGGAAGAAAAGAAATTGAAGAAATTGGCTATGCTGCGAGGGTTACAAGTGTTTGCGTAGGCGATAGCCTACAACTAAACTATCATAACAACGGTCTAGAGGTTTGTCGATTTGCATTGCGGAGTTTACTGTCGTCAGGAGTTTTTTTCAGTATTTAATTCGGGTCGAACATGACATAACCTTCAAGAAAAGACAACCCGCATGCTCGTTTGCCTCCTCTTCTTTAAAATATGTATATTAAACGTTGCCACGATACAGGATAAAATAAACTTAAGAGAAGATATATTTTTAAAGATACAAGAAAAAATATAAGTATACACATTTAAAAGGCCTGCAAAATAAGTAGAATGCGATAGTGTTTTTTTTACTATATACTGTCATAATGGGCACAATTCTTAATGCATTTTTTAACTTTCGAATTTGATTCACTAAACACAATAAGCGGTTTCAGCACAGGAAGCTTGATAGTTTGTTTTGTAAAACAACGCTGGAGAACAGTTAACTGTTCGTCTAGGTTTCCATTATACTGATTTGGGAGATCTTTTATTTGTGTTAGCAAAAAGTAAATTAAGTTACTTTTAGAAGTTTTGGCGAGAAATTTGACCACCGACGAATTGTTGCCTCTGCACGTTTAATAATAATGGTTTGAAGGGTATTTTGGTACAAAGTGGTGCAATTTTGTGTGTTGGACTATTAGTGGAAAGATATTTTTTAATCAAACTGAAGTGTAACTGATTACTGCAGCCCATGGATACTTGGAACCAACCAAATTCAAACAAAGAAGGCTACAGTTGCATTGTCACGTCTTAAAATTATGATGGAATACCTAACGGCCTATAATTAAACTGGCTCTCTATACCCTTCAGGCCGGTGGAAGCACGGCCATTAGGCGGCAGATATATGTAAGAGATACCTACCCAAACGGCCACCTAGGCAAGAATATCCTAATAGAAAAAAAAATTAGACTAAGCATTTTGGTTTAATGAAAACGTTGAATAATATTAATTGTTTTATATAATATTTTACCTGATACAACTACTCCAGCCCATAGAACCTCCATCCAACTTCTAATATAGAAGGCTATAGAGGCGTTTTCCATTCTGAGGACTAAGATGGAATGCCTTACAGGCTGTAATCATACTGACTCGCTATACCCTTCAGATCCACTGATATTTGGTGTTATAAATAGATAAAAGGGTGGTACCTGCCCAGACGGAATCTGAATGAAATTCTATTCTATTTTAATCATGTAGTGCTAATGAACTAGGGTTTCGATACGGGATTTATTGAAGCCACTTGACAACCGCGTGTTTGTTTAATATTGAGTCCTACAGAATCTATTATATCCTAGTACATTTAAGATTATTCCAATTATAAAATTAAGGAATACAACAAAAAAATGCTCTGTTGATTCCAGAAATGGGTCAAAGCTGTGTCTGTTGATCGAACAAATACATTAGTCGTGATTATTAGTCCACTGCTGGACTACAGTTTTCTGTTAGCTCTATAATTTCATCATCATCATCATCATTACAGCCCTTCACAAGTCCACTGCTGAACATAGGCCACCCCCAAGGAATAAAGCACGGTCGAAGCGACTTCCCGCATATCTTACCAGGTCCTCATTCCGTCTTTTGGGGGGCCACCTTACACTTCTATAACTTATTAATAACGAACTGGGAAGCCAGAACATGAGAGCCTCGTATAATTAAGATGTAAAATATCAACACTAGGAGCAACAGCAAAGGTGAAAGACGTATCACATCATTTCATACGTGTTAGAGCCATGCTGCAGCTATATTAGTAGTATAATTATATCACGAATAGGTTGGCTCGACCTGGGCGGGACCACGCTCCCACAAAATACCAGCGTAAAATAGCAGCTTAATGCTGCTGTATTTCGTATGGTCTGTGTGGAGAACCGGAGACCCTTTTTACTGGAAAAGAGGCATTCCATCTTAGTTCTCACGGGTGACAATGTATCTGCATTTTGATTCGTAGTCGAGGATAGATGTAGATGTCTATGGTTCACAGTATCCACTTACCATCAGGTAGACTGTGTGATAAAAAAAGAAAAATGATAAAAATCAGAATTAATTTTACATTATTTAATTAAATTAATTAGGTATAAGTGATATTAATTATGATTGTTTTATACTTTAGTTAGCTCATTAACTGTTAGCAATAAATGTTAATTGCATTGTGGACTCCTATTATGTTAATATTTATTACATTTTAAATAAATACAAAAAGCAATATTTTTTAAAGATGCGATTTATAATATTAGGAATTAATAGTTAGTAGTTGTAAAGAATCAAAGTCTCTACTCGTAATGACGAAAGTATTCAGAATGTGATTTTTTTTGGTTCTTTGAAGTCGGCTTTTACTTTATATGGAAAGTAAATTTTTTTAACCCTTTGAGAGGTGGACTAAGGAACAACACAATCTCAATATTGTCCAAATAGTTACATTAAAAACTTTATCCCCCATTTTGCCACCCTTAGGGGTAATTTTTTTTCTCCAAATTTATATGGGGCCACCCTTGAAGTATTACCTATTTAATAAAAAGTAACCTATTTAATAAAAAATAATCATCAAAATCAGTTCACAATTGGCGAAGATATTGCGTAACATACATACAAAAAATATACAGTCGAATTGTAAGCCTCCTGTTTCTTATAAGTTGGCTAAAAATAAAATAAAAAAGAAAACACATTACTTACAGTCAGCACCTTGAGGTGTCCTGCACTATCACCATTTTACGAAACTGTGAAAATTTTCAGTCGGATTTCTTAGTGACAGTTACGAAGGCGGAAACTCGTGGCCGCTTCGAACTGCGCGGTCTCACGACGTGCACACACTGTCGCGTGCGCGCGATTCTACCGCTAGGGTGCGCATGTCTACTGCGGACAGTACGCAATTGTTTCAAATTCTTCACAATTTACAGTCTTGTAGTTCTCGTAAACTGTGGGTTAAATGTAAGCTCCTACATTGCAATATATCATTTAATCACACCCTTAATAAATTTTTATCAAATTTTATTAAGCAAAAATTGTTTAGTAAGGATTATTATACTACGAACGAGTACATGATTGATAATAACCCCTGGGAATGAGGTGGTCGATACCATATAGTTTCTAAATGTTTTCATACTAATTGTATCAAATTTTTTTTTTTAAAAGTCCGTCTGGGTTTCTTGCTGGCTCTTTACAGGACATAGGCTTTTTCCGAACCAGTGGCAAAGCTTAAATGACTTTCAATAAGTATTCTTGTAATCCTGTAATGAATAAAAATTAGTCTAGTTCTATTCTCTACTATCCCTTAACAGCCATCTTCTCTACTATCTGCTTCTTCTTCATTCTTCATTTTTGTAGGAGGGTTTGTTTAAACCGTAACGCCCGACAGAGGGCTTGACGAGCCTAGAACAAAACGTTTCGCATGTTAGACATTGCTACTCGTTGTCAGATCGCGTATTTTACCTTTCCTTTTTGTATTTTCTATCCGTTATGGGGGTCATCACAAGAGAGACGCCACGGCGCCACGCCGTATCTCAGCACATTCCAGCGCAGCCTACAAAGACTCAGGAAGCTTGGACTATCAGACCTAAGTTTTAACACAGAATAAATAATAGTACAAGAACAGAGGAACCACTCTGTTAGCAAACTTGCGAGCTTAAACCTAGTTACAACGTCGCTAATGTTCATAATACTTTGCACGCCTTGGAAACGACCTTCGTTAAATTAGCCTACCGATTAAATCGTCAAGAAAAATTAATACGGCACGCGTATTAAATCAAAATGCACCTTACGTCCGCGTGCGAGAGTCTGTATCACATAGCCCATTACGCACCTTTGTTAAAGCCGCTCCTACTGTAAGGTTAGGTGTTGTGAGAAAACAAATTAAATCCTTAGATATTAGTAGGTAGTGGTTTGATATTAGTTAGAGTATTTATAAGCATAGCTTGCTTATAAATACTCTAAATGTAGTAGAATATACCGAAATGTTATGCAATGTATAAGTAATTTGCTGATAATAAGAACATTATTGTTAAATGTGAGCAAGGTTAATATGCAAAGTCGAGAAAAATTAAGATTATAACAACGTGAACGTCTTTAACGACTCGACTTGGCAACATATAACACACGCACCCTGATGACTGACCAGAAGATCCTGGAGCTGGAAGAAGAGATAGACAAGTTGCGCTGGAATATTATAGGATAATCTGAGGTCCGAAGAGAGGAGAAATGGTAATCCTCGAATCCGGCAACTTGTGCTATCACCGGGAGGCGACCATCTGTCCCATGGACGTGTCGGATTTGTCGTCCACAAGTCTCTTGTAAGCAACGTTGTAAAGATTGAGAGTGTGTCGACGAGGGTTGCGTACCTTATACTCAGAATTACCAAAGGGAAGGTCATACAAGTTTACGCATCAACCTCGGCACATCCCGATGAGGAGGTGGAGAAAATGTATGAGGATATATTTAGAGCCATGCATTCCTCCAAAACCCACCATACGGTGTTATTGGGAGACTTCAACGCAAAACTAGGCACAAGAGAGAACGGTGAGCTGAATGTAGGAAATTTGGAATAGAGCAACGGAACCCAAGGGCCAGCAGCCAGCCGACTTCATGGAGAAAGAGGGACTCCTTATGATGAACTCCTTTTTCCAGAAGCGGCCCCACAAAAGTGGACCTGGTCGAGCCCCGAAGGTACGACAAAAATGAGATTGACTTCATTATGACGACCAGACGACAACTGTTCAGTGATCTATCAGTGATCGAGGGTGAAAACCGGCAGCGAT
The DNA here is from genome assembly GCA_029286625.1 of Parnassius orleans. Classification (NCBI taxonomy): domain Eukaryota; kingdom Metazoa; phylum Arthropoda; class Insecta; order Lepidoptera; family Papilionidae; genus Parnassius; species Parnassius orleans. Next base: position 779,732 of record JAGSMP010000191.1, read on the forward strand.
CACCGAATGGTGAGAGGCACACTGAACCTAAACGTTAAGTTTAGGAGGTTAAGTCAAATGAAGTCAACGCTCCGCCCCTCGTGCTCTAATCCAAAGTCCCGAAACCTTTCAGCTTGAGCTACAAAACCGTTTTCAGTGCCTAGAAGAATTACAGCGGAGCTTCTGAAAGCGGGTGGAAAACCGGTACTTAAAGTCCTTCAGAAGCTCTTTAATTCCGTCCTCCATGGTGGTACTATACCACAAAACTTTTTTTTTTTTATAGGATAGGGTGACAAACGAGCACACAGTCCACCTGATGGTAAGTGGTTGCTGTGACCCATAGACATCTACATCTATCCTCTCCTCAATAAAGAATCAAAATGCAGATGCGTTGTCACCCGTGAGGACTAAGATGGAATGCCTCTTTTCCAGTAAAAAGGGTCTCCGGTTCTCTACACTCACCAAACGAAACACAGCAGCATTAAGCTGCTATTTTACACTGGTATTCTGCGAGAGCGTGGTCCTTCCCCGATCGAGCCGACCCATTCGTGTTACAACTATATATACTACTAATATAGCTGCAGCATGGCTCTACCACGTATACTTGAAAACGAGACTGTACAACCAGTGCGTGTTGCCAGGATGACCTATGGAACTGAGACGTGGTCGTTCACTGCTAGCCGGATGAGTAATCTCAAGGTCGCTCAGTAAGCTATGGAGGGCTATGCTCGGACTTTCTCTACATGATAAACTTAGAAATGAGGATATCCGCAGTAGAACCAGAGTGAGCGACATAGTCAAAGGATTAGTAAGCTGAAGTGGCAATGGGCCGGCCATATAGCTCGAAGAACCGACAACCGATGGGGAAAAAGGTTCTCGGTGGCGGCCTCATACCGGCGGACGAAGTGTAGGCGTCCCCACTAGATGGGTGACGACCTCGTAAGACATGCAGGAAGTCGATGGATGCAGGTGGCTCAGGACCGTGCTTTGTGGCATTCCTTGGGGGAGGTCTATGTTCAGCAGTGGACTTGGGAAGGGCTGTAATGATGATGATGATGATGAACGTCTTTAAAACTCAGATAATTTACCTACTTACCATTTTCTGTTTCATATTTTTTGCTGAGTGGCAATGAAAAGTGCTTCTATTTTCAATCGCTTTCATTTTTCGACCAAGTAAGTGTTTAACTAATAATATGTATTATTATATATTGTTCATAAACCAGTATATGCTGATCTACTTACACTGAATGATTTTAAGGTCATTGACATTATACGCGAAAAAAGCGGTCGGATCGCTAATCAAATAATAAATCCGTAACTATGGTGTCAGTAACTAGGTACCTAATTGTCTAGATCTACCTATAAATAATAATTTCTTATATCCTTACCTTAGGAACGGTAAAGACTGAAAGTCAACATTTCTATTGTAATTTAAGCAACCGTATGCTATACAGTACCTTTTCGCTTTTTGAGTGGCCATACTTGAATAAAAACTCAAAAATAAATATCAAAAGTGTCTAAATACTTATAAGAGAAAAATACTTTTTTGTTAACCTAAGGTGCGCGTCAACTAGAACGCGCGCGTGTCAAACTCACTGAATTAGCCTCTTGTAGGCGGCCGCGTAGCGTAGGTATGCCTAAAGCGCGTCGTGAGACAGGCCTTGTTTTAAGTCATATTGTAATGTCGTTTAATTAATAAATTTATAGTTTTTATTTAAAAAAAAGTTATTTAGCCCTCTCGGTATCATAATATCCGTTTACGGTAGATGTAAAATACCTAAACTGGCAACAGGCAGCAGTTAAAGTTAAAATATACAACCTATATATGTCCCATTGCTGGGCATAGGCCTCCTCTCATTGCTGAGAAGGTTTTAGGGCAAGGAAGTGTCCGCCGCGCTGCCCCAATGCGTGTTGGCGAACTTCACATGTATTCCAAAATTATTTTTTTCTTATTTCTCAGTCATGCAGGTTTCCTCACGATGTTTTCCTTCACCGCCGAGCTCGTGGTAAATCATCACTTAAAATTACAATTAACAATTTCATTGGCGCCGGCAGGATCGAACCAGGTTGCTCGCGTACTGTGAAACTTACAGCGAGCGCTAACCATCTGAGCTACCACGGCTTCTTGATCACAATACAAAATTATAAAAAACTTTCAGTTGCCAACCCGCCCGTCAAGCATGGCAACTGTGGCAAAATTCCTTCTATGGGGAGGTCTATGTTCAGCAGTGGACTTTTATAGACTGTAATGGGTGGAAATGAGGGGTGGTCGTGGTCTGATGGTTCTCTCTAACTGTAATCTTCTCTTTGATTTTATTTAAAAGTTTAGCATTATTTCATGTCCATAACGTGGTAGAGCCATGCTGCAGCTATATTACTGGTATAGTTGTAGCACGAATGGGTCAGCTCGACCGGTGAAGGACCACGCTCTCTGAGAATACCAGCGTAAAATAGCAGCTTAACGCTGCTGTGTTTCATATCGTGAGTGTAGAGAACCGGAGACCCTTTTACTGGAAACAGGCATTCCATCTTAGTCCTCACGGGTGACAACGCATCTGCATTTTATTCGCAAACGAGGATAGATGTAGATGTCTAAGGCCATAGCAACCACTTACCATCAGGTGGACTGTGTGCTCGTTTGTCACCCTTATCCTATAAAAGCAAAACTCATTGTCACCCTACATACGTACTCTACATACGGCGTTCATATTGCCCGTTGCATACGCAGTATTGTTATGAAAATAAGCGCATGAAGTCGACAAGGAGTTCCTCCGCACACATAGCAAACAATGTAGAACTTGTAAATTGTAATACATCAGTTTATCGCGTATCTTGCAATTAATTCTTTGTTTCACCCTCGTGCCTCCGAAAGTAACAGCTTTACGTGCTTTGCTGCTAATCTCTCTCCAGTTGTGTCGGATTACCGTCCCATTGGACTATAAGAGTGGGGGAATAGAGAGTGCACCTGTGTTTGCGCATACACTTGGGCACTATAATCCTGTCCCGCGCAGATGGCTGGTCTCCGGTCAGAATGACCACCGTGGCCGAAATTCAGTATTTTTTTAAGAATAAGGGTGACAAACGAACATACAGTCCACATCATGGTAAATGGATGCTGTGACCCATAGATATCTATATTTATCCTCGATTAAGAATCAAAATGCAGATGCACTGTCAACCCTGCGAACTAATATGGAATGCCTCGTTTCCAGTAAAAATAGCCTCCGGTTCTCTACATTCACCATACGAAACACAGCAGTATTAACCTGCTATTTTACGCTGGTATTCTGTGAGAGCGTGGTCCTTCCGATCGAGTCGACTCATTTGTGCTACAACCATAATATAGTTGTAGCATAACTCTACCACATTTATTGGCCATTGTAACATAATCAAAACTCACGTCAGTAGATGGTACGATTCCTATTCTGTCTAGGAGTCCGCTTGGATACCTACCACCCTGTTGTCTATTTCTGACAAATAACAGTGCTTGCTACTATAATCCAGTCTAGAAAATATAGGGAGCCAGTACAAATACAGGACGCCAAATCGGGACGCCAAGCACCTCAGTCACCCCGTGACCATGGGTACTGTAAAGCATCCGAAACGTCGGGAGTTAAATAGTTAAAATTAAACGCAATAGAATCCGTAAAATTTGTTTCATTTAATGTGTTGTATTCACATCAGTATTAGAAATCATCATTCCATCTTAGTTCTCAGAGTTGACAATGTCCTCCAGGTGGACAGTAAATTAATTTGTTACTTCACTTTTATATATAAAAGTTAATTATGATACTTTCGTTTTATATTTTTCTACGTTTTCATTTAACATTTCTATTTTTGATTTTATTTAATATACTTGTAATAAAGCCATGATACAACTTTATTATGGCTACAATCGGGTAGGTATAATATTCACATAAAGCGTTGTTAAAATATTAAATAGTATAAGAGTTTAAGACAAGCATGTGTGCAGTTCACACACAGTAAAAGTGGAACCTTCAAATGAAATGAAAAATAAAACAAAAACATTTCACTGGAAATGATTTATTTAATTTGATAATTTTCAACAAGAAGTACGGCATCAAATATTACATAAAAGTATAATTTTATACATAAACACTCACACCTGTCACCCAGAGGGGTAGGCAGAGATTATGGACTTCCATTTGGCACGATTCTGACACACCTCTCTCGCCTCCTCCACATCCATATACCTACGCATACACGCTCGTCGGTTAAGGGTACTCTTAATTTGGCCCATTTTCAATATATCGTCAATTTGGTCGATAAATTTTCGCCTAGGGCGTCCCTTCCCGACTCTGCTGTTCACCTCTGCCACATAATTTGCTTTGTCACTCTTTCCTCATTCATTCTTTCTACATGAACACACCACCGAAGCAAAGGATTCTTAATCCTGGTCACAACATCACCTTGCAAACCACTCTTCTCTTATCACACAATTTCTCACTGTGTCATTCAAATTCAGCACTAACATACTCCTTAATGACTGCATTTCTACAGCATTTATTCTACTCTCGTGCTTCTTCTGCCATACCCAACTTTCACTACCATACATTAAAGTAGGGACTAACACAGCATTGTGAATTGCCATACGTGCCTTTTGGACATTCTGACTTTCCACAACAGAGTGTAGAGCCCCATTTACTTTATTTCCAGCGTTCACTCGTCGTTCTATATCCTTATCATATTTACCATCCCTGCTAAATACACTTCCCAAATACACGAACTCATCTACTTGCTCGACCAATTCCCTTTTATTCTTATTTCACATATCGTTTTACTTTCTTCTTTTCAAAACCATAACTTTCGTCTTACTTGCGTTCACTTTCATTCCCCTTTCCTTTAATGAACTGTTCATTAATGTAACCATCATTGCAACTCGGCCGCCGACGACGCGAGTATGACTTGATCATCGGCGTACAAAAGGCATTTGACGGTTAACTCACCCATTCTTAACCCGCATTCTTCAACTTTCAAATTTTCCAAACAACTGTCCATTAATAGGTTGAACAGCCGGAAGCCACACAGCCCTGTCTGACCTTTTTGAATGCCAAAACACCATGGAGTAGGCCCCGTTGACCCTGACACAAGCACTGGAGTCCCTATACAGAGACTTCAATGACTGTATCAACCCAGCGCTCAACCCAAATGAGTTCAGTGTTTGTCACATCCCTGTCCACTCTGTCATAAGCCTTTTCAAGTCCACGAACGCACAAACAACCTTTTGGTGTTTGGCCAAAAACTTCTCCGCGATCATGCGCATGGAAAGGACTTGATCCGTACATCCCATTCCTTTCTAAATCCCGCTTGCACATCCCAAATTTTCATCAGTATCTTTCATAACTCTTTCAATTAGTACCTTAGCATACAGTTTTCCTACTAGGCTAAGAAGGCTGATACAGTTGTTTTACAGTCCTGCTGCGATCCTTTCCTTTATATAGTGGGACTATCACGACTTTGCACCAATCTCCGGTAACCACTTAAATTCCAAACACAAATTAAAGAAGGTGTACAGAAGGTCTGCCAGCCCTTAGCATTTCAGTGATACTCTATCATATCCGGCTGCCTTACCTGCTTTCATACTTTTCATTGCTTTCATTATTTCACTTATCTCTTATCTCTATATCTCTTTCCTCTTTTTCGGAATTTCCATTTCATTTAATTCAAACGTCTCATCACTCATAAAACTCTTTCAAAGTATTCCTTCCATCTCCTTTAACTCGACACTTCGTCATTCAGAATACAGCCTTTCTGGTCACGTATAGCATTTATTCTAGGCTGTTTATAATGTCCCTGGCAGTTCTTACGAGTTTCAGAACATTTTAATATTGGCCTGGAAGTTATCCGATATTCTTCTATCATTCTTATCTGTTCTTTCTTGCTTTTCCTTTTTACTACTTCTTTTACTCTCTTATTTAGATGTCTAAGACTGCCTTTTTCCTTTCAATATAATCATTCATACTGCTAGAATAACTAGCCTTGGTTGCTAGTAAATCTAGCCATGCTATCTTCTTTGCTTCTACTTGCATCGGTACCTCATCATCCCACCATAAAGTGTTATTTTCCTTTCATTCGTTCTCTTACTTACACCACATACTTCGGTAGCTGCATCCACCAAACCTTTCTTGACATTATACCACACAGTCTCCAAGTCTTAATCATTCATACACAATTCATCCATACCACTTATATTTTCTCTCAGTCTACATTTGAACTTCTCTTTCCTTCTTCATCTTGTAACCTCTCTGTTCTTATACGCTGTAAACGCAGTAGTAGACACAGATGTCCGATGCCGCCAACGTCTGAATAGACCATTAATTCGGCATAAGACCAAGTAATGATCCGTCACTATGTTGGACCCCGGTAAACCCTTGTATCTACCACGGCGCTCCTCATTCTTTCATCCACAATTATGAAATCTATCATGCTTCTATCACCACCTCTTTCCCATGTATACATGTGAATCTTCTTATGACGAAAGAAAGTGTTCGTCACAAAAATATTCTTTTCCACACATACGGTGAGGAGGCTTTCACCATTCTCATTTATACTTTCATCACCAAACGTTCCCAATATCCTTTCATAACCAAGCCTCTTCACGCCAACCCTTCCACTGAAATCTCTTAATGTAACAATATTTTCATTACCCTTGCATTTCATTAGCACCATCTTTACCATCTCCCAAAACTGCTCTCGGATATAAGTGGGCTTAGACATGTCTGGGGCGTAGACCCCTAGAACAAACAACTTCTTTAAGCCCACTTTCATTCGTATCCATAGCAGTCTCGAGCTTACACATTCATACTCTTTCACACTATGACCCATTCTTTTGAAAGGATGATACCGACTCCCTGGCATGCCCGCTCGGTCTCTCATTTACACATAACACATCTATTCTTCTATCATACATCATATCGCATACTTCATCCATCTTATCATTTATTGCTCCACATACATTCAGCGTAGCCATACAGGCTTCCGCAATCCACTTTTCGCCCTCCGGGAGACAGAACGTGACGGGTGGCGAACCTCGTCACCACGTTTAATTTTATAGCAAATTAATAATCAATTTCATAAATCAAATTTTTTTTTAATAAATAAACTTTATTCACTTTCACTTTGTTTACATGCAGGTATCTTAAATACAGTACTGGTTATACTAGTAAGATATGGTTGATCGTTAGCGGCTGTACTAGTTTTATGGCAAAACTGTATTACAGGCGCTAGCGCCTTCCACCGGACATTATAGGAAACAATTAAAGAAATGCCTGTTTAGTACTACACACAAAATAATAAGTGCTAGCGAAATACTACATAATATTGAATCCGCTACATGCGAAGACACTTCTTAAGAGCAAGTATAAAAGTGACGGATGGAATTGCGAGTGTACACGTAGAAGTTTGTAAATGTATAATGTGTGTGCGTATATGTGTTGTGTGTGTGTGTGTGTGTGTGTGTGTGTGTGTGTGTGTGTATGTGTGTGTGTCTGTGTGTGTGTGTGTGTCTCTGTGTGTGTGTATGTACAGTGTAGTACATGTGTGTGAGAGAGAGAGTATTAATGTGCATAAGCCCTGCCCTATTTTAAACATCTTGGGATTGGTTGTGCTAAGACAGCAATCATCACTAAGTGTGTGATGAGCCTTAAGACTTTATCATAAGATGTGGTTTAGTTAGCTGTATAGGGGATCGCAAAAGCGCCTCTGTATCCTCGTATGAAAGCCTCTGCAGCCACTGCTTCAGTTCCTGTTTACACTTTCTTGTAGTAGCTTTATAGATATTTAGTTCTTTATTAATCCTATTATACACATGACTACTTCGGACATAGTATTGTCTACGAGCTAAAGCAGTTCTGTGGGGACGTGCTCACATATCCGGTATTCCAGTCTTCGACTTACTTTCTGTGCACGCTGTTTCAGTGGGAGCGAGCGATGTCTACAAGTATCATTTGAAGTATGTAGAGTTGCCTGGTTGTAAGCACCTCACAGTCTTTATACAGTTGGGTAGTAGGGTAACGGTATTGCTTTTAGTCATAACCTTTAAGACGGCTCGCTGTGCTCGCTCCAGTTTTAGAAAATGAGTGGGGACGCCCCACCCAGGAAGGATGCAATAGGTCAGAATTGACTGGGCCAGCGCAAAATACACTAGTTTCAAGGTTTTGAGTCCGCCGCATTCCTCAATTTTTAAAACTGGAATAATTTTTCGAACCAGGATGCCATGTTATCTATTTGAGGTGTCCAGGTAAGGGTACTGTCGAGTATAATTCCCAGATATTTTATGTTATTCGTCTGTTCTATTGCCATGCATCCACAGTTGCATTTATCGTGTCACAGTGGTGGATTTTGATGTAGTAGGGATCAGGTTTAGGTTGTGATGCTTTTGATGCAGAAAAGGTAATATACTTGGTCTTGTCAATATTTAAGGTCAGCAGATTGTCACGGAGCCAGTTTGATACAATACGCAGGGCCTCCTCCATTTGGCATCGAGCACTCTCCCAGGTTTTGTCGTGTGCCAAGAGAACAGTGTCATCTGCGTACGTGATGATGCGACAATTCGGAATAGTCAAGCGACAGAGGCTGTTTATGTAAACCAGAAACAGTGTCGTTCCTAACACACTGCCCTGAGGGACTCCATAGGAAGATATTCATCATCACTAAGAAAATAATCTATTTTGACACATTGTCTGCGTCCTGAGAGATAGTCTCGAAAGATGTCCAAAGCCATACCTCTTATCCCAATTTCATTCAGTTTTGAAGTAGAATGGGGATAGAAACAGTGTCAAAGGCCTTCGATAGGTCAAGGAAGGTTCCTATTATTTTGAATTTATTGTCTATGTTTTTAGCTACTAAGTTGACCAAATCCATAACAGCGTCTTCTGTGGATAAGCCACTTCTAAAGCCGTATTGATTTTCTGATATGATGTTGTATTTGTTCAAGTATTTAATAAGCCTTGTGTTAAGAATTTTTTCCATTATTTTCGAGAGGGAAGTGAGTACTGATATAGGCCTATAATTATTGACACTGCTTCTGTCCCCACTCTTAAATATTGGATGTACCAGAGCCTTCTTAAAGGCTTTTGGAAAGACACCTGACTCAAGAGAACGGTTGCAGACGTATGTTATAGGGAACAAGAGTATTTCGGGCAGCCTTAATAACTGCAGAAGAGATTCCGTCATAGCCAGTTGCACTATCTGTTTTAAGATTTATAATTATCTTCTCAACTTCTGATTCATCAGTCTCTAATAGAACCATGGAGTTGCCAAGAGGATTATGAGATGATTTTATTGAGATTTTGGGTGAAACTGATAGGCGTTGATTTTAAGAATTTTGGAGGCTAGATTTGGCCCAATATTGACAAAGAAGTCATTGACCTGATTTATTGAGACATTAGAGTCATTTGTTAGATCCAGTAGGTCTGTAGAAGGGGATGAAGAGGAGGTGAGATGAGTTATGCTCTTGATGACATTCCAAGTCGCTTTTGGGTTATTTTAGCTTTTGAAATTCGCTGCGTTCGTAGAGACATTTTAATTTTTAATAGTTTATTGCAGTAGTTGCGATAACGTAGATATGTGACTTTGGCTACTACATTGTTTGGGTCCTTTTCATTTTGCTATACAAGCTGTCACGGTTTTGTATGCACCTTAGGAGTCCGGTGTAATCCAGGGCTTTAGTATACGTTTTCTGCATACACTTTGACAGACTTGGTATTTTGCTCGATGCATGTATAAATCTTGGAGATTAATAGATCAGCAGCAAGATTAGCATCTTTGGTATCAAAGATGGTTGAAAAATCGGTATTAGCTAATTCGTTTGTAACATTTTGTGTATTAACATGTACCCGAGTTTTTGTATGGTGTTTGTTGACGTTGACCTATGAATGTAAGGATAGGATTATGATCGGTGAATTTGAAATCTGACACGATGGTGGTTGTCTTAAGGTTGGTTTCATCATAACGTGATCAAGGCAAGCATCATCATGGGTTATGTACGAATGTGCGGGTGCCCGTGTGATGCCAGAAGATTCAAATAACGGTCAGGTTTGGGCTCTCGTTTATCAGAGAATGTTGATATTAATATCTCCAATGATAGTTACCGTTTTGTATGACGCTAAAAATTATTTAGTGAGTTGAGGAAATTATCAATAATTTTAACAGAAGGAGATCTGTATACACCTAAAATAACTAAACCATTTTTAAAACAGATTTTCAGGCAGCTAGCGTCTGTTAGATTTACGACGGATACTTTGCATTTCATATCTTCTCTAATAAACATAATGACACCATCGTTCTGATTGTGCCAATTGGAACAGTGAGAATTAAAGCCTTGTATGACCGGGACATTAACAACTTTACTAAGCCAGCATTCTGTTAATATTATAATATCCACTCTTATATTTATCATATTTAGGAAGATACAAAGTTCATCAAAATTCTGGTTAATGCTCCTGATGTTAACGTGAAGGATTTTTATTTGTTTACGGTTTGGATCAGTGTGCAATGCGCATTCTTGCGGAGAGCACATAAAGGATTCATAGCAGTTTGATTTGTCTATTTCAGCATTTATTTGATTTATTTCCATAATTATTACCATTTATGAGTGGTGCATTGTAGTATTACACTGAGAGCTCTGTATTCCAGATTGGAAGTCGTGATATTGAGTTGAGTAGGTATCAACATAATTATTAGTTTGAGGGCAGAAGTGATGCTGTATGGGTGTGTGATATATAGGTTATGTCGTGATAATGAGTGGCGTGTGTGTAAGAGTGATTGTGTTTGATTGCTTTGTGTAAGCATGTTGAGTACCGTGTACATATGATTAATGTAATAAGTGAGTAAGATTAAGCTACCGTATAGTCATTTGTTCACATTTAGCAGCTTAGCTAAATCCAGCTCCGAGTCCACGCGGATAAGTTTTTCTCCCTCTCTTTTACGTAGAAATATTCTTCCATGGGTTACCCAACAGAATGAATAATCGTTGGAGTTTGCAAAATCACGCGCCAGGAAAAATAGTCTCCTTGATTTTGAGTTAAGTTCTGGAGACGAATATAGGCTGGGCCGCTCCTTTGATATGTATGTGTTCTGTACTAAATCTATTTCCTTTATGAGCTTTATTAATGTTTTTAGGCATTTCAAAATAAATCAAAAGAATATTTTATTTTGACTAAAATTGGTGTGAAAGAGAAAAAAAGGTGTGAAAGAGAAGTATAAATGTAGACTGAGGAGAATATAAATGGTTTGAATGAAATATGTATGAATGATTTAGACCTGAAGACTGTATGGAATAATGTTAAGAAAGTTTTGGTGGATGCAGCCACCGAAGTATGTGGTGTAAGTAAGAGAATGAATGAAAGGAAAAATAATATGTTGTGGTGGGATGATGAGATTCGGATGGAAGTTGAAGCAAAGAAGAGAGCATGGCTAGATTTACTGGCAACCAAAGCTGGTAATTCTGGCGGTATGAATGATGAGATTGAAAGAAAAAAGGCAGACTTTAGACTTATAAATAAGAGAGTAAAAGAAGTTGTTGAAAGGAAAAAGCAAGAAAGAACGGATAAGAATGATAGAAGGATATCTGATAACTTCCAGGCAAATATTAAAATGTTCTGGAAACTCGTAAGAACTGCTAGGGGAAATTCAAAACAGCCTAGAATGAATGCTATACGAGACGAGAATGGCTGTATGCTGAATGATGAAGTTTCGAATTTAAAGAGATGGAAGGAATACTTTGAAAGCGTGTTTATGAGTGAAGGGTCGTCTGAATTAAGTGAAAAAGAAATTTCGAAAGAAGTGGAGAGAGGTAGGGAGATAAGTGTAGATGAAATAATGAAAGCAATGAAAAGCATGAAAGCAGGTAAGGCAGCCGGATATGATAGAGTATCACTCGAAATGCTAAGGGCTGGAGAGGGAGTGGTGGCAGGCCTGCTGTACACCTTGTTTAATTTATGTTGGGAACTGAAGCGGGTACCGGAAGACTGGTGCAAAGCCGTTATAGTCCCAATATATAAGAGAAAAGGGTCACAGCAGGACTGTAAAAACTACCGTGGTATCAGCTTGCTTATTATTGTGTGTAAACTGTATGCTAAGGTGTTAATTGAAAGAGTTATGGAAGAAACTGATGGAATAATTTGGGATGTGCAAGCTGGATTTAGAAAGGGATGGGGTGTACGGATCAAGTATTTTCCATGCGCATGATTGCGGAGAAGTTTTGGCCAAAACCAGAAAGTTTTTGTGCTTTCATGGACTTGGAAAAGGCTTATGACAGAGTGGACAGGAATGTGTTATGGCAAACACTTAACTCATTTGGTTTGAGCGCTGGTTTGATACAGGCATTGAAGTCTCTTTATAGGGACTCTAGTGCTTGTGTCAGGATCAACAGGGTCTACTCGGACTGGTTTGGCAACCACAAAGGTGTCAGACAGGGCTGTGTAGCTTCCCGTGGCTGTTTAACCTATTTATGGACAGTTGTTTGCAAACTTTGAAAGTTGAAGAATGTGGGTTGAGAATGGGTGAGTTAACCGTCAAATGCCTTTTGTACGCCGATGATCAAGTCATATTTGCATCGTCGGCGGCCGAGTTGCAATGATGGTTACTTTAATGAACCGATCATTAAAAGAAAGAGGTATGAAAGTGAACGCAAGTAAGACGAAAGTGATGGTTTTGAAAGAGAAGAAAGTAAAACGTTATGTGAAATAAGAATAGAAGGGAGTTGATTGAGCAAGTGGATGAGTTTGTATATTTGGGATGTTTATTTAGTAGGGATGGTAGATATGATAAGGATATAGAACGACGAGTGAACGCAGGAAATAGAGTGAATGGGGCTCTACGCTATTGTGAAGAGTCAGAATGTCAAAAAGGCACGTTTGGCAATTCACAATGCTGTGTTAGTCCCTACTTTAATGTATGGTAGTGAAAGTTGGGTCTGGCAGAAGAAGCATGAGAGTAGAATAAATGCTGTAGAAATGCGGTCATTAAGGAGTATGCTAGGATGAATCTGAATGACAGGGTGAGAAATAGTGTGATAAGAGAAAAGTGTGGTTTGCAAGATGACGTTGTGACCAGGATTAAGAAGGGAATGCTTCGGTGGTTTGGTCATGTAGAAAGGATGAACGAAGAAAGAGTGACAAAGCAAATTTATGCTGCAGAAGTGAACGGCAGAGTCGGAAAGGGACGCCCTAGACGAAGGTTTATCGACCAAATTGGCGATATATTGAAATGGGCCAGATTAGGAGTACCCTTAACCGACGAGCGTGTATGCGTAGATATATGGATGTAAAGGAGGCGAGAGGTGCCAGGATCGTGCCAAGTGGAAGTCTGTAGTCTCTGCCTACCCCTCTGGGTGACAGGCGTGAGTGTTTATGTATGTATGTATGTACTAAAATTGCTTTGTTATAGCGACGTCTACTTCATTCTATAGGTAAAGAAAGTCATTTTATCGAACAAAAATTGATTGACTCTGAAGGTGGTCCATAAATCGGTAAGATGTAGATTCTTAAGAATGATTTGGATATGATAATTTTATTCAATATAATTATTTATTTAATAAATTTGTATTTTTTATATTTTATTTTATTTTATCAGTTAAATGTTATATTAACAATCTTTAAAGAACCGCATACAGAGGAGACCGAGATATTAAGTAACACTTTATACTGTACTAGCTGTGCACCGCGGTTTCACCCGCATATATCGCGCGTCTGAACCGCACGACTTATAGACACCGGGTGGCTAGGCGTCGATCGCGCTACGAGTTGCGTGTTGAATTATTGTAATTTTCATTATCTTTTAAATGCGTCCAAATAACATGCTATAAAGAGCAAAGTTTATTTTCTTTTTTATAGGAGAGGGGGCAAACGAGCATACCGCTCACCTGATGGTAAGTGACTACCGCCGCCCATGAACAACCGCAACACCAGGGGAATTGCAGGTGCGTTGCCGCCCTTTTAAAAATGAGTAAGCTCTTTTCTTGAAGGTCCCTAATCTTCATAAATTTGTCTTAATAATGAAGTTAGTTTCGTTCGTAAGGATTAATATACCATGCCTAAAAATAACGCTCATAAGTCACTTTTTAATTTTCAATATTTTTTGTCACAAAATACCTTTTGTGGCTTATGTTTAAGAAATAGTTACGTAGCACTAACAATTACGCCAGCGCACGCAGATAAAGCAATTCTTGAGCGCTTACTTGACTTGCTTAAAAACAATATTGACTTGCTTAAAACAGTATTACTGACATGTCATCTGCAAATAGTATACTTTTCCTTTATTATTTTAGGCAATTCATTTATACACATCAAAAGAGGAAGCATCCTATTACACTTCCCTGGGGTATGGATTTTAGTACAGATACTTTCCTTGATCTTACTTTTTCAATAATATTATTTTCTAGGCATGTATGTTGTATTTCAACATACTGAACTCGGTTTTGAAAGTATGATCTGAGCCAGTTATGGCCACCCTCTGATGCCTATGCTGTATAATTTATTAAGTAAAATATTTGGTAATACTCGATCATATTATATCATCACATAGGCTAATCTTATATATCAGATCATACTGATCATATATATAAGATTAGCCTTACTCAAATCTAATAGAATTCCAATAGCGTATTTCTTTATGTTAAGAATGTCTAATATATTTTGTGAATATTTGAAAACAGCTATGGTAGTTGACCGGTTACATCGAAAACCATTTTGGCTGTCATCAATTATATTAAATTTCTCGCAAAATGAGTAAAGACGTTTTGTCATAGCGGATTCAATTATTTTAGAGAAAGATGGTAGTAGAGCTATAGGTCGGTAGTTGCTTCTAAAGTATTGAATATTGGTCTGACTATAGATATTTTTAAATTATCGGGGACTACACCCTCATTAAAGGATTGGTTAATGAGAAAGGCGAGGGGCGGCGCAAGTTCTTGAGCACATTTTTTATGAGTGTTGGGGGTATTTCATCGTATCCACAGCTTCTTTTATTTTTTAAGTTTGGAATGATACGTGTTATTTCTTTAATATCGACTGGTCGCAGATAAAAAGAATTTTCAATAGAAGAGGAGACAGGCCGGCCTGTCGGTGGCGCCTCTGCCTTTTCTCATATTGTCCTCCCATCGACACAAAGTATTCATTGAATACATTGGCTATCAATTGCGGATCCTTTAAAGTGGTTTTATTTATACACAAAGCTATATTTTTTGTTATGCAGGGAGGTATTTTATTAGTTTTCTCTTTAACTATTGATTGACCATATAGTTTTGTTTATGTTAGATGACTGCTTGATTTTTTGATATTAAGGATATTTTGATGTTTTAACTATATTTTTAGAAATTTCGTATATTGTTTGTAATCATTTTCTAAAATAGGATTTTTGAATTGGCCGATTAATATTTTTAGTAGCCTCTTATGTCTACATGAGATTTTTATTCCTTTGTCAACCATCTTTTGGTTTTATAGGTCTTAATTTTATACTCGTTATGGGTATATAGTCGTTAAAATTTTATGAATTGATTGTATAAAAACATTGTAATTATCATTAACATATTCATATTTAAAACTTTGACACCAATCAATATTTTTAATTTTTGTTTTAAATAATTTTAGTTTTAAATAATTCTATTTGGCTTTTATTTATTACTTTACGCTAATGTACTATACATTGTTAAATCGATAATTCAGTTGTCTATTAGCACAGCGTAAAGGTTTCTTAATATATTAACAATGTAAAAGTTATTAACCAAATTATCCCAAATTTTACAATATTTGGGTACATTAATTTTAATTTTACTATAAATAAAATAAGTTTCATCACGTCAAATATTCTTTTATTTCCTTAATCTATAAACCTTAATCTAATTCAATACCATGTTTACAATTCTTCTAGAGCATAAATATTATTTCCATCGTTTTCGGATTAATTAATAGATTACGCAGTTAATTAATAATTTCTAGAATGTTCTATACGTGTCGCGCTCTGATTGGTCGACTTTTGTTTGTACAAATAAGAGTTTTCTTAACTATTACCAAACGATGCTCTATACTATAATACTAAGGTTGTAAACATGTTGTAAAATTATATTATTGCACTTTTCACTAGGTTTGTCACAAATACTTTAATACAAAAATAATTAATCAAATCGGACTGGTAGTTCCAGAGATTAGCCTGTTTAAACAAAAAAAACCTCTTCCGCTTAATTATATTAGTATAGATGCTATCTCATTCGCTCGCAGGCTAAATCATACAGATATGTTTGTCTCTTTTCAATGTTGCTTTTTCGTTTTTATCGCGTTTTCAAATCACAACTATACCAAAGAATTTTCACTTCAAAAAACTTAACAACACGCACTGATCATGAGCTGTGATGATGCTGATAATTATTTTATTTTATCCTGGTGAACCTTTACTCATCATCATTATAGCCCTACACAGTCCACTACTGAGCCATTTGCATCCATCGACTTCCTGCATCTCTTACCAGGTCGTCACTTCAACTAGTGGGGGGCCGCCCTACACTTCGCCTACCGGTACGAGGCTGCAACTCGAGAACCTTTTGCCCCATCAGTTGTCGGTTCTTCGCGCTATATGCTATATGCGGCCCCATTGCCACTTCAGCTTACTAATCCGTTGGGCTATGTAAGTTATTCGGGTTCTACTCGGGATATCCTCCTTTCAAATCAAATATAATTAGTTGTTTTAACAATTCATTTAAACTAGTATCATGTAACAGTAAATAAAACAGAATAATCACTAAACAAGTAATATTTAAAATATTTTCTGAAAGTCTGCCTCGTTATTAGCAATTGTTAAATACCGTTACACCATTATTTTAACTACAACATTTTTTGTCCATTAAACAAGCAATTAATTCTTTACTACTACTTTGACGCTACGTTCGTTCTATAATCTGGGAATTTCACATTATAATTTATTAAATTTATCCAATAATAACATACTTATTAATTCTCGGATAGTTTTAAAGAAGTCTCATTTTTCACGTGTATTGAAAAGTACCACATAAATTAATCAGCCAACGCTAAAGGTAATCATCTTCATCTTAATCATTGGCCCTAAAAAGTCCACAGCTGGAAATGAGCCCCTCCCATTGTTGAATATAGGTTGTTGAGGATACACCTTAACATTTAATTTGCCTTAAGTCAAATCACGCACAATTGTGTAGTGGCGGTGTAAGAATATCCGCTAGCCCAAATCATCCCGTGGGTGTCGTAAGAGGCGACAGAGGGAAACAAATCATGAGATGTTCAACAGCATCCTCCATATACAAACAATAAAAACACAGCAGTTTTTTTTATCGTTTTAAATTTGAACCAACCCGCCTGCTAAGTGTGGCTACTATGTTAATTATCCCTGAGTCATTTGCCATGAAGAGCTATTTGTAGGCTAAAACGAGTCTCTCAGAGTAAAATTTAATGATAAATATATTACTTTAGTTTCTCAGTATATTTAAGAAAATTTTATGTATGTTCACAAAAACTGGTCACATCCAACTTCACTTCTTCTTGAATAAGTTTTATAAGTAGTATTTACAACTTTTGTTTTTATTGTAAAAATTTTACTTCGGAAAAAAGTCCCACTTAGCATGATACATTATTCTATTCTATTCTATTCTATGTTAAAATTCCATGTCCAGCAGTGCCTGCTTACGGTTAAAATAGTAGTCTTACAACCTTTAAACGTCTGATATCCTTGAAATATTTCATATTCCAGATCGGATTTCGGTCACGGCGGCCAGCCTCAACGGAGACTAGCCATCGGCGCAGGACAGGATTATAGTGCCCAAGTGGATGCGTAAGCACAGGTACATTTTATATAATTATATTCAAGACTTCAAGATACTGTAAGCTCATTCTGCGTAGATCGAACCAAAAATGAATATTAAAAAACTGAAGGTAGCCGGGCTAACTATGACATCGGGACGTAAAACATCTCAGTCCCCCCGTGACCATGAGTTGCTGTAAAGCACCCGAAACGTCGGGAATTAAAAATAAGTAAATTAAACGCGATAAAATCCGTAAACATAGTTTTATTCAATTGTTATAAACTCTTTATTTTTGTTGTTATAAACTCTTTATCTTTATGGTTATTTTTTATTCTTGCTGTTGGTCGTCTTAATTGATAATACGGGTACAACAGACAGCTACGTGATAAGTGTGTTTAAATCAACCTTAAAGCGACTAGTTTATAAATTTAAATTACGAAAATTAGCATTGGTAATTTTCAATTGATAGAAATTTATGTTCCTATTCAACAATCTCCAAATAAAATGTCCTGTTTTATGGGTATTCTCCTATCTTGAATTATTGACATTTTAATTACACATTCAAATCTTATTTTTTGTTTTGTAACTTTGTTATTTATAGAATAAGGATGACAAACGAGTACATAGTCCACTTGACAGTTAGTGGATGTTGTATAGGGTGTACATACACCATTTATGTATATATATCGTATATACAATAACTACAATTATACGAATACATACATTAATATCTATAAAAGTATTGTATATTTGTGTATTAATTAATTGTCACAGCCTATTAAAGTCCACTGCTGAACATAGGCCTCCCCCATAAATTGCCTAATGGGGGAAATATTTGCCGTAGTTGCAAAGCTTGTCAAGCGGGTCAGCAACCGCAGTTTTTTTTTAATTTTTAGTCGTTATTAGAAAGATGCTGCTGCCTATCTCCTGATTTGTTTCCCTCTGTCGCCTCTTACGACACCCACGGGATGATATGGTATAGTGGATATTCTTACACCGCCACTACACGGTTATTTATATTTTCACGGTTATAATATTCATATTTATTATTATTTTATCACAACAAAATTGACATAATTAGGTTTTGTGACCCGTTAAAGTCTGGACATGGGCCTCTCGTTATAGAGAGGACTTAATCCTTAATCTTCACGCATGGCGTGCGGATGCGGTAGATTACTACTCTACCATACTCGTACATCTTTGACAATGCTTCACGTTGCCGGTCTGTGACTTTTACGCCGGATGTAAAAATGTTTTTTTTTAATTTATTTTTTATAGAATAATGATGACAAACGAGCACACATTCCACCTGATGGTAAGTGGATACTGTGGCCGATAAACATCTTACATCAATCATCGATTAAGAATCAACATCTAGATGCGTTGTCACCCCTGATGACTAAGATGGAATGCCTCATTTCCGGTAAATGGGGTCTCCGGTTCTCTACACTCACCATACGTAACACAGCAGCGTTAAGCTGCTTTTTTGCGCTGGTATTCTGTGAGAGCGTGGTCCTTCCCCGGTCGAGCCCCATTCGTGCTACAACCACAATATAGCTGCAGCGTGGCTCTACCACGTGAAATGATTACACTGTTATCTATCGGAAGCCGTGTACCTTTCTAGCACTTCCTACTAATAACTATATAATTTTATTTAGAGTTATTTAATATCTCTAAAGAATATGATCAATATGTTATAAATGTAATGTGTTTAAATAATTATATTCAATGCTCACACACTTTAATATATTATGATCATACTATTACCTTTCTTTAAAAAAATATTTACTTGTTAGCACTTTACAAAGTCTTTTCTGCTTAACCTATTTTTTATAGAATAAGTAAGTAAGTGGTTGCTGTGGCCCATAGACATCTACATATATCTTCGTTTGCGAATTTAAATGCAGATGCGTTGTCAGCCGTGAGGATTAAGATAGAATGCCTCTTTTCAGTAAAAGGGTCTCCGGTTCTCTACACTCACAATACGAAACACAGCACTGACTTGACGCTCTTATTCTGTGAGAGCGTGGTCCTTCCCGGTCGAGCCGACCCATTCGTGCTACAACTATACTATTAATATAGCTGCAGCATGGCTCTACCAGTAGACTAGTGGGCAGTAGATAGAATATCTTGTGATGGTTAAATATATATATACAATAGGCAGTAACAAAGCCCTGGGGTAGACAGGATAAGAGCCATTGACATAAAGTTGCTGTGCGGAAAAATGTTACACTGTTATTGCTAAATTAATAAATGCAAGCGTTATCACGGGTAAATGTCTTCCCCTACTGAAAAATGGAATCGTTCGACCAATGCACAAAATAGGAAGCAGGACTGAGTATGAGAATCATAGACCAATAACGATACTACCTACCATAGACAAAATAGTCGAAAAATATATAAGTGGACAAATCCATAGGTTTTATGAAAGTAATAATATATTAACTAGCAACCAATATGACCTGCCTATTTGTACTGTGCGCAAATAAAATTAAAATATATGCATGTGTGGTCTGTGTAAAATTAGGAAAGTCTGCACGTGCACTTGTGGCCTCGTGTGGTGAGTGTACGTTCTGTGCTCTCGTTAGAGAGTAATGTATATCTTGGTTATGTTCTTATGGCAATATAAAACCTCGATTTGTTTTGTTGTTTTTTTTTTCATTTATGTGGCCTAAATTAAAAAAAAACAACTGGATATGTGTGTACATAGCTACAAGTCCTTCAACTAAAAACTTTACTCAAACATTAAAATAAATAGGATGTATTAATATTTTAATGTTTTTTATTTAATATTAGAGATATTGATTGCAGGAGTCGATGACGAATGTCTCAAAACGCATAACACCTTATCTCATCGTTTCCACTTCAAACCTTAATTTAAACGATATTACAGGAGCGCCAATCCGCCAGCGGTCAAGTTTCTACCTAAACTCCTTCAGTAGTTGTCACTTCAACTCCAATCGAAATCGTTATCCGTTATCGCCATTATTATATAATTACATTAAAACTACTTAAAAGAACGATCATCTTAATATCACGCAGATTCTTTTTTCATGCCGAGTTGTTCAGCTTCCTCCATAGTGTCAGGTAGATTTGAACCCAGGGTCTCTGGAGTAATGAGCACCAGTAATCCAGATAATAGGGCAAACCCGGCGAAGAGGGCAAAAGGCAGATCATCCCAGGTAGCTGTAGCCTGAAATCATGTCATGTTATTATTTATCACTATACCGGCTATATATAGTTTCATGTAGATACTGAAAATTCATAAAAACTCGTATAAATACTTATAACAAAACATTAAAATTAACTTTAACAAACAAGATATTATATGTCGATGACGATAAAAGAATTAATTTGCTAAAATCCGAAAGCAAAAATAATATGGTGTTTATTACCTTCTTCTAAAAGCTTTAACTAGATTTTTAAGAACGAAACTAGTATCGTATTACCGACATATGTGTGTATTTTCCTAAAACCTTCTAGGGCAGGCGAAAAAGCGGACATAGACACTTAGTATTATGTTATTATCTACGCAAAACGATAATTGGTATCGCTCTATATACATTTCTTACCGCATTACGTAGTACAAGGTGAATGAGAGAAGCGGCCGTTCAGAGATAACAAACCTGTTCCAATGATTTTTTTAGAAGAGGATTTCGAACGTTGTTATTTCTATTTTAATGTCTCATTTTTGTATTTTACGAACGTTAATATATACATTCAATATAAGACCAAGGACTAAATATCTATAAAATAATTTTACTGGCATGGCCTATTCGTAACATAAGCAGTTGATATTTTCTGACAAACAATTTTACTTCTTCGTAAAATTGGACAGAGATCAAAATTGAAAAGTAAGAAAATGGCAAAAACTTTGGTTAACCCAACAGTACGCTCAAAAGTCATTGTCCATTTTTCCGTTACCGTTACTGTTACAGCCTATTAAAGTCCGCTGAACATAGGTCTCCCCATAAATTGCCTCATAGGGGGCATATTTGCCATAGTAGTCACGCTTGGCAAGCGGGTTGGCAACCGCAGTTATTTTTGTTTTTAGTCACAATCCGCCTGCCATCCATGGCAAAGATTTGACGAATTAATAAAAAAAAATACAAAAAAAAAGACAAAGCAGTTCAACACGTGCCTATATGTATATGTAATTACTTACAAACGCTGGCGTGAGCGGCGCAACTATGGATCCGATCCTACCCATCATGGAGGAGAAGGCGAACAGACTGTGACGGTACTTGGTGGGGTAGAGCTCCGCCGTGTACACGTACACCGACGTCATCACCACGGTGATGCTGTACTTGCCAACCAAGTAGAGAGTCAGAGATACCGCATAGAAATCTGGAATAAATATAACAATCTGCATCAGCATACCTTTTACAGATAGACCAAAATATATTTCTGCCGGCAATAAATACATATAAATATAGAAACAAGCGCACATTGCACCTAATGGTAAGTGAATATACTACATCTTTCTTACGTGGTAGAGCCACGCTGCAGCTATACTCGTATTATGGTTGTAGCACGAATGGGTCGGCTCGACCGGGGTAGGACCACGCTCTCATAGAATTCCAGCGTAAAATAGCAGCTTAATGCTGCTGTGTTTAGTATGGTGAGTGTAGAGAACCGGAGAACCTTTTTATTGGAAACGAGGCATTCCATCTTAGTCCTCAGAGGTGACAACGCATCTGCATTTTGATTTTTAATCGAGGATGATGTAGATGTCTATGGGTCACAGCTTTACCATCAGGTGGACAGTGTGCTAGGTTATCACCCTTATACTATAAAAAAAAAAACATCTATCCTCTGTTAAGTAACAAAATTGAAGTTGTATTGTCACCCCTGAGTGACCCCTGATGTTACAGTCATAATATGCTGCAGTGTGATTCTATTACGAATGCTATCAAAATGTCAATAAAGACCGAGATTTGCGGAAGGTGGTGGACCCTTTTTCTACCTAGGAGTAAAGTCCGTTTGGGTAGGTAAATAGCAGTGTTTGAACGGCTGTGTTTTAGTCTGAAGGGTATAGATATAATTACAGGCCGTGGGGCATTCAAACTTAGTCATCAGAGGTGACAACGCATCTGTGACCTTCTTTCTTTGAAAATGGCTGCAGGTGTCCGCGGAATCCCCCACGAACGGGTTACCGCCTTGTCGTGGCGGGGGGTTTAGTAGCCGCGGCTTGGCACCCGCGGTGAACAAAGAGGAACCTACTTGGCTGGCCCGTGGTATAGGGCCGGCCCGAGGTGGCCACTCCGAGTGGGCTTGGCGAGCTCACTCCGGATGTATGTTGGTGGGGGCGGCGAGAAGGGTGTCCTCTCCCCCTACCGCTGCAGCGAAGATGGAGTCGTGGAGGAAGAGGAGTGTTGGTATGGCGAGGCGCCACTCTTCCTACCCTCCGCAGCCGAATCTTGGTTGGCGGTGGAGCCATAGACCAGATCCGCCGCTGGGGTCAGGAAAGCTAGTGCTTCCAAGTGTTGGTTTGCCTGGCCCCATGGCCTCCGAGTATCGAACTCGGAGGAGGCTGTTTCGCAGTTAGTAAGAGGCCGTGGAGGAAGGCGCGCCTTGTGTTCCTGGTGCGCCTTACCTGAGAAGGAAGGGGGGGAGGAGAAGTCCTCCCCGAGGAGGGGCTGCCATGGGGCGGCATGGGGTTTTAGTCGGTGCGAGTCCGACATAACCCGGCCTTGCTCCCGCGAGACGGGTACGCGTAGGCATTTCACCATGAAAAAAAAATGTCCACGGAATACAGTAGTCACTTACCATCAGGTGAGTAAGTTTATTTGTTAGTTTTTAGAAAAATACCTTACTAGAAAGTATTAATTTGTTATCATGTCCAAATTTACAAGGAAATAATTCCGGATAAGAGTTCGGTTATATTAATATTATTATGATAATCACTATCAGATCTAGATTATTAAATGTCATTTATTTTTATCGTGCTGTATTAAATTTTAGTACGAGACAATTCTTAATCGTGGTATATGAACTTACAGTGACGGAAAAATCCTTTGAGGAAACCTATATAATATATAAGACTAGGGGCCATATTTTTTCCACGATTAAGAATCAAAATGCCAAAAGGCAGTTATGGAAAAAAAAGTGTTTGTCGAGCAGGTTTAGTAATGTCTTAGGTCAAATTTATAACGACATATAAGCCGTAACACAAGCCATATTTCTATTATTAAATTATAAAAAACTACTAATATCAATGCTTCTTTAAAGGAAAACGAGATACATAGGTTTATACAAAAGCTGGCAGCTTTAATTGTAGCAGAAATTTGAAGCTATTTTGACTTAGTTTGACAAAGTAAAGTACCCTTGACTTTTACTTGGAATTATCAATTAAATCATGTATTTTTAACAACCTTAAATATGTTATTAAGATAATAGCTGTAGTGTTACTTGTAGAATTAGTTTTATATTGGAACTATATTAGAATAATTATTTTCATTGTTATCTTTTAAACGTGCTACTTCAAAATCATGTAACTCTACAATTTATTATTTTAAACTGTACATTCTTCTAAAACGACCTGAATTAATGAAAGAGCGTTGCTCCCTGATACAGGCTCATTAGCTTAAAAGGGCGCTACGGTCACTAATATAATATAATGTACCCATTGTTTTGCAATAAATATTTATTTATTTATTATTTATTATTATTAAGAGCAAAATGATTCGTTAATGATGATACCGTAAGCGAAAATGTCGGTTTTATAGTGATCAAATAAAAGTATGAGCGAAACAAGTACATTTTGTCAAACCAAATTGCAAATGATGATTAGTAAAAGTCAAATGCATTAAAACTTACTTTCTGGCATGAAAATGTATCCAATCTGACACGCGGCACAGGCCCAGAAAGCTCCAAAGAGTACGGGTTTTCTCCCAATCCTCCCCATCAGTAGCACTGCAGTCCAGTATCCAGGGATATCCGCCGCTGACACCGCAATATAGTTCAAGTACCGGTTGCCGGACATGTTTACTGAGTTAATTGACATTCCGTAAAAAATAAAAGTTGTCGTGATCCACCACACTGGTGAAACAAGGCAACGTGTTAAAATCTTTTTGTGACGGAACACAAGCACGATCAACCAGGGCTCACTACCTTTGGTTGCCTTTTCTGTGGCTTGGCGTATTTTCTCTTCTTCAGTGGTTCTTTTCAACGCCACCAACGATTTCGCAGACAACTCTTTCTTATTCACCCGAGCAACTTCTTTAAGTATTGCTTCAGACTGCTCGTATCTGCCTTTACTCATATACCAGCGCACGGACTCCGAAATAATCCAAAAATAGGAGATGGTAAGAAATTGCGGAATGTAAAGCGCAAGCGTGAATTTCCTCCAGTTGGGCACACCCCACGCAATCAGACCCATCAGTATCTGACCGATGGAAAAGAAAGTGTTCATAGAGGCACCGGCAGCTACCCGAAATTTTGGTCCAACGAGTTCCATCACTGGAAAAAAATAAACTTAAATTTTCTTTTGTTTGATAGCATATTAAATTGTAAATTGACCTCAATGAGCCGAACTGGTTACGGATAAGCAACCTTCTCTTCCAGCTTTAAATCGTCAAAGTGCACAAAGTAAATTTGACAAACTTATGGTTCTTATATACTAGATCAGGGATTCCCAAACTATTTTGGGCAAGAGACCCCTTTTCCAAGATGAACTGATACCTCAGACCCCCATAGCCAAATTACTTTAAAAATCCTATCTCTAGTTTTTTTCCTATTAAAAACCAATTACCAATTTGAAAACTTTGAAGTTGGTTAAGTGAGTAAAGTTGATATCATTTTATCACCAACATTGAACAAAATAAATAGACATGAAATTCAGTAAATATCAAGTGTAATGAATAATTATTATTACAAATTACGTAAAAATACTTAAGTAGGTAATTATTTTTTGAAAAAAAAAAACATTAAAATCGCAAATTAACATAAAAAAATAAAAACTTGTGTTGATTAATAGGGGTCGAGTTTTAGAACTCGTCGACCCCTAAAATCGGTTTTCGTTTATATCGACGCCTGGGAAACCGATTTCGACCCCAAGGGGTCGATATCGAACACTTTTAGGAATAGATTCATCAATAACTTTTCGGAATAGGACACTTATCAATGAGTAATAGAAATGCGTTCTATTTTTTTCGAATCTTAAATTCGCCAGTAGCCAAAGCCAGAAAATAACTAAATTAAAAACTATACCCAATTTTTTTTTCAAACTTCACATTTGGCGGGAATTTGATTCGTATGCAAAGTGGAGAAACTCGAACTTTGTGCGGTTATTAAATATTTCAGACAGACAATGCTTTTTCCACAGTGCAATACTGATGTATGTGTTTATATTTTGATTGACCTAGTGTATAAGTGTGGTTCTCGGACGCCAAACCCTTAGCTCTAATCTTATTGTAGGAACCACTACAATAGTAACTTTAGAACAAGGTACTCTTAATGCTTTAGGAGTACGACCAGAAGTCATTATTTCAATCAATTATGTGCAATATTAACTAAAAAATGATTATGGAATTCGACACGTGACATAAATTTAAACATTTTATGATACCAATCCATCATAATTCATCATGAAATCTTGAGATGATAAATTATTCATAAAAATCTTCTTCTACTTATCTATACAAATAAATAAAATCGAAGTGTCTGTTTGTAATGTAAAAATAACAGCTTTTTACTAAATGCATATGAAAGTATATACGGTACTTATAACAAAACCACAATTTTTAGGTTTTTTGACAGTCTGTCTGTCTGTTTGTTCCAGCTAATCTCCGAAATGGCTAGACCGATTTTAACGGGACTTTCACTGGCAGATGGCTGATGTTATAAGGAGTAATTTAGCCTCTTAGAGCTTAGAGTTAACTTAACTTTTATTTAAGAAAAAGAATTAGGGTTCCACGCAAAAAAATTAAAACCGTAAAGTAATAAATTTAACGCAAATAAAGTCGCGGGGAACAGCTAGGACTCTATAAAAATACTGATTAGTAAGCTGGAGTGGCAATGGGCCAGCTATATAGCTCGAAGAACCGACAACCGATGGGGGAGAAAGGTTACCGAGTTGCAAAATTTATTTATTTATTCTTTATTGCATTCCTTAATCTAAAAGAATACAAAGGGCGGACTTGATGCCTTGAGGCATTCTCTACCAGTCAACCCATGAAGTGGTGAGAATTTGACGTAGGTGTGGCTATATATAGTAAAAACAAAATAAAAATGATAATTAACTACGTTATATATACATTTTAATTATACACAATAAATAAACTATAGAAATATCTCCTATTTATACATATATACAAATATATACATGCATATATAAACATACATTGTACCGGTAAGCAAATTATTGGGCAGCCCCCCAGTAGATGGAGTGCCGACCTGGTAAGATATGCAGGAAGTCGATGGATGTAGGTGGTTCAGGACCGTGCTTTGGGGTGTTCCTTAGGGGAGGCCTATGTTCAGCAGTGGACTTGTGAAGAGCTGTAATGATGATGATGAAGGCTAATACATATTTGCTATATGATGACAGTTAAATTTTTTAACTGTTTTACTCGTTTCGTGACGACTTGACTAAATGAGTAAAAAGGTCTAATCATTTTCTGGTGGTATCACCAATCACATAAAATAAAATACCCAAGAAGCGACAGCGAGGAGAATTAGCCATCACCAATTTTATATATATGGTACTATCATCGCCACATCTCCCACACATACCAGGTGATGGCGAAAGAGAGGAAAATACTCACCTAAGATATACGCGCAAGTAAAGCCACCAGATCCAAACGTGGCTTCAGCCACTTCGGATATGAGGAAGCCAATGTAAGTATCAGCCCAGTAGCGAACAGTGCCGAGCCAGGCGGTATTGACTGCGTTGATGGTGAGCGCCACGCGCCGTCCCCATCGGTCCGACACAAAACCAGTGATGGGTAGCGCTGTCAGAACACCGATGGTCCTCACCGAACCGATTAATGAACGCCGCCATTCGTCACACGCTAAGCCATACTGTTAATCATAAGGCATGAGAACACTTTACATGTTAAAAAAGTTGAAGTTATATTTCGTTTATTTAAAGTTCATTTTTGAACATTTTGTGATTTATAAGATACCCACAGCACACGGTGTGAGCATTTACGTGCGTGTCTGCGTGTATGTGTGTGTATATATTATGTAATATAAATTCATAATTTATACTATTTTAGATACCATTTATACTTAGGAATTGATTCTTCAAGACCAGGCAAAAAAGAGTAAAATTTTAGCATTTACCGATTCTTTTAATTTACTAACTGGCCAGGCAGACGTTGTTCTGCCCTTTCCGATGGCCCTTTGTCCTATAAATAATCCTTAAATTCTCAATAAAAATATTTAGGGTCACTTATTGGGATAAAAAATAAGTGACCCTCTCTGACCATCTCTCAAGTTGGAGCAAACAGTACATACACATTTAAAAAATTTCATTAAAATCGGTTGAGTGGTTTTAGAAAGTAGCGTGAACTAACATCGTGACATGGGATTTTTATATATTAAGATATTTAACATAATCTAATCTTTGTGTCATTTCTTTGGGAAGGCCTATGGTCAGCAATTTACTTGTGATGAGCTATAATGATGAAAATTATGATGGTGAACCTCTAAATTATAATATATTAAAAAACCACTCAGACTTCGTGGACAACAGATAGAACAATAACATAATCAGTTACAGACTTATAATTAGTACTTTATCTATAGATTGATATATTATTAAAACCAATAAAATAAATGATAAAAATAAAACTAAACAAATGGAATTACAAAGCAAAATCAATAAAGCATATATCTCGATTATTCTTTTATTTTAAAACATAAACTAGACATACATTAAGACTAAAAAAACAATAGGTATAATATTGCACTTTTCCCAAAACCAATTAAGCGTAGTCAAAAAAGAGAGGAGAAACTTACATCATAAACAACAGTATCTGTATTTTGATACACAAATTCCTCGCAATCAACAACCCTGTCTCTATTGAATAGGTTTGCAGGACAGGTATCTTGGAAAACTTTGGCAGAAACGTTAGCGTACCGTTGGCAGCCGTCGAATGAACTGGTACTTGTGCCAGGAACGGCATTCAATATCCAGGGTGGTGCAAACTCTACACTGTCTTCGTTGCCTTCGCATTCGGGAATCAAGCATCTGTGAAAGTAAAATTAAACTCATCTGGTGCATTAATTTTGGCGAAATAATTAATCAGCTTGTAGTGTTATTGTAGGTTCTATCTGGCTCAAGTGATTAATTAATGTTTTTTTTTAATGCAATAAGCAATATCAAACAAACGTTAATGTGATTCGATCCGACCAGTTATAACGTCCTAATTTTGTGGACATTTAATTTTTATTGCTTAAATTTATAAAAAAATAAAACATTAAAGTAAACGCTAAAAAATTATTCAAAGGTCATTTATTTATTTAAATTTATAAAATGATATAACTTTTTTTAAATGATATCTCACAAAAACATAATTGCCTTGTTTCCACATTTGTGTTTTTGGTGGGATTCTTCGTTCTTACTACTTGGTGATATTAACAAGGTCGAAATTTTAATAATAAAGAAATAAATGGATTTAAGGAGGCGAATAAGAACTTTGTCTCTTGTGCATTGTGAATTGTTTTCTTTTGAATATCGGACCCGTTACAAAAACTTCTTATCCGTTACAAAGACTATAAAAATGAAGACTAGAATTCAAAATCTAGCCAAATAAAAAGTTTTATGTATGAAACTTAATAGTCTGATTCACGTTAGTAAACTATAAAGTTTACAAAAAATTATTTACCGCAATTAAAAAACGGAGCAGATTTTTCTAAATTACCTGGTATTTATACGGGCCGTAGTAAAGACATATTCGCTGGCAGCCCAGCCGGCAAATATGACCATGACGACAGATAGCAGCCATGTTCTGAACTGGTACCAACCGAATTGTCCAATCTCCTGCACTAAGATTGTATCCAAATCTACCTTATGTACAGGCGTCTTCCCATCTTCCACCTTACTCGATCTAGGTGACTTATGCGTAACTGTCATCTTTTACTCGACTAGACTAGTCGAATTTTTAATTGCAACTAAATTGGAGTATCTATCGGGATCATATAAATTTATTTTAGATAACGAAAAATAATTCATCGATACGCGTGATGGCTGGCTTTGTTGACTAGACATAGTATACAAAATGTCTGCGTTCGATATGGCATTAATAGATTATTTTTTTGGCTAATACGCAAAGTGAAGGGAACATTTTGTTATAGAATATAGGTGATAAACAAACACAGCCCATCTGATGGTAAGTGGATACTAAAATCCATAGACACCTACATCTATCCTCGGTTAAGGATCAAAATGTAAATGCGTTGCCACCCCTGCGGACTAAGAAACTTCTTACGTGGTAGAGCCATGCTGCAGTTATATTTATAGTATAGTTGTAGCACGAATGGGTCGGCTCGACCGGGGAAGAACCACGCTCTCACAGAATACCACCGTAAAATAGCATCTTAATACTGCTGTGTTTCGTATGGTGAGTGTAGAGAACCGGAGACCCTTTTTACTGGAAAAGAGGCATTCCATCTTAGTCCTCAAGGCCGACAAGGCATCTGCATTTTTATTCGCAAACGAGGATAGATGTAGATGTCTATGGGCCACAGCAACCACTTACCATCAGGTGGACTGTGTGCTCGTTTGTCACCCTATTTCTATAAAAAAAAAAAGATGGAATGGCTCATTTCCAGTAAAAAGGGTCTCCGGTTCTCGACATCCACCTTTTGAAATACAACAGCATTAAGCTGCTATTTTACGCTGGTATTCAGAGCCGACCCATTTGTGCTACAACAACATTGTAGCTATAGCATGATTCTAACACATAATATGCGGCTCACCTGGTAGTAAGTGATTACTACCACCCTTGAATAACTAACTGTAACAGCAGGGGAATTTCAAGCACATCGCCAGCCTTTTTTATTTATTTAATTATCCTCCAATATACCTAGTGGTAAATGGTGATGAAGCCTTAGATGATAAGTCGCAATGTTTTAGCTGTAACAAAAGCCTATTCACGTTTGCCTTGAAGACGTACAGATTGTATTTAATAAAGTTCCTAAGTTGTTTCAGTCCAGAAAAATCGCTCGTGATAGTTGATTCCAAAAAATAGTCGTGCGGGGAAAAAACTTCTGAAAAATTGCACAATGGTGTACCGCCAAGCATCCAGATGGTGTCAAAGGTATCACAAATTTTGTTACGATGTGCGATGGTGGAATTTGGCGACTATTATTATTATTACAAAGCCATTTATTTTCTTAAAAAAATTAAAATACATTTCATTAATTATTCATTTCATTAAATAATTTAAAATTAGTAACGAGATTATAAAATAATCAGATCATGAAAGAAAATACATTTAAATAAAATAAAATTATCGTTACAATCAACAATGACTATCTACTTTTTGCCACATATTTAATGAGTTGTTATTTATCTAATTGTTGTTAAGGACCTCTCTAGGAGTATAGGCCTCCTCCAGATTTTTCCACTTTTCCCTATCCTTGGCCACTGAAATCCAATCGTCTCCAGCAAAGCTTTCAATTTCATCCGTCCATCTTTCTAGGTCTACCTCTTTTGCGTTTTCCAGTATGGCTAGCCCATGTAGTGACCTTTTTAGTCCATGTTTTATCTTTCATACGTGCAATATGCTCCACCCATTTCCATTTAAGTTTCTTACAATGAGATAGAGCATCTAAACATTTGTTCTTTTTCTAATTTCAGTATTTCGATTTTTGTCTTTACGTTTCAGATTTAGTAAGCTTCGTTCCATAGCTCTCTGGCACATTTCAATTTTTCTTATTGTATAAATGTTGTGAGTAGGATAGAATTGGGGCTTCTGCGTCACTTGCTCCCGCTTCGCTCGAGCTACGTACCGCTCTGAAGGCCTCAATTCTCTCCAGTAGAGGTCCAAATTTTTAGTCTAACCAAATTAGTGCCTACATGTTCGCAAGTTTCTATATTATATCTATTTATTTAACCAATAGTGTCGATCGCAATGGTTTGTACTACTAGCGGACTACAGAGCCTGATGGTTGCGGTTCCATTCCCACACAGTACAAAAATTAGCTTGCATGAACACGTTTGTTTGTATTGTTGGAGGCCTTTTCTATGTGTAAATAGCGAACGCCAGTAGCTTCGCCCGCACGGTCTACTATTTTTATATCCAACGCGGGAACAAGTGTACTTCCACTTCCAGTTGAGTTATTAAGCATTATATTCAGAGCGTTTGTAAGATACTGCTGGTATTGCTGCATCTATATGATTAATTTCTAATGACACGACTTGTTTTGACTAACTTCATTATGGTCAGTGCTAATGAAACAATTTTTTTGGATGATTATATCTAATATATCGCTAGCTCCTATT
This sequence comes from Parnassius orleans, assembly GCA_029286625.1. Taxonomy (NCBI): domain Eukaryota; kingdom Metazoa; phylum Arthropoda; class Insecta; order Lepidoptera; family Papilionidae; genus Parnassius; species Parnassius orleans. The sequence goes on from JAGSMP010000191.1 coordinate 811,948, forward strand.
ACTTGCACGAGTACAATTATCTTTACCTTATTAGCAAAATCTTTCTTGTTCAAAGCTGAGCTTATGCTAATGTTTCATTATTGTTTTGTTCTCATAGGGAGTGTACGTTGATTACAATGTTCGTCAAATATCTATATTGGTGAGTTTGATCATTTTTACTATTCAGAAATTCAGTCGCGATTAACTTTTATTTCTTTTTTTATTTTTATTTTTGACTTCATACTTGTTTTGTTAATTTCAGATCATGGTCAACACTGAGGAAAACATTGATTCTAATCCTATCACTAATCCGTATTACTATTCTCAGGATATGGATAAATTTATACTAAATTATTACAACCAAGAGGAGCGGCTTCATGATTTACTACCAAATAGAATAGCTATAAATGAAGAGCGGCAATTGAAATCAAAGAAATGACCCAGGAAGAAACCGTTCTCAAGAATCATCATCATCATCATACATTATCCGCCAAGATAAAGATAAACGAGGTCGTCATCGTGTAGTTAAAATCAATATTTACGAACATAACGAGTAAGAAGAAAATGTCATCAACGAGTGCTAATATAAGTGTTCAACATAATGATTTCTTATATTTACGCGAACATTACACATTTAAATAATACTAGTTATACGGATTTTATCGCGTATATTAACTTATTTTATATTCCCGACGTTTCGAGTACTTTACAGCACCCATGGTCACGGGGGGGACTGAGGTATTTGACGTCCCAATGTCATAGTTAAGCACGGTTACCTCTAGATTAAAAATTATTAATTTTTGTTCCGATCTACGCAGTATGAACTTACAGTATCTTGAAGTCTTGCAGTTATATGCTTGGGTTGGGATTTAATTTTATTAATTATAGGATCCCAAGCAGATGGTAGCACCCAGCCATCTTCTCTATTGAAATTAGGATGTTTTTTGATTTCAATAGCCTCGCTAATCATCCTTGGAAGCAATCGGTGTTCTTTAGCGAGGATTTGTGGTCTATCAAATCTAATGTAGTGACGGGGGCGATCCTGTACATGTTCACAGATTGCAGACTTCCCGGAGCGTCGATTCTTCACATCAACTATGTGTTCTTTAACGCGGATTTTTATTGATTTTAGTTTGTCCTATATAAGAGAGACCACATTCACAATCAAGTTTGTACACTCCTGCATCTTTCAGAGGGACATTACACTTAACTGATGGTAAAAACTGACTAATCTTCTTTGGCGGCTTGAAGTATGTTTTAATAGAAGCATGCTTCAGGATGTAGCCAATCTTGTCAGTGACACCTCTGACATATGGCAGTACAGCAGGCACTCGCTCGACTGTGGCCGGCTTCACTCGTTCACTGTGACGTAGGCGCGGGACCCGAAGCTTATTATCGTTCAAAACTTGCTTGACGTATTGGAGCTCGGTGGTCAGGTGTTTACTGTCACAGATTCCTCGTGCTCTCTGAAACAAAGATTTACCCACGGTAGCTAACTGTGAAGGATGGTGATGAGAGTCACCGTTTAAATATCTATCTGTATGGGTCTTTTTTCTATACACAGTGTGGCTCAAGGTGTTATCAAGATTCCGAATTACTAACACATCTAGAAAAGCTAAAGGGTTGTTTGCCTCTAACTCCATTGTGAACTAAATTTTAGAATTTATGGAGTTAAGATGGTCTAAAAATGCAGTTACTTTATCTAAAGGTAGAATTGTGAAAGTGTCGTCTACGTACCGCTTGTAGAATCTTGGATTTACGGGAGAAGTAAGTAGGGCTTTCTCCTCAAAGTCTTCCATGAATATATCGGCGACAATGGGAGATACAGGTGAGCCCATCGCCACTCCATCTACTTGCTTGTAGAACTCCTCCTTGCACAATAGGTAGCCAGATGTAAGGCATTGTCTAAGTAATGCTGCATATTCTATGGGCATGTTGTTTTCCTCCAGCCTTCTAGTTACAATCGAGATGCAGTCTTCAACAGGTAAGCATGTGAACAGAGACTGCACATCAAAACTGACCATAGTTTCATTGTCTGCCAGATGTAGGTCTTAGCTTTAACACGTCAAGCAAGTTTTGCACGACAATAAGCTTCGGGTCCCGCGCCTACGTCACAGTGAACGAGTGAAGCCAGTCACAGTCGAGTGAGTGCCTGCTGTACTGCCATATGTCAGAGGTGTCACTGACAAGATTGGCTACATCCTGAAGCATGCTTCTATTAAAACATACTTCAAGCCGCCAAAGAAGATTAGTCAGTTTTTACCATCAGTTAAGTGTAATGTCCCTCTGAAAGATGCAGGAGTGTACAAACTTGATTGTGAATGTGGTCTCTCTTATATAGGACAAACTAAAATCAATAAAAATCCGCGTTAAAGAACACATAGTTGATGTGAAGAATCGACGCTCCGGGAAGTCTGCAATCTGTGAACATGTACAGGATCGCCCCCGTCACTACATTAGATTTGATAGACCACAAATCCTCGCTAAAGAACACCGATTGCTTCCAAGGATGATTAGCGAGGCTATTGAAATCAAAAAACATCCTAATTTCAATAGAGAAGATGGCTGGGTGCTACCATCTGCTTGGGATCCTATAATTAATAAAATTAAATCCCAACCCAAGCATATAACTGCAAGACTTCAAGATACTGTAAGTTCATACTGCGTAGATCGGAACAAAAATTAATAATTTTTAATCTAGAGGTAACCGTGCTTAACTATGACATTGGGACGTCAAATACCTCAGTCCCCCCCGTGACCATGGGTGCTGTAAAGTACTCGAAACGTCGGGAATATAAAATAAGTTAATATATGCGATAAAATCCGTAAAACTAGTTTTATTTAAAAGTGTTCAACATGTCGTGAAAAATTATGTGAGAACTAGTTATTTAAGTAATGTAGCTTGTAAAATATAATGAACGTTATTATACATTGAATTTTATTGCAATTTTATTATGTATCATCATTATTTAATTGTGTAGAGCGATAAAAAGAAAAAGACATTTATTGTTCCAACGAATGTATTTATTAAAACTAAATATACAGTTACAAACATGATAATATATGTAGGTAACTTAAGCTATACATTTATCTCTTACTTACATAGTTTAACATTCAAATTTATTAAAATACAGTTTTATAGTGTCCCCATGGTAAAGTATTGTAGCCATCTGCCATAATTTGTCTATTGTCATCATCTCTATTAAGTACAAGTTTATCAACTTTTTGAGTAAATATTTGATGATTCTTTGATCTCATTATACACATACTCTTTCTAAAGTTTTCATTAGACCATAATATCTTTCTTTTTAAAGTCACATTTTTTTATCTAAACTATAAATATTAACGATCACATTAGAATTAATTTCCTCGAATAATTTAATATCATTAAAACTTGGAGGAAATGTCATATTATCTGTTATTAAAACTTCTGTGTAATGAGGGTATGAATTCACTATTAGGATTACTTTTAGTTGGATACAAATGAGCTACAATACTCCACAGAAAACAGTGCTTATCATTGTTTTTTTATTTTTATTTAAGTATGATTTTATTATTAACATGGTTTTTCGGGTAATGGTGTATAAGAACCAAATCTTAACGGATTATATTTTACAATATTTAGTTCTAAGTGTCTTACGGACTCAATAGTCCAACCTGATTCGCAAAGCTCGAATTCCGAACACTTTTCGTAATTTTTCTGCATAACTATTGTAAACAGACAATAGATCGGCGTTTTGGTATATAATTTCATATTTAGTACTAAAAGATTTAATAGGTGATTCATTGTTCTTTGGTAAAGTATATGTAAGAAACAGTTCAAAATTAATTTTTAATGCTGTATGTTTGTTCAAAATTTGTTTAATTGGTTGAAGAGATGTGTGTGAAATGTCAGATAAGAAAATTTCAGGTGAAATAATAGGCTAATTTTGTAAGTGACAATTCTGTTCTTGAAAGCACATGGTATTATGCTGGCGTGATAAGTAGCTTTTAAAATCCCGCTCGCATAGGTTCAAAATCTTCATTCTGGAAACAATAAAAATACCGTTTCAACAAAAGCATACTGATAAGCAATGAACAATACTTATATTCACTCCTACCTACATAAATATATTCTTATACAATGCTCATGACTGATAATAATAATCATAATTTATTTGCGAGTAAGCATTGTATACAAAGATAAAAGATATAAATCTTTGCACTCATTATACAATAATTGACTCCCGTGGCTGAAGCCCCTCCAAGTTACTACAACCAATAATAAAATGTAATACTGTACAAAGTAGACATCCAATCAAATAGAACCTAACTTTTCATCATGTGAATGCTAACTCAAATTATTAAAATTAAATAAGATTTGCTTACCTCAGAATCTCGAAAAACGTTTTATTTTCGTTTCTTGCTGGTCGAAGCTGGAGCGATCGACGGCAATATATCAGCCTCAGATTCCGAGTCGCTTCCGAATAGTTCAACTCGTTTCTTGGACTTAGGAGCTGCTGTTTTTGTCTTCGATACATTAGTTGGTTTCTTAGCCGCTTTTTCTTTTGCGAAGTCGACTGTACTTCAGCCTCAAACTCGAAGGGATTTTAATACCCAAAATGTAACACAAAGTTATTACAAGAAAACTAAATCACTGTACAGAAACACTCACATGAAAACTTATAAAGCGAAACATGTAACTTTACTGTAACATATAACAAATGAATTATTATTCTACTGCATTTAATGAGTGAAGAGCCTAAGTGTTACATACATACTTGCCGCCTTGATGATGATGAACACTTCCAAGTCTAGTAGACTGTGGAAACACACTGTGATCTAAAGACTTCCCAACAGCCTATTTTATACCCCTAAATTATAATACTATGTCCACCTGAAAGTATATTAATTTGTCATATTTTAAAATAAAGAAATATTTCATTTGGTACCTTTAGCATTGATCCGTATTTATATAGTAGGCCACTTCTCTACATCTTTAATCAGTGCCTGGCGGAGGCTGTGTTTCCAGAAAGATGGAAAACAACCAAGGTCATCCCGGTACCTAAAGGAAAGTCAACATCGAACGTGGACCAATACAGGCCGGTTGCTGTGCTTTCGACACCAGCTAAAGTAATGGAGGCTGCAGTATACAAGAGCATCCTCTCGCAGGTTAACGTACAGCTTTCAGGTGAGCAACACGGTTTCAGACCACCAGGAGCACCACTAGCAACCTAATTAATTACATGAATTATATTGTACCTGAAGTGGATGCTGGAGGACAGGTAGATGTAGCTTTTTTTGACTACAAAAAAATCTTTTGACCTAGATAATGACCTGGATAATGATATACTGCTCACAAAACTGGCAGGTTTTACTCCTGGATTTTACTCCCCATTTACTAACCTTTTTTGCTAGCTACATGCGGGACAGACAGCAGTATGTAGAATATGCGGGGTATAGATCAGAAAATTATTTTACTAGATCCGAGTGAGTTAGGCAGCAATCTTGGTCAGTTGGAATTCATTTTAATGATAAATGACCTTCCAATGGTGGGCAAGGATGCTCATTGCATTCTATTTGCAGATGATCTGAAACTGTATCTTGCTGTTAGGAACAGAGAGGACTGCCAAAAGTTACAACAAGATATAGATAGGTGGTAACCTGGAGCAAACGTAACAATTTACAATTTAACGTCTCGAAATGCATAACTATGACTTTCAGCCGTGCACTATCTCCAGTTACGAACCAATACCAAATTAACGGGGTACCAATAGCGAAAGTGTCAGAAGTAAGAGATTTAGGGTTAATTTTCCTCGAAATTAGAATTTCGAGAATATGTAACAAAATCTGTAAAAAGCCTACAGAAATTTAGAAATTGGGCTTCGGGTAGCTAGGGCTTCACTAATATTAAGGCAATTACTGATAGATAGATATATAACTCTTTAGTGAGGAGCCAATTAGAGTTCAACGCAATCATCTGGTCTCCACATGAAACTAAATATAGTATCATGTTGGAGAGAGTGCAGAATATATTTATTAGATAGTTATATAAAAAAATGTATGGAGTACCCATTTTACCCAAATAAGTAACCTACCTTATTCACCTTAGGTATGGTAGGATACAATGAGCTAAAAGTTGAAGGAATTTAGCGCTCATATATCTTTAAGGTGATGAGGGGAAAAATTCACAATCCAAGACGTATTGCAACAAGTGTGCATGTGTGTTCCGGACAGATACGTGTGGCGACGACGGCGGCAGCGGTTGCTGGCTGTGCGGCCGGCCGCACTAAGCTGGTGAATGAGGCGCCATTTACGCGCGCACTCCAACCGTATAGCAGAAGACATAGATCTATTTTGTTGTACTCTGGATGGGTTCATAGTAAGAGCTCTCTTCTAAATAAGTTATGGTCCTACTGTGAGATTGATATTGTGTTTGTAATAGAAATAAGTACATATCATCAATAATTATTAGATTGTAGCTGTGTAATTGTAATTGTAGTTTATAAAAATAGTTGTCTACATTATCGCATTAGGTGATAAGCCTGTAATGATAATTGTATAATTGGAAATAAATAAATAAATGATTTGGAATAAATAACTCATAAGGAATATTATTGCTTATTAATATTCAAACTTTAGATGCTCATATGTGAAAATCGCTTTAATTAATTGTTATTTGACCGGTCATCGCCAGTTTCAGCGATAGCGCCTTGCTTTCTCTCCAACTGGAGATGACCGGCGCCTCGCTGTAGCTGCAACTGGAGACGAAATTTTAATATAGTAAACGTATGTACTCGTGCAAATATGGAATGAGTAATAATGATGTAGTAATTATATTGAGATCCATTATAAATATATTGTAAGAAACTATTCCACTTCTGATGTTAGAAATAATTTTCAAAGTATTTAAATAAAAGAACACTACTCGGTAACAAACTCTGCTTACTATCAGGATCCCAATTACATGATAACACCAAAGTATGCAAACCAACAGCATCACTACCCATCTCAATGTAACACAGGGTAGCCTCTCAGCAACACGACCTTCTTTGCCTACACTAGTAGAATACCCCAACGGGCATAGTAACGACAGTGGGACTCTTAGAATTACAGACTGATACCTCTTAGTCGCCTGTGCGATACTTTATACTGCTAAAACAAGTGGGAGATTACCATTCTACCGTCATTTGTTCGTATTTCCTTTTATTTCTTTACCCTCATTCCCAACACGGCCTCTCCTGACAGGAGTCCGTCCTCGGGCTCCCTTTAGCTTTAAATATTTGTCTCCAACGGCACGGGGGTGCAGGCACCGCGTAGGTCACAGGTGACGCGTTTGGCAATGGCTCTACGTTAGCACAACGTATCGTCCGAGTAAGTTATAGGCACTACGTTCCATAACTTAACACAAGTGGTAAAGTAAAATTTTTGTTTAAAGTTAATTATTAATAAATGCGCATTATTAAGAATAACTCATAAACTGCTGGTCAGGTCTTGATCAAATTTAAATGAGACCACATGATAAGCACCAGCTTTCAAACAAATATAGAACCATCAAAATCGGTCACCTAGAAAAAGTTCTGAGGTAACACACATAAAAACACAGTCGAATTGAGAACCTCCTGCTTTTTGAAGTTGCTAACGTTGAAGAAGCTAAACGCGCTCCAGCGACCGGTTCCGCTGCGTTCGCGCCAGCAAGCAGTCTGACTGCACGCACTGCGCCAGCGAGCCGTCACGCTGCACAAGCGCCAGCAAGCCACTGCGCCGCACCAGCGTCACCAAGCCGCCGCGCTGCATTCGCACCAGCGAGGTGTCCAGACTTCAACATTGTAAGCATAGGCACCAAGTTTGCATGCCTGACAGTGGCTGCTGAGATTTAACTACTACACCTAAAACCTTTTAAATATTGGATTTTACTCTTAAGTAGTTTTAATGTTAAATTTAGAGTACACCACGGTAAAAGCAAAAGACATGGAAACAACTAAGTCAGATGCACAAGCGTGCGCTTAAGTAAATCCAACACAGGTCTCGCAAAATAGGTATCCAAAGTAATTTAAGATTGAAATAGATGTAAAACGTTTCAGGTGCTTGAAACAAATAAATAATCTGCTTTGCAAAATTAAAAATTAAAAGAATGAAGATAAATGTATTGCGAACCATAGAATTGGGGCTTCCAAAGTTCACCACATTCTCTTAAAAACTGCAACTGTGTGACATGGCACTCACAAACCATTGCGCACACACGTTGCAAAAACAGTATCACACTAATTGCAACAGTCATTTAATAGTGTCGGTCGGATAGATATCCGCGTGGCCTGGCTGGAAATGTATATGGAAAGCTGAGCAAGCGTCAGACATCCATTTGCCGCGCCAAAGCACAATCTTGCGGCGTTACGGCTGTCCGAGCCGTAGCGCCGCAAGATCCGCCAAGAAACAGCAGGCTGCAGCGGCGTAGCCTCAATCTTATCAAGGCTCGAACACGCACCTGACCATGTCCAATTAGTCATCGACTATTTGGAGTAAACTGTAACACATTACAATACGAAAAGGCTACTTAGTTTTTCAATTCATAGCACGTTAAAGTTAATCCTTTATTTTGATACATCACTTAAACATTTTAAACTTCAAAATGTAGCCCATGTAAGTCACATTTCGCATGAACTATCAAATTATAACAAAACTCGGCCAAGTTAAATTTCCTCTGAATGCAAACTATAACTCATCTAGAATACCTCTTTTCAATATTTCTTTCAAGATTTGTTAACAAATTTGGGTACGTTAAGAGTAACAAAAGTACTTGCAGGTACCTCTAATATAAATCAAACAAAATATTTAACTTGTTGCTCCAAACATTTGACTTTAAACTTTTACTATACACTTTAATAGTACCTCAATGTCGAAAATAGGACAACAAATTTTATTACGAAATTTAACATAAAAACAAAGGCGCGATTATAGTCTTTCACGAATGTAATAAAATTAAACAAAAGTTTAACTTTTGGCTTAAACATTTCGCTTTTAAACTTTCACTCTACCCTTTAATGATTCGTCAATGTCGTAAATAGGACAACAAACTCCATTAAGATATGTAACATAAAAACAAAGGCGATAATATGATACGAGTCGCATCGTAGTCTTTACAATCGTAATAACCCTCACACTATTCAAAGATTATATGTGGACGGTAACAGGGACTTTATCCCAATTCTGATGTAAGAAACTATTCCACTTCTGATGTTAGAAATTATTCTCAAAAGTATTTAAATAAAAGAACACTACTCGGTAACAAACCCTGCTTACTATCAGGACCCCAATTACATGATAACACCAAAGTATGCAAACCAACAGCATCACTACCCATCTCAATGTAACACAGGGCAGCCTCTCAGCAACACGACCTTCCTTGCCTACACTAGTAGAATACCAACGGGCATAGTAACGACAGTGGGACTCTTAGAATTACAGACTGATACCTCTTAGTCGCCTGTGCGATACTTTATACTGCTAAAACAAGTGGGAGATTACCATTCTACCGTCATTTGTTCGTATTTTCTTTTATTTCTTTACCCTCATTCCCAACAATAATCTTTATTCAAAATTAATACTTTTGTAAAAAAAGTTGTTTTTTATAAATAGCTTTTTTTAATCTTAAGCTGAATTTTATACTATTCGTAAATAAATACTTATCTTATTAATTAATATCATAAACGTAAAAGTCTGGATGTTTAGATGTTTTCGGATGTTTGTTACTCAATCATGATAGAATGGCTAAACCGATATGGATAAAATTTCGCATAAAGATAGAATATAGTCTGAAAAAAACACATATGCTACTGATTTCTTATATTTACGCGAACACTACACATTGAATAAAACTATTATTACGGATTTTATCGCGTTTAATTTTACTATTTTGATTCCCAACGTTTCGGGTGCTTTACAGCACCCATGGTCTGAGGGGGACTGAGGTGTTTGACGTCCCAATGTCATAGTTAGCCCGGCTACCAGTAATATTCAAAAACTGAAGGTTAAGGTGAAGGAAAACTGATTTTTATCCTGGAATAAATATTATGAATGTGACAGTTCTGGCTTTTAGTTGTTTGTTACTCAATCGCGTCAGAACGGCTTAACGGATATGGATAAAACTTGGCATAGAGGTAGAATATAGTCTAGAATAACACATAGGCTCCTTTTTATCCGTGAATTAAAATTACTAATGTGAAAGTTTGAATGTTTAGTTTTGTATTACTCAATCACGCTAGAACAGCTGAACGGATATGGATGAAGTTTTTATCCCGGAAAAAGTACGGTTCCCATGGGATAGAAAAATGGTAGACCACGCGGCGAAACCACTAGCGTTCACTAGTTACACATAGAAAAGGCCTCTAACAATACAAACAAACGTGTTCATGCGCACTAATTTTGTACTATGTGGAATCAAACCGCAACCATAAGGCTTTGTAGTCCGCTCGTAGTACAAACCACTGACCATTGCCATCAATACCATTGGTTAAGTAAATTGATATAAAAGAAGCTTGCGAGCATGTAGAAACTAATTTGGTTAGACTAAAAATTTGGACCTCTACTGGAGAAAATTGTGTTCTTCAGCGGCACGTAGCTCGAGCAAAGTATAATCATAATAGCGAAATTTTGAGTCTACACGAAGCTTCACCTAACTCAATTATAATATTTGACGATGTAGCTTGTGAAAATCAGGACAACATACGCGATTATTTCGCCATAGTTCGACACAAAAACATTGAATGTTTTTATATTAATCAAACGTGTACTAAGATACCTAAGCAACTAGTAAGAGATAACGCTAGCCTGATCATATTGTTTAAACAAGACGATATAAATCTGAGACACATTTATGACGAACATGTAGGGTCTGATATGACATGGTCTCTGTTCCGTGAAATGTGCTCAAATGTATGGAGTAAATCTTTCAATTATGTTGTTATAAATAAAGACTGTGAACGAAATAAAGGCTGTTACAGAATGAAGTTTGATACATTCATACTAGTGGACTAAACGTTTAAATAGCTCCTATGTCACAAAGCTATCAGTTTCATTTGAGTAGTCAAACAGAGTACAATCCTTTACAATGGAACAAGACCTTCAGAAACAAATTGTAAAATCTGCTACAGCTGTAAAAAGAAAGGTAGAAATGATAAAAGATGCCAAAAATACAAACAATCTGGCTTTGGAAACAATATTTAAACCTATCGTTAATCCGCTTAATATGCTTACCAAAAAAACTGAAGAAAAGAAACATTTAAATGAAGGTACAGAGCAAACTCACCTAATAAAAAAAACTAATTACAGCGAAAGTGAGTCATCGATTTCTTCAAGTGATGGGTTTGTGTCTGTTAATAATGAAGAAAACTCAGATTAACGATGTTTATACAACATGCAACAAAAAACTCACTCACTCAAATGAAACTAATTTTTACGGATTCTATCGCGCTTAATTTAACTTTTTAATTCCCGACGTTACGGGTGCTTTACAGCACCCATGGTTACGGGGGGACTAAAGTGATGTAAAGCACCCGAAACGTCGGGAATTAAATAGATAAATTAAACGCGATAGAATCCGTAAAAAATTGTTTCATTTAATGTGTGGTCTTCGCGTAAATATAAGAAAACCTCACTCACTCGCTTCCTGCGGATGATAAAGACGCGAATGAAATTTCGTTTAAATCACTTCAATCAACACCAAGTATTGCAAATGATTCTTTATCATGGTCTACGTCATCTGAAGTACTAAAAGATGTACCTTATGGCGTCAGAAATGAAAGTGGTAAACTAATGCTTGGCACAACTCGCGTCTATGACGATGGTCGCATCTTCTAAAATTGGAAATCATAGTTTGAAAAAAACTCCAGGCTTCAAAGAGTTATTGTTAAAAAAGCTGCCAAATTTAGATATTGCAATAGAGGAAGACTAACAAAATTATAAATTGTTACTTTTGGATACTAATGCACACAAACATAGTTGTGACCCATCAAACCGATTAACGGTAACAAAGAATTTAAATATATGCCAGTGATCAAACCATTATTTAAGTACTCGAGAAATCATAAAAGTAGTGTAGAAAGTCTTCCAAAGGGAGAAGGAGTTGATATTTTAAAAGAAGTTAAAAAAGATACTTATTTGGTTTACTGGAACGATCCAAACGAGTTAGTGGAACGATTAAAATTACTTCTCGGATCATGGGCAGCTGGTAACACTGGGGTTTATAATGAAATTTATGCAATTTTCGAAGAAATGCATGAAGCTGGCATCATAAAAGACATTAAATATATTAAGCTGCCTACAGGAGGATTACCCAGTACCACTTCATTACAGAAGCGGACAAGACGGAAATGAATATAGACAAATTTGATCATCACGTTCATAAGCGTTTGTGACTATCTGAATGCACTGATATTCTCAGTGATACTTTAGTAAGAACAGACGCAGGTGACTTTGATTTGAAATCAACAAGATTAAAAGGATTGCAATCTCCTGAAAAGACGATGAGGCTGTAAATAAAGAATATGTGGATAAATGTATTCAAGAACTTAAAAATGAAATGAAAACAATTCAGAATAATATCAAAAAGTACCTTAACAATTTAGAAAAATTGACTACTATCAATTTCAGTACATTGTATTACACGAAAAAGGAAACCGACCTCATGATTGCAGCAAAACCTACACAAAATGAGTAAACAAGATATTGTCAATGAGCTTCACAAAGCAGCAAGAAGAAAATTTTCTCGTCAACATACGATTATTAAAGGAATAGATGATTTATGGCAAGCTGACCTGATTGATTTTCAAAAATATTCAACGTTTAATAAAGATGTAAAAATAAAGATCTAGAAACCACTAGACCAAAGACTGCCTCGTTGGTCTAGTGGTTGCAGTAGTGCGACTGCTGATCATGAGGTCCCGGGTTCGAATCCCGGGTCGGGCCAAAAAAAATCAGTTATTGAGTTTTTCCATCCCGAAATTCTCAGTAGCTGCCCGGAGTCAGGAAGTTGCCGTTGTATCACCCCCGTGCCTCGAAAAGCACGTAAAGCCGTTGGTCCTGCGCCTGACCTTTCTCCGGTCGTGTCGGTTTACCGTCCCATCGGACTATGAGAGTGAGGGAATAGAGAGTGCACCAGTGCTTGCGCATACACTTGGGCACTATAATCCTGTCCTGCGCCGATGGCTAGTCTCCGTTGAGGCTGGCCGCCGTGGCCGAAATTCGGTCTGGAGGACATTATTATTATTTTTAAAAATAAAGATATAAATATGTTCTAGTAGTAGTAATCGATTGTCTATCAAAATACGTGTGGGTTAGACCATTGAAATTGAAACATAAAATTGTGTCAAAAATTTAAAAGTTTATTATCTGAATCGAGACGAAAACCTAAAAATTTACAAACAGATCTTGGTACAGAGTTTTATAATGATTCTTTTAAGAATTAAATGAAAAATTATAATATAAATCATTATTCCATGTACTCAGTTAAAAAACCTCCATTGTAGAACGAGTAATAAGAACTTTAAAAACTCGCCTTTACAAAATATTCAGTCTATGCGGGCGATATCAATGGTTCCAAAATAATTTAGATTTTGTAGGAAAGCAGTGTAATAATTCTTTGCATCGCATTACAAAATTCAAGTCTATCAACTTTAATGATTCAAATGCGATTTTAGTTACGTCAAACATCAAGAAATCTCAAAAGCCTAAGATACACCAAGGACTAACGTTTTGCGTTGGCGATTATATTCGTATAAGCAAATACAAATGAGATTTTTATAAAGGTTATACCCTTAATTGGTCTTCAGAAATATTTTGTATCGTTAAAGTCAACCAAACCAATCCTCAAACTTATCAAATAGAAGACAAACACAATCAAAATATTCTAGGCTCTTTTAGGGTTACGAATTACAAAAGACCAAATTTCCAGACCTTTATCTTATTGAAAAGTTATTAAAAGAAAAGGAAATAAGCTTTTAGTAAAATGGTTAGGCTTAAGTGATGAAGAAAATAGTTGGGTGGATAAAAGTGAATTAGTAGTGTGGGTATATAAATAACACATTATTACTTAATTATCTCATTTTATACTTATCGATGAAGGAAGGCAGTGGTATAATTAATAACTTGATAGATAATTTACCGTTTGAGTTACATTTACCCGGCAATTAATTTAGTGGCCCCGGAAATAAACTTCAAAAACGGTTACTCAAAGGCGATCGAGGGGTAAACAAAGTGGATGAAGCTTGCATGCTCCATGATATTGCTTACATTAACAAAGATTCGAGCGCTTGACAAAAAGTGGATTTAGAACTTTTGAATATGGTTGAAATTGAAAGATGCTGGGAAATGAGAAAAAATTGCCTCATGGATAGTAAAATGCGATGAAAGCAAAAATCCGGCCGGGGAGTGGTATAAAAGCATTTAAGAAGGGGATAAAAAATACAGTCTCAGTTAAAAAAACTAAAATCCAAAGACAGCGCGGCTATTAAATATGCCTATGCAGCTGCAAGGAAAATATTTAGTAACTAGCTTTTTACCCGCGGCTTCGCTCGCGTGAGCTTGAATTTAGTAACATCATTAAATGCTGTTCCATGGCAAATTTAGCAAAATTCGATCACTTTTAGAGTCACCTCGGTGTCTGTGTATCTATATCTGTCAAAGATTTCTTTTGAATTCTATAAGACTATTAGACGTAGATTAGGTATTTGGCATAGATATAATATGCTACAGGAACACGTAAATATATACATATACATATATTCACGTGTTCCTGTAGAATAGTAGGTGTTCCTAGAAACACCTACAATTTTTATATCGGGCGTGTCTTCCAATGTATCCATAAGAAAGGTAAATTGTCTCGGAATCAAAATTTATTATTATTATTTACATTTTACTCTTTACATTCATTCATAATTAAATTAAATTTAGTTTTAACAAAATAATGTAAAGTTTCATGGTCTTCTATCAGTTTACGGAATAATGTTTATTTGAGATATTTTATTCATATCATTGGTCCTATTTAATATTAATTGGCACGATAAAATATATGTAAATATTTTTTTACGTTCGAGTAGACTTCAAAGTTTCATAAATGTAGTTCTATAATGATGTATACTATATACATCATTATAGAACTACATTTATGAAATTTATTATACATTATACTCATTGAGTTATATGTACTACGTACTAGAAGCTATTCCAAACAAAAATTGTGCGCTACTCTATGTCTTCGCGCATACGCGGGAGTAGTAAAGTCGCGCATGCATGAAGACTTTAATTTAATATAAAATAAGATATTCATATAAAATAAATACAAAATTTAATATAAAATACTCTTATTTTAATCTAAACAAACATATTTCTAAATAAAATGTAATAATAATTATGTAATGGAATTCACAAATCTTCAATTTACGCAATATTTAGTTTAGTGTACGGATTGCAGTACAGTTCAGTTGAACACAGTTAATGTTCGGAATGCGAAATCTAGTGTGTACATATATATCGATGATTATACTACATGGAATAAAATTAATGTTACGGATTTTATCACGTTTAATTTTAACTTTTTTTACGTGGGGTTTTTTATGCATCTTTGGGTGAAAGTTCCATAAAAACCCGCGTAAAAAAACATATCGTTGATGTGAAACACCGACGCTCCGGGAAGTCTAAAGTATGTCAACATGTTTAGTAACGTTCCAACCATTATATCGGATCTGATAGACAACAAATCTTTGCAATAGAACACCGATTCCTACCAATGATGATTCGCGGGGCTATTGAAATTAAAAAAAACATCCTAATTATAATAGGGAAGATGGCTGATTGCTACCATCTGCTAAGTACCCTATAGTTAATAAAATTAAATTCAAACCCAATCATACTACTGCATTTATTTTATTCTATTCTTATTCTATTCTAACTATGATATCAGGTCGTCAAACACCTCAGTCCTCCCGTGACCATAGGTGCTGTAAAGTGCCCAAAACATCGGGAATTAAAAAAGTTAAAATTAAACGATAAAATCCTTAAAATTAGTTTTATCCTTATAAATTTTTTCACAGTGAACGTGGGAAGCACTACACTCATGAACGGGAGTAGAAAATGTTTGCCTTGTTGTGGCGGTGAAAGGAATCCGCCACATTATAGCTTCCCGTCGTAGGCGACATAGGAAAACAAACAGGAGAAGGGCAGCTTCATCTTCCTGACAACAGTTCACAATAATAATAGCTGCGGTTGCCAACCCGCCTACCAAGCGTGGCAACAATAGCAAATATCCAGCTACTTGACAATTTATGGGGAGGCCTATGTTCATTTCAGTGGACTTTTGATAGGCTGACGATGATGAGTTCTACTCATCTTTGCAACCCAATATTTACGGTAGAGTGAAAACAAAAAGTTACAAATCTGAAAATATGAATGTAAAGTTAAAATTAAACGATAAAATCCTTAAAATTAGTTTTATCCTTATAAATTTTTTCACAGTGAACGTGGGAAGCACTACACTCATGAACGGGAGTAGAAAAATGTTTGCCTTGTTGTGGCGGTGAAAGAGAATCCGACACCTTAAATCGTCCCGTCGTAAGAAGCTATATAGGAAAACAAACAGGAGAAGGGCAGCATCATCTTCCTTACAACAGATCAAAATAATAATAGCTGCGGTTGCCAACCCGTCTACCAAGCGTGGCAACAATAGCAAATATCCAGCTACTTGACAATTTATGGGGGAGGCCTATGTTCATTTCAGTGGACTTTTGATAGGCTGACGATAATGAGTTCTACTTATCTTTGCAACCCTTAATATTTACGGTAGAGTGAAAACAAAAAGTAACAAACCCGAAAATATGAATGTAATAAGAACTGCATATATTGCCCCATCAAAGTAAAAAAGTAGCAGCTTACATCATGTTACTGCTGGGCACAGGCCGCAGAAAGTTTTTGGTCAAAAAAATTGTTCGCTGCGCTGATTCCAACGCGGGATAACCTCAACTGGAAACTTCTCAGATATGCAGGTTTTCCTTCACCGCCGAGAACGTAAATCGATACTTCAAATTGCAATTAAAATATATGTTAAAATATATAATAATGCTAACGTACCATGAAATTTAAGTTTTAATCAGTTTGATTACCGCCTTTGACAAGAAAAATAAAATGAACCTTTGTTTAAGTAAAATCTGCTTTCTTTAATTAAAGTATTTTTCCCCAAGAGCCTGTTCATTTATATATGCACATATGAGCTATGAAACCAGGACTGTCACAAATATCTTAATATGTCTGAAAATATGGAAGCTATCTTAAATTACAAACTGATTTATAAGTCTCATTAAAGGTAAAATAGTAAATTAGCAGCTAATATACGTCTCACTACTGTGCTCAGGACTCCTCATTACCTATAGTATTTTGTGGGCAGAAAAACAGAGTATGCTGCAATGTTTCAATGCATATTAACGGTTTTCACATCCCCTCGACTATTTTAATTACTCAGACATCTAGGTTTCCCCACGAAATTCTTCCATGCCATGATGAAATCTCACGGCGAGCTACACGGCCCTCGTATTTGTTTAAATATAATTCAGAAAAACTGAAACTAAGCTTTTGCATGATTGTTGACCACATCTACCTAGTAATTACACATCCAACGATGCCACAAACGAATTTTAATTATTTACATCGTATAATCAGTAGCATTCTAATATTTAATTTTATCAGTGACTTACCAGTTTATTTTATTTAGAAGTAAGTAGATGGCGCTATTATTAGATGAAATAATGAAAGCCAAAACTATACTATCTAGTAATATCAGCGATAGAAGCAAACATTTATTTATTATATCAATAAGGCATAAAGTGATGTAAAAGTTCTGTTTCTGTTAAAAAATACACATTCAGCGCCGCTAGCGGTGAAAAATTATTTAATGATATCGTCATATGACCATATCATGAAATAGCAGTGTTGTGTTTAGTTATTAATATCTTCAAACGATTTTTATTCATTGATTTGGTCAAGCTATATCATGACATGGTCAACAAACAGTGTTAAATATCATGAAATAACGACACTTTTTCACGAAATGATAGACTAATTAATGATATATGATCAATTCTACGATCTGGCCACGACATACATAAAAATATCTTTAATAAAACTATTATGATAATGAAAATTTTGCAATAATTGCAGACAGACCAGTTTTAATCAGTTTACATATACGAGTAGATTAGTAATTGAAATAAAAACCATATCAATTTTCATATTTTTGATAGACATCACTAATATCTTTTAAAATTATTATACTTTTAAAATGAAATAACAAAAATACTATAAAACTAAACGTTAGAGTTTTAAAATAATTTTACAAATCTGATTATTTAAACATATAAATGTAAGTTATATTATTTAATTTATTAGTAACTGAAGGCAAAATATACTACTTTTCCATTTGATGATAGATGGCGCTGTTTTGATAACTAAATCGGTGTAGTTTCAAATTATTTTACCAAGGTTATAACTATATTTTAATCTTTATTTATAAATATGTTATTTATTTGAAAAACACCCGTCATCCCGTCTATAACTAAGATATAATAGAAAATTAACATATAAAGGAAGGAAAATACTTAACCTTCTTTTTTTAAAGTTCCGCAATCGGATAAAAAGTAGCCTATAAGTTGCCCCGGGTCACTATCTACCTACATATACAATTTCATGTAAATCGGTCCAGTAGTTTTTGCGTGAATCTGGAATACACAGACAAACAGACAAAAATTCTAAAAACCATTAATTTGGCTTCAGAACCCTTTATTTTGTCCCCTGGACTTGTATTTTCAAGAATATCTTAGAATTACAAACACGACTTTTCTACAGATTTATTATGTTGCTAGCTTTTTACCCGCGGCTTCGCTCGCGTGGTCTTCAATTTAGAAACATCATTAAATGCTATTCCGCGCCAAATTTAGCAAAATTCGATCACTTTTAGAATCACGTCGGTGTCTGTGTATCTATGTCAGTTTGTCAAAGAATGTTTTTGAATTCCCAAAGACTATTGGACCTAGATGACTGAGAGACACCTGAATAAATAAGTTTTCAGAATTGCATTAATATCATATGTCTAGAAACATCTACAACTTTTTATATTGGACTTGTCTTCCGATCTAAATTTACTATTATTATTTACCTTTACATTCATTCATAATTATAGTTAATTTAGTTTTATTGAAGTAAAGACTTTAGAAATGAGTTGAGGGTCGAACTTTAGGCCTAGTCAGGTTGAATAGCCTATCATGTAGAGAATGTCATGGGATCATCGTTGAATAGAGGCAAAAGTTCTCATTACAGTCCTAGTGGGTGAAAAGGGTCAAAATTTAAATTCTTATTTCGGCTATAACTCCGCCTCCTTCGGAGGTTCTTACACAGTCTTTACTTCCCGCATCCCACTTGTTTTAACAAAATAATGATGAATTCATGGTCTTATATGCGATATTTGATTCATAACATTGTTCCCATTTAATATTGATTGGCACCATAAAATAGATTCTAATATTTTTCTACGTTCGAGTAGGCTTCAAAATTTCATAAATGCAATTCTGATAATGATGAATAGTATACATATAATAAAACAAATTTTAATAAATCACGTTTGGAAGAAAGTTCCATAAATATAATATAATAATATATTGCGTAAAAGAACATATTGCTGATGTGAAGGACCGACGCTCCGAGAAGTCTGAAAGTATGTTAACATGTTGAGTATCGTCCCAACCATTATTTTAGATCTGATAGACAACAAATCCGCCACCTCATATCGTTCCGTGTGTGTCCTAAGAGGCGATAGAGGAAAACAAACAGGAGATGGGCAACATCATCTTCCTGACAACAGTTCAAAATAATAAAGGCTGCGGTTGCCAACCCGCCTGCCAAGCGTGGCAACTATAGCAAATATCCAGCCTATTTGACAATTTATGGGGGAGACCTATGTTCAGTTCAGTGGACTTTTGATAGGTTGTAATGATAACGATGATGAGTTCTATTCTTTCGAATCTTTGCTACCGTTAATATTTACGGTAGTGTGAAAACAAAAAAGTAACATCTCCGAAAATATGAATGATATAAAAACAGCATAATTGCCCCATAAAACTAAAAAAAGTAGCAGCCTACATACATGTCACTACTGGGCACATGCCACAGAACTTTTGGCCAAAAAAAGTGCCAACGCGCGATCACCTCAACTGGGGAACTTCTCAGATATGCAGGTTTTCTTTCACCGCCGAGAACGTGGTAAATTGACACTTCAAATTGCAATGAACATGTATGTAAAAATATATAATAATGCTTATATACTATCAAATTTACCTTTGCCTTTGACAAGTAAAATAAAATAAACCTTTGTTTTAGTAAAATCTGCTATCTCTGATATTTAGCCTGTTCATTTACATATCTCATGTGAGCTATGAAACCAGGACTGTCACAAAAATCTTCATTTGTCTGATAATTTGAAAACTCAAAAATACAAAAATCTTAAATGAAAAACTGATTTATAAGTCTCATTAAAGGTATAAAAACTAAAGTAGCAGCTTACATACGTCTCACTACTGTGCACAGGTCTCCACATTAGCTATAGTGTTTGTGAGCAGAAAAGAGTATGCCGCAATCCTTCAACTACTACTCAGACATTTAGGTTTGCCCACGAAGTTATTCTTCGCCACTTCATCGGCTACGTGGTAAGTCAGCACGTAAAATTTCCCATAACAGATTAATTTGTCCTCAAAGGACTCGTACACGTTTTGCTCCCTTGCCGTGCTGATATCTCACGGCGAGCTACACGGCTCTCGTATTTGTTTAAATAAAATTCATAAAAAGTGAAACAAAGCTTTTGTACTATTGTTGACCATATCTACCTAGTAATTAGAAACCCAACGATGCCACGAACTATTCCATCAAATAGAGATAAAATCACACAGTGCACTTAATTTCCAATTATTTATATCAGATAACGTGACAACATATGTATGAAGTTGGTAAAATGAAACCTATGCCGACAGACACCCAATATATCAACTAAAGAGCTTCTCTCTAATCTCAGTTTTGTGTATAACCCGTCTAGATATTTTTAAGTGTGACAATTTTTGATGCTGCACGAATAAGTATTCAGTAGCATTCTAAAATTTAATTTTATCAGTTACTTATCATTAGTTTATTTAGCAGAAAGTAGAGGGCTCTATATTACATTATTACTATAAAAGTCAAAACTATACTATCTAGTAACATCAGCTATAGAAGGTTGGGGTGCGACTGGCTCAAGAGCCACCCCAAAGCCGGAAACATTAATTTATTATATAAAAAAGGCATAAAGTGATGAAGATTCTGCTAAAAATCTGTAACTGTTAAAAAACACGCTATCAGCGCCGCTAGCGGTGAAAATATATTTGACGATATGACCGTATTTTTATTTAAATTTCTCTATTCATTAATTTGGCTAAGCTATATTATGACATAGTCAACAAACAGTGATAAATATCATGAAATGACACCATTTCACGAAATAATGATTTAATGAGAATTTTGTAATAATTGCAGGAGTTTTAATCAGTTTACATACAGATATAGTATCAAACGTATGAAAATTGATATGTTATATAGTTCAAAAAAATATCAATTTTCATACGTTTGATAGATGCCACTATTATCTATTATTTTTTAAATTTTAATTATTACACTTTTAAAATGAAATAACGATTAAATTAAACGTTAGGATTTTTAATAATTTTATAAATGTAAGTTATTTATAGTATATAATTTATTAGTTACTAAAGGCAAAATATAGGTTTTTTCATTTGATGATAGATGGCGCTGTTTTGATAATTAAAACGTTTATCATCAGCGGAGTTTCAAATTGTTGAACGTTAAAACTAATTTTAAATTTTAAATATTTGTAAATAAATATTATATTTGTAAATAAAGAATAATTAGAATATATTAGAATTACAGACACGACTTTTGTACAGATTTATTATATGTATAGATGTTTAGACAAAAAAAGGAATAAGTTTACCTCGTTGTATTCCTCTTCCAAAGTGTGGAGGATTTTTACTGCTTATTCCCATATTTGCGGGATTGTTAGCTTTGGGATCATTAGCTGGTGGAGCAGCGGGTATAGCAAAAGCTGTTAATGATTCAAAAGCAGCACGAAAGAGTCTTCAGGAATCTGAAAGACACAACAGAATGATGAAAGCGGTTGCTCTAGGAAAAGGATTATATATTAAACCTCATAAACAAGGAGCAGGTTTATATCTTAACCCCTCAAAAACTAATTAGACGACTGCCCAGACGTGCGCTCACTAATCTAGACATATTATAACACGCAAGTGACATTCCATACTTTCTCGGCGTTTTCATGAGAAATAAATTACCTTTGAAACCGAGAAAGATAGAATGTGGAATATTGAATTTATATATATTACATTGAATAATATTGAATATTGAATATTGAATGCATTGGGTAGCCTTTGTAAAGCACAATAAATACGTAGAATATTATGATAGTTTTGGTAATTTAAAGCCACCATTAGAATTAGTTAAATATATGCATAACACCTATCAACTATAATTATGCACGACATCAAGCGTTTGGTGCTACAAACTGTGGTCATCTTTGTCTAAAATTTTTAAGGAATTACTGGAAAAAGCATTTATATAGTGTATGAAATAAATAAACGTATCAGTATAAAAATGTCTTTCACTGTGTCTATAACTGGGACAGGACCCTCTTTATCAACAAACTATTCACCGACATTGGAACTACGAGGAGACTACGAATGTGGTCTTTTGCATTTTAAACTTTCAATTCTATTCCCAATATAGATGAAAGAAACAATAAATTTTATTATGGTGAAAAGAAATGATCGAAATTCCTGAAGGGTCTTACGAGGTTCAAGATATTTGTGATTATCTAAAAAATAACGTTAAGAACACTGTATTAAAACTAACTTGTAACAATAATTTTGTACGTGGTAGAGCCATGCTTCAGCTATATTAATAGTATAGTTGTAGCACGAATGGGTCAGCCCGACCGGGAAAGGACCACGCTCTCACAGAATACCAGCGTAAAATAGCAGCTTAATGCTGCTGTTTCGTATGGTGAGTGTAGAGAAACGGATACCCTTTTTACTGTAAAAGAGGCATTTCATCTTAGTCCTCAGGGGTGACAACGCATGTGCATTTTGATTCTTTATTGAGGATAGATGTAGATATCTGTGGGTCCCAGCAACCACTTACCATCAGGTGGACTGTGTGCTCGTTTGTCACCCTATCCTATAAAAAAAATACATTGAAAACAAATATTTTTTGCTCTGAAGATGTTCACTTTAATAGAAGCGAATCACTGGGTAAAATTTTAGACTTTGGTATGGAAACAATATAAATAAGTTAAATACAGGTAAAGTCGTAGATGATATTATAATATATAAAATTGTTTGGCGAGTTCTAAACATCAAAGTATCAGATTTTGAAAGAATCAACCTATTAAAACATTTAGAGAAAGATAGAGTTATTCCATTAGCGTTCCGTTCCTGGGACTTATATGAGTATCCATTGCTACCCAAAACACGTAAACATTTTTGGTCTATAAAAACTTCATCGCAAATAGAGAAATCACGATTTGTTTTCATCGCCTTACAAACCAATCGCAAACATAACGCGGCATTATCAATGGCAGAGTTTGACCATTGTCACGTAAGTCTTTTAAATTCATCATATTGTTACGAGCTTGGGGTTCGAGACAATTAAAACTGCCGAGTGAATTACCAAAATTGACACTTTAATTACAGAACACTAATTACAACTAAAACCACACTAATAACAAAATACAATTGTACTACAGATCACTTTAATTCGCAGTTGTATCGCTTCGAAGTACTCGCTTGTATCGCCAATTCAATACTGACTCGGTCGCGGTCTATACCGGCCTTATATAGGGCCTCAGATACTTTCCAGAAACTTCTACTGTAGAAACATCTAGAATGTTCGAGTACATATCGGTCCCGAAATTTCTAGAAGGATCTTGACTCTCCTAGTTCTGCTACTCGATACTAGAGGGCGCTAGTGGTAACTAGTGTTGCCATGTATAAACCATTAATAGTGGCGCGCAACACTGCCCCCTCCTAAGACATGCTCGTCCCGAGCATTATTGGCCCCATAATAACGCGCCAGTCGATCCACATGGACGATCTTAGGAGTACCTCTTGCACCTTTCTGTATCCGGTAGGTTACGTCATTGATCCTTGTCACAATCCGGTACGGTCCGTCCCATTTAGCTTGAAGCTTAGGAAATTTCCCTTTGCTGCGAACTGGATTGTGTAACCACACTAGTGATCCTTCGTCAAACCCTTTGTTGTTCATTTTGCGGTCATACCGTGTTTTCATCTTCTCAGACGCTTGCTGGCCCGACTGTCTGACGTGCTCATAAATGTCATTCATTTTGTCCCGCAAGTCATTTGCATAATCGGTTATACTGCGTGGGGCATCAGGTGGTATTCCGGTGATCAGGTCTGCAGGCAGCCGTAATTCTCTCCCAAAATTTGCTAAAGCTGGTGTCACTGATGTACTTTCGTGAACAGCGCTTCGATATGACAACAAAAACGGTTGTATGTGCCTGTCCCAGTCTCGTTGCCGTTTTCCCACAACTTTTGCTAGGTACCTCTCCAATGTCTGATTAAATCATTCTACCATTCCATCAGATTGTGGATGGTAAGAAGTTGTTCTTGTTTTATGAGTACCCATAACTCGGCAAGTTTCCTGGAATATTTGAGACTCAAAATTCTTCCTTGATCGCTGTGAATCTCTAAAGGTTCTCCAAAACGACAGAAGACTTCATGAACTAGTTTATCTGCAACTGTTGAAGCTTCTTGATTTGGAATGGCGAAGACTTCTGGCCACTTAGTGAAATAATCCATCACAACCATGAAATACTTGTTACCACTTTCACTTTCTGAAACGGCCCCGCAACGTCAATGGCTATCCTCTCCCATGGTGCACCAACATTGTACAATTTCAATGCACCTCTACTACGAGTTTGAGGTCCCTTTACAGCCACACAACTTGTACATTTGCGACACCAGTCCTCGACATCGTCACGACAGTGGACCCAGTAAAACCGTTCTCGGATCTTCAGTAGAGTTCGTTTAACTCCCAGGTGGCCTCCTGAACAACCATTATGGTACAGCTGTAGAACATCCGGTACTTTAGCTTTAGGGACAACCATTTGCAAATGACAACTGTCTCCCCGACCATTTTCCCATTTACGGCACAAGACTCCATCCTGAATCAGCAAGCTGTCCCATTGGGCCCAATAGCTTTTCGTGGTCGAACTCATCGCTGAAACGTCACTCCACTTGGGCTTAGGAGCACTGGCCTTCATCCATTCTAGAATCGGCTTGATGTCCGAATCTTCCTGCTGTGCATGTCGTAGGCTGTCTTTCCACTCATTGTTGAGCTGGTCTGTCATAAGCATCCTCACAGATACCACTTCCTTACCCTCTTGCCTAGTACAATGCTTGCAATCTTCAGGACAAGGTCTTCTTGACAATGCATCTGCGTTGCCATGAGATTTCCGCTGCGATGTTCGATCACAAAGTCGTATTCCTGTAGTAGCTCAATCCATCTCGCAACTTGTCCTTCTGGATTTTTGAACTGCAATAGCCATTTCAGTGCAGCATGGTCAGTTCGTAAGAGAAATTTCCGCCCCAGAAGATATTTGCTAAAATGCTGCAAGGACTTTACCACAGCAAGCAATTCCGTCTTGTGACACAATAGTTCCTTTCCGGCTTTGACAAAGACTTGCTGAAGTACGCTATCACAACCTCTTGATCACCATTCCTTTGAGACAACACACCGCCAAGTCCTATATCACTTGCGTCTGTGTCAACTATAAATTCCTTGCTCGCATCAGGGTACCCCAAAATAGGTGTTTTGCACAGACGGTCCTTGAGCTCCTGGAATGCGATATCGCAACTTTCATCCCAGCAGAAATGTCGCTTCTCCTCGGTTAGCTTGTGCAGAGGTTTGGCTATATCTGCAAAGTTCTTTACAAATCGCCGATAATAGGAGCACAAACCCAAAAATGCTCTAACCTGTGTCTTGTCTTTTGGAACCGGCCAATCCTTGACAGCGGCAATTTTCTCTGGATCCGTGCGGATACCTTCTTCCGACACTACATACCCCAAAAAGCTAACTTGCCGTTTGAATAGTGAGCATTTCTTCGGACTCAACTTGAGGTTGGCACTCTGGATCTTCATGAGCACGCGTTCCAGGTTTTGAAGGTGTTCCTCAAACGTACGGCCTACGATGATGATGTCATCCAAGTAGACCAGACAGGCGTCGCCAATTAGCCCGGTAAGTACAAGCTCCATCAACCTTTCAAACGTTGCTGGAGCATTGCACAATCCAAACGGCATGACTTTAAATTGCCACAGACCCTTTCCTGTGGAGGAGAATGCAGTTTTCTCCTTGTCCTTAGGGTCTATTTCAACCTGCCAGTAGCCACTTTTCAGGTCTAGCGTACTAAACCACTTTACGCCTGTAAGCATGTCCAGCGTGTCATCAATTCTTGGCAAGGGATAGCTGTCCTTCTTCGTAACGTCGTTCAGACGGCGGTAGTCAACACAAAACCGCATGCTACCGTCCTTCTTCTTTACCAGCACCACAGGTGAACACCATGGACTAGATGAAGGTTCAATAACACCATCCTTCACCATTCCCTCAATCATGGTTTCCACTTCCTTTTCACGTGCTACCGGCAATCTTCTTGGGCGCTGACGGATAGGCAATTCTTCTCCTGTGTTTATTTTGTGTTGAACTAAGCCAGTCTTTCCTATGTCAGCATCGTTTGACGAGAAAACATCGGCGTACTTGAGTAACAACTTCTTCGCCTTGACCACTTCATTCGGGAGAGAACGCTGCGACAGTCTTCTAAAAGTGTGGTCACCCTCGTTTGTGCATCCTTGCTGGGGGTCCCAGTCGATGGGTATTGGCACCTACGCAACCAATCCACTTCCTCACAAGTACCAACCAGTGTGCCTTTTTCCATAATCTGTTCCTGATCACAAAGGTTCAGCACACGTACTCCTGAGATGTCGGTGGTTCTGACCAAAGTTCGAGCCACCTTCCACGGAAGGTCATTGTCCACCCTTTCCACGAGTACACAACGATGAGCTTGCCCAGGATTCCGAGGAAGACTAACCGGCACAATCGTTTCCGATCTCGGCGGCAGAACAATCTTCTTAAGGCTGTACACATTCCCGGTATCGCTCCTTCCACGAAAAGTTCCTCATGTCCACATTTCAAAACACCTTGCTTAACATCGATCTCACAACAATTCTTCCTCATGAAGTCTAGGCCCAGGATGCAGTCGTCCATTATATCAGCCACGATGACATTATGCAGGTAGATCATGTTGCCTAGCTTCAACTCCATCTCCTTCTCTCCACGGACGGGTATGCGCTGACCGGTGGCTGTTACCAAATTAATGCGTTCTCGGTTGTATGCGGAGTCCCCAAGGAACTGACTTATAAGTTGGGAACTGACAACCGTGCGAGAGGCTCCAGTGTCTATGGTCAGTTTACACGGCGTTCCGTTGACCTCGCCTTTGATGATTAGGCTGTTCCCATCATGGGTTTGTGAGATCGAAATCCTTGGGGCTCTTTTAACATCAGCCAGCACCCGCCCCGCAGTCCTGGCTTTTACTTGTTTCCCTGCTGCTGCTGGGCGGTGCTGTTAGCCGCACTACCCTCTCGAGATCGATCACCTCCCCTTTCTACAGTTCGCTTAGGGCAGCTGGATCGAAGATGGCCCCTTTCCCCACAGCCGTAGCACCTAGGGCTGTATCCTTTATTGTAGTCGCGAACTGCAGCTGCTGCAACCTCCTGACGCGATGGGATCGATGATCCTGCCGTACGGCTTCCACCTCCAGTGCATGGGCTAACGCGTCCTTAAGCGTCTCGTGGTGCCCGAGCCTCACAGCAGCTCTGACTTCAAGGTCGCGGATGCCGTCGATGAATGTCTGCACCAGGTTCCTACAATGAGCGCAGGTACAGACTGGTATGCTTTTCGAACCAGCTTTTCCACCTCAGGGCCCACTGCTGCAGGTTTTCGTTGCTGCGTTGCACGCGATCTTTGAGCTGCGCACGAAAGACGTGTTCCAGGTGAGCTTCGCCATAACTCGCCTCCAATGCCTCAAGGAGCTGCTCGTAAGTCACTTCCTTACCGAGAGCTTCCAGAACAGTTAAGGCCTGGTCGCGCAGGCCTAGGGTGAGAGCAGTCATGGCCTGACTTTTATTCCAGCCGTTCGCCTTCATGACAGCCTCGAACTGGATTTTGTAGGCCGACCAGGAAGAAGTCCCGTCGAACGGCGGCACTTTGAATCCACGTAGCGAAGGTGTTGTAGCTACCACGGGAGCTGTAATTCCATCCCCAATTTTTAGTTCGTCCAGCGTTTTCTTCACGTCAGCCATCACGTTGTTAACCCGATTGTTCACTTGGTTGATTCGGGTTTCAGCTTCCGACAGGCGGTTGTCATGTTGAGCAACCCTATCCTTCACCTCCCTTATCTCTTTCCCGAAGGTAGCGTGAAGGTCTTCATGAGAAGCATCTGCTCCTCCTGTCCCCGCTGCAGCCGCTCTTCCAACCGACGGGCCTGTTCTTCCTGTCGGCGGGCCTGTTCCTCCTGTCGGCGGGCCTGCTCCTGCAGCATCATCATCAGAGCACCTAAGTCAGGTGCTGCAAATGCAGGAGCTGCTGACGGGCCGACCTCCGTGGTCGGCAGCTGGCCCTCCGACGCTTGCGATGTTGTACCACCAAATCGTCTCTGGTCCGTCTCCTGTTGGCGTTGACTTCGGGTACGGATACCCTCCGTGTCATCTTTAGGTAAAATCGGCATGATTAAATCCCACTTCTGACACCAATTGTTACGAGCTTGGGGTTCGAGACAATTAAAAACTGCCGAGTGAATTACCAAAATTGACACTTTAATTACAGAACACTAATTACAACTAAAAACCACACTAATAACAAAATACAATTGTACTACAGATCACTTTAATTCGCAGTTGTATCGCTTCGAAGTATTCGCTTGTATCGCCAATTCAATACTGACTCGGTCGCGGTCTATACCGGCCTTATATAGGGCCTCAGATAGTTTCCAGAACCTTCTACTGTAGTAACATCTAGAATGTTCGAGTACATATCGGTCCCGAAATTTCTAGAAGGATCTTGACTCTCCTAGTTCTGCTACTCGATACTAGAGGGCGCTAGTGGTAACTAGTGTTGCCATGTATAAACCATTAATAGTGGCGCGCAACAATATTATCCTTATGAGGGACTGAATGTCAGTTTTTAGAAGATAAGTTTTCTATATTATACGAACAGTATGCGAGATTTCAACAGTCGTATCACGGACGCCGGTCTGAGCCGTTGATGGGTTTAAAGGAATTCAGAGACGTAGCGTCATTATTTGTAATTGATTGTTCAAGACAACACGAAACTTTAAAAGGTTCAATCGACGTGAGAGTTGAAATCGAAACAGACCAAGAAATACTAGATCAGACAGCTGCTTATTGCTTGATTTTAAACGATTGTATATTCGAGAACAAACCACTGAGTAATATCGTTAAGAAAATATCATGAAAAGCAATACAATAATCGTAGATCTTCATGGTTTCAAGAATAACAAAAATTAATTTATAGTAAAAGAATTTGCTATAGCCACTCTAGAGTACACCAAAATATTCCTAATTAAACATCCTTACCCGTTCACTTCACTATCTCTTGAAGAGAAAAAACAAATTTGCTGGATTGAAAAGCACAGAGGGTATCGATGGAGTGAGGGCTTTGTTGATTATAGAGAGTTTCACAGAATTATCAAGAATGTTTGAAAGATAAAAAGATTTTTTAAAAGGATGTGAAAAAATAAAATGGGTACAAGATCTATGTGATGAAAATAATACTATCATAGATATAAATTGCTTAGGAGCTCCCAATTTAAATACTCTTTGTGAACTTTATTGTAAAGATACTTTACTGTATAACTGTTTTAGTCATAAGAAAATCTATGCGTTAAAAAATGTTTTATGTATAAAGAAATCGTGTTTTGAAAACAAAGTGATTGTTTGATTTTCAATAAAATATATGTACTTAAATAAAAACTTCATCTTTTAATTTAAGCCACCCTTGTGTTCGAGGTGAAGAAAAAAAATAGTTTCAGACCAGCAAAGATTAGTATTATTAAAGTAACTGGTATTTTTATTGTACCACATTGCATTTTAACGATAAAGTGGAACCTCTAGTTCTCCACTATTGAATTGGGGCCTTCAGCGGCACGTAGCTCGAGCGAAGCGAGAGCAAGTGACGCAGAAGCCCCAATTCTATCCTACTGTTGTATATCCAAGTTTGGCTTGCATAGAAGAGACAAGGTAAAATGCATGAATCTAAAATTTTATTTTTAAGTTTTAGAGGAAAGTTCGACTTTAAGACGTATTTGTTCTTTGTATTTCTCTATGACCTGTTCAACAGTATGTACATGGTCTACAATTGAGAAACATTTTCTGAAACATGCTTGTTCTATTGGTTGTTATTTTTCAGTGATAGTAGAGATGCGTTGTTCCTAACATGAGGCAAATAACTTATAGAGGCTTGGTTGTAAACTAATAGGTCGATAGTTTAAAATATTAGCAGGATCTCCTTTTTATAATGTTATGTCAGATTCTCCCCATTTCTTTGGTATCCCTCTAGACTCTAGGAATTTATTGAAAAATGTTGTGAGAATTGTCGCTAATAGATATTTCCCTATTATAAATATCTCGTTGGGTATAGTGTCGGGTCCGCAGCTTTTTACTTTCTTTAGAGTCTCTATCTTCTTAATGACCTCAGCTATTGTAAATCTTTGTAGCTGTTGTGAATGTAGAGATGATAGATTTCCAGCATTTACGTCAGAAGTGTTGATTGGAGAATTTTCTTGCTCTGCATATAAATTTTTATAGAAATTAGTTGCTATCTCTATTATTTTAGGTCTTGAGTATATATCTTTTCCGGTGGTTTTTCTTTTAGATTTGGAATCCAGGTTTTGACTGAGTTCAGTATTTTGAATCCCTTTTTTAGGCTTCCTGTAGATATGAGATGCTTTTCTATTATTTTTAATCTGTATTCTTCGAACTCTTTTCTAATTTGTTTATGGACATTCTTAAATAAATTACTTAGTTCTTGTTTTTCTTCGTTGGATAGCGGTTTATATATTTCTTTTTTTATATCTATGAATTTGAACTATAAGAATAAAATTGCGACAAATTTATTGGTGCGGTAGGGAAATGTATTTATTCGAATCACTAACGATGAACGTAACTCCCATTAACTAATTGACAAAGAAATTATTATAATGTTTTATTATTAACTTAAGCGTGTTTACTACTTTATTATAATTGTTTGCCATTGAATACGATTTTGATTTATATATTTTTTCGTTTTATAAAAATAAACAGAAGCAAAGACAAGTCACTGGATACGGGACAAGTCAGTTTTTAACTGTTGAAATTATTTAGCCCATTAATTATTGAGATATGCTTAATACAAAATGGTTTACCGAACAATCTTACGTAGTAAGAATAAGAGAATAAGTTGTGCTTCCTAAATCGTGGTAATTTCTGGAGACTAAGACCAGCACAAATGCTCTGGATGCCAATCAGCTGATGCACGAGCTGGGCCAGTAACGAAAGTTCCACCTCTTCAACTATTGCCTCCTTTCAGTGCCATTGTCGCTTTCTGCTGTGTACGGGATCAACTACGTGTTCCTGGCTGCTGATGTACCATGCAGGTGATATATTGTAATTACTAAAAAATTAAGCTATAATATTTATTTATACTTTGCCAATGCAAATTTACGCGACAGTAGCCTAATGGCCAGGTTCGGATCCGCCATTAGACTTTTCACTCCTAACACAAGCATTTTAAGCTTACGAGGAATGATCAAAAGAACATTAGTAATGTTAATAGCATTGCTAGTATTTTCATTAAAAAAATTACCCGTGATAACATATGGATCCGATACGTGGTTATCCACTGCTGGAGTCGCTCATTTGCGGAGTGTACGGAGTTTCTGTGCGCGATAGAATTCGTAGAAAATAAAGATCCCATCATATACATACGTGATAGACCATAATATAGCTGGCGCAAATCCATTCTGCACCTTTGTTATGGTTGTAGCACGAATAGGCCTGGCTCGACCGGGAAAGGACCTTGCTCTTACAGTAAGCAGCAGCCTAATGCTTTTGTGTTTTGTATGGTGAGTGTGGAGAACCAGAGACCCTTTATACTGGAAACGAGGCATTCCATCTTAGTCCTCAGGGGTGACAGCGCATTTATATTTTGATTCTTAATCGAGGATAGACGTAAATATCTATGAACACTTGCCATCAGGTGGACTGTGTGCTCGTTTGGCACCCTTCTTTTATAAAAAAAACATAAAAGATAGAGATCTGAAGAGCAGTCAGCAGTTGCTTAAATTATAGAATTTATAGGAATGTACAACGTTCTTGCAACTACTATGCAGCTTGATCCCGTTCATATCTGTACTTTTTTATCAGCGTAGCTGACAGTTTCGAACATTGTTTGTACTGTGATAATCACACAGGGGCCCCTTTACACATTTATAATTTTGATGGGATATCATTAATTTTTGAAAAAAGTTTTATTCCTTTATTATAATCTAAGTAAATACTTGACTTCCAACGTTTTTCCTTGTGTTTACTCTTCACTGTCTTCAATTTAATTTGAACTATTAGAATTAAGTATAGCACAAATTGGCATAAATTTTTTCGACACCGAAGCAATAATTTATAGTTTTCAGATTTTTTCTTTTTATACGCCTAATAATGTACCTTGATGTCAAATTTAGAGTTTCTGTATAACCTAGAAGTGGTTTTGGTTTTTTATGAGTGAGTGAGTGAGTTATAATAATGGCACTTTTTAGACCCAAATACCTCAACAACTACAATATGTTTGTTCATGAAATTCGTGATTCTAGGTACTCAAGGGGTCTTTATTAGGTGTGTCAAAATGGAAGCGTGTAAGTCTAAACATTTTTGAGTTAAGGGGGGTTCGAATATGTCTCGAAATGGTTCGTATACACACTGCTCTTTTCTTTTCCGAACATGACTGACATAATGTCTAGACAAATAACGAACAAGTTTGTTTATACAATACATCTAGATTTAATAGGAGTAATTTAAAGATCTGTGGTGGGTTTTTTCTTGCTGAGCTGTTCTGCTTCCTCCATTGTGTCTGGTAGTGTGGTGCCGAGTGTCTCTGGCGTTGTAAAGATCAAAAGTCCGGATAGAAGAGCGAAACTTCCAAAGAGGACAGAAGGCAAACTCGTCCATATTTCCAGCGCCTGAAATTCACGATACGAAGAATTATTTAAAAGTACTATTGATGATTTAAATCTAGGTGTAATTACTCCATATGCTGATGGTAGCATTAAGCTTAGCTGAGTATTAAGGTAGCTTAGCTACCGTCTTAGATTCGTTTCGGCACATATAAATATTTCAGCTTATTTGGAATGTTTAGTCATCCTTCTCATGTGAGTAATATCAAAGTCAATGAAATATGGATAGGGCTATGCAGCAAAACAAGAATAACTGACAAAGTCCAACGGTTCCGTTCTACTGAAACTGTCACCGATAGAAAAGGAAAAATCTAGAACAGCAGTCATATCCGTCTCCTTATGACTAGAGTATTTTAGGATTGTCTGCTAGTAGATAATAAAGATTTAAGAAGTAGATGGAGTAAAGATTTTATGAGGCTGGCAAGGAGCTAAAAGATGCAGGTGGCGTAGGCCTATAGCTTGTGGCTGTTTTTGGGGTATACCTGTTTTCAGCAGTAAACCCTGGTGGGAGATTTCAATTCGTTCAGTATTCTCTGATTTTGACGATTTATCTTCCGCCTATAAACGACTAACTAACACAACACTTCCCACTACCGATTTTAAGAAGCTTTAAGTGTGTCCAAGGTAGGGGATCAACCAAACCAAATGTACAGTGGACAAATATTGCGATTAGGTCACAGTATCTAAAGGTCAATAAATGTATTGTTCTTAATCTTGAAAATCGAAATTTAATAAACCCGGTTGCCTTACGCCCCCACAACATGACAATTCTCGGCTTTCATGTTATACATAAATACATTTGATATTCTTACAAGAGTGGCGGCGTAAGAGAATTGACCACCCCATTTGTTTTCATTTCACCACGTGGTTTTTTTATAGATTAAGGGTGACAAACGAACACACAGTCTGTCTGATGGTAAGTGGAAACTGTGGCCCATAGATGTCTACATCTATCCTCGGTTATTTTTTATTTTTTATTTATTCAATTTTTCCTATAAATTCTGATAACATATGAATAAAAACAAAAAATATTGGTAAATCCAATTGGGCATGTTCTAAACGCATTAAAAAAATTACGTATAACATGATTATACGGAATTTTTTAAAGTACTTTAAATACACACAAGTTTTCACTAATAGATTTATAATACTCCAATTTTCCGATATTTTTATGTTGAACTTCAATTTAAAAAAGTTTGAAAAATCCAAAAGTGCACGACTCATAATGCTCATATGATCATCACATCATCATTCAGGTCACTCCATAAAGTCCAAGACGTATTTAAGTCATTTATAATGTTACATCCTACTTACTTTTAGTACGTACTACTATTATTTATTCTGAGTTTTAAAATATTGTAATAAAAATCTCTGATTATTATTATAATGAAGTATGTAGGAAATTTGGTTTTTCGAATATTGTGTATTTGTACAGCGATCTTTTTGAACCGCTGTAAACAACTGATACAGTGTCCACTCACAACGGCGATTGACGCCGAACCATAGATAATACACTACGCCGAACTAACCGAGTGAGTGACGCAGTCTCTATTTAGTAAAAAAAATATTTAGTAAAATAAATTCATACAAGGCTGCTAAAACACCGAATATTTCAACATTTCGCAGCCGAAAAAAAATTAATTATAACTAAACTAAACAAAATTAAACTGCCATTTACATTCTATGGCTTCCCACACATGATAGATGAAGAGTTTTAAAAATAGATTGAGTTGAACAATTGATATTTTCAAAAGTTACCGTGTTTACGAAGCCATGCGGACTTGATAAATCCACACCATAAGCCACTAAAACCCCTTTTTTATGTAAAAATAGCAATTAATAGATTTAAAAAATATATTAATAAGTTTAACAATCATTTATCTTTCTGACAATGTGCTTTTCATATCATTTATATGGACAATATGATTGCTAGATACGATTTCATGCGACAAAACGTTGGAATCTTAATTTTTCTTTAATCTTAAACTTGCCTGCCTGCAATTGAGGAAGGGCGTGAGGTGCTCTTCAAACTAGGTAAGACACATCATTTTATCTTATTACTTAATATAATGTCTGATTCTATTAACAACTTCAACTATATATGAGGAAATCTATGTAAATGTCTATTTTCGTGGACGTTTATAAACTGTAATGGAATAGATAGAAAGAAAAAGAAGAACACTTACAAGAGCCGGTGTCAACGGCGCAGTAATGGATCCGAGCCGGCCCACCATGGAGGAGAACGCGAACAGACTGTGACGGTACTTGGTCGGGTAGAGCTCCGCCGTGTACACGTACACCGACGTCATCACCATAGCGATACTGTACTTGCCAATCAGATATAATGCCAATGATAGACCTTCGTTACCTAAAAATTGATCAGAATTCTCATACTTATTAAAATCAAAATAATTTTTAGTATAGCACGTGAAATAGTAACGTTTTTTTTTATAGAAAAAGAGTGACAAACGAGCACATAGTCCACCTGATGATCAGTGGCTGTTGTGACCCATCTACATCAATGCTTATTAACAATTGTATGTATAGAGTAGCCCAACGGATAACGGCCGGCCATATAGCTCGAAGAAACGAAAACCGAAGGAGAGCAAAGGTTCTCGAGTGGCAGACTCGTACCGGTAGGCGAAGTGTTGGGCGGCCCTCCATTAGATAGAGTGACGACCTGGTAAGACATGCAGGATGTGGATGGATGCAGGTGGCTCAGAATCGTGGTTTGTGACATTTCATGGGGAGGCCTATGTTCAGCAGTGGACTTAAGAAGGGCTCTAATGATGATGTTGATGTATGCGGTAGGCCCTATACTGTGAATCAGCGGCGTATGTGAGCTGAGATATATTAGTTAATATGCAATATGCGATTTATTATTACGTACCTTCAGGCATAAAGGCGAATGCAAACTGACAAGCAGCGCAAAGCCAATAGCCGATGATGAGCACCGGCTTTCTTCCAATGCGATCAAGCAGAAGTATAGCCGTCCAGTATCCAGGGATTTCAATAGCTGTGACAGCCACATAGTTGAGGTACGGGTTCCCAGACAAGTTGACAGCATTGATCGACATACCATAATACACCAATGTATTTGTTACCCACCAGATTGGAGAAACAACGCATCTGAATAAAATTGCACGATATCTAAAAACTAAAATCGGTAGCCAAGGCTCTTTAGGTTTTTCAGCAAACTTATCCGCATCGGCTGTTGATCTGAGGCACTGTAATGACTTTTCAGAAAGTTCTTTCTTATTTGTTTTGGCCACTTTCTTGAGGATTGCTTCAGCCTCTTCATATCTTCCTTTACTCATAAGCCAACGGACTGATTCAGACAGGATCCAGAAATAAGATACAACTAGCAGTTGCGGAACATAAAGAACCTGTGTAAGTGTTCTCCATGGTTTAACTCCCCATGCGATGAAACCAAGGATTACTTGTCCAAGGGCAAACATCGTTGATATCGTTGCTCCAGCTATCACTCGGTATTTTGGTCCCACTAGCTCCGTGACTAAAGAACAACAATATTTGATAATTTTAAAACTGTTTTTAATTACATTTATCCATCCATTACTGTCTGAGAAAGTCCACTGCTGAAGATACGGCTTCTCTAAAGATTGGCTCATGGTGGAACTTCACCACAGTTGCCGTGCTTGGTAGGAGATGGCAAACCGCAGTTTAGTATAATTTTGAGCTGTTATCAGGAAGATGCTGCTGCTGACCTCCTGTTTTAGTTTCCCTCTGTCGCCTGTTACGATACCCACGGGACGATATTGGGTAGAGGATATTCTTTCACCACCACTACACTGATAATTACATTTATACAAATTAAGACAGTACAGTTAAAGGTGAAAAGGAGTGTTTATATATAATAATTTCTTATGTTTACGCGAACACTACACATTTAAATAAACCTAAGGAATCGCGTATATTGACTTATTTTATATTCCCAATGTTCGAGCACTTTACAGCACCTATAGTCACGGGGGACTGAGGTGTTTGACGTCACAATGTCACAGTTAACCACGGCTACCTTCAGATTAAAATTATAATTTTTGGTCCGATCTACGCAGTATGAATTTATAGTATCTTGAAGTCCTGCAGTTGTATGCTTGGTTTGGGATTTAATTTTATTAATTATAGGATCCCAAGCAGATGGTAGTACCCAACCATCTTCTCTATTGAAATAAGGGATGTTTTCTGATTTCAATAGCCTCGCGAATCGTCCTTGGAAGGAATCGGTGTTTTTAGCGAGGATTTGGCTCTATGAAATTTGATGTAGTAACGGGGGCGATCCTGTACGTGTTGACAGACTGCATGCAGACTTCCCCAAATGTCGATTCTTCACATCGCCTATGTGGTTTTTATTTAAATAGTGTTTTTATATTCATATCTGTATAAATGTATAAACATTATT
The DNA here is from genome assembly GCA_029286625.1 of Parnassius orleans. NCBI lineage: Eukaryota > Metazoa > Arthropoda > Insecta > Lepidoptera > Papilionidae > Parnassius > Parnassius orleans. The sequence continues at coordinate 849,768 of JAGSMP010000191.1, forward strand.
AAATTAACTAACTACATCAAGAATTCGTGATAGTAACAGAGCCATGGTACCTCAGAGGCTAAACACTTGCTTGTACACGAGCAGCCCAGGATCGATCACCGCCGGCACCAATGAAATCGCTAGTTGCAATTTTAAGTGCCGATTAATCACGACCTCGGCAGTGATGTAAATCATTAGAAAGCCTGCATTTCTGAGAAATTAGAAAATATTTCGAAGACACGTAAAGTCCGCCAAAACAGTGGTCTTCATTAGCACTCTGTGTGTGGGAACTGGGAACAGCGCTTTTGGATGAACATCTCGTCATCAGTCGGTTGCTAAAACCTCGTCCGTCAATCAATTGGATGAACCCGACCTAATAAGAAGCGAGCACTTTCCCCTATTTTTAATAAGGTTATAAAAATATAATAAATAATAAACTAAATACTTACCTAATATATAACAAGATGAATAGGCACCAGATCCTACGGTAGACTCAATAACCTCGAGCGCAAGAAACCATTCGTAGGAGTTGACAAAGGAGCGGACAAGGCCGATCCAGCCCGTGTTGAAGGCGTTGATGGTGAGAGCCACGCGGCGGCCCCAGCGGTCCGAGATGTAGCCGGTGATTGGCAGCACCAGTAGGGTACCGATGGTGCGGATAGAGCCGATTTGAGAGCGTCGCCATTCGTCACAGGCCATGTTGAACTGGAATCGCATTTCTCAACTTTTATATATACAGCACGTCTTTTAGGGTGGGAATTAGAATACCTATATAACCAAACAAATAGGCAAAATTTTACTCATACAGGAGAGTTTAAAATTAAAAACGTGTTTTTTTTTTATATAAAAGTGCGGGAAATGAGCATGGGGCTCACCTGCTAGAAAGTATCAACGTTAAACCAAGAACAAATGCAACACAAGGGGAATTGCAGGTGCGTTGCCGGTCTGTTAAAAGAGAGTAAGATCGTTTCTTGAAGGTCCCTAAATCGTATCGGTCCGGAAAAATCGCAGGTGGTAAACGACTAAAGCGAGAAAAAACTAGTAAAACTTGGCTTTTTTTGTCACATTCTCAAACTACAGTGTTGTCACTATACACGCTGTAATTTTTCGCGTTAACTTACTGTCTATGTGTTTTTAATTTAGTATTAAATAATAATATTACAAACACTAATCGCGTAAAAAAACACACACAACCAACAAAACGCATCGAGAAAGAATAGCTCAATTTTTTATATAATAAGGGCGATAAGCGAGCACAATCCACCTGATGGTAAATGGATACTGTCGCCAATAGACATCTACATCTATCCTCGATTAAGAATCAAAATGCAGGTAGGTTGTCAGCCCGGAGGACTAACATGGAATGCCTCGTTACCAGTAAAGAGGGTCTCCGGTTCTCTACACTCACCATACGAAACAGCAGTATTAAGCAGCTATTTTACGTTGTTATTTTGTGAGAGCGTGGTCCCTCCCCGATTGAGCCCACCCATTCGTGCTACGGTAATAGCTGCAGCATGGCTCAACCACGTAAAAAAAATATCTATTCTTATTCATCATCAGCCTGTAAATTCCTAATGCTGGACATGGGCCTCTTTGGAAGGATTTTCTTTAAGTAGCATACAGATGCGGCTTTAGATTACTGATGCTGATTACTCTTAATTTGGCCCATCATCAATATTTCTATCTATATATAACTTGCTCGATAAAAATTCGACTAGGATAAGATTCATTAGTTCTTAATTTTTTTGATTGGTGGCTGTAGGATCTTTTTTATTTTCAACCGACATCAAAAAAGGAGGAGGTTCTCAATTCGACTGTTTTTTAATGTGTGTTACCTCAGAACTTTTTCTAGGTGAACCGATTTTGATGATTCTTTTTTATTTTAAAGCTGGTGCTTCTTATGTGGTCCCATATACATTTGATCAAGATCTGACCAGTAGTTTTTGAGTTATCCTTAATACTTCGACTACATTGATGATGTTCTCATTTTATTTATATTGAAGTCGGTTGTAGCTTACGTTGTGTGGTGGTAGTGTAGAAGAATCTACAAACCATTTCGCCCCATAATTATTTTAAGAGGCGACTATAGAAAGTGCCAGAAAAGTGTTATGGCTTTTCATGATGGTAATAATATAATCATTTCTTCTACGCTAGACGTAAAATACCCAGACCAGTGACGGGCAGTTGCGAGATGACTGGTGCTGTGGTCATTTATATACCAGCCACTAAGGCAGATCCCCACAACGGGAAAGGCCCCTGAAGTGTATGTACATTTACGGGTTGATAAAGAAAAAGAAGAACTCACATCATAAACAATAGTATTAGTGTTTTCGTATACGTAGTCCTGACAGTCCTCTGTACGCGAGGTGTCGAACCAGGCAGCAGGGCAGATGCCGTTCACGTCAGTATCCTGGGTACTGTTGACATAGCGCTGGCAGTTCTCGAAGCTGTCGATACTCGTGCCAGGGATCGCGTTCAGGACCCAGGAAGGGGCGTACTCCGGGTTGGGGCCATCGCATTGTGGAATTAAACATCTGAACGAAGAAAACGATTATCAGTTTTCCATTATTTTTCGTGGTAGTTCAAGGCGTTAACTTACGTTACCCAAGCTTTTTCCTAGTGATAGGATTCCTTTTCTGCCTAGGAGTCTGTCTCGGTATATACCTTCCTCTTATTTACTTCTGCTTAAAAATAGCAGTACTTAAACTGCTGTGTAAGTACTGTGTGGGTGTTGAGACCAGTATAATTACCCATGAGTCAATCTACGGGGGAGGCCTATGTTTAGCAGTAGACTTTTATATGCTGTAATGAATGAGATTTGACGAATTTTTTTCAATGATCTTTTTTTTCTAACATAATTTAAAGTTGTAAAATATAATAGTAATACTTTAAAAAGAATCAAAGTAATAGCTGTAATAATAGTTACTTACGCCAATTCAACCACCATTAAAAATGGCGAGCGAAGAGGACACGATTCAGCCTATGAACGCACACGAAATTAAAAATGCCTGTTTCAGATCTGCGAAAATTAAAATACCTAGCAACCCTGGGTTTACACGGCGAGTATGTGAGCATGGCATGTATAGAAAAAGTTGTCGTTATTTAATTACCATAACATATCAAATTCCTTTAACTAATAGAAATATATAACAATGTTTGACAATAAATTACCTAGTAGGAATTCTAGCAATCGTGAAGATATACTCTCCCGAGGCGAACGCAGAGAAGATCACAGGGAAGGCAGCAAGCAGCAGCGTCACGATCTGGTACCGTCCAAACTGGCCCACCTCTTCGATGAGGATCTTGTCCAGATCCACACCCTGCCTCCCGTCCCGCGATTCTACTTTCGCACTTGACATATTTTTAGCATAGATAGCTATTGTGGCAGCATGGCAGCATTATAAAGTAAATAAATTGGTTTTAATTTTTCGCTCTCATTATCTACATAACAAGAATTGACGAATTAGATTACACTCGGGAAGCTTATGCTATGATTAATCCACGGTCTTAATAGTGATGCCACATAATACGCTGTGCCTGCGGCGCGTTACCGCACTGAAACGTTTGGCCGCATTAAATATGAAACAGTCGGTTCAAGACACCGCAGCGGCAGTATAGCTAGCTCCCTTTGATTATCTATGATGAAATGTTTTTCTCTTTATTTGGTCAACAAAACTATATATAATACAGTATGAAACAAATAGCCCGGTGATCCTTTTAGCGATGTATAGATGTACATAAAGGCATGATATATGACAGTGAAATTTATTTTTGGTCGTTATTAAAGGGATTTTAGTGTCCACAATAGTATACATACTAAATTCAATTCAAAAAATGTTATTCACATCTGAACTAACTGACACGCGCATCGGTAAAGCGGGGTCTTTGAATATACTCTTACTCCCCGACTAATGCAGAGACACTATACCAACACAAAATTTCCAAATAAAAATATATATACTGTTAGGAACGAGGGTGAAAAAATAAAAGAAAATACTAAGAAATGAGGGTTGAACCTATGCCGGTAGTTGTTTGAGAGCACTAAACTCGAAGTTGTTGAAGAGTGTGTTTACCTGGGACAAATAGTCCGACTAGGTAAGTCCAACTTCGACTGAGAGGTCAATCGACGGATTCAACTCGGCTGGGTATTCAATCTTCTCGTCAGGCATAACTCAAAACCTCAAAACAAGATTGTTCAACCAGTGCGTGTTGCCAGTGATGACCTATGGATCTGAGACGTGGTCCTTCACTGGTGGCCATATGAGGAAGCTCAAGGTCGCTCAGCGAGCTGTGGAGAGGGCTATGCTCGAGGTTTCTCTGCGTGATAGACTTAAAAACGAGGATATACGCAGTAGAACCAGAGTAACCGACATAGCCCAACGGATTAGTAAGCTGAAGTGGCAATGGGCCGGCCATATAGCTCGAAGAACCGACAATACCGATGGGGAAGAAAGGTTTTCGTGTGGCAGCCTCGTACCGGCAGGCAAAGAGTAGGGTGTCCCCATCTAGATGGAGATTCGACCTGGTAAGACATGCAGGATGTCAATGAATGCAGGTAGCTCGCGACCGTGCTTTGTGACATTCCTTGGGGGAAGCCTATGTTCAGCAGTGGACTTGTAATGGGCTGAATGATGATGATGATGATGAGGGTAGAACTGTAATCTCCCACTTCTTCTAGCAGTATAAAGTATCGCGCAGACGACTAAGAGTAGTCAGTCGATAATTCTACGAGACCGTTTTTATGCCCGTTGGGCTAAAACATTAACTCCTTATTAAGATTCTGCCTGTTCTACAAGTACTAAGGCTCGGAGAATAACAGTGTCATGGTTCTGTTCGTTGTAATAATTCTTCTAGTGTAGGCAAGGAAGATCGTGTTGCTGAGAAGCTGCCCTGTGTTTCATTGAGATGGTTAGTGTTGCTGCTGTTTTGCATACTTTGGTGTTATCATGTAATTATGTCCCTAAAACGTCGTTCACGTTACACAAGTGTATGATTGTGACGGTGTCATACTACAGTGTGGTCGAACTGTATTTGCTCTATACTGAATGTATGTTTGCTGTAAGTACGCTGTTGCAAGTTGAACATCCGCTCTCACACTTATTGTTTTTAATAATTATTTTTTATGGTAAAGTTATTTCTATACGTTTGATATTATTGCATTGTATGTAATTATATTGATGTATGTAGACACAGCTTGCACAAAAGTATTAAGTAATAATAATTAACAAAAAGTTTGGTACTTAAAGTTAGATTATATTAATTCTAAACTAAAAGTCAAATTAAATTAATTATAAACTAAATAATGATTTCTTATATTTACGCGAACACTACACATTGAATAAAACTAATTAATTGTTTTTTTAAATATTTTTTAATATTAAAAACTGAAGGTAGCCGGGCTATCTATGACATCGGGACGTCAAACATCTCAGTCCCCCGCGTGACCATGGGTTGCTGTAAAGCACCCGAAACGTCGGGAATCAAAATAGTAAAATTAAACGCGATAAAATCGGTAAAAATAGTTTTATTCAATATAAACTAACTACTTGGGATGTAGACACTGGTACAATTGCTGAAAATATGAAAACATCCACTACAGATCGAAAATGTTACTGGATGAACACATGCGGTATAATGGCGAATGTTGGCAGAGAACTGTTCTACAAAATGGATTTGTTGACAATACTCGAAGTAGCTTTCGACACTTTTTTAATCTCGTCATTAATCAATCATTTTAACTACATTTGCGGTTATAATAAATAAGAAATTTTGGAAGCATCCAAACGTAGAAATTTGAAGACATTAAAATGAATTACTTACAACTTCTTATTACTGCAATATTATATTCTAAAAGATGGTATACGATGATTACCATTCGAAAACCTTTCATCGCCATCAATTGTCGTTTCTTTGAGCAATATGGCCGGTCTATTGACACTTCAGCTTGCTAATCCATTGGGCTATGTCGTTTACTCTGGTTCTACTGCGGGTATCCTCATCACGAAGTCTCTTATCCAGAGAAACTCCGAGCAAAGCTCTCTTCGTAGTTCGTTGAGCAACCTGATCTTCCTCATGGGTCGAGCTGTGAAGCAGCTAGTAATATCTCATCACTAGCAACACGCATTGGTTTATACTTTTTTTTTCAAGTTTTGAGGTACACGTGACAAGAAGATACGACGTGTTCTCTCGAACGCTGCCCAGCCGAGTTTGATCCGTCGATTAACCTCTAGATCGAATTTCAGCAGTTGACTTTTAATAGGCTATAATAGAAAACAAGCCCAATGGTTAAAACAGTAATTAAAAAAACGACTTCGTAAAAAAGTTTATATATGTTATAATCCATACTGAGCCAAAGAAATAGACATACATACATAGCTCAAAAAACATGACCCTCCTTCTGGGGCAGTCGGGTAATAAAAATAAGCATTTTTGAATTTTTTGCACTGCGGTGTCACCGCAGAGAAATCGCACCGTCGTAGCCAACGCAGAGTGTGGCTTCGCTCTAATTAGGACACTTCTGATATCTTATCGACTTGGATCGATTTCTTCTTACCTTTGATAAACATGTAATATATTATATGACAAGCTAATTGTTGCTCCCAATGATAAGAGAAATTTACATATTTAAATTATGACATCTGTTGTTCCTTGATAATCTTATCAAGGAAAATGAAACAATAAAAAAATGATAAATTATATTTTAATCGTGAACACATAAGCATACAGTTAACATTTTGTCATACAGCTTGGTTGAACCGATAACCGAGGAAGAAAAAATGTTCATAATTTCTTCCTTGCCGTATGGACCATCCGTACTAGATGTAGTGATGACCAGTGGAGATATGCAGCGTCATCCATGGACTCTTATAACAGGATATTTCGGTATTCTGGGTCTCTAAATCGGTTGTCATGTATGCTAAACCGGAGGCGCATGGCATGTCATTTCCTGTTAGTCAAGCGTTCCTTTTTTTATAGAATAAGGGTGACAAACGAGCACACAGTCCACCTGATGGTAAGTGAATGATGTAGCTCATAGACATCTACATCTATCTTCGATTAAGAACCAAGATGCAGATGCGATATCATCCTTGAGAACTGAGTTGTAATGTCTCGTTTCCGATTAAAGGGGTATCAGGTTCTCTACACTCATCATATATTCACACTAATATTCTGTGAGAGTGTGGTCCTTTCCCGCTCAAGCCTACCTAATTGTGTTACAGCCATAATACAGTTGCAGCGTGGCTCTAGCACATAAAACTAGGAGTTTTTGTGAAATCGTTTACCACCGGTGATTTTTCCTGTCCAATGCGACTTATGAACCTTCAAGAAACGAGCTTATTCCTTTTTTAAAGGCACCTGCAATTCCCCTGGTGTTACAGTTGTTCATGGCCGGCGGTCGACACTTACCATCAGGTGAGCTGATGCTCGTTTGCCCCCTCTTCAGAAGTGTCTGTCAACCGTCTGGATGGTGCGTGTCTTCACGCTAGATATTGTCTGAGTTATTGTTAGTCATCAGTGTCATTGGTGCTAGTGGTCTGGCGGTCAGTAGTCTGGGTCGTGTGCGTCACACGGCTTGATGATGCCGAGGCGCTGTTGTCATGTCAATCGTTTTCTCTGTGTTTTGACGCTGTTGGTCATCAGTGTCGTTGGTGCAAGTGGCCCGATGGTTAGTAGTCAAGGTCGTGTACGTCTCGCGGCTTGATGATGCCGAGGCGCGTGGCGAGCGCGGCGACGTGCGCGCGCACCTCCTCCTGCACCAGGTTGAACGACATCGCCAGCAGCGCGATGCCGAACAGCAGGTACAGCGAGCACAGCGCGATCGAGTGCACAGCGTCTGCCGCCTCGCCGGTTTGCCCCTGCAACTTGGACAAGTCAGTGCTTGCTCCGCAAAAATCAAGTACCAGTAAATAAAATCAAGTACAGTGTAGAGAACCAGGGAACCTTTAGATATTTATGTATAATATTATTATGTATATGTTAGTTAATCTTCGTCGTAAAGTAGTCGGTAAATTGTATGCGAAAGTGTTGATTGAAAGGGTTGTGAATGAAACAGACGAAAAAGTATGGGATGCACAAGCGGGATTTAGAAAGGGAATGGGATGTATGGATCACGTCTTTTCCTTGCGGTGCATAGCCGAAAAGTGTTTGGCTAAAAACAAGACGGTCTATTGCGCATTCGTGGATCTAGAAAAGGCCTATGATAGAGTAATGAGGAATGAATTGTGGTCAGCACTGTCCGTGAACCGTGTGAGCAGTATCCTCATACGAGCACTGCAATCTCTTTATAGGGATTCTAGTGCTTGTGTAACGACGACGAAAAAAGTGTATAAGGCGAGTGTGAATGAAAGTGTTGGAAGGGGTAGATCTAGGAGGACGTTTCTCGACCAAATCAGGGACGTCTTGAAAAAGGCCAGGTCAAGAGTACCTAAACCGAAGAGCATGTATGAAGGAATAATGAAAGTGGACGAAGCGAAACAAGTATGTAAGGATCGTAGCAAGTGGAAAGAAGTGGTCTCTGCCTACCCCTACGGGAAAGAGGCGTGATTATATGTATGTATGTATGTAGTTAATCTTATCAATAAAATGTTTCAGCATTGACATTTGCACCGAGGTAGGGGTGGCAGATATGCCGCACACAGAGATAGTGGAACCATCAATCACAACCCAAATATCTTTACATTTTCTTTCCCAGTTCTGCATACGTTTCAAATTTAAGTGTTTAGAAATTGCAATCAGTACCAGACATTTCTCTATCTCTTCTATACAGGGTTATTTTTCAAAGAGTAGCCAAACTTTAAAATCAAGTTCTAATATATAAATAATGATATACCGTTATTGCAGTTTCTGAAAATACGAGTAAGTAAGGCTTCTACTTTTATTTGAAATTATCCCAAATTGAATGTGATTTATTGGGCTACAACGTTTTTGCGTACCAATCGACCCTTAAGAATGTGTGCGTGCGCAGTAAAATCAGTTAAAATAATGCATTACCACGCATTTTGAATTTAAAATATAAAAAGGATAGTAATATTAAGATTTTTTTTATTAATTGTGCTTCGTCATTTGCCTTTATTACATATTATTCTGAACCTTCTCTGCAAATTTGGCCGGTTATTGCAAAATAACCCTGTATGCAGCATGCCACCCTCACCAAAAAGAGAGTCAGAGTTCAGAGTCCAGTATTTTACTATTCAGCCAAATCTGTTAGCACAATAATAATGGTTAATAGTTTTATAAAAATATGTATGTCTTAGTGCCTAAACCTCGTACAATTTGATAATATACAGATAAAGAAATGAATTTTGTAGATTTTATCCAATCACTTGTACTAAATTATCATAATAATTATCATTACAACTACTTAATACTATTCAATGAGTTCATATCTCATATACTCGTAAGTACATTTTTTTTAATAGAATAAGGATGACAAACGAGCACACAGTCCACCTGATGGTAAGTGGTTGCTGTGGCTCATAGACATCTACATCTATTTTCGTTTGCGAATTTAAATGCAGATGCGGTGTCAGCCGTGAGGACTAAGATAGAATGCCTCTTTTCCAGTAAAAAAGGTCTCCGGTTCTCTACACTCACCATACGAAACACAGCAGCATTAAGCTTCTATTTTACGCTGGTATTCTGTGAGAGCGTGGTCCTTCCCCGGTCGAGCCGACCTATTCGTGCTACAACTATACTATTAATATAGCTGCAGCATGGCTCTACCACGTAAAATAACATGGTCGGAGTTAACAGTTTTTCTCATAAAAATACGCCGGTTCTTTTCTTTAATAATGCATATTTAACTGACTTCGACTACATTGATGATGTTCTCATTTTATTTATAATGAAGTCGGTTGTGCAAAATTTTTAATTTTACCACTTGTCTTTACCAATCTCTCAAGATGAAATCGGTTCATGCCGCTATGAACCGATTTATTCATATTGTACAAAAAATTATCTACAAATCCCAAATGCGAGCTCTTAAGCTTGTCTTGCATTGCCTTTTATCAGTTAAAAATAATGGATGCTGCTACAATCTCATCACAAATCTTTTTATTGGCGAATTGGGCTTCAATTGATTTTGGTCGCGTACTGTTAGGGTTGATCTTGGCGATACGTGTATAGTTGATAATATATTCACTTTTAACATTACAGTTGAGTTCAGTACTCAGTTGAGTCATAATAACTATGTCTTATATACGAGTTGATATCATATTGACAATGATATATACTTATGTTTCAAAGTTACTCAAACAAATTTTGGTAATAACCTGAGCAGGCACGAAGTCACCGAAGCCGATGGTGGTGAGCGTGATGAAGCAGAAGTAAGCCGCGTCGAGGTACGCCCAGCCCTCCCACCGCTTGAACAGGAACGTGCCCGCCACGATGTAAGAAGCCACCAGAAACACGCACAGCCAGATAGGCACCGGCTTTATCTGACGCCATTGAGGAACGTTGCTTCTTTATTTTTACATTCATTGCAAATATCCAAACATATTTCACACTGAAACCATTCTAGATGTTCTATTAAGTCTATACATATAAATAAAATTGTATTTTGCATGCTATCTACGGAATGGTTATACCGATTGTAATGAAACTTTACGAACAGATTGAGGATCACCAGCTGATTAGTGACCGCCAGTATGGTTTCCATCGCGGTCGCTCGGCTGGTGATCTTCTAGGTTACCTAACTCATAAATGGGCGGAGGCAGTAGAGTCCAAGGGGGAGGCCCTCCGGCTCAAGCCTCCGGCTTGGACTCTGGCCGTTAGTTTGGACATAGCGAAGGCCTTCGATCGGGTTTGGCACAAAGCGCTTCTTACGAAGCTTCCTTCATATGGGCTTCCCGAGAAATTGATTACAAGCCCATTAACGCAGGTGTTCCACAAGGCCGCGTGCTATCACCAACGCTGTTTCTTCTGCATATCAATGACATGTTGCAAACCGGTAACATTCATAGCTATGCAGATGACAGCACTGGTGATGCTCTGTACACCGGCCATGCCAATATTTCTCGGGAAAACGTCACCGAGTACCGGAACAAACTTGTGTCTGAAGTCGAGACTTTATTTTTATAGTATATAAATATTTTTTATAGGAAAAATTAATAACAAAATATACTCTAATATCATACCGCTAATTGCTTACCACATAGATATTTTACGCCTACCGTGTAGTGGCAGTGTAAGAATATCCACTACCCTATATTGTCACGAGGGAGTCGTAAAAGACGACAGAGGGAAACAAACCAGGAGATGGGCAGCAGCGTCCTAATAACAACTTTAAAACAGAACTGCGGTTGCTAACCCGCCTGCCAAGCGTGGCAACTGTGGCAAATATCCCAGGCAATCTAAGAGGAGGCCTATGTTCAGCTGTGGACTTCTATAGGCTGGGCTCTCAATTTTATTTATAATATGTATAGTTGTATATATTACGGCTAAAAGCTGAAATACGGATTCACCTAGATTTAACTGGCTATAACTATGTGCAACCGATTGCGGTTGATGAAACAATCTATACATACAAAGAAAATTGAATTGTCTCTATGTAATATCGCAATAACTATTAAACTCAGGGGTTATTTGCATGCTAAGACATGAATAATCATTTTTAAAAAATTTGTATGTCTCTCCGGGCTAATCTTCGGCATGACTGAATCGATAGCCATGAAACTTCACAAACAGATAGAGAGCAATGTCAGGAGGGATCCAGGCTGTATTTTATCCACAAAACCTGCAGATATTTTTTGGGAAATCAAATAAACTGTTGAAATTAATGGTGATTATTACAGCAAATTAGCAGATCTTTATTTTTCATAGCGCACATAGTTTTCGTGATAATAGCAAAACACCAAGTTTAAAGTGATTTTTAGTATTATTTTTCATTTTAATTACTTGACATGGCTTCAGGTGATAGTTTACTAATTAAACTTTAAAGACTTGCCGAAAATTAAAACTCAACATATTTTAAAAAGGAGGAGGTTCTCAATTCGAGTGTATTTTTTTTTTGTATGTATGTTACGCGATATCTTCGCAGATTGTGAACCAATTTTGATGATTCTTTTGGTAATACTTCAAGGATGGTCAAATTAATAAAATTTATTCAAATTAATTAATAAATAAGAAAAGAAAAAAATTCATCCCTAAATGCTTAATAATAGCTTCTTTTTTAGCAATTTCAATTCGGTTTTTATTTTTTTGTTATAAATTATAATTAGAAGTTTATCTGTTTTTTCTTTTTTACCTGACTGTCCCAGTAACGTTTTTCGAGAGTATGTATATCTATTTCTTTGGCACGCTCTGTAGCCTAAACGGCTTCATGGATTTTAACATGTAAGGTGTCATTAGATTCGTATTAATTTTAGAGGTGACATAGAATATACAACTTTTCTCATTTTAACCTTTGGACTTTTTAATGTTGTTTTTGCTTAGTTTCACAAATTAACAAAATCTTCAACGAAACTGTGAAATGTGCGATATGAATGTTCTGATTTAATGCTAGAGATACATAGATTCACATTATGAAACTCACCTCGTCTTTGGCGATCGACACTGGCCCAGATAGATACAAATCTGACTGCCGGGAATCCCAATCTAAAACAATTTAAGTAAATTTCATTGTCATTAGTGATTTAAGTATAATATAATATCTAAAAATGACTGCCTCGTTGGTCTATGGTTGGTTGGTCTGATCGTAAACGTGGTTGCTGATCATGAGGTCTTGGGTACGAATCTTGAGTCGAGAGGAAATTTTGATGATTTAGACGGGCTGCTACTGAAAATTTCTCTCTCGGTCTCTCTCTCTCAACGGTCATGTCGGATTACAGTCTCATCGGAGTATGGTCGGGAGAGCAAAGTGCACTCGTGTTTGCACACACACTAGTGGACTGTAATCCTGTCCTGCGCAGATGGCTAGTCTCTTTTGAGATTGGCCGCTGGGACCGAAATTCGGTCTGGAGGACATTCCATTCAACCATTACAGCCTATAAAAGTCCACTACTGAACATAGGCCTCCTTCATACATTGCCTCATGAGGGATTTTGCCATTGTTGCTACGCTTGGCAAGCGGGTTGGCAACCGGAGATTTTTTATTATTTTGAGTTGTTATTAGGAAGATGCTGCTGCCTCCTGAGATTATTACTGTTTTATTAGCCCATAAAAGTCCACTGATGAACATGAGCCTTTCCTAATGTAAGGAAGATTTGCCATAATCACAACGCTTGGCAGGCAGATTGGCAATCGCAGTACCAGGCTTCACGTACATTTAAAGCTGCTTTCCGTCGTCAGTCTGCATATTTTACTTATGTGAAGATTTACTTACTTACGTAAAGATTATTACATTATTCATAATATTAATGCTTTCAGCGTTAATTACGTGACAGATTAGTGAAATTATACCAACTCTTTAATAACTAAGAGAGTCTCTTGTTTAGGATCTGATGATGATTAATGGTCTTTAACAACTTCTCGTTCCTTTAAGACCTGATGGTAAGTGGTGTCAGAAGCTACATCAGCCAAAGAAATACAGCGCACTGATTTAGCTCAAAAAAACCTATTCACTCTTGCCTTGAAGACCCACATTGTAATGGAATGATAGAAAAAGACATTAAACTTTTTTAATTTCTTATAACATTTTGTCTTAACTTGTAGGTGTTTCTTTTATAAGGATTGTTTAATCAACGAAATCCATACAAATATATATCATATTTCATTTTATCTCCTGATCTCCTGTTTCATATTCCCTCTGTCGCCTCTTACGACACCCTTGGGACGAAATGAGGTAATGGATATTCTTACACCGCCACTACACGGAGGACATTATTCATATCTAAAAACATTAATTCAAAGGCGCTGATGTTTGTAGAGACAAATCACATGTATCCTAAGTGTCACATTTCATCCTAATTTATATGAATATGTTGTCATCATTGCAGTTGCAGCCCATAGTAAGACCACTGCTTGTTGAAGATCTAGTCTTAATCTTACCTCAAAGCCAATACTGAACTACCTGCATCCCTCGACTTCTTGCATGCGTGTTCAAATCTTTACCCTATTTAGTGAGAATTCACCCTATTTAAGACTTTAAGAACTTTACTTAATATCAATATTCAAAACACCACAATGCCGTTGTAACAAGTCGCGGATATACCTAATTCCTTTAGGAACTTCACCGCTCATGGACCCCACGGATCGATAGTGGACAAATATGTATTCATCTCTCAGAGACTCATACTCTCGCCACTTACTCTGTTAGCCGACTCTGATGACACACCGGCTTTAAACGAGGTACCTGAGAGGTCGCCAATATGTCTACACCCGTAGCTTTCTACATTTGTTGCTAGTTATAAATGGTTGGCCCTATTTATTTATTTATTTATTTGCCTTTTAGTATGTATGTTACATGATATACTATTAAATACTATGTATACATACTAAGTCCCTAATGGAGACATGCAAATTTATTTATTCTTAGAAATTATATTTATACAAAATTAACACATCAAAATCAATAGGCAATAGGCATACCCACTTAAGGTTAAAAATTTGTTTGGGCTGTCTTGGCTATTCTTGTTCTACTTGTTATTTTTGCCATGCAGAAAACTGTGAGCATATCCCTGTCTATAGCTGGATGAGGAGCAATTTTTGAGCTTCCTCATATGGTCCCAAGTAACAGACTACATCCAAATAGTAACTAGCAACGCATACTGGTCTTCTTGTCATCGGACGATTTGTCTCAATCTACTGAATACTGCCCAGCCAAATGGGATTGGTGTACCTCGACGGTGAAATTATCTTGAATGAAAACTAATTCTACCTAACTAACTAACATGAATTAAATAGCTTGTAGTCTACCAGTCCTTAACAAACTAATGAAATAGTCAAAACACCTGCAGGTGGCCTGCGTCGAATGGGAGGCAGCTCGTCGCTCCAATCATCTCTATCCGGAGACGGCGACTATAAAAAAAAAAAAATTTGTGAGTAAATTTAAAACAATTTATGTAAAGGAGATCTGAATCAAGAGGGTGAAGTAAAGGTGACAAACGAGCACACAGTCCACCCGATCGTAAGGGGATGCAGTGGCCCTTAAACACCCTTCGATTAGGAATCAAATCAAAATCTGCGTTGTCAACTTACAATATAATACTCTTTATTCTATACCAAAGAAAGATTAACATAACAAATATACACAAATGTTAAGGGGATAACAAAAAGTGGTCTTATTGCTACGCTTATAGCCATGCTGCAGCCATAATATTATGGTTGTAGCACTAATGAGTCGGCTCGGCCGGGGTATAACCACGCTCTCACAGAATAACGGCGTAAAATAGCAGCTTAATGCTGCTGTGTTTCGTATGGTGAGTGTATGTGTGTTTGTTTTCACGGAAACGAGGTATTCCATCTTAGTTCTCACGGGTGACAACGCATCTGCATTTTGATTCTTAATTGACGATAAATGTAGATGTCTATGGTCTACAGCATCCACTTACCATCTCTGTATGGACTGATTGCTCGTTTGTCACCCTATTCTATAAAAAAAACGTAGGCTCTAAAAAGGCGAGACACTTTTAACGATCGCTTAGTGACCATAAATAAAAGGAGAAAAAGGGAGATGAAGATAAAGAAGATAAGAAGAGAAGTGCAGTACTACGAAATCATGTTTAAGAGTCTGGAACACTGATGATAACGAATATGATGTAGCACACATATGTCATCCACAAACTGTTGAAGCTGTTACTTGCATAATTTAAATACCTTCGAAGTCAATTTTACTCAAAGTTTGTCTGTTACATGTATCCGAGGAACAGATGAAACTGAACCAGCTCAATTACTAAGCCGTGCCTGCGATCTAGACGTATCAAAATATCAAATAGATATCAGTCAACAAAACTTACTGGTAGATCCTACCAATCAAGGGACGGATCTCTTGAAATTTTGAAGACTGAAGAAGAAGAAAGAAGAAGACTTACTTTCGCAACTAAATAAATGTTCAATAACTTACATATCTGTGACGTGGTCTTTCGGTGTCATCGATTGTGTAGAGCCTGCGCAGGCGCCGTGGCCTTCCGTGTCTGTCTCCCACTCCAAGCCGCTCGTCACGTCCCCACCGATCCCCTCTCCCCCACCGTTCGGGACCACTGTCTTGCCTTCTTTCACAGTCGTACATAGCACTACGCGCGCGGCGATCGCGCCGTCTCTCTAAATCATAATCTTCTATGTCCCGTTCGTAGTACTCAGAGCGGCCACGATCCATTCTAAAGTTAAGGTTTACGTCGTTATCGTTTTTTTAGTACTCATTTTCAATTTTTTTATTATTTTTAGGAAAACCTAAAGTAAGTTACCATCAAGTATTTTAAATATTTGTGTAGAAATTAACCATTACAATGATTTCACATGTAGATTAGAAAATAAAAGGGTAGAGTCGCATGCTAAGAAGGTTTGCGATAAAGCCAGGAACAATTATCTTTTAACTTAACCTAGTATGATAAATACTTATAACTTACGTATTCCCGTAACTAAAACAAAAGATGGTCAGCAGTCTATTTCACAACTCAAAATAATAAAAAAAACTGCGGTTTCGAATCCGCCTGCCAAGTTGACAACTATGGCAAAATCCCACCTATAAATCAATATGTGGGAGAGGCCTATGTTCAATAGTAGACTTTAGGCTGTAATGGATGGATGAAATGGAAGACAAATTATAGTCTTTCAATACTAATTTCATCCATTCATAAACCATAGTCATAAAAGTACTTAATCTGAGAAAAACTAGTTAACTAGTCCGTTTTTAAGGTTTTGGGTATAGCTAGGTATTAGTTATTAGTTTTGCTTTTACCAAACCCATGTTATGTTCTAATTACCTTAAACTATGGAATAACTTAATTTATCAAAAATTCTCCTTGATTCAAGAAGAAAGTCAAGAATCTGTCAAAAAAATCCGATTAGCTTCAATTACTTACTAAATGATTGCACTAAAAGAGTTCGTAAAAGATCACCTTCGATCGTATCCTGTTCTTCTGATCCTCGGACTTTCTTCATAATCCTCATCCTCCGGATCATAACCTCGATCTCTGTAACCGTAGTCGTCTCTTTCCATTCTTATTCGTTCTCGCTGTTCCAACGCCTTTCGTTCTTTAAAGTTTTCATAGTCAACGTCATGAAGGTCGTGCATTTCATAAATATCCTTGCCATCATCCAGCTCATAATGACCCTGTTCATCGAAGTCTCTCCTCGGTCCGAACTCTGGCTTTGATTTCGCTGGCCTCGGTAAAGATTTACTCCGCAGATCTGATTTAGAATTTAACTTCAGCTGGTGATTATCCAAATCCTTTAACGCTGCTTGTAAGTCTTGTAGTGGCAGCGAGATTTTTGGAAATTCCCCTGTAATTTTAAAAGTAACTGACTACTCTGACTTACTTATAGACTGTCACACATTTACGTCTCAATTTCAATCGACTAAGTGGCAATAGGTTTCCGTTATAGAACACAGGAAGATTCCTAGTTTGCAGAGAATCGTGGATCCTATATTCGAATCTCAACAAAAACCAATGTTTTTTTTTTTATTGAATAAGTACAACTAACGAGCAAATAGTTCACTTGATGGTAAGTGGATTCTGTGGCCTATTCTCGATTTGGAATCAAAATCCAGACTCGTTGTCACCCCTGAGGGCCAAGAAGGAATGCCTCGTTTCCAATAAAAATGGTCTCCGGTTCCCTTGAATCACTACGCGAAACACACCAGTACTCAGCTGTTATTTTACGATGCTATTTTGTGAGAGCGTGGTCCTGCTCCGGTCGAGCCGATCCATTCATGTCTACTATTTTAAAAAAATGACCAAAAATGCATAAAATGTTGTTTTTTGGATCAGGTTGATATCATTCATAGTATAAGTGTTACATTAGGCACGAGGAGTTAGCTACTTATGGTAGTATTATTTTTCCGGCGTAGTTCACATATTCTGACTACATTATTTTATTAAAAAAATACTAGCACCGCTGTTATTAATACTCCTTTTAACCACTCCAACTAAGCTTATATGCTTGTTCTAGGAGTGCTTCATTCAAACCCACGACTTTAAGTTTCGCAGTTAATATCGCCGACAGCTACTATTGCCGAATGTAAGCGAACAGGAGTTATAAACGTAAACTAATAAATAAAAAAATATAAACCTGCGGCTGATTGTGTGAAAAAAACTAATCGCAACAGGCTGGGCACCGTCGCATTGCTAGAAATAGGACCTTTTCAGATAAGCACCGAGTTGTTGATACAAAATCTGCTATTTCAACGCCTGGTCAGGGAAATAGCGCGAGATTTTAAAACCGTGTTATAAGAGAAAAGTGTGGTATGCAAGATGATGTTATGACCAGGATTAAGAAAGGAAGGTTTGGTCATGTCAAAAGAATGAACGAAGAAAGAGTGACAAGGCATATTTATGTTGCAGAAGTGAACGGCAGAGTCGGGAAGGGACGCTCTAGACGAAAGTTTATCGACCAAATTGGCGATATATTGAAGATAGGCTAGATTAAGGAGGGCCCTTAACCGACGAGCATGTATGCGTAGGTATATTAATGTAAAGAAACCGAGAGAGGTGTGTCAGTATCGTGTCAATTAGCCATTTTTACAATAGACGTAGATATATCGAGTAGCACGGGCCAACGTCGATGGACTGAAGAAGTGCGGTGGCCCGTATTGCTATAAGTCGTAGTTTTTAAATACAAAACAAAAAGTCTATATATATTGTATTGTATAGTTGGGTTGGATTTGTTTCTTACCATCTTCTTCGTCATATTTATCCCGACTATATTTGTCAAATCTCACTGGTGAATGTTCTCCTGCCTCCAAGTCTCGACCTTCAAAGATAAAATACATTTTATTAAACATACAGTGTTTTAGTTTTTTTCTTAATATAATTAAGAGTAAAAAACTGATAAAAGAGCATACACTACACCTGATTAGTAAATTAATTCTGTGGCCCAGAGTAGATGCTATGACTTAACAAGGTATATGTGATCTTTTTCTTATAATATATACAATAAGATATACAAAAGGTAAAGTACCTAGTCGTTTGTCCAATGTTCTAGAATTTTATCGAGTATATTAACTTATTTATTTTTTCATTCGAGTACTTTACATCACCCATGGTCACGGGAGGGACTTAGGTCTTCGACGTCCCAATATCATAGTTAACCACGGCTACCTTCAGTTTAAAATTATTAATGTTTGGTCCGATCTACACATAATTATAGTATCTAGCTTATTGTATCTGGAAATCTTGCAGTCGTATGCTTTGGTAGGGATTTAGTTTTATTAATTATAGGATCCCAAGCGGAGTAGCACCCAACCATCTTCTCTATTGAAATTAAGATGTTTTTTGATTTAAACAGCCTCCGTAAAAATTAGTTCCATTTAAATGTGTAGTGTTCGCGTAAACATGAGAAATCATTAGGTGACAACAAGTTTCTTGGGATTTTGTTACTTGTAGGATAGGTTTGTGATCGTGTAGGCGATGGCCTGGCCATCTATCACTTCTAGACCGATGGCTACAATCACGATCTCAAGCCTGGCATCTATTATATTGTGTACTCGAGAGTCACGTTTCGTTTAACAGTGCGTTACTCAGCTGACAACGTAAACCTAAGTCGCAACTTAAGGTGCATTTATTAATAAGATCATAACCTCAAGTTTGTTCCTAAGTGCGTTTGCTTGATCTGACAAACGTTTATTAATACGGGCCTAGATCTATCAGGCTTTAAATAGAGACATACGTAATACGTATTCTCAACTAGCTGGTACCCGGCGCGTTGTTGCTATAAAAGAAATAATTGTGGAAATATTGTTTTAAATGTAGGAGAGTTTTATAGTTAATTACGAATGACAATACACTTATTGAAATTGAATGATCTATAACTTTCAAATAAAATTTTCAGTACGATACGCGCGCCACCTATTGTAAGTTAACTTCGCGCAAGTGCAAGCAATAAGTTGACAAAGTTTTAATGAAATCTGTTGAACGGTATGGCAGCGCATAAAATACGAACAAACAAAAATTAGTTTTTATATATTAGATTAGACATAATTGTGAATTTGTTTCTCTTAGCTGTTCTGAATTTGTGTTCGTTGTTTAATTTTCCTCTTTTTTGTAATTTCGGTTCCCATTTTTTATTTCTTATTTTTAAAATATAAACAAGCAATAACACCACTTCTCAGTTGATACTACCAAAATGTAAGTGGTCTGTGATCAAAAATAACGGAGGTAAGTCAAAAAATACTTAACGGGCCTTACAACATCTTTCTATTCACTGAAAATTGGTGGAATTCCAGTGTTTCCGATTATGAAATAACTGTATGTTCGCGTACACGTGTGCATTTAATTGTGCTTCTAAGACCATATTTATTGACTAAACGTGGTCGGAGTAAATCGCTGCTCTTTGGACTCTGTCTATCTCTTCGGAGATTACCACTATGTGTGTATGCGACAATTAAAAGCAATAAAATGCTAATCTTTGAAAAACACCAATAGACTCCGTCTCTCAAGCGTGTCAATTAAAGTAAATCCTTCTAACTCCTCTACTAGGCTGATGCTGTTGGCAGCCTTGTCACTGGGCTAACTAGCTGATGATGGTGATATAAAATGTGATCTGTGATATGTTTGGTTGCTAACCTTGAGACCGTAGCGGCGGTGGCTGAGAGCGGGTCCGTGATGGCAGGGTCGCCGAAGGAGGTCGCGTGCGTTTGATCTTGCCGCTGCTATAGCCGCTATCACGATACCTGCACGCAGTAATGGATTTATAATAAGTGTCACTATAGGCACTGGCCTAGGGCACGCCGCAGAGAAAACATCGGTTATTAAACTTCTGATAAAAAATTATATGTTAAATTATGGAAAAAATGCAGGTTACTAGTCAATCAAAATAGAAATGAACCTCTCGCTATTACAAATGCACTAAATTCATTTAGATTTTTGATTTATAGTAAAATTGTAACAATTTAATTTTAAATAAAAAACAAATATAAAATAAAAACTAGGGCACAATTTGTTGTAAAAATCTAGGGTACCTAAAAGTTAAATCCGGCACTGCCTGCACGTATATTCAAATATCAATCAAATCTATATTATCATCATTATCTGCCTGTTCGGTAGGATTTTACGTAAGGTTTATTGTTAGTAAAACTTTTGCCTTGAATAAAGTTTGTTATCATTTAATTATAACACCTCTAACAATACTGAATCAAACGCGGATAAAATCGCAGTATCTGTTTACATTTGTAGTTATTTATAGTAAGTATATAAGCGGCCCACGATTGAGCAAAAGCCTCCCACTATTGAGAGGGTAATGAGGAGGGAGGATTTCACTACAATGTGCCAGTGAGGGTTTAACAGGATTGAGGTTTTTTACACCTCTTCACTAATCTAATGTAAATAGTTAGAGAATGTCTCATGCATTAGTTCACTATATAGGTACATTACTGTATATATGAAATTAAATAAATATGTAGATAATATTAAAAATATATCGTAATTCCAGAACTTTATTTTTAGGTCTGACTTCATGGTTATTTCAGCACTTATTACATGCTCTACATTAGGTACTCTGGCTCTTACTTAATTTTTTAAAAATGAATAAGAGATTTTAATGCCATCTCACAGCGAATGGAGTATATTTAATTAAAATGAAAACAAATATCATCAAATTCAATCGAAAGTCTTGATTCTGGAAGAAACCAACCTAAAATCGGTGTCGGAGTGCGCGCGCTCTACTGGTCGCCGCCGACGACTCGCGCGCACTGAGCGCCTGCAAGAAATTCATAGCAATGTAGAGTCTTGTCAAAGTGCTGTTACGTTTCTTTTATTGATATTAATAAGGTTACGATTGCCTACGATAAGTCGACATTGACATTTTTTAAAGAATAAGGGTAACAAACGAGCACAGTCCACCTGATGGTAAGTGAATGATGTAGCCCATAGACATCTACATTTATCCTCGATTAAGGATCAAAATGCAGATGCGTTATCGCCCCTGAGGACTAAGATGGAATGCCCGTTTACACTTGCCATACGAAACACAGCAGCATTAAACCGCTATTTTACGCCGGTATTCTGTGATAGCGTGGTCCTACCCTGGTTGAGCTGACTTAGTGACCAGCAGACCAGTAGACCAGTAGACCAGCAACAACGTGGCTCTACTACGTAAAATGATAAAAGTACATAATATCAAAATGTTAATTTTCCTTTATCTGAATTCATGTTGTATATACGAGATATGGTTACATCCTAAACCTTGAAATTTTATTATTACATTATAATTTCCAGGTCACATTTATTTATGACTGCGAGAATCAAAAAGGCAATATATTCTTCCGAGCATTCGGCAAGTTATTTACTCTATCCTAGCATTCGAAATATTTTATTTTTAGACATGCAGGATTCCTTGCAATATTTTTTCTTCTATGCCGAGCACATGGTATATCAGAACACAAAATTGCAATTAATTATTTCATTGGTACCAGCGGGAATCGAGCCCGGTTTTCTCACGTAGTGTTAAATTTACAGCTAGCGCTTAGTAATTATCTTATCTGTTTTTTAAATACTAGCCTAGCTGTTAGCATTGCTAGTAATCCCTTAAATTACTCTTCGTAAGCTTAAAATGCTTGTGTTTAGAAGTGGTCCACGACTGGAGTCGAATGGTAGAATCAATCCCTCTAACTTTTGAGTTCGCGATCCGCACTCATTGTAAATAATTTTGAATTAAATATATTGCACTTTTCTTTCGACTTGTCAATGTCACTCTACCCACTCTCATTAAATCCGGTATATTATTTTTAAACCGCGGTCAACCAGCCTCAGCGGAGACTAGCCATATTGAGCTTCTACGCAGGACTGGATTATAGCCCGAGTATATGCGCAAACAGGGGTGAACTGTCTATTCCCTCACTCTCATAGTCCGATGGGACGGCAAACCGACACGACCGGAGAGAGATCATGCGCAGGACCAACGGCCGCGTTTTGCGAGGCACGAAGGTGGAACACCATCAACTTCCTGACTCCGGGCTGCAGCTTGGAATTTCTTGACAGAAAACTCAATGACGGTTTCTTTTTAGCCCGACTCATGATCAACAGTCGAAACATACATTAAAGAAAAGAATATGCAACCGAATTGATGAACTTCTATTTTTTTGAAGTTGGTTAAAAAGTTGTTTACCTTGCAGTGTGATGATGTCTATGTCTTCTTTTCGGTGGCCGAGTGCAAACGTAACAGCAAACCCGCCAATATAGGAACCTGCAATGTGAAATTAAATTGAAATAAACTGAATCCAGGGACTTGAAAACGAAATTAAGAATTTGTAACGAAACTAAAACCTAAAATTATCAATTACGTTATAAAAAATAACGTTAAAGAATATCATTTTCGTAGGAACAATATTTTTCGTTACATTATAGGTATCGGTATATATATATCGTTAAGGCTGAAACGTTACAAATTCACTTGTACACTGCACTACCGCTCTGTTATCGCACCCCTTACAAGCCACCGCCGCCGTATTCAAGCATTACCATTGAGTTCGTTAGAGAGGGAGTGCGCATCGCATATTATTTATATAAAATATGTAAAGTATGTGATATTTATCAGTATCTTTGACAGATTAATAACGATATTATATCGTTATATGAATAATGATGTTATATCGTTATATTAATAATGATATATTTTTTAATATTGTTATGAAATAGTTGTAGATTTCGTTCCGTTTGTTAGTATCGTTGTAGCCTTACGATCCTAGTGAAACGGTACGAATTATAGTTACTGGAACTACGCGTAACGTTATTTTGAGTAACGTTTCAAGTGCCTGACTGAATCTGGAATTTTATAAACTTATTTGACAACAGGCGTTCTAGTAGCTGCTTGATCATAAAAAATCAACAATTCAATCTTAATTTACCCATGTAAGAATTTTCTTTTGAGATGTTTATTAAATTTTTTCCACTAAAAGCAGTTAAAGCAAATTATATTGCCTTAAAACCATCATTTTAGCAAATTCTAAGTAGCTAAATAAACACGTAATTTTCATAGTTTTACAACTATCACCTATATTTGTAATTTGGGATCTGATTCTAGTTATTATAAAAAATATGTAATTTTTCTCGTGTTAAATTAATTCATGAATGCTCATACAAGCAACCTGTTATTCCACAATGTAATGTACATTTTACCTGATACTGTACAGATACTGTTCTATATAGAATACCTGAAGGACGACGCCATGACGTCGCCAATGTTAGACAGGCAGAGAAGCATGAGCGGAATGCCGAGGATGGCGTAGAAGATGGTCACCACCTTTCCCGTCTGTGTCTTAGGTGCAATGTGCCCATAACCTGCGAAGACCATAAACAAACGTAAAAAAACAACAAAATTTTGGTATGTAAGCCTTATAAATAAGGTCTAAGAAAATTTGTCACCCCATCTCATCCCATGGGTGCCGTAAGTAACAAATTAGGATAATTTTTTCTATAGGATAAGGGTGACAAGCGAGCACACAGTCCACCTGATGGTAAGTGGATGCTGTGGCCCATAGACATCTACATCTATCCTCGTTTGCGAATCAAAATGCAGATGCGTTGTCATCCGTGAGGACTAAGATAGAATGCCTCTTTTCCAGTAAAATGGGTCTCCGGTTCTCTACACTCACCATACGAAACACAGCAGCATAAAGCTGCTATTTTACGCTGGTATTCTGTGAGAGCGTAAGTAAGGTGTATAGGTAAGGAAATCCTCGAAAGATCTTGTGTCTTCTATGGGCTGGAGTTGAACTTAAATTGCTCATGGTTTCTCTTAAGCATAACCAAATTCCATACATTCATACTTTCATTACAACCTATGGAAAGTCCATTGTTAAACATAAGAGATGTTTGCCAATGTTGCCTCGCTTGGCAGTTTTATATTATTTTGGGCTGTTATCAGGAAGATGCCGCTGCCCATCCCCTGTTGTTCATTCCTAGGTACGTACGCAAGTGACAGTAAGTTTTTTTATAAGGGTGACAAGCGAGCACACAGCCCACCTGATGGTAAATGGATTCTGTAGCCCAGGGACATCTACATCTATGTTCGATTAAGAATCAAAATGCAGATGCGTTGACCCTAAGGACTAATATGGAATACCTCGTATTCAGGGTGTGCGGTTCTCTGCGCTCACCATACGAAATACAGCAGCATTGAGCTGCTATTTTACGCTGGTATTCTGTGAGAACATAGTCCCTCCTCGGTCGAGCCGACCCATTCGTGCTACAACCATAATATAGCTGCAATATTGCTCTTTCACATATAAATTTATTCATACATACGCAAGTTATCATTAATTTTACATTGCCCTTGTAATGTTGTTGTTACGTCACGTACGCAAACATTAGTCACATTGCTGACCCGGTTCACTGCAGCGAAGAGTGGTCGATCTACTTTCGTTTTCTATTACTTATTCGTCACGTTAACAACTAAAAGAATCATAATATGATTTAGTATTTTAATACGTAATTAACAAGCATCGGTGGTTCAGTGGTAGAATGCTCGCCTGCCACGCGGGCGGCCCGGGTTCGATTCCCGGCCGATGCATACTTTTTATTAATTTTATTTATTTACGAATGTTTATTAAATTATTCTAAAGTTATTATGCTATAACTTTTTCATTTATTTTTGTTGTTAGTTGGATTGTTGAGAACAGATATAAAAGATATCAACATGATTTTGGCACATAATTGGTGAGACATTTAGAATAATTATAAATTAATAGAATAGAATAAATAGAAAAATGTTTGTTATTGCTGCCATTGGAACCTTGTACCTAAGATTTTGTAGTCAGGCACTTTCATCTTTAACTGCCTTGCCACAGGGTCGTTAATCAATATTAAAGCAAACATGCACCTACGTCAATGTTGAAATACTTCCAACTGCCAATTATTCACACCTCACATCTTACTGTCGAAATTTTGGTTTCACCATATTCCGTATTTAACAAAGTTTTATATTATTTTGAACCGTGTCATTAATTTATTTTGATAAGAGATGACAAGGACTGAGCGCGTCGCTATGAATAATATACTAGTTTACTACTCTTATACAAAATGTGTCTTCTTCTTCTTCTTCGACAGCTTTTGCTGACTCCAGTACACAGGCCTTTTTTCGCTAGTTATCAAGCATCACTTGAATTATTTGGTCATATCACAATAATACGTAGAAACATTATATACGTGGTTGATCCACGCTGCAGCTATAGTATGGTTGTAGCACGAATGGGTCGACTCGAACAGGTAGAGCCACGCTCTCACAGAATACCAGCGTAAAACAGCAGCGTAATGCTGCAGTGTTTCATTTGGTAAGTGTGGAGAAAAGGAGGCCCTTGTTGCTGGAAATGAGGCATTTCATCTTATTGTTAGTTGAAAATAGATCTAGATAACTTACCATCAGGTGGACTGTGTGCTCGTTTGTCCCCTTATTCTATAAAAAAACACCACGGCGGCGCCGTCGCGGCTGTACACCCGTGTGGCGACGGTGTAAGAATATCCACAACTCCATATCGTCCCGTGGGTGTCGTAAGAGGCGACAGAGGGAAACTAAAACAGACGAGAGGCAGCAGCACCTACCTGATAACAACAAAAAAAATTATATACTATGGCAAAATTCCTACGAAGCAATCTATGGGGGAGGCTATGTTCAGCAGTGGATTTTTATAGACTGTAATGGATGAGTGAGTGAATGAATCTTAGCTTCAACAGAGCCTTGTAAGACAGTGGCCTTGTGGCGAGCGTGGGTGCTATTTTTTCTTTATTTTTTTTGTTATCCTTTCACTGCACTAATGTCTAACTGTCCGTGTGTATGTGACTGAACTCCTCTTAAGCGGCTGAACTGAATTTGATGAAATTTTGTGTGTGTGATTAAGTTGATTCGAGAATGGTTTACAATTGGATCCGGTAGGTAGCGCCATTGTCTAGATCCAGAAATCACCAATGTGAAGCCGGGGCGGATTAACAGTTAATTATAAAAAGAGTGGCGGGAATTTTCGTCACGGCGGCCAGTCTGGACTAAGACTACCCATTTGCGCAGGACAGGATTATAGTGCTCGAGTGTAAGCGCAAGCACAAGTGCACTCTTTATTCCCTCACTCACATAGTCCAACTCCAATGGGACGGTAATCCGACACGACCGGATAGAGATGTGTTTTATGACGCACAGGCGTAAAACACCGCCATCTTCCTGTCTCCGGGATGCTACTGAGAATTTTTGACAGAATAATTTTAATAGCTCATTTTTGCCCGACCCGGAATTCTCATGATCGACCACTAGACCAACCTAGACAGTAAAAAAATATAATAATATTGAAATATCGAACACGTGAAGAAGACATGTTGTGACGGCTTAAAAGAACCTTTCACCTCATTTCGTCCTTTGGCTGTCGTAAGAGGTGACTATTCTTGAAAGATTTCGGGAAGAACTATGCTTGATAGGCTTCGGATAGAAGACCATCATCAGCAACGTCAAAAGTGCGAGACGTCTGGCAATGCAATCACCAAAACAAAAAAGGCAAATCCTCTCCTCAGCAGTAAGAGCCATGTCCAGCTGTGAACTTCCAGGGGCTGACGATGAAGTAGAATAAGAACACGGTAGGAAAACTGCGGACTAAGCTTATTAATATAATATTCGTTACAGCCAATAAAAAATCCTCTGCTGAATATAGGTCTCAACATCCTCCATATATTGCCCTTAGGTGGGATTTGTCACAGTTGCCACGCTTGGCAGGCGGGTTTGCAACCGCAGTTTTTATATATTTTACTTGTCATTAGGAATACACTACTGCTCATCTCCTACTTCAATTTTCCACTGTCGCCTCTTACGACACCCACGGGACGACATGAGGTAGTGGATATTCTTACACCGCCATCACGCGATCAAATCGCGTTTATAAAAATAATATACATATAATTTTGATCTATAGTATCCGTTTCCGTCGCAATATTTGGAACGGATACCATCGAGGCCAAGTTCTTAAAACGAAACAATCACAATGAAACTTATTAGCTATAATAATGACGGGATTTGAGCGACCTTCGGTGATTTCCCAATAAAGCGGGTCGAGGAGAAAATTTTATTGATAGAATCCGACAATTTAATCGAACTGAAATTCCCTCTCATAACCATAAAATAAAACAAACTATTCAATAGAGTTAGAATAGTAAGATATAAAACATTTCAACGTAGTAGAGCCACGCTAAATATTTTGATTGTAGCATGAATGGGTCGGCTCGACCGGGGAAGGAGCACGCTCTCACAGAATACCAACGTAAAAAAGTGAGTGTAGAGGACCGGAGACCTTTTTCACTGGTTAAGATTCATTCTATCTAAGTCCTCGCGGGTGACAACGCATCTGCATTTTGATTCTTAATCGAGGATAAATATAGGTGTCTATGGGCATAGTTCCACTTACCATCAAGTGGACTGAGTGCACACTATAAAATAAAAATATTTGAATATTGCGTCACATAACGTCACATTCATTTACATTTGATCCGTAATAATCACGGCTGCCAGTCTCAACGGAGAGGACAGGATTAGTGTTGGTGCACAAGCACAGTTGTAGGTACTCTCTATTCCCTCACTCTCATAGTCTGATTTGACGGCTAACCAACACGACTGGAGCGACGAACGGCTCCGAGATAAGAGGTTAAACACCGCCAATTTCCTGCCTCCGAGATGCTACTAAGAATTTATTGACAGAAAAACTCAATAACAGATTTTTGTTGGCCCGATCCGGAATTCGAACCTGGGACCTCATGATCAGCAGTCACATTTACGACCTCTAGACCAACGAGGCAGTGGCAGTGACTTTGCCTCTCTCCAAGCGATCAAAACCATAACGTCTGGTTTACTGCCATCGTCACTAAATATTCCACATGGCTTTTAATCCGAGGGAACGTTTATAGCGACAAATTTATATTATAAATATAATGGTTTGTCCCAGGTTGGTATGTTACTAATAGGTCCAATGTTTACGTGGGACTTATAATCAAGAAGAATGTGCCAGCTGGCTTACTTGCCTAGGATGTCGTATAATTATAACTTTTAACAAAAAGTAAAAACCGACTTCAAATTGCTAAAAGAGAAATTATTTATTTGCTACCCTTAGGGGTGGAATTTTATATGGGACCACCCTTGAATTATAAATAATTTAAAAAAAGAATCATCAAAATCGGTTCACAATCTGCGAAGATAACGCGTAACGTACATACAAAAAAAAACATACACTCGAGTTGAGAACCTCCTCCTTTTTGAAGACGGTTAAAAAGCGGCTATTGGGATATTGAATTTGTGAGTGTGTAGACGACGGCCAAACCATCTACCACTTCTTTCACAACTATACTTTTTTGGGCTTTGCCTACCCCCTCGGGGATAATATGCGTTTTTTATAGAATAAGGGTGACAAACGAGCACACAGTCCACCTGATGGTAAGTGGATGCTGTGAGCCATAGACATCTACATTTATCCTCGATTAAGAATGAAAATGCAGATGTGTTGTCACCCCTGAAAAATAAAATGGAACGCCTCGTTTCCAGTAGAAAAGGCCTCCGGTTCTCTACACTCACCATACGAAACACAGCAGCATTAAGCTGTTATTTTACGCTTGTATTCTGTGAGAGCGTGGTCCTTCCCCGGTCGAGCCGACCCTTTCGTGCTACAACCATAATATAGCTGAAACATGGCTTTACCACGTTGAAACTACCTACCACGTAGCGTAGTATATATATATATATATATATATATAACGACTTCAGCTAAATATGAACCTACGACCTCCGTCTCTGCGGGGAGGCATGCTGACAAATAAGCCACACAAGGATTTGAAATCATATAGATTTCAAATAAAAATTTATTGATTGAAGATGGAAGCATGTACTTGAGAACGGTTGGACCAATTTTGATGATCTTTTTTTTTGTATTTTAGTCTGGATGGTTTATATTCACAATTGGACCCGATAGGTGGCGTTGTTATCGAGGTCCAGAAATCACCCCTGCGAAGCCAGGGCGAATCGCTAGGAAAAATTCTGAAAAACGGTTGACCCTGCAGGCTATCCCTGGAACTTCCCGCTTATTTTCGAGCGCAACGCTCGATAATATTTTGGTTTTTTTGTTTTTTATTTTTTGAAAATCTTTGAAACCGCTTTGACCGATTGACTTGAAAATCTAATCAGCTTGAAGTCTCAATGAACACACACGGCCGGACGTCCAGCCGGGAATAGTCGGACCGAAATCTATAACTTCCTGCTTTTGAAAATTATTACATTTCAAAGCGGGAAATTAAAAATATAACCCAAAACAACCCCCGCATAACTTTGTAGACTTGTTGTCACCGTGATTTAATTAAAGAGTTATTTTTCAAATGCGTAGGATAGGAAGCAAACTATGCACCGAGGCTTACGTAAAGTATTTTAGTAAAATCAAAATACGTATTGTTGTGAAGTTTATTAATATATAAGGCTTTCTATGAAACAATAGATCAGAACTATTTCATTATCATTTATCCTTTCCGCTTGTTTGGTTAGTACATAATCGGTGTACTAACTGAGCAAGCAGTCGTCGCTAGACCGGTGCTGAGTGCAGTGTGCAGGCGACGCTGATTCGAATTCGCAGTCACAAGGAAACGTGCGCGAAGTAGTCCTGGCAACATTTCTGAAAACTATGATACCTTAGTTTTTTTTTTAAGTTTGAAGTGTAAAATTAAAAACATGCAACTCGGTAAGTGTTCCGTTTATTATTTTTTATTTTTAAAAGCACAATATTTTTATATATTCATAGAATTTTTATAAATTAATTACTTATTTTGGTATTAAAATTTGTTCATTTTGTCTCAATTAATTTAAGCTTCGATAATGTTTTATTGAATAATCAAATCTTAAAATTTATTAGTCTTGATATAAATAATAAAAATAAATGTTTATTTTTCTCTCAACAAAGTCATCAGCTGTTTGAAGCGTAGTTTAGTTTAAGCAAAGGCCAGGACTCTCGGCCATACATGATGTACTCAGCTATTATTTTGCTATTATATAGCTATTATTAATGTGTGGTCTTCGCGAAAATATAAGAAAAGAGCACAAAGTCCACCTGATGATAAGTGGATGCTGTGGCCCATAGACATCTACATTTATCCTCGATTAAGAATGAAAATGCAGATGTGTTGTCACCCCTGAAAAATAAAATGGAACGCCTCGTTTCCAGTAGAAAAGGCCTCCGGTTCTCTACACTCACCATACGAAACACAGCAGCATTAAGCTGTTATTTTACGCTTGTATTCTGTGAGAGCGTGGTCCTTCCCCGGTCGAGCCGACCTTTCGTGCTACAACCATAATATAGCTGAAACATGGCTTTACCACGTTGAAACTACCTACCACGTAGCGTAGTATATATATATATTTTATTTGAAATCATATAGATTTCAAATAAAATTTATTGATTGAAGATGGAAGCATGTACTTGAGAACAGTTGGACCAATTTTGATGATCTTTTTTTGTATTTTAGTCTGGATGGTTTATATTCACAATTGGACCCGATAGGTGGCGTTGTTATCGAGGTCCAGAAATCACCCGTGCGAAGCCAGGGCGAATCGCTAGGAAAAATTCTGAAAAACGGTTGACCCTGCAGGCTTACCCTGGAACTTCCCGCTTATTTTCGAGCGCAACGTTCGATAATATATTTAATTTTGTTTTTTTTGTTTTTTATTTTTTGAAAATCTTTGAAACCGCTTTGACCGATTGACTTGAAAATCTAATCAGCTTGAAGTCTCAATGAACACACACGGCCGGACGTCCAGCCGGGAATAGTCGGACCGAAATCTATAACTTCCTGCTTTTGAAAATTATTAATTTTCAAAGCGGGAAATTAAAAATATAACCCAAAACAACCCCCGCATAACTTTGTAGACTTGTTGTCACCGTGATTTAATTAAAGAGTTATTTTTCAAATGCGTAGGATAGGAAGCAAACTATGCACCGAGGCTTACGTAAAGTATTTTAGTAAAATCAAAATACGTATTGTTGTGAAGTTTATTAATATATAAGGCTTTCTATGAAACAATAGATCAGAACTATTTCATTATCATTTATCCTTTCCGCTTGTTTGGTTAGTACATAATCGGTGTACTAACTGAGCAAGCAGTCGTCGCTAGACCGGTGCTGAGTGCAGTGTGCAGGCGACGCTGATTCGAATTCGCAGTCACAAGGAAACGTGCGCGAAGTAGTCCTGGCAACATTTCTGAAAACTATGATACCTTAGTTTTTTTTAAAAGTTTGAAGTGTGAAATTAAAAACATGCAGCTCGGTAAGTGTTCCGTTTATTATTTTTTATTTTTAAAAGCACAATATTTTTATATATTCATAGAATTTTTATAAATTAATTACTTATTTTGGTATTAAAATTTGTTCATTTTGTCTCAATTAATTTAAGCTTCGATAATGTTTTATTGAATAATCAAACCTTAAAATTTATTAGTCTTGATATAGATAATAAAAATAAATGTTTATTTTTCTGTCAACAAAGTCATCAGCTGTTTGAAGCGTAGTTTAGTTTAGGCAAAAGGCCAGGAGTCTCGGCCATACACATGATGTACTCAGCTATTATTTTGCTATTATATAGCTATTATTAATGTGTGGTCTTCGCGAAAATATAAGAAAAGAGCACAAAGTCCACCTGATGATAAGTGGATGCTGTGGCCCATAGACATCAACATCTATCCTCGATTAAGTATCAAAATGTGAATACGTTGCCACCCTTGCCTCGTTTCCAGTAAAAAGGGTCTCCGGTTCTTTACACTCATCATACGAAACACAGCAGCTATCAGCTGCTATTTTACGCTAGTATTCTACCCCGGTGGAGCTGACCCATTCGTGCCACAACTATAATATAACTGCAGCGTGGCTCTACCAGGTTTACATAAAAATTACATTGAATAAGTTGATATTTGAGAATCTACCACCACCTATATTTGGTATCTCAAGGCTAAATAGGTCTTTAAGCAACTTATTTTCACCGTAAAAACATAATACTTACTCTGTTTACGGCAAATAATGGAATGTGAGAGAGATTTATGAAGCAATTAGTCCGTCGCACAGCCCTAGTGTATAATAGCGGTCTTACATGTGCTTCAAATATTTTCATCTCTTAGAAAGCAGGTCTTCATCACGGTGTTTTCTATTAGAATTAGAATTTACTGGTGCCGGCGGGATCGAACCCAGATTTTGTTTTATTCGATAAGGGTGACAAACGAGCACACAGTTCACCTGATGGTAAGTGGATACTGCTCGCGTACTGTCAAATTTACGACTACCGCTTAACCCCCGAGCTAGCGCGGCACTTCCGTTACTCTACTTTGTAGTTACTACTAATACAGCCTATCAAAAGTCCACTGCTGAACATAGGCCTCCTGATAGATTCTTCTTCTTTTCCTTTTTCAGAAAAACGTTACCTCCACACTAGGATTTTCTCCTGTTATCAGTAAAATACTACTGCCCATCTCGTTTATTTAAATCTTAATAGAACAATGATAAATCTAGAAGTTGTTTAGTCTTTATCTGGTTTCCCCAAAAGGTTATATTGCTTCAGAGTACCTTGAGGTTCTCTTGCGCCATCCTTTGACCGTCCGCCCACGGCGAATATAATTTAATGCTATATTGGTCGGCAGTGACGTAGCAAGCGTGGCCAGGTGGCATAGCCCCGGGCTGATTTCAAGGGACGGCATTTTGGAAAAAAAAACGAAATGTAAATACACACGTACACACACGACACATACACACACACACACACACACACACACACACACACACACACACACACACACACACACACACACACACATACGCTTACTCAGAGTGGCCACTTTGGGCCGCCACTTCAATTCGGGCCAGCCATGTGGGTTTCCTTACGTTTCCCATGGGTTACCAAACCACGGCTACTAAGACCGCCCCCCACAGACAGCCAAACAAAAGAACAACTGCCACTGTTAAACAAAGGGTTCCCCCATAGATTGCCTTATATATGGGGGATATTTGCCATAGTTGCGAGTTTGGCGGGCGGGTTTGCAACCGAAGTTTATTTTTATTTTTAGTTGTTATTAGAAAAACGCTGGTGTCCATGTCTTGGTTTGTTTCGCTCTGTCGTCTCTTACGACACTTATGGGACGCTATGGGGTAGAAAATATTCTTACAACGCCACTACATGATCAGCGTCAAGTGTATTTTTACAAAATGTATAGTTTAACATGTAATTTGTAAATAAACGTATCGTTTCATTATATCGTTAATTATATAACTTCGATTAAGTAGCACTTACGACGGGCGGGTAACAGTTTTGCAATTACCAGTTTATACGGCAATCGTTTTGCTTTGATAGTCAAGACTATTATCTATCAAAAGTTTAAAATTTTATTAAACAAAAATTGTTTAGTAAGGTTTATTATACTACTAAAGAGTACATGATTGATAATAACCCCTCGGAATGAGGTGATCGCTACCACGCTGTTTCTAAATGTTTTCATACTAATTTTATAAATTAATATATTGTAAATTAATTTTATTTAAAAAAAGTCCTGCTGGGTTTCTTACTGGCTTTTCCCAGGACAAAGGTTTTTTCCAAACCAGTTGTAAAGCTTAAATCACTTTCAATAAGTTTTCTTGTAATCTATATTGAATAAAAATAATTCTATTCTATATATTCTATTACAAACGTTAAGCGTTAATTATTATTTAACTTCATTTAAGAAGATGTTTTGATAAAGATTGTAAATTTTAACGTATGTACGTTGTACGAGTTACACAATACTACAGAAGTTATTGATCTATAATAATTTAAAATTAAAAATTTTGTACAACCGACTTCAATATAAATTATTAAGAATAACTCAAAAACTATTGGTCAAACCTTGATCAATTTATATGGAACCACATGAGAAGCACTAGCTTTCAAATAAAAAAAGAATCATAGAAATCGGTTCTCCCAGAAAAAAGTTATAAGGTAACACACAAAAAAAACATACAGTCGAATTGAGTACCGTCTCCTTTTTGAAGTCGGTAGAAAAGGTCAAGAAAAGAGCCTACTCATTTTTAAAAGGTCGACAACGCATCTGCAATTCCCCTGGTGTTGCGGTACTTCATGGGTGGCTGTAGTCACCATCAGGTGAGCCGCAAGCTCGTTAGCCCTCTCTTATATAAGTATATAAAAAACGACTATACTAATGTTTTCTATCTATTGGGTATTATTATATAATTAAAGAATACTCTGACTGATAACCCCTGGCAATGAGGTGAACCATGCGTTTTCTACAATTCAATTTACTAAGTAATCTAGAAGACCGTTTTTATTCTTAGATGTTTGTCTAGGTAGGAACGGAGGTTCGTACCTTTTTCTGCCGGCAAATAGCAGTGCTTGCACTCCTGTGTTTCGATCTGAAGGATATAGAGAGCCAGTAGAATTACAGGCATCGGCAATTGTAAGGCATCTTGGTTCTCATTGGTAACAACACAACGTTTGTTTGTTTGCAGTTGCCACTTACCATCAGGTGGACTGTAAGTTTGTTAGCCACTTTATTATTTATTAAAAAAACTTGTATAATTATTTAATTCATACATAACCACATTAATCACTATTATAAATTATTATTTTAAAAAACTGTCCCATTGTGTTTTTTACTGGTTCTTCCTACAGTAGAGGTTTTTTCCGAACCAGTGGTAAAAGCATAAATTACTTACCGTTAATCAGATTGCGCCAAAACTTTGTCAACTTATTGCTTGCACTTGCGCGAAGGTCATAGGCATAGTACAATCAACTTAAAGTAGGTGGCGCGCATATCGTACCGACAAATTCATTTGAAAGTTATATATCATTCATCTTGATGTATGAATGATGTATGATGTAATGAATGTATTATCATTCCTGATTAAACAATATAACTCTTCCAAATTTAAAACGATATTTCCGCAATTATTACTTCTGCGGTTGCAATGTGCCGTGTACTAGCTAGTGTTATATTAAAATTATTTTATTCTATTCTATTCTATTCTCACACTGAGAAAATGTGTAATGATTTCTTATATTTTCGCGCATCCTACATCATAATTTACTCAATTAGATTATTTATATTCGCGACGTTTCGAGTTATTTTTTATTTCTTTACCTGAAAAGGGTACACTATACTGATCCACTAATGACTTCACGTGGTAGAGCCACGCTGGAGCTAATTATGGTTGTAGCAAAAATGGGTCAGCTCAACCGGGGTAGGACCACGCTCTCACAGAATACCAGTGTAAAATATCAACTTAACACTTTCACTGTCTGGTTTTCAGACACAATAGTAAGACAATAGCAATGACCTATATGTAGTGCACGGGACAGCGAAAGGGTTAATGCTGCTGTGTTTTGTAGGGTGAGTGTAGAGAACCAGAGACCCTTTTTACTGGATATGAGACTTTTCATCTCAGTCCTCAGGGGTGACAACGTATCTGGATATTGATTCATAATCGAGTATAGATGAAGATGTCTATGGGTTGAATGGGAAGATGTATATGTGCTCGTATGTCACAAAAATATGCATTTTACGCAGATTAATCAATAATACGTATTGTGTTGACCCATGTTTCATAATATACACACGATTCCACCGTCTCTATAGGACGTGTGTTTACAACATCGCACATACGACTACGCCATCGTATTGTAAACATCATGTTGACGTTATTTCAGCCGAAACCATATTATTGTCTAGGTTAGTAAAATGTTATTGTCTTGGTTAGTAAAAGGTGAACCAGAAATTACCTTCATTTCCTTTTAATAAAACTATCTATCGACCACAACCGCGACAACCCTCACTCTGAGGTTAAAAGAAAAATCAACGATGGCTCCTTTAAAAAGTCGTACGAAGAAACGGAGGCAATCCTTGAAATTAATTTTTATATTATACCACATTAGCTATCCGGGTCCAATTGTGAATATAAACCATGCAGGGTCCGACTCAAACATACACAAAAATTTCATAAAGTCGGTCTAGCCAGTTTCAAGTTTTAGCGAGACTAACGGACAGCAATTGATTTTTATATATATAGAGATAATATATCCCGGATATCTGTAGTCCTTATATGTGTAACAAAAAAAATATCTGTGTGTGCGTGTGTGTGTATGTGTGTGGGGGGTGTATGTGTATATATAAGAGTATTTGAGTTATATATTTAGTAACTTTAAGTTATTTGTAATTTTAAGTAATTTGTAATTATTAATCTAGGTTTCGCATGGCGAGTGCAGAGAACTGGAGACCCTTTTCACTGGTAACGAGGCATTCCATCTTGGGTGACAACGCATCTGCATTCTTCTATATCTTATAGCCTCATTTTGTGTTTGCGTAACCGCTCGGAGTGATGAGTTGTTTGACGTACAACTATACTACCGACAATAAACGAGATGTCACGGTCAAGATGCAGTTTACGCAACTCTCGCGTGTCGCTCTCGCGTAACCCGAGTTTTTACAGCTGCGACCATGTGTGAATCATGGCTCGTGTGTTTATCTTTAATTCTTATTAAAATAATGTATGTAACATTATCTCTTCACCGATTCAACGACTGGCCCCGTTTGTATACTGGTCGTAAACGTGGTTGCTGATCATGAAGTCCCGGGTTCAAATCCCGGTTGGGGCCAAAAAAATATTGATATTTTCTGTCAAGAAATTTTCGGTTCAAGGAAGTTGACGGTGTTTCACCCCGTGCCCGTGCGTGCGAAAGCACGTAAAGCCGTTGGTCGTGCGCCTGATCACTCTCCGGTCGTGCCCCATTGGACTATGAGAGTGAGAGAATAGAAGGTGCACCTGCATTTGCGCATACACTCGGGCACTATAATTCCGTCCTGCGCTGATGGCCCGTCTCCATTGAGTCTCAATTCAGACTAGCTGTCATAACCGATATTCTGTCTGGAGGACATTATAATTCAGGATATTTTGTATTAACTGCTGTGTAGCGTAGATGTGAGTGAATGCATTTAAGATTTCGTTGCGCTGTTCACTAAAAACTTGTAGTATCCAATAGATGGCCCTGTAATCAAAATTTGTCTTAAAATATTCAAACGGAAAAGACCATCTACTGTGCGAGACGTTTTAATTTTAAAACATTTGGTAGACATAGGTCTGTCTGTCTGTGCATAGGCACAGCGGTGGAACATTACTAGCTGGATGGTTTTCATTCTCTGTCACAAGCGTAAATACTTTTGCGCCAATTTTTATTTATACTGTAACATAACGAGTAATACAACTAAGAAAGTGTTGCAAATAAACCTCGGTTACATAAACAAGAAAAATTCAAGTCTTAATTGATATACTATACAAGTTTAAAGATCTGTAACCTAGATATTTTTTGTCAGGTACCGCAATACCAGTTCAATAAATTGATCAATAGACTTGTTACATTATTGTTGTTACATCGGATAGTCGCGCAATACTAATATGTAGTATTGTTAAAAATATTTTAGATTTATTTTAATTTTGAAACTTATTATTTTTATCTGTTCTATTTTATCCAGAAGAACTTAACCTTGCGTCTTGATGAGCATGAGATTTCACACGTTAAATATTCCTTAGAAATGAATGATAATGCAAT
Organism: Parnassius orleans; assembly: GCA_029286625.1. Lineage (NCBI taxonomy): Eukaryota > Metazoa > Arthropoda > Insecta > Lepidoptera > Papilionidae > Parnassius > Parnassius orleans. The sequence goes on from JAGSMP010000191.1 coordinate 888,410, forward strand.
ATAAGCTATTTTTTTTATTAATCTATTTGCTTCTTTGTCTGTTAGTTACTTTTGCAATCGATGTTATTCCGGTGAGCTAGAAACTTGAAGCTTTAAACATATTTCAGAACTGGAACTGAGGTAAAATAAATTATAATGATCTTAATATATATTCTATAATTAGTTCAAAGTGCATTTGAAACTTAAGGCGCATTTACTCGAAATGATGTCGACCTTAGTTACTTATATAAGACATATTAATATAACCGCAATCCGGAGTCACCAGCAACTATTCTCTCTACGAATTGCTGTATGAGGCAGTACCACTTGAGTAAAGAAACCGTACGTTAAGTAAAAATCTCCTTGTGTTTTTTTTTTTGAGTGTTGTTGCTAGGTAATAAAATATTTTTGAACAAATAGAAAAAATTTAAGGCCTTAGATATCGAATAATTAAACGTGAAAGTTCCCTATATTCTAAATTATTAAATATCACTTTTTTATATTGTTAGGACTTCAATAGAACTTCACACTCAATTCAATGGTATGAACAAATTTTACGTTTAGTGTCGAATTTGTGTTATTTAAAATATTAAGTACAATAGATGTGCACGCAACGCGTCTGTTGTTTCTTTTTTTCTCCTTGGCCTGTAAATATATCATAACATTTTTTATGGATTTTTCAACTTCTTAATATTTAAATTACATTTTATTTGAACCGTTTTAGACAGATATTTGATGCAATCTAAAAGTTAGGTTTATGCATAGTTTAGACTGTTCAGATAATTATCTAAAAACACACATATCAGTTGTACATCGAAATCGAAAGCCAATCTATATATATACATATATAAGAGATTTCCACCTATTTACTGACTCATATCGATATCTCTGTAACCATAAGGCATAGAGACTTGAAATTTTGTAGGAATATTCCTTTTGCCGAGTAGAGGTCAGCTAAGAACGGATTTTACGAAATTCCCCCCGCACGGGGGGTTGCGGGGGCGTTAATTAAAAAAATCACATTTTGCACTGACTCATCAAGATATCTCTGGAACCATAAAGCCTAGAGACTTAAATTTGATAGGAATATTCCTTTCGCCGAGTAGAGGTTAGCTAAGAACGGAATTTACGAAATTCCACCAGAAAGGGGGGTTGCGGGGGCGTTAATTAAAAAAATCACATTTTGTACTGACTCATCAAGATATCTCTGGAACCATAAGGCCTAGAGACTTAAATTTGATAGGAATATTCCTTTCGCCGAATAGAGGTCAGCTAAGAACGGATTTTACGAAATTCCACCAGCAAGGGGGTTGCGGGGGCGTTAATTAAAAAAATCACATTTTGTACTGACTCATCAAGGTATCTCTGGAACCATAAGGCCTAGAGACTTAAATTTGATAGGAATATACCTTTCGCCGAGTAGAGGTCAGCTAAGAACGGATTTTACGAAATTCCACCCGCAAGGGGGATTGCGGGGGCCTTAATTTTAAAAAAAAAACACATTTTAAAACTATAGCTCTTATAGGTATAAAACTTGGCAAGAATATTGTTTTTGTATGTGTTTGATTGGGTCCCTAAATGGTTTGATTTCACGATTAGAGCTGGTAGGTGACGCTGTTGTCGATATCCAGAAATAACCCGTGCGAAGCCGGGGCGGATCGAATATAGAATATTTCTGTATAAATAAATAATCAGCATTGGTCGCGGGATATTCTCATTTATCCTATAGTATATTCTAAATATCTTCATATTTATATTATATATAAAGTAATTCATTTATGGGGCAATGTATACGCTTTTACAACAAAATCCCAGGAAATGTACAAAATTTGTCAATAAATAAGTTTAAATGTTTTATTAAAGAGAAATTGTACAAAAAGGGTTATTATAATATCAAAGAATACATAAGTGAAAAAAACTTCTGGGAATGAGGTGATCGCCACCATGCTGGTTCTATTAAAACTCATTTAAAATTTGTACAAATAAAAACAAAATCTCCTTCACCAAGGTTTGCCTGGAAGAGATCGCTGTTTAGCGATAAGGCCACTAAGGTACAAACATTTATAAATTTAAGTTTGTGTTGTGTAGTATTTTGTGTGCAATAGAGAGTATATAAATAAAATAAATAAATAAACAAAATTATTGTTATGTGAAATATGTTAAAAAAAACGTGCTCGCTGGGTTTGTTGCTGGTTCTTCCCAGGACAGAGGTATTTTCCGAACCAGTGGTAAATAAAAAATAACTTTCAATAAGTATTATGTAATAATCTATATAGAATAAAAATTATTCTATTCTATTCTATATAATTCTACTGTCCGTGTGTATGTGACGGAACTCCTCCTAAACGGCTGGACCGATTTTGGTGAGATTTGTATGTGTGTGTGATTCAGTTCATTCGAGAAGGTTTACATTCACAATTGGACCCGATATGTGGCGCTGTTTTCAATACATATATAGAAATCACCCGTGCGAAGCATGGCGGAGGCGTAGTCTTCTATAAATCTAATATAGTAGCTGAAACACGTTTTAACAGTTTTCGTAAGACCTCAGATGCAACCTCTGCAACTATTCCTTTTTTAACTTACTTATCATTCATATCAAGTACCTACTATTCAAAATGACCGCCAAAATCGACATAAAATTTGATATTAAACGCCTACACTCTCCACGTATGGCAATAATTTATTCTTGGTCTAGGTCATGCCTATGATACACCTTCATAAAATAAATGCGTTTGTGTCCAAAAATTTTCCCCGAGAACACTAATAAGGTCATTAAGAACCTGCATAATGGCATTCCTACAAATAATCCCAATTGGGCACCGCCCGATTTCAAAGAGCGATATAAATGTAGTTTTAATATTGCTGTCCTTGTCTTTATGGTTTTATAACATCAAGTATTCTCATTAATTATATTGGTTAAATATAATTATTGCTCAAATAAAAATAAATATAGCAACACTGTTAAGTGACACTTTCGAATGTCCTTGAAGTTAATTAATGTAAAATATTTTGTAGCTATTGAATTTTATTAATTCAGTACATAATATTTTGCTCTGTTCATGTGGAGAATCCATCAAGCGATTACGTCCTTTAGGTGTTGCAAACGGCTACTATATATGCTATTACTATATTATATACTATGACTGCCTCGTTGGTCTAGTAGTTGTAAAAGTGGTTACTGATCATGAGGTCTTGGGTTCGAATCCCGGGTCGGGCCAAAATCAGTTATTGGGTTTTTATGTCAAGAATTCTTAGTAGCAGCCCGGAGTGATGAGTTTGGCGGTGTTTTATTCAAATCCGCCTGCCTCGTACTCTCCGGTCGTATTGAATTACCGCCTCATCGGACTATGAGAGTGAGGGAATTGAGAGTGCACCTGTGCTTGCGCATACACTTGGGCACTATAATCCTGTCCTGTGCTGATGGCTAATCTCTGATGAAGACTAGCCGCCGTGACCGTAATTCGGTCTGGAGAACATTATATATACTTCATGGTATAGGAAATCCCTGAAAGAACTGACGGCTTCCGATAGATAGCGGTGCACCATCAGACGTCAGAGTCAGAGATATGTTACGTCAGAGGTAAAATGCTCAGACCCGCAATGAGGAGCAGCGTTCGAGCAGCCAGATGTGGTGATTAAAGAAAATCCTCCCTACAACGGGAGAGGCCTAAGTACAATGGACTTTTGTGAGCCAATAATGAAAGTAGAAAAGAGATTCCAAATTGGATTCAAACTCAAGACCAGCGTCAATTTTTTTTATACAATAAGGGTGACAAACGAGCACAGTTCACTTTATGGTAAGTGCTTGCTGTAGCAATAGATATATAGACATCTATATTTATCCTCGATTACGAATCAAAATGCAGATGCGTTGTCACCCCTAAGGTCTAAGTTGGAATATCCAGTAAAAAGGGTCAACGGTTCTCTACACTTACCATACGCACACAGCATTAAGCTGCTATTTTACGCTGGTAGTCTGTGAGGGCATGGTCCTTCCCCGTTCCCCGGTCGAGCCGACCCATTCGTGCTACAACCATAATATAGCTGCAGCGTGGCTCTGCTGCGTTAAATAATGTGTGAGGTAATGGTGTGTAATGATAGGACTCGGTTTGACATATGGCAATCTATCAACCATCTCGTTGGACGTCATAGGGGGAAATTCTTGAAGAAGAAAACGATAAAAAGACCGTGTAGTGGCGGTGTAGGAATATTCACCACCTCTAAACGTCCCATGGGTGTCGTAAGAGGCGACAGAGGGAAACAAACCAGGAGACTGGCAGCAGCGTCTTACTAATAACATCTAAAAAATAAAAAACTGCGGTTGTCACTGCGTTCCTAAGCGTGGCGACTATAGCAAAATCTACCCTAAGAGGAAATCTACGTGGGAGGCCTATGCTCATCAGTGGATTTTAGGCAATGGATGAAAGGAATAAAAAGGATGTTGTATTAAATTGTTTATGTAATTTATATTGCAGGCAATACGTGGTGGTGGTATATGGTGCTTGCCATATGCTCGGCGGAGAAATGGCGGTTTCCAGAGACCGCGTCGTCCATCCGAATCGACAGCAAAGTTCGGTTCACACAAACCGACCAACCGTCCAACGAGAACCAGAATTTACTTTCCACAAGGTAATGTTTCATGATATATTTTTACAAAACATTAAAGTATAAAAACTAGCTAGCAGTCAACCTGATGGTAAGTGACAATGAAGTGGCATTTGATAAAAGTGATGATATATGTAAGAGAAAGGAGTTTTTATAAAATAGTAAAGGAAAAGATCAGAATTGTGATCATAAAGACTATGCGTCTTCATGATCACAAGTTCTTAAATAAATACAAGAATTAAAAAGTGGGCATATGTGGTACCAACCACGACGGACTCATAGACAAAAAGAAAGCTTAAGTTAGAGACTATCTACGTCACAGCAGGGCACAGGCCTCCTTTAATTTCTAAGAAGATTCTGGTGCAATCAGTGCGCCGCACTCTTATAGTGCATGTTAGAAACTTCGCATGTCCTTAGAAATGTTCTAATCCTCAGATATGCATGTTGCTATACGTGAAATATTAAAATATTTCCAAATGTTTTCATTCACTGGCGAGCGCGTGGAAATCTTTCATTCGTGCCGGCGGGGATCAAACCCGTGTTACTCGCCAAGTATACTGTATAATATAAAACTGACGGAAAATTATTAACCCCTGAGCTACAATAGCTCTCATAATCATGAAATAAATGTTTTCTGTACAGTAAACATTTTAAAATATTGGATAATTAATAGAAATTATTGTGAATTCTCAGTTCTCTTCAATACTACCCACCGTCTTCCACTCGTGTTTTGGTAAAGAGCTCTTAGAATACGATCACATCTAAAAGAGTTTGTTTGCAATGGATGTGTGTGGGCGTTTTGCTAAGAATGCTCCAGTTTTATTAGAGAACTTTAGATTTTTGATAGCTCCATAATAAACAACTATAGCGACCTGACCTTCGCACACTTCAAATCCCTACCGTAATTGCGACTGATTATATTCAGTATCAGTATTAAACAATTATGACGCTATAATTTAAGAATAATTCAAAAATACATCGTTGTTACTAAAATTAGTCGGAATTATCACCTAATTAAAAACATAACGCAATGTTTCACCTAAGACAAAACAATAAGTTAATTGCAAGGATCCGAGGATTCGAGACGATAGAACAAAGAACGGAAAACACATATCAAGCCTCGACATAGAACTTCCTGCTGTATACTGATCTCTTATTAAAATCGAGCCTATTTGGCTTTAGAAAATCGCCAATAAAAAATCGAAGGATATTTTCTATAACCTCTCAGAATACGTCATGAATGCTACTGTTATCTGTAATTATTTCGCACGTTAGAGGGCGTTTCGCGCAATTCTTCGCAGTCGCTTTCGGCACCTTGACCGACATTAAAAGTATATATTACGAAGGAGGAATTACCAGTATTGTTCTATCCAATACAATAGCACCTATTATCCCAGAAACTATTCACTTTGAGCAGTGCACTTGCGTCACCGCGTCCGACGCTGTGATCCAATTAACTTGTTTTGGAAATAAACAATGCTTTGCTTGAATCTCCCAGAGCAATAAGCTATACAAATTCACAATAGCATTTACCTTGGATTTCTGTAAACTCTTGAATCCATTACGGAACATATTGTTATAGTTTTATTTAAGTTTGAATGTATAATACAATAACTATTACTTACATACTGTATACCATTGAACTGTCTGCTAATTTTAACAAACGAACTATTTTTATAATGTTAAGCGTGATGATGTAGTCAAACCCTTTTTACAATATGAGACGTACATGTGCAACTGTGGACTTTTACGGGCTATAGAAAAAAAAGGTCTATATATAATCTATTCTAATTTGTTTTTGGGTTGTCACGCCTAAGATGGAACACCGATTAAAAATATTTATGATTGAATTAGGGTGACAAAAGAGCTCATCCACGCATCCACCTGATGGTAAGTCAATGATATGGCTATAGACATCTTAATCGAGTGAAATGTAGTGCTGTTCCTCGCTATATGAAATACAGCATTAAACTTCTATTTTACGCTGATATCTGTTCAACAGTCCTTGTCATTAAATATACGAAACACAGCAAAATATGCTGCTATTTGAAGCCTATTTCAGTCGCTCCGATCCCTTTGTGTTACAGTCATAATACATTCATAGTCAGTCCAGTAAAAAAATTTCCAACGTGATAGAGCTGCAACGTAGCCCTACCTCATTAGGAAATTAAGTAGCAAGTCTAGGCGACAAGGTTAAAAAATGTTTCAGATGCGATATCAGAAACGCTGTAGTGGTAATAATTATATCTTAGTTCAAAATCTGATATTTTAGCATTAACAATGGCTTCTAATAATATAGGTCTATAATCTATAACATTATTATATAGGACATCGTATTATTAGGCATCGTTTGGATATCGTAAGTATCATGCTTATTAAATCTTTAAAATCGACAAAAATATTTTATTTTCAAGGTAAAATTGATCAAAAATTTGTTATTTGAAATCTATGTCGCGGAAAACCCGAACCTTGAATCAGTAGAATTAGGAATAATTAATCAATCACTGCCATTGGAAGGCGAAAACATTAAAATCAAGCAACGAGATAATTATGTAAGATTGCAAGTTCATTTATTCAGGGTTTACCCAGTGGCCCAGTGCATTCCACCTCCACTCCAGTGGAACAAGCCATTAATGATTGCAACACTGACACTATGATTAGCGTCGGTGACATTAAACGCTAATTTGTATTGTTAACTATAATACTCCTATTGTAATATGTTGTGGTAACTTAGAAAATACATTTCTTAAGGTTATTGATGATTTTTATCATTAATAGACCAACCTTTGACCAAGGTCTCAATTGAATCATCTGATGTTAATAGTAATAGCGTTCTTGGTTAGCTAGGTTAGCTTATTAAGGGCATTTTCTTAGCGCTTGCTTTGAAGAACCCTAAAATGGAGTGGTTAAAGAAAACTGACCAATTTAATGTATTCCAATCACTTGCCCTCGTGCGTGGTGTTGAACCACATATTGCGCGACAACGCATCTACATTTTAATTTTTAATCGAGGAAGGATGTGGTGTTTATGGCCCACAGTATCCACTTTTTTTTTCTTTTTTTTTATAGGATAGGGTGACAAACGAGCACACAGTCCACGTGATGGTAAGTGGTTGCTGTGACCCATAGACATCTACATCTATCCTCAATAAAGAATCAAAATGCAGATGCGTTGTCACCCGTGAGGACTAAGATGGAATGCCTCTTTTCCAGTAAAAAGGGTCTCCGGTTCTCTACACTCACCATACGAAACACAGCAGCATTAAGCTGCTGTTTTACGCTGGTATTCTGTGAGAGCGTGGTCCTTCCCCGGTCGAGCCGACCCATTTGTGCTACAACTATACCACTAATATAGCTGCAGCATGGCTCTACCACGTATAAACCATCAGATGGACGCTCGTCTCCCATCCTTATTATATTTAATAAAATTAATAAAATGAAATATATGTTTATAATATCCAATGTTGTAAAGTCTGTTTGCATTAATTACACTTATTCCGCAGCCGAATGTGCAGCAACATTACCATGTTTCTTCACAGCCGAGAAGGTTTATTGCAGAACGTGACAATGAGCAATTGGTGCTACTTGTACTATATTTAACTTTTACCTTTCATAGAATAGTTTATTAACCTGGCCGTTGCGTCTATTGTAGACAATTTAAGCAGTGTGCTTTTAGGAATAGGAAGACCGACCAGGGAGCGACAAGAACGTCCACACCTTGTGTGGGATGTCGCTTGGAGTATTATTGCTTACGTGCCCCTTCGCATTCATTTTCAGCAAGTTTTTCAAACCAAGCTCCGTCTGTTTTTTTGACGGTGGTTTTTTACTGTATCCTAGTTCTCTGTTAAATTCACTCCCAGTTTGCCGTCCCATCGGACTATGAAAATAAGGGAATACAGAGTGCACTTGTGCTTGCGCATTCACTCGGGAATTATAATCCTGTCCTGTGCAGATGGCTAGTCTCCGTTGAGACTGGCCGCCGTGGCAGAAATTCTTCGGTTCCGTACGAGATTATGCTGAGAATGCACCAATATTTTGGTTCTATCTTAAGATGGTTGTTGACCTATAGATTGCTTCATGCGGGGATATTTGCCATAGTTTCTCTGCTTATCAGGCGGGTTGGCAACCACATTTCTTTATTTGTTAATAAGATGCTGCCCATCGCCTGGTTATTTTCCCTCTGTCGCCTCTCACGACACCCACGGGACGATATAAAGTGAATGTGAATATTCTTACACCACCACTACACGGCGAGGTGACCGGCCATATAACCCGACCAACCGACAACCGATGGAAAAGAAAGGTTGTAGTGGCAGCCTCGAACCAGCAAACAGAGTGTACGGCAGCCCACTGGGTGCAGTGACGACCTGATAACATATGCGGGAAGTCGATGGATGCAGATGATTCAGGACCGTGCTTTGTGACATTAATTAGAGGATGCCTATGTCCATCATTGGACTCGTGAAGAACTGTAAAGGTGACTATGATAATAAGACACTTTATGAAACTTCAGAGGAAATATCACATAATATTTTTAAGCACTTTGCTTAAATAATGACTTCTTTTATTTACGCGAACACTATTAATAAAACTATTTTTACGATTTACGATTTTATCGCGTTTAATTTACTTATTTTAATTCCCGACGTTTCGCGTGCTTTACAGCAACCCATGGTCATCATAGTTTTTGAATATTTTTTTTTAATTTTTGTTTAATAATTTTGTAAGCTCATTCTGCGTAGATCGAACCAAAAATTAATATACAAAAACTGAAGGTAGCTGGGTTAACTGTGACGTCGGGACGTACAACATCTCAGTCCCCCCCGTGACTATGGGTTGCTGTAAAGCCGCCGAAACGTCGGGAATTAAAATAAGTAAATTAAACGCGATAAAATCCGTAAAAATAGTTTTATTTACTTTGCTTAAATGTCGATGCAGTGATCCATGGACTACAGCAGACTTAATATCAGATGGATGATGGGTGTTGTAAGAAACAACAAAGGGAAACTAAAAGAAAAGATAGCCAGCATCATCTTCCTGATAACAATTCAAAATATTATAAAACTGCTGTTGTTAACCCGCCTGCCAAGAGTGGCAACTATGGCAAAATCCTCCCTGTGAGACAATCTATGGGAGAGACCTATGTTCCGCAGTAAACTTTTATAGGCTGTAATTAATAAGAGGGTGATAAGAGGGTAGTCCTTTTCTCGCACAAAGCTTAATTATAACCACTTAGCGAGGAAACGCAGCCAGCGTTCTTGGCACTATACCGGCAAACTTAAATTAAGTTTAAGTTTAATGTTTTTATTATGGTAATGAATATTGTTTATGTATTTTAATGTAATGTAAATACATGAATATATGCTCATTCGAAAAAGCAACTTGAACGCCAAATCAAGTTGTAGGGGTTTTGTGAATTGTGACCCTCTACATATAATTGATATGTAGTATATTGATGTAGGTTGTATCTTCTACGTTACAGGATGTGGTAATTAAAACTGTGTCCGTTTCCGTAGAGAGCGTTTATTGTACTGAAAATACTTATGAATGAAAAATGTAATTATAGTGAACGTGTCGCGCGCAGGCGCAATATCAGCATTATTTTCTAAACTGTTGAAATATCATGTACTTGCTCGTACACAAGTTTTTACATAAAGGAGAACGCATGTTGGTCAGGGTCCCGCAATGAATTCAATGTGGCATTTAGTGAGTAATGAAAAAACTGATATCACTTGATATTATCTCACGGGGATTTCAATTTTTTTTTTGCATTTAATTCTAAGCTTGATGGGGTTAACTATCCCGCCTGCTCAGTGGATATAGGGTATTGGTTTCAAAAAAAGAATGACGTTTCAAAATAAAAAAAAGAACTTAGTTCGAGCTCAAATGACCTTCCATTAAAAAGTCCGTGAGTTTGGGAATCAAGTCTGCATAAATTATCCAAAAAGCCGGCAAAGTGCGGGTCGGACTCGCTCATGAAGTGTTCCGTGCCATTGTAAAACACGTTTCTAGTAGGGGAGCCCCTTTAACTTTTGGTTTATTTTTATTTTTATTATTTGCTTTCATAGCGGCAACAGAAATACACATTCTGTGAAAATTTTAACTGTCTACCTATTACGGATCATGAGATACAGCCTGCTGACAGACAGACGGACGGACGGACGGACAGCGGAGGCTTAGTAACAGGGTCCCGTTGGTTACCCTTCGGGTACGGAACCCCAACAACATGAAATTGTAGTAAAGCACTGTACGTTCTTACATTTTGCATATTATGTGTATGCAAAATGTAAGAACATACGCCTCAGACTCTCTTAGGTCTTGACCTTGGTTGAAATTTTAAAAATGGGACAGAGAATTAATATGCAGATGCGTTGTCACCCCCGAGGTCTAAGATTGAATGTGTTATTTCCAGTAAATAGGGTCACCGGTTCTTTACACTCAGGCTACGACACGCAGCAGTATTAAGCTGCGTGTCACAATCCCGGTCGAGCCGACCCAAACGTACCACAACTATATCGCTGCAGCGTGGCTCTATCACGTATACTTGGGACTTGTAAAAAGACTCAATGATCTAAGTATCTCGATTTCGATGAAGGTTTTTTCAAAATTGGAGTGATAAACGAATTAACAGTTCACCAGGTAGGTAAGTGGTTATTGCAGCCAATGGACAACTGCAACCATCTGCAAAAAAGACAGGGCCACAGACGCAGCCTCAGGGGAACTAAGATGCAATATCTCACAGCCTGTTATAATACTGACTCTCTTACTCTTCAAATTGGAACAATAATAATAAAGTCCTCCAGACTGAATTTCGGTCACGGTGGCCAGCCTCAATGGAGACTAGCCATCTGCGCAAGACAGGGTTATAGTGCCCGAGTGTATGCGCAAGCACAGGTGCACTCTCTATTCCCTCACTCTCATAGTCCGATGGGACGGTAATTCGACAAGACCGGAGAGAGATCAGGCGCAAAAATTTATTTAAAAAAAAATTTTTGGGTAGTTTTTTGACGTGAAGTTATTTCTATACGTTTGAATACTGATTCTAAAAACGCACTTAACAGGAACTACAGGGTTTTCATTACTTGTTGTATACACAGTGAGGAATCTTGCATGACTAAAGAAAATGGCCGCTGTACCTTATGACATCCGATATATAAGAATACTTAATATCACAGATGCCAGATTCTGCGATCGCACATCCGCCCACTAATAGTGGCAACAACGCGCAACCTCCTCCTCCTCCCAACAATGAGAGGTCTAGAAATTCTGATTATTGATAAAATTGAAGTGTCTGTCTATAATATCGAAATATTGCCTTTTACTGAGCTGAGGTGTTTATTTGCATGCCATTAAGACATAGTAACCATTTTTAACATGTTGACTGTCTATCTGTCTCTCTGCCCGGGCTAATCTTCGGAATGGCTGATAGAGAAGAACGCCAGAAGTGATCTCGACTATATTTTATCCAAAAATTTTGGAGGTTTTTTTTAACAAATCAATTGATTTATACTGAAACTATGTGGTCTTTGATGATTATCTTAAATATAAATAACGCCACATTAATAAATTCCATCCAGGCGAAGCGGGGCGTTTCACTAGTATATAATTTACCAGAGACCCTTTTTACTGGAAATGAGGCATTCCATCTTAGTCTTCAGGGATGATAACACATCTGCATTTTGATTCTAAACCGAGAATAGATGTATCCACTTACCATCATATGTTTTCGTTTGTCCCCTAATTCTAATAAAAATGTATACTACTTAAAGAAAACTTCAAAATTTTAGGGACCGAATGAACGTGCAGTTGGATGAAATTCCGGTCCGGGAGCCGGCGGAAACCGAGGGCTTCAAGCAGCCGTCAAGACCCTTACGCTACCCTTCAAGGGTTGAACTAAACAGTGGAAGCCGCCGTGATCTTCAGCGTCGTACTTACAATCAGCGCGATCGGGACTTGCACCATAATGCCGTGTAAGTGTTAAAAGTGGTGATAACATCCTAACATCTATATTATCATACACCGACTTGTCAGTGAAGTCACAAGACTCCAGCTGAAAACCAGCGCTGCGTGTGCAGCACGCTGAGTTGGAGACCGATTTGACGTCACATTTAATTTTGTTTTCTTTTTAATTTTTTGTTTCATTATTAATTAATGATAATACATGAACACATTTTTCTTCTAAATTGTTAATGCATAAGCAGTCTTAGACTGGTGCGTGCATATTTTTGCCTCTAAGTTTTGCCAGCCGAGTGTTTGTATATTTATTTGTTTGAAATATATATAAACACTCACGCCTGTCACCCAGAGGGGTAGGCAGAGACTATGGACTTCCATTTGGCACGATCCTGACACACTTCTCTCGCCTCCTTTACACCCATATATCTACGCATACACGCTCGTCGGTTAAGGTACTCCTAATCTGGCCCATTTCAATATTTCGCCAATTTGGTAGATAAACCTTCGTCTAGGGCGTCCTTTCCCGACTATTCCGTTCACTTCTGCAACATAAATTTGCTTTGTCACTCTTTCCTCGTTCATTCTTTCTACATGACCAAACCACCGAAGAATTCCTTTCTTAATCCTGGTCACAACATCATCTTGCAAACCACACTTTTCTCTTATCACACTATTTCTCACACTGTCATTCAGATTCAGCCTAGCATACTTCTTAATAACTGCATTTCTACAACATTTATTCTACTCTCATGCTTCTTCTGCCAGACCCAACTTTCACTACCATACATTAAAGTAGGGACTAACACAGCATTATGAATTGCCATACGTGCCTTTTTTGACACATTCTGACTCTTCATAATAGCGTGTAGAGCCCCATTCACTCTATTTCCTGCGTTCACTCGTCGTTCTATATCCTTATCATATCTACCATCCCTGCTAAATAAACATCCCAAATATACAAACTCATCCACTTGCTCAATCATCTCCCTTCTATTCTTATTTCACATAACGTTTTACTTACTTCTCTTTCAAAAACCATCACTTTCGTCTTACTTGCGTTCACTTTCATACCCCTTTCTTTTAATGACCAGTTCATTAAAGTAACCATCATTTGCAACTCGGCCGCCGACGATGCAAATATGACTTGATCATTGGCGTACAAAAGGCATTTTACGGTTAACTACCTATTCTAAACCCACATTCTTCAACTTTCAAATTTTGCAAGCAACTGTCCATAAATAGGTTAAACAGCCACGGGGAAGCTACACAGCCCTGTCTGACACCTTTTGAATGCCAAACCAGTCCGAGAGACCCCATGATCCTGATACAAGCACTAGAGTTCCTATAATGAGACCTTAATACCTGTATCAAACCAGCGCTCAAAGCAAATGAGTTAAATGTTTGCCATAACACATTCCTGTCCACTCTATCATAAGCCTTTTCCAAGTTCATGAACGCACAAAAACTTTCTGGTTTTGCCAAAAACTTCTCCGCAATCATGCGCATGGAAAAGACTTGATCCGTACACCCCATCCCCTTTCTAAATCCAGCTTGCACATCCCAAATTTTTCCATCAGTTTCTTCCATAACTCTTTCAATTAACACCTTAGCATACAGTTTACCCACAATGCTAAGCAAGCTAATGCCACGGTAGTTTTACAGTCCTGCTGTGATCCTTTTCCTTATATATTGGGACTATAACGGCTTTGCACCAGTCTTCCGGTACCCGCTTCAGTTTCCAACATAAATTAAACAAGGTGTACAGCAGGCTTGCTACCACTCCCTCTCCAGCCCTTAGCATTTCGAGTGATACTCTATCATATCCGGCTGCCTTACCTGCTTTCATGCTTTTCATTGCTTTCATTATATCATTTACACTTATCTCCTACCTCCTCCACTTCTTTCGGAATTTCTATTTCACTTAATTCAGACGACGCTTCACTCATAAACACGCCTTCAAAGTATTCCTTCCATCTCTTTCAAATTAGAAACTTCATCATTCAGCATACAGCCATTCTCGTTTCGTATAGCATTCATTCTAGGATGTATTGAATTTCCTGGCAGTTCTTACAAGTTTCCAGAACATTTTAATATTTGCCTGGAAGTTATCAGATATCTTCTATCATTCTTATCCGTTCTTTCTTGCTTTTCCTTTCAACAACTTCTTTTACTCTCTTATTTATACGTCTAAAGTCTGCCTTTTTGTTTCAATCTCATCAATCATACCACTAGAATTACCAGCTTTGGTTGCTAGTAAATCTAGCGATGCTCTCTTCTTTGCTTCAACTTCCATCCGTACCTCATCATCCCACCACAACGTATTATTTTCTTACTTCTTTCATTCTCTTACTTACGCCACATACTTCGGTGGCTGCATCCACAAACCTTTCTTGACATTATACCACACAGTCTCCAAGTTTTAATCATTCACACACAATTCATCTATAGCACTTATATTTTCTCTCAATCTACGTTTGAACTTCTCTTTCACACCTTCATCTTGTAACTTCTCTATTCTTATACGCTGTAACGCAGTGGTAGACACAGATGTCCGATGCCGCCAACGCTTGAATAGACCATTAATTCGGCATAAGACCAAGTAATGATCCGTCCCTACGTTGGAGCTCCGGTAAACCCTTGTATCTACCACTGCGCTCCTCATTCTTTCATCCACAATTATGAAATCTATCATGCTTCTATCATCACCTCTTTCCCATGTATATATGTGAATCCTCTTATGGCGAAAGAAAGTGTTCGTCACAAGAGATTCTTTTCCACACATACTGTGAGGATGTCTTCACCATTCTCATTTATACTTTCATCGCCAAACGTTCCTAATATCCTTTCATAACCAGACCTCTTCACCCCAACCCATCCATTAAAATCTCCTAACATAATAATATTTTCATTTGCCTTACATTTCATCAACACCATCCTTGCCATGTCCCAAAACTGCTCTCGGATATAAGTGCTCCGGGAGACATATCTGGGGCGTACACCCTAACACAAACACCTTCTTTAAGCCTACTTTAATTTGTATCCATAGCAGCCTTGGGCTTACACATTCATACTCTTTCACATTGACCATTCTTACTGAAAGGATGACACCGACTACCTGGCATGCCCGCTCGGTCTCGTCTACACCAGACCAGTAAGCAGTATACATGCCATGTGCAGTGGCATCCTTTCCCTTTCGTTTCGTCACATTTACACGTAACACATCTATTCCTCTATCATTTATCATCTCGCATACTTCATCCATCTTATCATTCATTGCTCCACATACATTCAGCGTAGCCAGACGGGCCTCCGCAATCCACTTTTCGCCCTCCGGGAGACAGAAAGTGTTTAAAATTTGTGTATCAAATAAATAGTTCTTTCTTTCTATTATACTATACTATGTTACGGGTGGTATACGCCCCACAGGCCCGCTACCCAACGGGCTTAATCCGTTACATGAGTTACACCGTATTGATATTATGTGTAACTAGGTGTCCTAGGGTGCGGTACTTCACGCCGGGGCAGCTTCTTACCTTATATAAAGCGCAAGTCCGGTCTTGCATATAGTACTGCTGTCGTATATGAGCTGGCTGCAAAATGCCACCTAGCAGCGTTTGATTCAATGGAAAGACGTGCTAAGATGCTTATTACCTTGATGTGGTTGAAACCAATCTTGTCAACATCGAGCACAGGCGCAAAGTAGCCGGTCTCCCGGTATTCTACATATAAGATACATTTCGGAGAATGTTCACAGGAAATACATGTTTTAATTCCTCCTTCTCCTTTTCACCATTGGTCAACACGTGAGTCGGCGGGTCTTCACCCCTTTGTTGTCGATATTCCACGCATTAGAACCCGGGAAGGATCACGCACTCGCAGGATACCAACGTAGAATAGCAGCTTAATGCTGCTGTGTTTCGTATGGTGAGTGTACAGAACCGGAGACACTTTTTACTGGAAACGAGGCATTCCATCTTAGTCCTCGGGGAATGACAACATATCTGTATTTTGATTGTTAATCAAGGCTAAATGTAGATGTCATGGGATACACTTACCATCAGGTGGACTGTGTATACATTTGTCACGCTTATTCTATAAAAAACAACTGTCGAAAACTTCATTAATATCCGCCTTCTTTCAGGTACGAATCGGACGGCACTCTAGACTCGCTCCAATTCTGCAAGTGCAGTCCAACACCAAACTGCGGTCAACGCTCCGAGTACTCGGTAAGTTCAATCCATTGACCTTTATACCAAAATTAAAATTCTACGACCGATAGGACGCCATTACCGTTACAGACTATTAAAGTCCACTAAACAAAGACCTCCCCCATAGATTGCCTCATAGGGGGATATTTGCCATAGTTGCCACGCTTGGCAAGCGGGTTGGCAACCGCAGTTTTTTTAGTCGTTATTGAGAAGACGACTGCCCTGATGATTTGTTTCCCTCTGTCGCCTCTTACGATACCCACGGGACGATATGGGGTAGTGGATATTCTTACACCGCCACTACTCGGTAAAGACTCCATTGCTATGTAGGAGTCCATCTGAGTTGTGACCACTTATTTTTACTGGTAAGAGTCTGTTTGGATTGTTACTACTTATTTTAACCGCCTTCAAAAAGGAGGAGGTTCTCAATTCTAGTATATTATATGTTTCTTTTGTATGCATGTTACGCGATATCTTCGCAGATTGTGAACCGATTTTAATGATTCATTTGTTATTAAATAGACCTCATTTATTACCTCAAGGGTGGTTTCATTAAATTTTGAAGAAAAAATTCCGCCCCCAAGGGCTGAAAACAGACGAAAATGTTTCATATTGGACTATTGTTTAAGGAAATTCATATGATACCTTTGCAGATTGAGAACCGATTTTAATGATTCTTTTGTTATTAAATAGTTTATACTTTAAGGGTGGTCCCATATAAATTTGGAGATAACATTGCACCCTTAAGGGTAGCAAATAAATCATTTCTTTTTTAGCAACTTGAAGTCGGTTCTTACTTTTTGGTAAAAGTTATAATTACTACTCTGTCTTACCTGTGCAGAAACTTAATTCCTGTATGAAGAGTATAATTATAGGTGGAGACATTCTTTTCTTTATTTTAATTTGTAATTTGTTTAGATTCTAAAAACTTGATTAAGGCGGTAAAACCGAGTCATTTTCATGTTCCAAGACGTGTACGTAGACAAACATCTAGACCCGTACTTGTTGCTTGCGGGATTAGAAACCGCGGCCCCGTATCGCCACCACCAAATGTTAAGTCATTATCCTACCGTGCCATCAAATTGTCCCGGCTGCAAGACTTTTCTATATTAGTGTTCCGTGGACCTAAAGGTACCTTATCAAAAATTTGTCAGTAGTTTTATAATTTTCTATGTCTTTATTTCAGAGAGTGTGCGGCGCAAACATGTACCTGTGCTGCTACAATGACCGCAAACAGCAGCCCTCAGGTAAATAGTAATGGTAGGGCTATGCTGCAGGTATATTATGGTTGTAGTGCGAATGGGTCGGCTTGATTGAGGTAGGACTACGCTCTCACAAAATACCTGCGTAAAATTGCAATTTGATTTCGTTAAATAAAGCTTAAATCATTGTTGTGAGTGCAGAGATTCGAATTTAACTTATTTCTTTAGTTCGTACTCTATTTGATGTCTCATTTTGGTCTGGGAATAGAATAGAATAGAATATTTTTATCAAATATAGATAATAAGAATATCCCTTGAAAGACATTTATGCTTTTACCACCGGTTCGGGAATATCCTCTGTCCTGGGGTGAACCAGCAAGAAACCCAGCGGCACTTTTTAAAAACGTTTGTTTACAATATATTGTACAATTACTTTCGGGACTTATATATGCTATAAAGGACTTACATATAATAAAGAAGAATGTCCCAGCTGGAATATTGAATTTGTGATTGTGTAGGCGATGGGCAAACTATCTACCACTTTTACAATTTTCCATTGATAAGTTCTCATATTGTTTCGGCTAAACGTAGTGCGAATAGTTTGCTGGTCTTTGGACTCTGCCTAATATATATGTATGTATTTGATGTTGAAGTAATATATACTACGTTTTTAGTAAGTAGTACATATTACGTCAATGATATTTGATTATATCTTTCAATTTCCAACAGAATATTTCAACGAACTAGTGGACGAACGTCCAATGCTGCTTCCTGGCCACTTGCCCAGCGCTGGTCCCTTCCCCCCGCCCCCGACACCCTGCTGACTGGTCACTACGAGCCGGGGCACGCGAATGAAGCCGCCTTGCTATCTGCATTGGGGTCACCGCCCGGAATCCTCGTTGGACCACAAGGACCTAAGGGAATCTTCAACCCCGCCCAAAGACCCGCAAATTATTACTCCAGGCCTTCTGTATTAGTTGGCCCTGATGGCCCAACAGGTATTATTGGACCAAATGACAAGCCGGTTCTCGTTGGGCCTGACGGCCCTACTGGAGTTGTTGGTCCGACTGGTGGCTTTAACGGAATCTACGGCCCCACTGGAAGACCTTTTAATAATGAAGTAAATATCGTCAGCTCGAGCAAGAGGCCGGTTCTTGTTGGCCCTGACGGTCCCACTGGAAGTGCTGGTCCAACTGGTGGCTCTACTGGAATCTACGGCCATACTAGGAGGCCTTTTAATAATGAAGTGAACATCGTCAGCTCGAGTAGGAGACCGGTCCTTGTTGGCCCTGATGGCCCTACTGGAATTGTAGGTCCGACTGGTGGCTCTACCGGAATCTACCGCCCCACTAGGAGGCCTTTTAATAATGAAGTGAGTACAGTCAACTCGAGTAAGAGGCCAGTGCTCGTTGGCCCTGAGGGCCCTACTGGAGTTATAGGACCTATCGATAGACCTTCTATTTTAGTCGGACCCAACGGTTCGACCGGAACCATTGGACCTAGTCAAAAACCTGTCCTTGTCGGTTCTGAAGGACCCACGGGTATAATCGGACCAAGCGAAGGAAGTCTGGGAGCATATAGAGATCCTCAGGATGTGCGACCGAGTGAGACTGCTCAAAGGCCCGTATTAGTAGGTCCCGGTGGTCCAACTGGTATTGTCGGACCGGGATATAATCCACGTGGCGTTCTCGTCGGTCCCGGGGGACCTACAGGAGTAATTGGACCAGGCAGACCTGTTCTGATCGGCCCTGGAGGACCAACAGGTAGAATTGACCCAACTATGGCCGCCAATATCCGGGTGGACGACGACCGATTTTAGTCGGGCCCGGAGGACCAACCGGTGTGATAGGCCCTTATGGAATCAACGGAAAATGAGTGTTGACTGTTGTGTTAGTAGATGTTATATTGCTAATGTAAAAGTACCTGCGTCTAACGCAATCGTATGTTAGTGCTTAAATGTAAATATTTTAACGAGTAAATGTAACTAGTATAAGTACCTAAACAAAAACTTTAAAATGTGTCGTTAAGTTGAGTTGTGAGTGTGAGTACTGATTGTAGAACACGCGCGTAAAAGATCGCATACATGAACTAGGTACTGTAAAAGCATCTATTGTGACAATACCAGGATTCCTATGTTTGAGCACTCAATTAATTTAAATATATATTTTAAAATTTTAACTCTTTCTTTTATACAATTAAAAATAGCTCTTCCGTTTGTTTTCTGTATTTTTAAAAAGCATTGACACTGACACTGGGATATTTTCAGTAAGGTTCTCTGAACTGGGTGAGATGATTGTACCTACCCATACGGACCCCTAGGCATAAGAGAAGGCTTAGTACCTTGTATGTAATTTTACCGACGATTAGTAATACAGATATTTTTGTTGGACGTCATTTTAAAAGTTAGATTACCGTATTTTGTATCAAGATTTTTTTTAAATGTGTTTGGGAAACAACAGACTTCTCAGGTATATTATATACAAGATGAAATATATTTTTACGCTTACACAAATAAACCAGTGTAGTGGCGGTGTAAGAATACCCAATACCTTATATCGTCTCGTGGATGTCGTAAGAGGTGATAGAGGGAAACAAATAAGAAGATGGGCAGCAGCGTTTTTCAATAACAACTAAAAATAAAAAACTGCGGTTGCTAACCCACTTACTAAGCGTGGCAACTATGGCAAATATCCCCCTATGAGGCAATCTATGGTAGAGGCTTAAGTTCAGCAAGGGACTTTTGTTAGACTATAACGGTATATAAACTATATAGATTTGGCTAAAAATTGTTTCAAACAAGCCTCTTTGGGTCTTGCGACTTAAATACTTCCTACTTTTTAAAACGGGAATATTTTTATTTTGACCTGGTATAATAAACTTAATGCAAATATGTCCAATTACTTTTAAAATATATTTTCTAGTTGGCTTGGAAAAAAATTGACGTATGTTGACAGAAGCTGGCGCGAAGCCAAGCATTTCCACACGCGTATGATATCGAGTCATCTCTGACGGCTTGGCGATGAAAATTTCAATTAAAGAAAAATAGATGCTGGTTAAAATAATTCTGTGACGTTTGATATTTTTTCACAAGTAACGGCGACAAACGATCTTTTCGAAAAGTTCCGCTAGATGGCATTATTCTTTACCGTTCATCGTACTTAATTAATTCTAAGTATTTATTTTATTATACATATGCTATTACTCCTGAGCTATAGCTGTCACCACCATAAAGTAAGCCGCGATTGTGATCGCGAGTCGAAAGGGAGTCCAACTGATGGTAAGTGGATGCTGTGGCTATTAGACACCTACATCTTTCCTCGAATAACTAAGCAATCTATTAATCTATCTATCTATCTATCAATAATATAGCTACGGTGTGGCACAACCACGCAAGGAAGCCATATATCCAAAATCATAATAAGATTTCACAGAATAACATACCACGCTCTCAAAGAATACCAGCATAAAATAGCAGCTTAATGCCGCTGTGTTTCGTATGGTGAGTGTAGAGAACCGGAGACCCTTTTTACTGGAAACGTGGCATTCCATCTTAGTGCTCACGGGTGACAAGGCATCTACATTTTGATTCGTAATCGAAGATAGATGTAGCTGTCTATGGGGCCACAGCAACCACTTACCATATGGTGGACTGTGTGCTAGTTTGTCACCCTTATCCTATAAAAAAAATTGTGATTTGGATAAACACTTGTTCAATATTTATTTTAAATTATTTGATAGTATACTTATCATAAAAACCGAACGGTTTCGCCTACATGTTATTTAATATTTATATACGTATATGTTTGTTATTCTTATATAGCCTGACGATGCCGTGAGACGAAACCAGTATGTTTTTAAAGTTAGTGAATTAATAATTAAAATAAATATTGTGAAATAAGCAGAAATGTTTACCCAAATCACAAAAATGAAGCTGGAGTTTCACCAAGTTACAACAATCGCAAGCATAAATTATATCCATCCATTACAGCCTATAAAAGTCCACTACTGAACATATGCCTCCCCCATAGATGGCCTTATATTTCGCCATAGTTGCCACGCTTGGTGGGCGTGTTGGCAACCGCAATTTTTTTACAGCTGTTATGAGGAAGATGCTGCTGCCCATCTCCTGTTTCAGTTTCTCTCTGTCGCCTTTTACGACACCCACGCGACAGTAACGGGGTAGTGGATGTTCTAACACCGCCATACACGGTTAAATTATATATAATACGGTATAAATTATGTAATAATATTTAACTGCTTTTTTCTATACTTACCTTTTATGCTACCCACGGCGGATGGAGTTGTTATACCCTTACCTAGTACATAATATTGCAGACCACCCCAAAAATATTGCTTAGTAGTAAACACCACTTGAGTGGTCTAGAACCTAGAATGCTGACACAGTATTCTAGTCACTGTTTGTGAACACAGTAGAGATCCCACCGTTAGTAGAAACCTAACATCCGTCGCGTTCGGGCATCCCTCGTTTTCCTAAATATTATTGTAATTTATACATAATACATAAACACTCACGCCTGTCACCCAGAGGGTAGGCAGAGACTACGGACTTCCATTTGGCACGATCCTGGCACACCTCTCTCGCCTCCTTTACATCCATATATCTACGCATACACGCACGTCGGTTAAGGGTACTCTAATCTGGCCCATTTTAATATATCGCCAATTTGGTCGATAAACCTTCGTCTAGGGCGTCCTTTCCGACTCTGCCGTTCACTTCTGCAGCATAAATTTGCTTTGTCACTCTTTCTTCGTTCATTCTTTCTACATGACCAAACCACCGAAGCATTCCTTTCTTAATCCTGGTCACAACGTCATCTTGCAAACCACACTTTTCTCTTATCACACTATTTCTCACCCTGTCATTCAGATTCAGCCTTAGCATACTCCTTAATGACCGCATTTCTACAGCATTTATTCTACTCTCATGCTTCTTCTGCCACACCCAACTTTCACTACCATACATTAAAGTAGGGACTAACATAGCATTATGAATTGCCAAACGTGCCTTTTTTGACACATTTTGACTCCTCACAATAGCGTGTAGAGCCCCATTCACTCTATTTCCTGCGTTCACTCGTCGTTCTATATCCTTATCATATCTACCATCCCTGCTAAATAAACATCCCAAATATACAAACTCATCCACTTGCTCAATCAACTCCCCTTCTATTCTTATTTCACATAACGTTTTACTTTCTTCTCTTTCAAAAACCATCACTTTCGTTTTACTTGCGTTCACTTTCATACCCCTTTCTTTTAATGACCAGTTCATTAAAGTAACCATCATTTGCAACTCGGCCGCCGACGATGCAAATATGACTTGATCATCGGCGTACAAAAGGCATTTGACGGTTAACTCACCCATTCTCAACCCACATTCTTCAACTTTCAAAGTTTGCAAACAACTGTCCATAAATAGGTTAAACAGCCACGGGGAAGCTACACAGCCCTGTCTGACACCTTTTTGGATGCCAAACCAGTCCGAGTAGACCCCGTTGATCCTGACACAAGCACTAGAGTCCCTATAAAGAGACCTTAATGCCTGTATCAAACCAGCGCTCAAACCAAATGAGTTCAGTGTTTGCCATAACACATTCCTGACCACTCTGTCATAAGCCTTTTCCAAGTCCATGAACGCACAAAAAACTTTCTGGTTTTTGGCCAAAAACTCCTCCGCAATCATGCGCATGGAAAAGACTTGATCCGTACAACTCATTCCCTTTCTAAATCCAGCTTGCACATCCCAAATTTTTCCATCAGTTTCTTCCATAACTCTTTCAAATTATAAAATATAAATTACAATAACTCTTGAAAGAGTTATTGTAATTTATAATCTAATAAACGGGGTTCCATTCATCAAGTTACTTTTTAAAAAGCATTTCTAAAACCTTGACATAACAGAGTTATGGATTCTTATACGCTATCACCACAAGTAAAGTAATTTTTACAATACCTATGTACCATAGAATAGAATAGAATAGAATAATTTTTATTCAGTATTGATTATTTCTTATTGAAAGTCGTTTTTTTAATTTACCACTGGTTCGAAAAAAATCCTCTGTCCTGGGAAAAACCAGCAAGAAACCCAGCGGGACTTTTTTTAAAAGTAAATTTTACAATTTACAAAATTTATTTTAAAAACAGCTTGGAAGCTCACACCTCATTCCCAGGGGTTATTATCAACCACGTATTAATTTATATTGTAATAACCCTTTTTAAACAGTTTAATGGAATATTTAAACTTGGTAATAAAGATACCTTGTATATTTTCTGGGACTTTGTTGTAATAGCGTATACATTGCCCCAAGAATGAATTACTGACTCTGTGGAGTCAAGAGACTGGTATCACTAGCTTGTGTTTGTTCCTAGTGTTTACAGAGTGTACATCACTTTTTTTACTAAAACTATCTTTGTTTTTGTGAACATACATTAAATTTTCGTAAATATACTGAGAGGCCAAAGTTAATATATTTATTTCTTTAAATTTTTCTCTAAGAGACTACATCGACACAATACCAACATAACTATAATCGACTACAAATATATTTAAAAAGTTTTTATTCAATGATCGCATTCATCTAAAGTCGACTATCAAAATAAACACAGCTGACGTAAACGACGGTCTGTTATATAAACAACATAACTCAAATAATTTCCATTTTTTTTTATATAGGATAAGGTGACAAACGAGCACACAGTCCACCTGATGGTAAGTGGTTGCTGTGACCCATAGACATCTACATCTATCTTCAATTGAAGAATCAAAATGCAGATGCGTTGTCACCCGTGAGGACTAAGATGGAATGCCTCTTTTCCAGTAAAAAGGGTCTCCGGTTCTCTACACTCACCATACGAAACACAGCAGTTTTAAGCTGCTATTTTACGCTGGTATTCTGTGAGAGCGTGGTCCTTCCCCGGTCGAGCCGACCCATTCGTACTACAACTATACTACTAATATAGCTGCAGCATGGCTCTACCACGTAAAAAAATCCATCCAATCCATCCATCCATTCAGTCTATAAACGTCCACTGCTGAATATAGGCTGACCCCATAGCATAGGGGGGATTTTGCCATAGTTTCCACACTTGGCAGGCTAGTTGTCAATCGCTGTTTTTATTATTTTGTGTGGTTACGTGGTTCGTACGTAGTAGAGCCACGCTGTACGTGGTAGAGCCACGCTGCAGCTATATTAGTGGTATAGTTGTAGCACAAATTGATCGGCTCAACCGGGGACCTCTATCGTCACGGGGGCCCCGAAAGACCGATATATTCGCTTACACTATACAATCTTTTTTTATATTTTAGGAAAATATAATCCGACAAAAAATGTTATGGGCGTTCTTAGTGACTTTCTGGCAACCCTGTGCGGTGGCAAACCACACATTGGGAGTTTTGATCGGCGGCGGTTTGCTGCTCCTGTATTATTGTTTGAATAATGGTTTGAAGTAGATTTTGATATGTAAAAGTGGTGCGATTTTGTGTATTAAGTGCCTGCGCACGTGAACTATTAGTGGAAACGGTGAAACAAGTGCTCTGATGGTGATGTATAAGGTGTCTATCTGCTTAGGCGCCTTGAGATACCATCGCCAACTGTCAGCTGTCTGCTGACTCAAGTTGCCGTCAAAATCTCCCAAGGGCTGCACAATGTGACGCATCAACATATTGTGAAGAAGTGTACTATGAAGGATAAATAAACAATTATAATAAACCGAATAAAAATACCTAAGACTTGGCCTAAAGGTCTAGATACCAGGCCATAAACTCAAAAGAAAAAAAAACACACATTGCCGAGTTTGACAGAAAACGTGCCATTAACAAGATTTCCTAGGTCGAAAATATGTAGTTCCGCGTTTCGCCACAATCTAAACGTTTTTGTTGGACTGTACAATGGCCTTACTTATAGCCTGTATTTTTTAATTTTCGGCAATCTATGTAATTCTATAATTACAGCTAAATAAATGTTGTTGGTTAAATGAAAATAAGAAAATACATGAATATAGGTGGTAGCTTAGCGAATTTTTATCGGACACCAGAACAGTTTTTTTAATATTTTTCTAAACAGTGAACATTTTAATAATTATAAAAAAAATATCTAAAAAGTACCTAGAAAGTAAAACTAATTAACTACGCCATCTAGTTTCTAGCGGTCACCTACACAAACCACTTCGATTGCACAGTCGAGTTTGCAGTCTATACAATGCACTACATAGAAGTCGACATTGATTTGGATTTCCCGAAAGTATCAAACTTGTACGTTTTGTTTTGCTTAATATAAATTATTTAAGATAATAGAAGTGTTAACGTGTTCGTTTATTTATTCATTTTATTATGTCGAAAAGAACATATTTAAGTGGTTCTCAAAAAAAATGTTGCAGCCCAAAAGAAATAACCAAATAACTTCCTAAACTCACATTATTTTTTACGGTTAAAAAAACAAATAGTCTGACTAATTCTTCACCGTCATCACCTCAAGATCAAAATACTTTTGAATATGAACAGGAAAAAGATCATACGTGTGACAAAAATCACCAACACACATCAGATGCTGAACCCTCTCTTCAAGCTACAGTGAGTTAATAACTATGTACGTGCTTGGACGATATTTGGATACGAAAAGGGCTATTATTTTTCCAGAATAAAAGTTGTAACTTCTCCGAAACTTCTGCAAGTTTTTTCCAGCGGTAAAAAAAAAACTAGATATTTGACTAAAAATATTTTTACCCGTAAATTGACGAATGGTGAGTCTTTAGAAAGAAAATGGCTCCTTTATTGGGCAGTTTTCCATTCACCGGCACGGCAGCGGCACGGGACCGGCACTGGCACGGCACCGGTGCCGGTCTACGCTCGGTTTTCGGGCGGTTCTAACACAGACTCCAGTTCTACAACACGTAAAAATGGTCTCGTCAAGTCGTATTTGTTTATTATATCTCTTACATTCAAGACGAAAATATAATCAACGCAGAGACGTCAAATTTTGAATTCATCCAATCTTAAAAATAAGATACTTATAATATACCCTATTGGAAAAGTTGACAATCGACACCAAAAATATTTCAACTACTTCCGCATGAACGAGAAGACATTTCATTATTTCACAAGTAAATTTCGAGTCTCAATCTCAAGGCGTCCTTCTACCTCGGCCCGCACACTTACACACACACGCACATGACTTCAATACGTACACAATACACATGCAGTTTTACCGGCCGGCACCGAGCGGGAAGCTTGCTGTTCCGGCACCGGTGACGGCATCGGTGGGAGTCATCGCCGTGCCGGCGCCGGCGCTGGTTAGTGGAAACACATGCCATGAATTTTATACATTTTTGCTTACTCGGTAGCCGGGCCGTTGCCGTCGCCGGCGCCGTGTCGGTAACGTTCCGGTGAATGGATACATTAAATGCACATTTAAAACAACGAACAACTATGTTACAAGAACGACTAAAAAATTTGTCAATTATGTGTATAGAAAGTGATATCCTTCAAAAAATAGACTGAAGATATAATAGAAGATTTTGCACAACAGAAATCCCGAAAGAAATCACGACAGTGGTAAACATTTCAAACCACCAACATACTTATCTAATTAATAACATATTATTTGATTTTTACCAATTAACTATAATAAATATAAGATCATAGCTGAAAATGTTTTAGTCATTAACTTTTTTTTACTTTCCAACAGGATCCCAAATTCTTGTGGGCCCAAGGGCCCCGGTATGACCTAAGACGGCGTTGTCTATACACCGTCACCACACTAATAATACTCTATTTTCTATACCCATCAATAATATTTTACGTGGATTGCCTAACACACTACTTATTCGTTAACCGTAAATGTCTCAGTCAAAATCATCGAGAACATCTCTATCCAACGTATTCAAGCGCCGCGCTGACGACGATAGAAATAAACCGATAAAACAACATCTGTCGATGTCAGAGGATTTTGGCGCGTTGCATTGCACATCCCAGACCGATGTTATATCAACAAAGACCATTTACGACCCTCCTATCATGTGTTCGCCAAGAGCCACTATATTCCGTTCGCACGTTAAGCTATTATTGACTTCATTTATAGCAGGCGGAATCCACAGGAAATGTATAGAATACGCGAAGTATTTTCATTATTATATTTCAAAATGGCGACCATTTTTACACCACATTACGTGGTAGAGCCAGGCTGTAGCTATAATATGGTTGTAGCACGAATGGGTCTGCTCAACCGGGGAAGGACCACGCTCTCACAGAACCCCAGCGTAAAATAGCAGCCTAATGCTGCTGTGTTTAGTATATTTAGTGTAAAGAACCGGAGACCATTTCTACTGGAAACGAGGCATTCCATCTTAGTCCTCAGGCGTGACAAAGCATCTGCATTTTAATTCCTAATTCAGGATAAATGTAGATGTCTATGGACCACAGCATCCATTTACCATCAGTTGGACTGTGTGCTCGTTTATCACACATATTCGATAAAATAAATATAATACATTTCCACCGTTGTGAGCTATGTTTAAAGTTTCTTCTCTAGCTCATCGGGTATTTGGGTATTTAGTTTAAAATCGATTGCCAAATCTGTAACTAACATTATTTTCATTGCCACTCAGTATTGAGCTATACATAACTTTTCAAGTCTCTAGCTCACCGGGAAAATTATTTAAAATCCATTTCAAAAGTATTAAAACAGAAAAACAAGAAGAGAAGAAGAAAAGGGAGATAATATAATATAATCGTGGTACAAAAAAGTTTGTTTATGTTAATTTAGGTGCTAGAATCTGCAGCGCTATATGGCTTCACCTCTGACCGGTGCAAGACCACGCTTGAACTGAATACCAGATAAAATAGCAGCATAGTGCTATTTTGCGTCCAATATTGAATGACGAGAACTGGAGACCCTTTTTACTGGTAACAAGGGATTCTTAACTAATTTGCAACAGCATTAATTGAGTACCAGTCGCATTTCTAGACAGAAGACCTAGAAACATCCGGCGTTTTCTATAAGATAATTCGTCATTTATGGAGTACCAATTATCAGAACCTCCTTCGTTATTTAGTAGAAGGCACCATGTGCAAATGAGTTTGTCAGTTGGAGCAGAAACTTTTGGTATAGTTACTATGCTCTTTATGAATAAATTGCAACAATATGATTTCTTACATTTACGCAAACACTACAAATTGAATAAAACTACTTTTACGGATTTTATCGCGTTTCATTTTCCTTATTTTTGTGTCCCCGTGACCATAGTTGCTGAACGAAACGTTAGGAATCAAAAATAAGTAAATTAAACGCGATAAAATCCGTAAAAGTAGTTTTATTCAATAAACAACAAATATAGCTTATAATATCCAGCAATGGGTCGTCGACGGTTAATCGATACGGTTATTCGATAAACGTAATTAAACCATTGATTTTCGTTCGTCGACTAGTTGATTAACCAGTTGAATTCATCGACTAGTTCTTCATCAACTTGTAATCTTAAACGCTTATATTAAATGCTACGTCACGAACGGTGAACAAGTCTTGATTGCAATACGACGTAAAATTTTGAGAAAAATTTGATAAAAATTGTTTACATATCGATTACTGTGAAAATTTAACTAGTCCATTGATTCAACGCTCATCGCTTATGACATCATGTTGACGTTAGCTTGATTCGTATATTCATAAAAAAAAATATTTTTCTCGTAATGATCATTACAGCCTTTCACAAGTCTACTGCTGAACATAGGCCTCCCCCAAAGAATGGCACAAAGCACGGTCCTGAGTCAATTATCAATAGATGTACAGATAAATAAAATCAAATAAATTGCCAAATATTATGATAGTCTACTCACCGATAGTAGTGATGACAATGATGCTGTAGAAGAGTGCACCAGTGAAGGTCCACTGGATGTGTTCAGTGCTCTCGTTGCCGTCCCACCCGCGTACTTTCATCTCGAGTAGGATTGCATTCTCAAAGTCCTGGGTAAAATTTTGATTTTTATTACATCACAATCTATTGTAGAATTTACTTACACTTAAGAAAATATTAGACTTGCGTTCGCAGAAATCTATATTTAATACTAAAAAAGTATAAACGGTTCACTATTGAAATAATGCTATAACATAATCTAACGCTTTCAAATAAAATATTTTTACGTGGTAGAGCCATGCTGCAGCTATATTAATAGTATAGTTGTAGCACGAATGGGTCGGCTCGACCGGGAAGGACCACGCTCTCACAGAATACCAGCGTAAAATAGAAGCTTAATGCTGCTGTGTTTCGTATGGTGAGTGTAGAGAACCGAGACCCTTTTACTGGAAAAGAGGCATTCTATCTTAGTCCTCACGGCTGACAACGCATCTGCATTTAAATTCGCAAACGAAGATAGATGTAGATGTCTATGGGCCACAGCAACCACTTACCATCAGGTGGACTGTGTGCTCGTTTGTCACTAATTCTATAAAAAAAAAAAAAAAAAAATACGATTTTCCATTTTAATTTGAGTTGCTATTATTAATTATATATACGAAGTAGTTTTTTTTTACACACATATGATATTTATTTGATAACTGGCTCCAAAAGTTATTCAAAAAGTATGTGTATGTGG
The DNA here is from genome assembly GCA_029286625.1 of Parnassius orleans. Taxonomy (NCBI): domain Eukaryota; kingdom Metazoa; phylum Arthropoda; class Insecta; order Lepidoptera; family Papilionidae; genus Parnassius; species Parnassius orleans. The sequence goes on from JAGSMP010000191.1 coordinate 918,970, forward strand.
TGTCAACATTTCAAAGCAATCAGTGGAGAACATTCAGACACTTGATTTCAACAAAAGACAGGGATGAAAACTAACGATGTTAAAAATTAATTAGCTTAAATCCGCGTAATGAAATAAAATGATTTGTCTAACCTAATTTAAAGACTACATCATTTTTATTTTAATACGCGGGTTTGTGCTAATTAATTTTTAGCATCTTTAATATAATGGATTTCCGCAAAGTATCGCATAATTCAATTAATTAACGTTTTACATCGTTTATATTTTTATCTATATAGATTTTAATCTCAAGACTTGTAAATCAATAATCAATTCCTTTGATCGGTACGGAACGTAGCCGAAAGTAAATTACTCTTAAGAGGAACCTTAAGCATGTCGACGACGTCGGATGTCCAGTTGGTCTGGTTAAGCAGCGGGACCGTGCGAGTCATGTGCCAGATGCTCTGCGTCGTGTTGCTGCGGATCTGCGAGATGTTCATCTTCACCTGTGTAGTATATGATACATATAATATGAATATTTTTATTAACTTTTACAAAACTGACAAAAAAGTCAATACCTGCGGAGTTTCTTTTGCCGTTTCTTCTTCGGTTAAAGGTATTTCATTTCGAAATAGTAGTAGATTTAGTAGGTTTATATAAATGACATTTGAGAAATGAAATAGAGCGATAGAAAATAGGCTGTTTCACAGATATTGCAAGGTTAGTGTAATGTTTTATTAGACGCAAATAGCCTAATCATACGAGTAAGTATCAATAATACAAGACATAAATAACCAAAAGTCGGTAAAAATGCACGTCTGCATCTTTTCTTTAATTGTCCTGTCACTTCTCGCGAATATTGAGAAAAGTGCATATTTTAATAGAGTTAACACTAGAAAAGTAAATATTCAAATATTTAAGATTAAATATTAAATTAAGAAGGGGAAGATGCATATAGTTTTTTTTTAAATGGCTCCAAATATATGTATCACTTAATTTAAAAAAATAATTATGTTTTTTTTCTTCTCACGGTAGAACAGGCAGATGCATTTAGTCATACGTTCGTTATACATAAAGTTATTGCTAAAAAAGCTACCCACTTCTCTTTCATGTTGTGCTTCTAGCCGCTCGAAGGTGACGGCGCCAAGGATGCAATAGGCCACCACCAGGCTTATCATCACGAAGTGCGAGAACACCAGGGAGCACAGCTTCCATGTATAGTACAGCACCTGATATATATTTATGTATATGTACTTCTTGTTGCTCTATTATCCTTTTTTATACAAAGAAGAGGAATGCAAACGAGGATGTGGCTCACCAGATGGTAAAAACTGACTACCGCCGCCCATGAACAACTGCAACACCAGGGGAATCGCAGGTACGTTGCTGGCCTTTTAAAAAGGTAGGCTCTTTTCTTAAAGGTCCTTACCCTAAGTGGTATCGCTCCGGAAAGATTTTACAAAATATTCGTGGATTACTGCATAGTGTACAAGTGTAGTATTTAGAATAAAAGTATTAAACATGTAGTTTATATAATTTGCAACGAAATCTTATTATTCTTGTTATCTAGCTTCAATTTCGAAAATGAGCTACTTGAACAATAAATACCGCAATCGCCTTTCCACTCATTCAGAAGACGCAATGCGGATTGCATATCGCCCCAAAGACACCGACAAAGAAGAAATAATTAAAAAACTACAGTAGTAAAAGTACAACACTTAAATTACATGATAATCGTGGTAAAAAATGACACTAATAATAATAGCATATTTGCATTTTTTTTTTGTATATTTTATCTTTTTCAATTTACATTATTTATTCGCATACTCGCCCATTCACATAATGCTACCTACGTTGCTATTTTAATAATATCCAATTCATAAGTGAGCGGACTGCAGTATACCTCAAATTGTCTTATGACCTTTAATGGTGGTAGAACACTTTTTCTGTCTAGGAGTTTGTTTTGGTAGGTACCACCCGGTAGGAAGTGTTCCAGTCTGAAGGGTATAGAGAGCCAGAATGATTACAGGCTGTGAGGAATCCCATCATAGTCAACCAACCAACGGCTTTCGACTCCGAGGTGACAATGCATTTTTAGCCTTCGTTGTTTGAAGTTGACCGCATGTGTCCATGGTCTGCATTAACCATTTACCATCAGGTGGATTGCAAGTCCATTTGCCACTTCAGTTTAAAAAGACACCTATTACATTATCTCACTATGCCCAAGGTTGGCTGGGGAGAACACCTTAGAGTTTAGTAATTATGTCTGCCCCTTTTGTATGGATTAACCTTAGACCAATAACGAAAGGTAGACGGAGTGCTGCGTACATTTTGAGCGCCAAAACCATGATTCAACTTCTTTACGCACTCACGTACATATCTGCTTTCTTTCTTTCTTTATCAACCGGTAAAAGTCCACTGCTGGACCCACACATATGCACGTACCCCCATGTCTTTGGTAGCAAAAGACTTTAGATGCATATGTGTACCTGTGTGCGTTTTGACATTTAGTTTTTTTAATAGTTTTATAGAGCCGTGGTTAGCGCTCGCTGTAAGTTACACAGTACGCGAGCAACCCGGGTTCGATCCCCGCCGGCACCAATGAAATTGTTAATTGCAATTTTAAGTGCTGATTTACCACGGCTCGGCGGTCAAGGAAAACATCGTGAGGAAACCTGCATGTCTGAGAAATCAAAAAAAAAATATTTCGAAGACATGTGAAGTTCGCCAACACGCATTGGGGCAGCGCGGCGGACACTTCCTTGCCCTAAAACCCTCCCAGAAATGAGAGGAGGCCTGTGCCCAGCAGTGGGACGTAAATAGGCTGTAACTTAACTTTTTTTACGTTACTTATTTTATAGTATCACAATCCACTTGATGGTAAGTGGATGCTGTGGCCCATATACATCTACATTTATCCTCAATTGAGAATCAAAATGCAGATGCGTTGTCACCCATGAGGACTAAGAAAAAATTTGAAAATGTACGCGGCGCTCCGAATTTCTTCCTTTATTGGTCTGAGAGATTAGAGAAGTATAAATAAATAAATTCATAAATGGTCTATTTAGTTTAATATTTTAATGTGTGTTTTTGAATATTGTATAATCTAGTAAAACTGTTAATAAAGTTTAAATAATGGTCAACCTTTCTGAATTGGCATAAGATGATAATAAAAAACGCAATAAATGTCCAAGTTTATATTTTTAGTATAGTTAACGTGAAATGTTAATGTGCTTATGTCGTAGACGAAGTGCTGTTTGTAGTTAAAAATAATTTACTGTAAATCTGCCAGTTGCTGTAAAAAACATTTTTTAGTTACTGACACAAACACATTATTTATGTACAGACTGGCTATCACTGCAATTTATTTGTGCAATTGACACAAACTAATTTAGTTTGTTTTATCCTACCTAAATTTCGTATAATACGTATCGTACATCGTCGTCAAGGTGAAAATATAACGTTGATTTTTATAAAGTTGGAAAAATTTACTTTGCCAATATCCGCTCAATAAAAGACAAGAGTAAGTCTAAAGACTTAGCGGTCAGCCACCGCAGAGTCTACTACACTACTACGTGTAGAGGCGAAACACGTGTCATATTGTCGTCGGTGGAAAGACACATCACCGACGACAATACGACACGACGAAGACGGAGTAGTGATGCTGGGATAAGTGGTGACGAAGATAGTGCACGCAATTGAGGGAGGATGGGAGGTGCTCTTCAAACTACATAGTAAAGACACATCATTTTATTTTTTTGAGCGGATATTGGCAAAGTAAATTATTTCCAACTTTAATATAATGGATTTCCGCAAAGTAACGCCTGATTCTATTAAGTTGATTTTTTTTTATAGAATAAAGGTGACAGGCGAGCTCATAATCCACCTGATGGTAAGTGAATGCTGTAGCCCATAGAAATCTGCATCTATCCTCGATTAAGAATCAAAATGCAGATGCAGAACACCCCTGACGACTAACTCGTTTCGACTAAAAATGGTCTCCGGTTCTCTACACTCACCATACGAAACACGTGGCATTGAGCTGCTGTTTTACGCTGGTATTCTGTAAGATTTATGTGATAACCGAAAGTATGGAGTATACAAGATTTTAAGATCAAGTATACTATGGAGCTATTTAGCAAAAATGTGAAGCATTTGAACTTTATCCACCAAGCTTAGAGATATCCACGGGCTCCAGTAGCTACTTATCATTAAAAAATATCAGCTGTTAATTTAATAATATTAAAAACAATTGTATCAGGACAAAGGATTATATGTGGTATAGCCGTGCTGCGGTTTATTATGGTTGTAGCATGAATGGGTCGGCTCGACCGCGGAAGCACCACGCTCTCACAGAATACCAGCTTGAAATAGCAGCTTAATGCTGATGTGATTCATATGGTGAATGTAGAGAACTGGAGGCCGATTTTTCTGAAAAAGAGGCGTTCCATCGTAGTACTCAGGGGTGACAACGCATTCTGTATTTTGATTCTTAATTAAGGATAAGATGTCTATGGGCCACAACATCCACTTTATATCTAGTGGACTGTGTGCTCAATTGTTACCCTTATTCTATAAAAAGGAGTTAAAAAGATTACACACTTAAAATATTATATAGACAGAATAGTCTACCATGTATATTGTGCATTGTTAATATCTTACCTTAGCACATTTGCTTGGAGGTGGTGGTGGGTACTCCACCACACGTTCCACTCGCGTCTCCCGACGGGACATGGTGCAATATAGCCTCACTTGCTACTAACACTTTACATCACTTTTAAAATTCACTACATTTGAATCATACTATCCTGGTAAATGTTACTTACATTTATATAATTCCACTTAATTCATAATCTGGTTATTACTGCTGACATAATTAAACACATTAAATATAACTGGTCCTAAAAGTTTAGTAAAGAACCCCATTTATTTAATCTAATTAGAGATACACTAGGAATATCTAGTAAAGGAAGCACTAAACACTAAGTATACAATATTATCACTTAAACATTTACCATCCTAATAATATACTGCACGGACACATCCTAAATAATGAATGGGAGCTTTAAGTCGTAAATCATCATAAATCAGTGCGATGCTCTCACTAAATCTAGCAAGTTGTTGTCACTAATAAAACATTATCCACTTAATATTTTTCATTCAAAGTAATCCAGGGTACTCTGTTATGATATTATGTTAGCTTCAATATTTACACAATTTGTTTGTAACGTCCAGCCACCAACTACGCGCACTCCGCGCCGTGTATATCTGGAGTCGGGAACGCGTCCCGCCTCGTGGTTTTACGATCACTGTTCAGGGTTACCATGATATTCATAACCAGAAAAAAATATTCAATATTCAACGTTTCATTCAGATATCTCCGTTTGTAGCCAATACAGCATATAGTTAACTATTGTCATTTAGACAATTAACCAATTTCGTAAGTATTTTTACCGCTTATAATTCTAAATTTGGATATTTATAACGCTTTTTATTATCTTGACGTTATGTATAAATTTAATGTAATATTTTAATTATGTCTTCGCCTTGTGGAGGTTGGAAGAATGTGAAATTTTGCAGTCACATGAAGTACCAGTGACAATACAATTATTTAATGATAATGACTTAGTTTTCTCAATAAGATCATCCGACCATCACACCATGTTCATTGCATGTTGTTTTAGTTTTTTTTCTTGTTAACACTATTTTTTTGCTATGAAAAATTGACTGCTGAATATAGGCCTTCCCCGAAAATTTATAGGAGGAGCATAGGGATATTTGGATATTTGCCATATTTGCCATGCTTGGGATTGGCAACCACATTTTTTATTATTTTGAGTCGTTTTATCAGGAAGATGCTGCTGCCCATCGCCTGACTTATATATATATTATAAGACAAGGCTGACAAACGAGCACACAGTCCAACTGATGGGAAGTGGTTGCTGATAGACATCTACATCTATCCCTGATTAAATATCAAAATGCACATGTGTTGTCACCCCATAGGACTAACTTCGAATGCAACGTTCCTTGCCCTTTTGGGTCTCCGATTCACTACACTCATCATACGAAACACAGCAGCATTAAGCTGCAATTTTACGCTGGTATTCTGAGCGTGCATCTTCCCCATTTGAGCCGAAACATTCGTCTTACTACTTTAATATAGCTGCAACATACCACGTATGAAATATACTTTATAATTATAATGGAATGTATGTACACAAAAATAAAATTAGTATTAAAAAAAAGTGATATTCACTCTGCAAATACTAGGAACAGACGCAAGTTAGTAGTAGCAGTTACTCGACTCCACCGAGTCAGTAATTTACTCTTAGGGCAATACGCTTTTACAACAAAATCCTAGAAAATATGCAAAATTTGACCTCTTCAAAGTTTAAAAACTTTATTAAACAAAGTTTGTATAAAAAGGATTATGTTAATAATAACGTAAAATTATTTGTCAGTATGTAAATTTGTTTGTAGTAAGGGGGGTAATCCTTGGAGCTGCTGCACTATTCCCGAGTCAGAGCCATGCTCTATTATTTCAAGATATATTAAATGTTATTAGCATTCCAGTTCAAATATTCAGCAGGCATTCAGTAATTTCCGCACAAATCAGGGCCGGCATTATTTCTGTGGCTATCAACCGCATTACCAAAGCATTACGCGACCCACATTCAGGAAGGCGGGCGGCACGTAAACTCTTGCGCAGTGACCAAACCGATTTGGAACTTCTGTGTGTGTTTATATAAATTTAATCGAGTGTTTGATTTACTATCTAGGTTATTTAAAATTACTTTCAATAGGTATTCTTGTAATCTATATTGAATAAAAATAATTCTATACTATTATATAAACAGCGGAACTATTAATGTGGCGTCATTTGTATTTTGTAAAATAATCATTAATCACCATTTATTTTCTAATTTTTTTCAATTCCCAAAAAAATTTACATGTTTTTCGGATAAAATATGACTTTGATCACTCCTGGAATTGCTCTCTGTCCGTGAAGTTTCATCTCCAGTTTAGCCATTTCGAAGATTAGTCCGGACAGACAGACAGACAGATCACACAATAATTTTACAAATGACATGCAATACGCCCAATAAGTTATTTCATCAGTTATTTCCATATTACAGACAGGCAAAGTACTGAATGTTTGTTTAGATTCTTATTTATGAAGAGTTTAGCTTATTAAAATAATAATTGTATTAGCGTATTCATTGCCACATAAAGTAATTACTAATTCTGTGGAGTCTAGTAACTGGCATTACAAGCTTGTGATTGATCCTAGTGTTTAAATTATGAACACCTTTATTCTTATCAAAGCTATTCATGTTTTTATGTATATACATTACATTACTATATCTATATAGTATGCACATTAGTATGTCTTACTAGTTCGTCACTCTTTTTAATATAGGACCGTTCTACACTCATATTTTTCTTTTCTTCATATGCAATTTTCATGTTTTTTTTTAACATTATGTAAAAAATATGTAATTTAATTAAAAAAGTAAATATAAATAACAATTAGACGACTTTATACTTTGAAGGTGCAGTGATTAAGCTTTATCTGTTGTTTTCATAGACTTAGAATATACTGTACGCAAGTATATTCTAAGTCTATGGTTGTTTTACGGACCGCGTGTTCGAATTCCGCGTCTGGGTCTGGATGTTTCAATTTATGAATGAAATACCTAGTATGAGGTAAAACTGAGTAACCAGCGTATTCTATAAGCCGTGGGTTCTATTCCAACCAGATCTTTATAAATACTTAATTTATGGAGCTACTTAGGGGTTAGTAACTGCAGTTAAAAGTTTAGTACTAGTCGTTGATAGTTCAGTTCAGTTCAAGTTAAATTAATTTCTGTTTCTGAAAAATTTACAACGTTGGAAAACATTGTGAACTATTTAATGTACGTGCAACAATTGAATTATATTATAAAGTCTGGTGAAATTGTATACGGATTGGAATCGGGCTCCATATATAAAATAATACGACAAACTCTATACTGCGTTTATAATCATTCGCAGAAAATTAATCAAATTCAGAAGTAGTTTAGCCACAAGAAATTTATTTTGTTTTAGTAATTTTTCACATGATGTAGATAAAACTCTTTTCGCAGGACGAAGATCGATAGGGTCAATAAATTATGCTTAAAAATAAGAAGAAGGACGTTGCCGCTTATAAAGGTATTTGTAAAATTTACGTTATACTGACGGCTCTGTGGCGTACTGCCTTAGCAATGAGTTGCAGCGCTGGAGGCCGCGGGTTAGAATCCCGCACGGAACAAGTATTTGTATGGCTTTGAAGTAATTGTACCGGGTCTGGATTTTTATTTTTATGCAATTTATGTTTGTAAACTGCCTCTATGATAGAAGAAAAAATCCTAGTGTGGGGGTAGTGTTCTGTTTAAAAAGAAAAAAAATAGTATGACAAAATATAATATAATTATGTAGTTTATATGTTTCGATTATTTTTTTGTGTGGCGCATGACACGCGAGTCGTGTCATTTTTTTAAATCGTTATAACTCGCTCAAATTGCGTTTTAGGAGGATTTACCCCGAACAAAATATTCATTATTTTGCAAGTAAATCATGCCTACAGCTTCGTTTTTGGATACTTTGAGAATTTGAAATTTTTAGGGATTGACAACCTTTTTTAACTTGTAGATTGTACTTTTTTTACTGTGTGGGTTTTTTAAATCATGTTGTGGAAAAATACTCTAATAACTAACAAATAATAGCAATCATTGCAATCGCTCACAAACTCAAGTTGTAAACAAGTTTCTGGAAAACAAGTCTCCTGTTAAAAAAAAAAACAATGTCTTATTGTTTAATTTTGCTTAAAATGAACTGTCGTTTTATCATATGTGCTCTTGTGATATGGTATAAGGTTAATTTTTACTAGAAACAGTTCGAACGCGTTCATGCAAAAAAAAGTAATAATAAAAAAAATGATATTTTTCGTTATTATTAGGTGAAAATTTAATTTAGTAAAAACCAATGTATTTCAGGGTGATTTAGCTGTACCTACTTATAAATGATTTTTTTATAAAACAATAAACAGTACAAAAGGTTTGTAATCTCTGCATATACAGTCACTTACTCTCCGTTTAACACGTGTGGCGGGACGAAGGAAAAGGGGAGATCTCCCGCCGGGCAAGGTGTTCTGCGACGACAGCGCAGACACGAAAACCAACCACACACGAAAACACATATAAAACACATAGTTAGCCACTAAAAACAAGTATGCTTCCGTTTGCAACTGATGTTTGATGTCAAATAAACTTAATCAGGTCTAAACAAGTGAAAAAAGCATAAGAAGGAACATTATTTTTACACATGGCTAATGGCACAATAGGCGTGTCATCAACTTCTATGTCAACATATTTCTTCGTCGCCACAGCTAAAAGTTGTCGTAAATTGGTGTGCAACGAATCGGTTAAAAATTTCTCATAAAGCAATTAAGAACATACATATGGTACCTGCTTTGCAATGGTTTCCGTCAGAAAAATTCGCAAAGGCGTGCGCCTTAGAGTATACACAAGAAAAGCTATGCTTAGTATACATAAGCAAGCTATGTATACTCTAAGGCGCGCGCACTTAAATTCACCTAAGTTTCATCGTAATAGGGTTAATAGCATAGAAATGCTTACGGGACAAACAAAGAAACATTCATTTTATATATTTATATGGCTTAGGTATAAATAGTTTTAAATTTTTATTTATTTAAGTTAGTCTGTAAGCAGTAGGTATCCACTCCTGGACACGAAGAATGTTCTTGTAATTTTGCTTGTATTCAATAATGTTTACAACCCCTTTCGTATATTTTAATTTGGTAGAACCACGCTGCAGTTATATTATGGTTGAAGCACGGAATGACGGTTTGACTGGGAAAGGACCATGCTCTCACAGAATATCGTAAAATAGCAGCTCTATGCTGTTGTATTTCTTATGAGTGTAGAGAACCGGAGATTCTATTTACCGGTACTCGCATCGATCACTAATAAAAAACTAGATGCACAATCCCATACAAAAGTTCTCTAAAAACTGTCGCCAAATGTTTTGACGTAATTCTAGTTGAAATAAATATACATTAATGTAAATTCAACCTTAAATGCATTGCCTAAAGTTGTATTGACAAAGCTACGAGTACGTACAAAAGCAATAAATTTTATGACCGATGCTCGCTCGTCAACCTGCAATAAAACAAATTCAACCTTACGCTCATGGTTTAAAGTCAGAATTACAAAGTGCCAATAAAAAGCAATAAAACTTTACGACCGAGGCTCGTCGCTTGGACAAGGAGAGTGGAGTCGAACTGCACAATATTTTTTGTTACTGTAATTTTAATTTTACAATTTTGTTAAACTTGTTTTAAATAATTCGTCTACTTAATAAAGCATATTCTGTTCTATTCTATGGTGTACATGTGTAATGGTTATATTATTCATCATCATCATCATTACAGCCCTTCACAAGTCCACTGCTGAACATAGGCCTCCCCCAAGGAATGCCACAAAGCACGGTCCTGAGCCACCCGCATCCCTTGACTTCCTGCATGTCTTACCAGGTCGTCACTCCATCTAGTGGGGGACGCCCCACTTCGTCCGCCGGTACGAGGCCGCCACTCCGAACCTTTTTCCCCATCGGTTGTCGGTTCTTCTAGCTATATGGCCGGCCCATTGCCACTTCAGCTTACTAATCTGTTGGGCTATGTCGGTCACTCTGGTTCTACTGCGGATATCCTCATTTCTAAGTTTATCACGCAGTGAGACTCCAACATAGCCCTCTCCATAGCTCGCTGAGCGACCTTGAGCTTCCTCATCCGGCCAGCAGTGAAGGACCACGTCTCAGTTCCGTAGGTCATCACTGGCAACACACTGGTTGTACAGCCTCGTTTTCAAGTTTTGAGGTATACCTGACGAGAAGATGTGCCGTAATTTCCCGAACGCTGCCCAGCCGAGTTGAATCCGTCGATTGACCTCTCGGTCGAAGTTGGACTTACCTAGTCGGACTATTTGTCCCAGGTAAACATATTCGTCAACAACTTCGAGCTTAGTGCTCCCAACAACTACCGGCATAGGTGTGACATGGACATTAAACATGATCTTTGTTTTGTCCATGTTCATCTTAAGACCTATCCGTTGGGAGGCACTATTGAGGTCATTGAGCATAGTGCTTAGGTCCTCCAGCGATTCTGCCATAAGGACATTCCTGGCTACGGTGGTTATATTATTACCTGAATGTAAATATGCTTTTGGATAGGGCACCACATTCATTTAGTAATGAAAGTAATTGAAACAGTAATAATTATTTATTTATACTTTATCTTGTGTGAAAAATTTAAAGATATTGCTTGACAAACAACTTAAATCTAAATTTAATAGTTACTAAATATAAAAAATAAGTACAGAAAGTTCTTGCAAAATCTCCAGATTAAAAATGAATAATAATGATTTCTTATATTTACGCGAATACTACACATTGAATAAAACTACTTTTACGGATTATATCGCGTTTAATTAACTTATTTTTATTAATTACCGACGTTGAGTCCCCCGTGACCATGGGTGTTGTAAAGCACCCGAAACATGTAGCACATACTTATTTAAAATTAAATCTATAAAATGTTACTATAGTATTTAGAGAAACAGTAAAGAAGTCTCATTAAACAAAAAAAAAACAATCAAACTTTAATAATAAAAAAATTAAAAAACAATAGCGTCTCCACAAATGGAACAGAACAACGCATATACCTCGAACAATGACGACTTATTTTATTACGACTTAATTTAAAAAATACTTTTACGATGATTTCTTGACAAAATATCAGTATTTACAATACAGTGATAACAATTAAATAATGTTAATATTAATACTTACCGAAAATATGAAATTCCATCCTTTTTAGCGTCCTGGATGTGTGATTTTACACTTTTAAACGAGCACTGAGGCATGTTTACAGAAACATAGCCTTCTCAATAGCTCGCTGAGCGACTTTAAGCTTCCTCATACGGCCAGCAGTTGGACTATAAGGTTGTTCGTCACCGCAAAATTACAAAAATAAATACCATGGCGAACTTTAGTAACTTTAACCATTTAACAAATTTAGAACAGTCTTTCCTAAAAACATATTTTTGCATTCACAATAACTATTCCATAGTTTTTCCATTTTATTCCATTAGTAAAAAAAAATGTTCATTTATATTGCAGGAAAATTAAGTTATACAAACTCAGGTCGTTTAACGTTTTATTTATAAATAGTAAATCACATCTTACAAGCTATTTCACGAAATTTATATACAGTATGTAACAAATAACCCGGTGGTCCTTTTAGGGACGCATACATGTACATATAGGCATGATATATGACAGTGAAAATTTTCTTTATCGTTATTACAGGGATTTAAGTGTTCACAATACGTAACTAAATAAATTCAATCTTTTGATATTTTTTTATTTATATCTGGACTAACACGCGCATCGGTAAAGCGGGGTCTATGACAATACACTTACCATCTTAGTCTACAAACAATTTGAAAATAAAACATGTATTTAATTTGATTTTTATGGTCGAGGTTTCTGAAGTAAAGTTATTTTTATACGTTTGCATATTGATTCTGATAAGGTATTTAACAGGAACCACAGGGTTTTTGTTACATGTTTTATATATCTATTTAAATTAAACGCAGATGGATAACAAATGTATCAAATTTAGTTTAAATAAAAACATTGTCAAATAAACAAAATATATCTAGTAAATTATTGCGTACATACATATTTAAAATATTCTTTTCCATATAGACTTTACAATTTGGTTCCTAATATAGCACCTAAAGGAGTGCCCAGCGGTGTTTTAACGGATTCCCCTGTTTAGAAATTTGTAAAGAAATTATATCAAAAGGTACTTGATTTTATTATACAATAACTTAAATATTCTTAACTGTCTTCTTTTTATTTTTGTATAAAACAGAATTGAAAAACAGTCGTGATGATAAGTTAGTAGAGTACTGTTTTTTCTTCTACTTGATGAAAATTGGCTACTGCAGTCTGCAGTCCATGGACACATACAGGCAACTTCAAACAAAGAAGACAACAAATGCGTTGTCAACTCTGATTACTAAGATGGTATGTCTCACACCTGTGATTATATTGAAGCGGAAACACAGCTCAGAGCGGAACACAGTAGTTCAAGCACTACTATTTGGCACCAAAAATAGGTAAGAGGCTGGTACCTATATAAATGAAGTCCTACCTATAAGATTCATTTAGTTTTTAGGTAATTACAAGTACCTTCATCTAAGGGTAACAAAGGCTGGACCTAATGTCTTTACTATTTTTAATATAATCAATATCGTTATATGATTAAAGTAGTCAAATTAAGGAAAAATCGATCGCTATCAAATTTTACAGTAAGTGAGTAAACTTCGTTTGATCTATTCCGGAATCCATAAAACAGTTGCCCGTCTCCAGTAAAAGCGTCTCCGGTTCTCTACACTCACCATAAGAAACAACAGCATTAAGCTGCTATTTTACTCTGGTATTTTGTGACACACCAGACAAATTGCTTTTTAACCATCTCAGAAATAAAAGGTCTTAGAGGTAGACCCAGGAGAAGAGCGTATATAGTTTGTAAGTTACTTTTTTACAGTAGTTACTTTAAAGCATCATAGTTGATGGTAGAATTTATAATTAATGAAAAACCTAAACTTAAAGAAATACCAAATAGGAGATGGGCAGTAGCATCTCTCTAGTAACAACTCAAAATAATAAAAAAACTGTGGTTGTCAACTTGCATGGCAAGAGTGGCAACTATGGCGAACTCCCCCCTATGAAGCAATCTATGGGGGAGGCTTATGTTCAGCATTAATCTTTTAATGGAGTAAATAAATATGGATTAAATAAAATAAAATATGTAATATTAAAAAGAAATACACACGCTGTACATAACTCACACAAAGAAGAAACGAAGTGTATAGTATACGCGCCCGCAGAAGGGAGTCGTGAGCAGTCAGAGCGTAGAGGGGGCATGACGGCATGAGAGAGCGTCATGCCATTTGCCGTCATGGCGTCCGGGTCGGTTTTACTGCCAAGGCGTGCCGATAGATGTTTCACATCAAAACATATTGATGGAGTGCTGCGTACATTTATTGACACCGAAACTTAGAGCATAATGCTCTAAGTACCGAAACCATGGATTCTTGCTGGTTCTTCCTATGACAAAGGAATTTTTCGAACCAATGATAAATTAAACATTAGAGTGACTTCCAATAAGTATAATTTATAATCTATATTGAATAAAAAAGTTTCTTTTTCTATTTCATGCTTAATTTCTTGACACGCACTCACGCACAAATTCTTTTTCTTTCTTTCTTAATCAGCCCGTACATGTTCACTACTGCACGCACACTAATGCACCTAATACCATGTTATTGGTTGCAAATGATTTTAGATGCATATAATATGTACGCGTGTATATATATATAACTGCAGTTTATTATTTTTATTTAGTTTTTTGGTTTATTTAGTGGGTGTCGTGTCTACGTCGAGAAAGGAGAACATATTATGTCAAATTTTAAGTCAATCGGGCGTATAGCCCGTATATGACGAGTGAGTGAGTCAGTGGTATTTCAGACCACTAATTTCTGAGATGATTATGAAGCAATTAATTAAAAACATTTCGAAGATAATATGTATAATCCGCCAAAACTCTCAGAAATGCAATGCAGTGATAGTTATTATATGTGCTGTTAATTGTTTTTTGTGGGATAAAAACTTCAATCTTTATCTAAATATTTAACTTTTCTAATAAATAATTATTAAGTTTATATATGAAAAATGACATTAACTTATAATCCTTTTACAACAAAAGCCTAGTTGCTACGCTTGACAGACGATTTGGCAACCGCAGTTTATTATTTTTAGTTCATATTAGAAAAACGCTGTTGCCCATCTCCATCTGACCCCTCTGACGCCTCTTACGACACCCACGGGACGATTTAATATTATAGTAGTGGATTATCGTACAACGCCACTACACGGTTCATTATATTTTTATATCTTATTACTTATATTTCTATATCACGTTTTTATTCACAGTGTGTGTAAGATTAAGACAATTCGATTAAATATTATGTAAACATCAGCTTTAATGCACCTTTGATCCCATAAAATATTATTTTTGGCACTGACTGTAGTTTACTCGGACGTCGGATTCCGTGGCTCGTGGCCTCGCTATTATATTCAACCCAGCCTTTTGATGTTGATACTTTATGAGTCTATTGCACTGTTTCTACGTGTGTTCTAGGAACATGTCAATTTTATCACGAGTCTCGTTCGGTTGGCAGGTAGAAATATTTGGCAACGTGAGGTGGTAGAAACAACATAATCTTTCATGGTCAGAATTTGTCCTGACATGTTAGGACTTTTGAACTCTTGTCAGTATTGCGGGCGAATTTCGGAAATGTCAGGCGTTTTTGATTTTTCAAAAAAAAATACAGGTACGTGAGGGGTGAAAACAGGGGTGAAAACTGCGACGTGGATCGAGATTGTACAAAACCAATAATTAATTAATTTTTGAAGTCAATTTTTTTTCAGATTGTTGTGATTTGAACTGACTTTGACACTAAAAAGAGACATACATAATATACATCTATAGGTTTTAGCTTGCGATAGAATGAGATAGAATACAGTATACACTGCTTATTACAAATTTATTAATTTATATTTGAATTACATAAAGCCTACAATTATCCTACTTCTGATACACTGCATTCGTTTCATTTTCTCGAAGTTTAGTTTTCTGAATGTTTCAGTTACTACCGCGTGTGAACAGCAGACATATTTGTTTTTCACGCTCGTTAATTATGTTTGCAACAAAATGTCATGTTTTTCCTATAGATATCAGGTTATTTGTCAGGAGTTTTCCATTTTCCATCTGGTAACCTTATGAGGTTGTGACTTCGTGATGCGTTTCATTGTTGGAGACGGGTGGAACCCGGGGTGCTGCTGCTATGTGTTCAGCCTCGCTAATTGTATCGGGTAGCCGTGTGTTGAGGGTTTCTGGTGTAGTCAGCATTAATGCACCAGCGATTAGGGCTGTCGTACCGAATAGTACTGACGGTAACCAATCTATGTATATCGCCTGCAAAAGAAAATAATCATTTTACTGTTTATTTGTGATATTTTTTCAATTTCTACCGACTTCAAAAAGGAGACGGTACTCAATTCGACTGTATGTTTTTTTTTTCTCTTTTTTTTTAATGTGTGTTACCTCATTACTTTTTTCTGGGTGAACCGATTTCGATGATTCTTTTTTATTTGAAATCTGGTGCTTCTCATGTGGTCCCATATAAATTTGATTAAGGTCCGGCCAATAGTTTTTGAGTTATTCTTAATATTTTATATTGAAGTCGGTTGTACAAAATTTTAAATTATCTTGTTATAGAATAAGCGTGACTAACGAGCACAAAGTCCACCTGATGGCAGGCAAATGGATGTGGCCCATAGATCCTCAATTAAGAATCCAAATGATGCGTTGTCACCCCTGAGGAATAAGAGGGAATGCCTCGTTTCTAGTACAAAGGGTCTTCGATTATCTACATTCACCATACGAAACACAGCAGCATTGAGCAGCTGTTTACGCTGGTATTCTGTAAGAGCGTGGTCCTTCCCCGGTCGAGTCGACCCATTCGTGCTATAGCCATATTATAGCTACAGCATGGCTCCACAACGTAAACTAAAGTTAAAGTTATTTTAAAGGAAGAAAACTTTCTTGCATCATGCCTAAAGTGACCATATGTCCTGCTTTGATCGGAACGGTCCCATTTTTAAGTTATGTGTCCCGCTGTCCTCAAAATACAAAAAATTCCTGCTTTGAAAAACAACAGCATAATAGCATGCAAGCCACCTGTGCCAACATTGTGTAACCGCACCAGCTTCGCCAGCGTGGGTTATCGAAAGGTTGGAAAAAATTCAACTAATCTGACATGCCATTAAATTTTTAAGCTAACAATTATGAAGTGAATTTTACCAATGATTCTTAGATAATAATTTATTTGCTCTTCTGAAAAATATAACAATTATAATGGTTAAAACATTAATTTAAAAAAAACCGTTTGCGTTAAAAAGTTTACTGAAAAAACCTTCCCCTCCCTTTTTGGAATTTGCAGATGCTATATAGTATAAATATTACATGGCCTATGTCACTTCCACAATTAAGATAAATCTAACGACACCTCCAACAAGCCGCTTAGGCTACAGAGTGTAACAAAGAAATAGACATACTCCCGAAAAACAATTACCTTTCTTCTGGGGCAGTCAGGTAAAAAGCCAGCCCAGCAGACTGTTTATGAGTAGTTCTCATTTTCACTTTTGTTCACTAAACATTCCATAAATTCGTATTTTTTTTTATCATAATAATTTAAGGACGTCCCGCTCTAAGGGTAAAATAAATGGTCAAGTTATCCATGTCCGTAGCAACTAGATCTATGTTTTGCGAAGTAATAAGGAGTTTTATGGACTATGAGGCAATTCCATCTAAGTCCTCAGAGGTGATAACACATTCTTATTTGTTTGAAGTGGATGAGTTTGTATATTTGGGATGTTTATTTAGCAGGGATGGTAGATATGATAAGGATATAGAACGACGAGTGAACGCAGGAAATAGAGTGAATGGGGCTCTACACGCTATTATGAAGAGTCAGAATGTGTCAAAAAAGGCACGTATGGCAATTCATAATGCTGTGTTAGTCCCTACTTTAATGTATGGTAATGAAAGTTGAGTCTGGCAGAAGAAGCATGAGAGTAGAATAAATGCTGTAGAAATGCGGTCATTAAGGAGTATGCTAGGGCTGAACCTGAACCCTGTCAGGGTGAGAAATAGTGTGATAAGAGAAAAGTGTGGTTTGCAAGATAACGTTGTGACCAGGATTAAGAAAGGAATGCTTCGGTGGTTTGGTCATGTCGAAAGAATGAACGAAGAAAGGGTGACAAAGCAAATTTATGCTGCAGAAGTGAACGGCAGAGTCGGAAAGGGACGCCCTAGACGAAGGACCAAATTGGCGATATATTGAATATGGGCCAGATTAGGAGTACCCTTAACCGACGAGCGTGTATGCGTAGATATATGGATGTAAAGGAGGCGAGAGAAGTGTGTCAGGATCGTGCCAAATGGAAGTCCGTAGTCTCTGCCTACCCCTCTGGGTGACAGGCGTGAGTGTTTATGTTATTATGTTGGTGGCGTTTGTCCATGGGCTGCAACAGCCACTTACGGTCATCATCGTTATTGGAGCCCTTCACAAGTCCACTGCTGAACATAGGCCTCCCCCAAGGAATGCTACAAAGCACGGTCCCGAGCCACCTGCAACGATCGTCACTCCATCTAGTGGGGGTCTGCCCTACACTTTGCCTACCGTTACGAGGCTGCCACTCGAGAACCTTTCTTCCTCATCGGTTGTCCGTTCTTCGAGCTTTATGGCCGGCACATTGCTACATCAGCTTACTAATCCGTTGGGCTATGTCGGTTACTCCGGTTCTACTGCGGATATCCTCATTTTTAAGTCTATCACACGGAGAAACATAGCGTTCTCAATAGCTCGCTGAGCGACTTTAAGCTTCCTCATACGGCCAGGAGTTGGACTATAAGGTTGTTCGTCACCGCAAAATTACAAAAATAAATACCATGGCGAACTTTAGTAACTTTAACCATTTAACAAATTTAGAACAGTCTTTCCTAAAAACATATTTTTACATTTACAATAACTATTCCATAGTTTTTCCATTTTATTCCATTAGTAAAAAAATGTTCATATATATTGCAAGAAAATTAAGTTATACAAAATCAGGTCGTTTAACGTTTTATTTATAAATAGTAAATCACATCTTACAAGCTATTTCACGAAATTTATATACAGTATGTAACAAATAACCCGGTGGTCCTTTTAGGGACTCATAGATGTACATATAAGCATGATATATTATGACAGTAAAAATTTTCTTTATCGTTATTACAGGGATTTAAGTTTTCACAATACGTAACTAAATAAATTCAATCTTTTGGTATTTTTTTATTTATATCTGGACTGACACGCGCATCGGTAAAGCGGGATCTATGACAATACACTTACCATCTTACTCCGTGACCAATGCAAAGGTAATAAGTCTACATACAATTTGAAAATATAAAATGTATTTAATTTTAATTTTTATGGTCGAGGTTTCTGAGGTAAATTATTTTTATACGTTTGCATATTGATTCTGATAAGGTATTTAACAGAAACCACAGGGTTTTTTTTACATGTTTTATATATCTATTTAAATCAAACGCAGATGGATAACAAATGTATCAAATTTAGTTTAAATAAAAACATTGTCAAATAAACTAAATATATCTAGTAAATTATTGCGTACATACATATTTAAAATATTCTTTTCCATATAGAATTTACAATTTGGTCCCTAATATAGCACCTAAAGGAGTGCCCAGCGGTGTTTTAACGGATTCCTCTGTTTAGAAATTTGTAAAGAAATTATATTAAAAGGTACTTGATTTTATTATACAATAACTTAAATATTCTTAACTGTCTTCTTTTTATTTTTTTATAAAACAGAATTGAAAAACAGTCCTGATGATAAGTTAGTAGTGTACTGTTTTTTCTTCTACTTGATGAAAATTGGCTACTGCAGTCTGCAATCCATGGACACATACAGGCAACTTCAAACAAAGAAGACTACAAATGCGTTGTCTTCGTCGTTGCCTGTGATTATATTGAAGCGGAAATACAGCTCAGAGCGGGACACAGTAGTTCAAGCACTACTGTTTGGCACTAAAAATAGGCACGAGGCTGGTACCTATATAAATGAAGTCCAACCTAAAGGATTCATTTAGTTTTTAGGTAATTACAAGTACCTTCATCTAAGGGTAACAAAGGGTGGACCTAATGTCTTTACTATTTTTAATATAATCAATATTGTTATATGATTAAAGTAGTCAAATTAAGGAAAAATCGATCGCTATCAAATTTTACAGTAAGTGAGTAAACTTCGTTTGATCTATTCCGGAATCCATAAAACAGTTGCCCGTCTCCAGTAAAGGCGTCTCCGGTTCTCTACACTCACCATAAGAAACAACAGAATTAAGCTGCTGTTTTACTCTGTTATTTTGTGACACACCAGACAAATTGCTTTGGAACCATCTCAGAAATGAAAGGTCTTAGAGGTAGACCCAGGAGAAGAGCGTATATAGTTTGTAAGTTACTTTTTACAGTAGTTACTTTAAAGCATCATAGTTGATGGTAGAATTTATAATTACCTAATGAAAAACCTAAACTTAAAGAAATACCAAATAGCAGATGGGCAGTAGTAACATCTCTCTAGTAACAACTCAAACTAATAAAAAAACTGTGGTTGTCAACTTGCATGCCAAGAGTGGCAACTATGGCGAAATCTCCTCTATGAAGCAATCTATGGAGGAGACTTATGTTCAGCAGTAAACTTTTATTGGTTGTAGGTAATGGAATAAATAAATATGGATAAAATAAAATAAAATATGTAATATTAAAAAGAAATACACACGCTGTACATAACTCACACAAAGAAGAAACGAAGTGTATAGTATACGCGCCCGCAGAAGGGAGTTGAGAGTAGCCAAAGCGTAGAGGGGCATGACGGCATGAGAGAGCGTCATGCCATTTGCCGTCATGGCGTCCGGGTCGGTTTTACTGCCAAGGTGTGCCGATAGATGTTTCACATCAAAACATATTGATGGAGTGCTGCGTACATTTATTGACACCGAAACTTAGAGCATAATGCTCTAAGTACCGAAACCATGGTTTCTTGCTGGTTATTCCTATGACAAAGGAATTTTTCGAACCAATGATAAATTAAACATTAGAGTGACTTCCAATAAATATAATTTATAATATATATTGAATAAAAAAGTTTTATTTCTATTTCATGTTTAATTTCTTGACACGCACAAATTATTTTTCTTTCTTTCTTAATCAGCCCGTACATGTTCACTACTGCACGCACACTAATGCACCTAATACCATGTTATTGGTTGCAAATGATTTTAGATGCATATCATATGTACGCGAGTGCGTATTCTACAATAGGTTGAGCATGATTTCAGCTTCAGGTTTTCAGGCTTCGTTTCAGCGACAATTGAAATGTACGCAGCGCACCATCTTTCTTTCTTTGTTGGATTGCAATTTCACATGTCTATTTAAAGTAAGTTAGCAATAAGTTAAAAATAAAACGGTATAAAAATATATACCTATATGTATACCGCATACATATATGTATAATCGCAGTTTATTATTTTTATTTAGTTTTTTGGTTTATTTAGTGGGTGCCGTGTTATACGTCGAGAAAGGATAACATATTATGTCAAATTTCAAGTCAATCGGGCGTATAGCTCGTATATGACGAGTGAGTGAGTCAGTATTATTTCAGACCACTAATTTCCGAGAAGATTATGAAGCAATTAATTAAAAACATTTCGAAGATAATATGTCCGCCAAAACTCTCAGAAATGCAATGCAGTGATAGTTATTATGTGCTGTTAATTGTTTTTTTGTGGGATAAAAACTTCAATCTTTATCTAAATATTTAACTTTTCTAATAAAGAATTACTAAGTTTATATGTGAAAAATTACATTAAATTATAATCCTTTTACAACAAAAGCCTAGGCCTGCCTTATAGATTACCTCAACCGGAGGATTTTGCCTAGTTGCCACGCTTGACTGACGATTTGGCAACCGCAGTTTATTATTTTTAGTTCATATTAGAAAAACGCTGTTGTCCATCTCCATCTGACCCCTCTGACGCCTCTTACGACACTCACGGGACGATATATTATAGTAGTGGATTATCGTACAACGCCACTACACGGCACGGTTCATTATATTTTTATATCTTATTACTTATATTTCTATATCACGTTTTTATTCACAGTGTGTGTAAGATTAAGACAATTCGATTAAATATTATGTAAACATCAGCTTTAATGCACCTTTGATCCCATAAAATATTATTTTTGGCACTGACTGTAGTTTACTCGGACGTCGGATTCCGTGGCTCGTGGCCTCGCTATTATATTCAACCTAGCCTTTTGATGTTGATACTTTATGAGTCTATTGCACTGTTTCTACGTGTGTTCTAGGAACATGTCAATTTTATCACGAGTCTCGTTCGGTTGGCAGGTAGAAATATTTGGCAACGTGAGGTGGTAGAAATAACATAGGTCAGAATTTGTCCTGACATGTTAGGACTTTTGGACTCTTGTCAGTATTGCGGGCGAATTTTGGAAATGTCAGGCGTTTCCGATTTTTCAATAAAATACAGGTACGTGAGGGGTGAAAACTGCGACGTGGATTGACATTGTACAAAACCAATAATAAATTAATTTTTGAAGTCAATTTTTTTTTAGAATTGTTGTGATTTGAAACTCGATAAAACGAAAAAGCGACACTAAAAAGTGACAATATCTATAGGTTTTAGCCTGCGATAGAATGATATAGAATGCAGTATACACTGCTTATTACAAATTTAATAATTTATATTTGAATTACATAAGACCTACAATTATCATACTCCTGATACACTGCATTCGTCTCATTCTCTCGAAGTTAAGTTTTCCGAAGGTTTCAGTTACTACCGCGTGTGAACTGCTTACATGTTTTTTTTTCACGCTCGTTAATTATGTTTGCAACAAAATGTCATGTTTTTCCTATAGAAATCAGGTTATTTGTCAGGAGTATTCCATTTTCCTTCTGGTAACCTTATGAGGTTGTGACTTCGTGATGTGTTTCGTTGTTGGAGACGGGTGGAACCCGGGGTGCTGCTGATATGTGTTCAGCCTCGCTAATTGTATCGGGTAGCCGTGTGTTGAGGGTTTCTGGTGTAGTCAGCATTAATGCACCAGCGATTAGGGCTGTCGTACCGAATAGTACTGACGGTAACCAATCTATGTATATCGCCTGCGAAAGAAAATAATCATTTTACTGTTTATTTATGATATTTTTTCAATTTCTACCGACTTCAAAAATTAGACGGTACTCAATTCGACTGTATGTTTTTTTCTCTTTTCTTATTTGAAATCTGGTGCTTCTCATTTAGTCCCAAATACATTTGATCAAGGTCCGGCCCATAGTTTTTGAGTTATTCTTAGTATTTTATATTGAAGTCGGTTGTACAAAATTTTAAATTTTTAAATTATCTTGTTAGAGAATAAGCGTGACTAACGAGCACAAAGTCCACCTGATGGCAAATGGATGTGGCCCATAGATCCTCGATTAAGAATCCAAATGATGCGTTGTCACCCCAGAGGAATAAGATGGAATGCCTCGTTTCTAGTAAAAAGGGTCTTCGATTATCTACATTCACCATACGAAACACAGCACCATTAAGCAGCTGTTTACGCTGGTATTCTGTAAGAGCGTGGTCCTTCCCCAATAGAGTCGATCCATTCGTACTATAGCTATATTATAGCTACAGAATGGCTCTACAACGTAAACTAAAGTTAAAGTTATTTTAAAGAAAGAAAACTTTCTTGCATCATGCCTAAAGTGACCATATGTCCTGCTTTGATCGGAACGGTCCCATTTTTAAGCTATGTGTCCCGCTGTCCTCAAAATATAAAAAATTCCTGCTTTAAAAAACAACAGCATAATAGCATGCAAGCCACCTGTGCCAACATTGTGTAACCGCACCAGCTTCGCCAGCGTGGGTTATCGAAAGGTTGGAAAAAATTCAACTAATCTGCCATGCCATTAAATTTTTAAGCTAAAAATTATGAAGTGAATTTTACCAATGATTCTTAGATAATAAGACTGTTTATGATTAGTTCTCATTTTCACTTTTGTTCATAAATTCGTATTTTTTTTTTAATCTTAATAATTTAAGGACGTCCCGGTCTAAGGTTAAAATTAATGGTCAAGTTATCCATGTCTGTAGCAACTAGATCTATGTTTTACGAAGTAATAAGGAGTTTTGGTGGGGACTTGACCGCTGGCGGATTGCTGCTCCTGTATTATTGTATTTTTAATGGTTTGAAGTAGCTTTTGATATGTAAGAGTGGTGCGGTTTTGTGTATTAAATGTCTGCGAATATGAACTTTTAGTAACAACGGAGAAACAAGTGCTCCGATGGTGATAAAAACCTCAAGATTATGTGTCTGGTTAAAAAGTAAAGTAAAGTTACAGCCTATATACGTCCCACTGCTGGGCTCAGGCCTCCTCTCATTTCTGAGAGGGTTTTAGGGCAAGGAAATGTCCGCCGCGCTGCCCCAATGCGTGTTGGCGAACTTCACATGTCTTCGAAAAAAAATTTTTTTTTGATTTCTCAGACATGCAGGTTTCCTCACGATGTTTTCCTTCACCGCCGAGCACGTGGTAAATCAGCACTTAAAATTGGAATTAACAATTTCATTGGTGCCGGCGGGGTGCCTGTGTCTGGTTGGGCGCCTTGAAATACTATCGCCATAAACTGTCTGCTGGCTCAAGTTGCTGTCAATATCTCCCAAAAACTTCGCAATGTGACGCATCAATAGATTGTGAAGAATTAAAAGATAATTTCTTATTACTTGATACTGTCAGGAGTATAATCTTACGAGTCCATTACCAAAGAAAGAAAGAAACAGAAGCAATAGCTCACCAGTAGCGGCATCTGTGGGGCGATGATGGAACCGATACGGCCGACCATTGAGCAAAATCCGAGCAGCGAGTGGCGCGCATGCGTGGGGAAAAGTTCCGATGTGTACATATAGATGCCACTGAACGCCTGCGTGATTGCAATCTTGCCTATTAAGTACAGGAGTATTTCCAACCATGGTATCGCTGAAATAATAAAATAAAAATGTTTTAAGATTACGTATGCAGCCTATGTATGAGTAAATTGAAGTATTGCTCTATAATTGGGAGGTCCCAATGAAATGTAAAAAGAAGAAATAAAAAAAATATTACAAAGAATTCAGCAGTCAATTTTTAGATTAAACATTTATTATGTTACTAGATGTTGTAATACCACTAACCTAACGTTCAACGTGATAGAGTCTTGCTGCTATATTACTGGTATAGTTGAAGCACGAATGGGTCGGCTCGACCGGGGAAGGACCACGCTCGCACAGAATACCAGCGTAAAATAGCAGCTCAATTTTGCTGCGTTTCGTATGGTGAGTGTAGAGAACCGGAGACCCTTTTAATTTCAAACGAGGCATTCCATCTCAGTCCTCAGGTCTGACACCGCATTTGCATTTTGATTCATAATCGAGGATAGATGTACATGTCTATGGGCCACAGCAACCACTTACCGTCAGGTGGACTGTGTGCTCGTTTGTCACCCTCATCCTAAAACAATAAAGTGATGGGTACCAACCCATCTTAATAATATGTTGTAGGTATGACCGGGCAGCAGCATCTTCCATAGTTAACTCGCTTGCCAAACGTGGTAACTATGGCAAAATCCCCCCATGCCCCATGAGGCAATCTATGGGGAGGTCTATGTTCAGCAATGGACTTTTATAGGCTGTAATGGATGGATGAATGATCGGATTAAGGCGAAATTTAAGGGTACTGAAGCATTTCTGTTCGCTCTTATATAACAACACAGACAAAATGGCACTTTTATAAACTTTAAAGTTCTTAACGATTTCATATTATATTTATGCGAAAACTACACATTGCACACTTCATGACCTATGGTTACAAAGGGACCCAGTGTGGCTGCAAAGTCGGTGTTGTAAAGTAATCAAAGAGTTGGGAATATAAAAATAAGCTGATTAAACGCGATAATATTCGTAAGAACTAGTTTTATTCAATTTAAAGTTTTTCAATCTTCATACTACACAATTACTTACGGGGAATCGAACCTACCGAGGCCACCCTCGGTAGGTTCGATTCCGAAGTCCGAACCGGGACTGTTTATTTGCCGAATTGCCGGGTCACACACGTCAGAGTGATAAACACCACGTATAAATTATGTTATTAAAGGTTCGCGCTATTGTACCTATGTATGTATATGTACCATTACATGGCCAAGGTACCGTCAGAACAACAGTGCTGGGACAATGTTGCTGTTGCTTATACTGAGTCGGTGACCATTTCTCTGTTGCAGGCAATATTAATTATATATTTTCTTTGTCGTAAATATATTGTGCTGCTTTGTATTATTCTATTATTTATTTATTTATGCTTTATTGTAATAATAAAAAGGATTACAAAGGGCGGACTTAATGAATTTTGGTTTGGAGGGTGAAGGAAGCAATATATTTACATTTTGTCGGAGGCTTGAAAACGCATCAGTGGACTTGATCCATATGCTGCCATTGGCCATCAGGTGGATTATTAGCTCGTACTTTAAAAAAAAGTACACTAGCAACCCGATTTTGTTCCGTTGTTATTTTCAATTTTAGTGCTGATTTCTTATTTCCATTATTCTAAAAATTAGATTAATAGACATACAATGACAAAATGAGGAAACCTGAATGACTTTTTGTTAGCATATTCCATATAACCTTAGATGGATATATATCTAGAAATACTTACATTTCGGTACAAACGTTAGAGCCACGCAAGAAATTCCGCAGATGGTGTACGCGACTAGCAGCGTCTTCTTTCTTCCAATACGGTCCAGCACCAGCGCATTAGTGACTACTGCAATCACCTCCACGCTTACCACCAGCATGTAGTTGGTGTATTTATCACCAGCAAGCGACACCGAGTTAATTGCCAGCCCGTAGAAGACGAAAGTGCACGTGATCCACCACCAGGAGCAAATTGCAAGACGTTTCATAATGATAGGCGAATGTAGTACTTGAATCCACAGGCCTTTTTCTTCTTCCAAATCCTGCTTCTCCTCCGTCGTTTTGATCTTTTCTTCCATCTTCAACTGCATCATTATCTCCTCTGATAGAGTTACATTGTTCATTTTTGCAGCTCTCATAATTATTTCCACTGCTTCCTCTTTCCTATTCTGTGATAGCAGCCAACGGATACTCTCAGGCAGCAGATAAATATAGGAAAGGAAGAGTAAAGATGGTGGGTAGACGACCAGTATGAAGGTGCGCCAGTAATGGAAGGTTTTGGCCAACAAAGCAAAACTCAGCCCGCCAAGTACCAATAAAATGCCCAAAAATGCTGTGGTAAGTACTCGTTTGTCTTGCCCTAAAAGCTCGATTGCTGAAAATTAAAAAATAAATGTTAAAGAAGAAATAAAAAGAAAAAATATTGGCATCTTCATCAACCCAATAACAGTCCACAAGTGGACATGACTGGACGTGATGTGATTTCCCGTAATCGATCCGTAAGAAGTCTTGTTCTTGCAACTGATCAGGGGTTTTTAAATCCGGTACGAAAATACAGAATAGTTTCATTGCTATCAGTCAATAACTTCAAATTCTTATGGACCTATATAAAATAACGCATTAAATTATTCCATATTCCATATTTTCCCGTTATCCACGGGAAAATATGGAATAATGGGCTTTTACGCTGCAAACACATATTATTCCATGGGAGTCTTAAGAGGCGACAGGTGAAAATTGCAACAGAAATCTGGCAGCAGCATTTTCGGATAACAGCTAATAATAATAATAATAATAAAACTGCTGCCAACGTTGCCAACCCGTCCATTAAGCGTGGCAACAATGTCAAACAACCACATGCTAAACCTCCTATATTCTCCCCAAATTATGTCGAAAAGCCTTAAGCCGGTATCACCATGACACGCATACAAAGACAGCCAGGGCGAGTGTAAGACGATGCTTTGACGCACACACGCCCGTCATTTCTGGACAAATTTGAAACGTAATTACAGCGCGTCGCAGTATCTAAACATTATAATATTATGATCTAAGGGCTATGTTACTCGGGAATAGCGTAGCTTTCAAAATAAGAAAATTTTTAGAAACGGATCCGCATTTCCAAGGATTACCTGCTACTACAAGCAAACTTATGTACTGACAAATAATTTTACTTCTTTATAATATTAAGTATATATTATAATATGTGGTAGAGCCATGTTGCTGTTGCAGCTATATTACAGTTATAATCACGAATGGGTCAGCTCGACCTCGCTTTCACAAAACACCAGCGTAAAATAGCAGCGTAATGCTGCTGTGTTTCACTAGAACTTTTCATTAGAAACGAGCCATTCCATCTTAGACCTTAGTGGTGACAACTCATCTGCATTTTAATTCTTAATCGACGATAGATGTGGATGTCTATGGGCCACAGCAACCACTTACCATCAGGTGAACTGTTTGCTCTTTGTTATCCTTATCCTATAAAAATACTACTAAAGATAAGGACAGTATAATGTATGGTAAAATCGAAAAATTGTAATTTGGAAATTAAATCAGAATATCGGATTTTCACTCATCCCTCAATTTTTATTACAATATCTACGTACAGATTTTCTTACGCAACCAATGTATAACTTCAAAGTCAGGCCTTAAAAGTTGTCTGTTAGACATGGACCTCTTCCGAGGGTCCTCTTTCGGAGGATTTGCAGTAATCGCCAAGCTTGGCAGGCATATTGATGATCGCAGCATCAGGTACATTTCGCACCTATCATGCTGCCTTCTGTCACTGGTTTGATAATTTATAGCTGACGTTAACGAAACGGTTAAAACACCATCTATCGGAAAGTATGAAAACTTTTTGGCATGTATCCCAAAGTCGCCAATTATGCCAGGTGATGGATCTCTTACGCCACTGCCACACGGCACTTTTTTCATAGCATAACGGTGACAAACGAGCGTTGTCAATCCTGAGGGCTTAGATGGATTGCCTCGTTTCCAGTAAAAAGGATATCCGGTTCTCTTCACTCACCATTCGAAACACAGCAGCATTGAGCTGCTATTTTGTGAGAGCGTGGTCCTTCCCCGGTCGAGCCAACTCAATCATGCTACAAACATAATATAGCTGGAGTATAGTTTTACTACGTGAAAACTGCTCAAATAATTGATGTGATGCGACTTACTCAGGATGTAAGCAGCTGGAAAGGCACTGGCACCAGCTACGGTCTCCAGGAACTCCACAATGACGTACATTTCGTAAGACACAGAAAATGCTTTCAGGGTACCGATGGCACCAACCAGAGTGCAGCTCAGCACCAGCGCCCGCTTGCGACCCCAACTTTAAAATATTATAACCAACATCAGCATCAAAATCATCACCACAGCCCACTACTGAGAGGCAGTTTTAATGTAACCCCAGTCACGGATAAGATGAGAATTGGTAGGCTAGCATGGTATCGGCATTTTATGCAAAAGGTTAAAATATCCTCTAGACCAAGTATTTCGGTCTCGGCGGCCAGTCTCAACAGAGAGTAGCCATCTGCGCAGAACAGGATTATAGTGCCGAGTGTATGCGCAAGCACAAGAGCACTCTCAATTCCCTCACTCTCATAGTCCAATGGGATAGCAAATCGACATGACCGGAGAGAGATCAGGCGCAGCCTTTACGACCACTAGATCAACGAGACAGTCAAGGGAAGGGAAGTAAACCATGTAACAAATAATGTTGGCTATGAAAGTGGATGGTATGAAAAAAGATGGATGGACTGTTTTAGGGATGATATGCGTAAGAAAGGAGTGAGTGAGATAACGACTAATAGAGGAGAATGGAAGAGGAAGACATGCTATGCTGACCCCAAATATCTTCGTATAAGGGTAGGAAAAAGAAGAAGAAGACTCCACTGCTGTAAAAATGTGCACATAGGTGGTAGGACTTCTTTTCTGACTTGGAGTTCGTCCAGGTAGGTACCCATGCTATTACTAATTTCTGCCTCTAAGCAACAGTGCGTGCGCAGCTTTGTTTCGGTCTGAGGTACAGAGAGCCAGTATAGTCATAGGCTGTGAGGTATTACGTCTTGATCCTTAAAGTTGACAAAACATCTGTAGACTTCTCTGTTTAACATTTGTTTCAGGTGTCCATGTACATCACTGGTCACTTATCATCAGGTGGACTGTAAGTTCGTTTGTGACTACAATTTTATAAATTAATCTTTATAACATTAATGTGCCGATGGCGGTGTATAATCCACGATCCCATATTGTCCTGTGGGTGTCGTCAGAGGTGACAGAGAAAACAAACCAGTAGTTGAGCAGCAGCGTCTTCCTAATATAACAAATAAAAAATTAAAAACTGCTATAGCCAACTCACCTGCCAAGCTTGGCAATTATGGCAAATATCCCTCCTATGAGGCTATATATGGGGAAGCCCATATACTTAAAATAGTAATAGATGGCCATAGTGTGCAAGGGAGAAAAAAAATCCTTATTGCAATATAGCAAGATAGAAAAGGGTAGCAAATATCATGACTCTGTGACTGATTTGTCATTCAAAATCGGCCGTCACAAGTTGGCACGCGAGGAATGAGGTCCTCAGTATTTTTTTGAGTTTAATCGTGGTTATATTTAGTAAGTACAATTGTCTTCAAGAATGGGTAATTGTTCTGCAAGTGACTGCGGTGTTAATAATAAAAATTATCCTGATAATTGCCCATTTCACTGGCAAATTCTCAAGACGTCATCACTGCTATAACGCGTTTATTTTACGAGTAGATTACAATTTATGTTTTGTACTGTTTAAGATGTAGAATAATTTCAATAATTTTGTAAAAAAGGTAAAGTTATGTTTTTTTATAATATTTTTTATATTATTTGAATAAGGGTGACAACTAGCACACAGTCCTCTTGATGGTAAGTGGACGCTGTGGCCTATAGATATCTACATAGTTGTTGTTCGTATGGTAAGTGTAGAAAACGCAAAGCAGAAGCAAAAAGTGCTCTTATTATACTATACATGTAATTATTAATTTTAGGTGTACGTACATAAATTATGCTTATATTGACTGCGTATTGGACGTTAATTCAAGTTAGGTTTAATCTAAAAATAGTTGTTATTCTGTTATATCTGTATAAAAAATGTAAATATTAGTAAGTGTGAGATAGGTAGCCTTTATCTTTGAATACATTAATTTCTTAGAGTTTCATCTGAGTACATATTATAAATGATCCGCAGACATTGCTTTTGCAGAATAAATGTAAGCGCAACTTTTCACTTATAATAACATTGTGTTCCAAAAAACTTCACCTCAGTTCCTACTAGCGACATCTTCTGAGCGGAAGATTATTAGCCTCATTGACTGCGGTACCTATCACTGCGGTTGATTTAGCACGTATTTAGAATATACGTATTTAGATGTTCTAAAGGTAGTTGTTGACGTTCACATGACGTTGTAGCGTGTATTCTCGCTTTTTCTCTACTAATTTGCTTTTGATGTTTTCTATTAAGTTTTAAGAAAAATTAAAGGAAGAATACTTATTACGTATAATTTGTTTGCTTATTGCTTAACGTGGATGCTAACAATTTTTCCTATGTGTATAGTCTGTTCGCTTAGATACGGTCACCTTTGTGTGACGCCGCCTTGGCATGTGCCGCATTTTGTCAAAAGCGTCTCCGCGGCGCGACATCAAAGGTCGCCGCGTGTGGCGTACACCCGAAGTAGAATTAGGCATTTTAAAACGAAGCGCCGTAGTGAAAGGTTCTTTGCTACCTAACTTGTTTTATTATTTATATTCGTATATTATTATAAAAATAAAATAGTATTCCATTTTATTCTTAGAATAAAAAAAACATTTATTTAACAAACACACTAAAAATAATAAAATAAAAGCAACATAATAAGTGCGCCTCCGGGTGTACCGACACAATCTTAGCGAACAGACTATAGCAAGTTTTACCGGGGCGAAAATATCAGCTCTGAATGTTCAACCCAACTGTCCGGAGTCAGGAGACAATTACGCAATTTTTTTTATATATAAAAGATCATATGGCATATTAGGTGGGAAGTGACCACCGTCGCTCATGATCATGCAGAAAAAAAAAGTTAACCATGCAGCTCATTCATGAAAAGAAATATATCCAGCATTAGGTTAAAGTAACTTGCACTGAAAAAGTCTGATTAAATAACTAAAATTTTATGTAAAGGTATGGTTTATCAAACCCATTGTACACACCGGTCGGATATGTATCCGAGGATTGGCAGTGAGACCAGCATCCCAATGTTATGGATCGTCCCCACCAGAGTTCGCTTCCACTCCTGGCACGCCAAATTGAACTGAAAACAGATACATAACAATCAATATAATAACGCAACATAACATAAACTCCTACGGTTGTGCCCAATGGGGTAGGCAGAGACTACGAACTTCTATTTGACATGATCCTGACACACCTCTCTTGCTTCTTTCTCATCCATAAATCTACATATACATGCTCGTTAATGAAATGTACTCCTTAATTCTCCATTTTTTATATAAACTGAAGTGATGAATGAATTTTGAATGT
Organism: Parnassius orleans; assembly: GCA_029286625.1. Lineage (NCBI taxonomy): Eukaryota > Metazoa > Arthropoda > Insecta > Lepidoptera > Papilionidae > Parnassius > Parnassius orleans. The sequence goes on from JAGSMP010000191.1 coordinate 951,316, forward strand.
GGTAGAGCTACGCTGCAACTACTATATTATGGTTGTAGCACGAATGAGTCGGCTCGACCGGGGTAGTACCACGCTCTCAGAGAATACCGCAAAATACCAGCTTTAAGTTCCTGTCTTTCGTATGGCAAGTGTAGAGAACCGGAGACACTTTTTACTGGAAACGAGTGACAAGGCATCTGCATTTTGATTCTTAATCAAGAATTAAAGGTAGATCTATGGGCCACAGCATCCACTTAACATCGGGTGAACTGTGTGCTCGTTTGTACCCTTATTTTATAAAAAAATATATTATTGACCAACGCAGGCTTTTTTTAAACTTATTTTTAATCTGTGTTTTGTAAGGTGAGAGTTTGATGAATATGTAGGTGTCTATGGGCCTCAGCATTCACTTACCATCAGGTGAACTGCGTGCTCGTTTGTCAACTTTATTAATATAATATAAAAAAATATTCTTAGTATAAGTACAATCTTGCATCTATATTTAATGCAATTCAATATTTTTAAAGCTTTTCCATTTTGATTCTTAATAGAGGGTCTATTTACCATTGGATTGTGTGCTCGTTTGTCACCCTTATTCTATTAAAAAAAATCTCGATGTCATATGAAGAGTATCGACCGGGATTTCTAACAATTAAAGTACCAACACAATCATAAGGTAAACGACATGAATCAGCGTTGCAACCATTTTAAACGTCGCCGAGGTGATTTTGTTACCTCTAAATTAAAACGTATTGCGAATATAAAATAGTTAGGCATATTATATTTGAACTTTTCGGAGAAATTCATCGCAAAATTTTATGTTAAATCTAGTCTAGTTCCTATCTTTGTGGTCGTAAGTGCGGATGTTTATCATGAGGTCCCGGGTTCGAATCCCGGGTCGGCATAAAATCAGTTATTGAGTTTTTCTGTCAAGATAATGGCAGCCTGGAGTAAGAAAGATAGAGGTTCACTCCCGTGCCTCGGAAAGCACGTAAAGCCAAAGGTATGCCTGATCTCTCTCCGGTCGTGTTGACTTGCCGTCACATCGGACTATGAGAGTGCACCTGTGCTTGCGCATACACTCGTGCGCAGATAGCTAGCCTCCGTTGAGACTGGCCGCCTTGACCAAATCCGGTATGAAGGCCATTTTGTTTTGATACCGTTTTCTAACTTGGCCCCTACCATATTCTTAGGCTTTACATAGAATCTGGGTAGATTATGACCCAGAGCGTAATATATTTGGGATGAAGTTTAAGAGGAAAGCCTCTTTACCAATAAAAGAGGTCTCACTAAGTCCGCCAAGCCAAGGCGGTCATCCGATTGTTACATTACACAGGGACGGTGTTTGGGTACGGTTTGTACGAGGGTTCTTATGTCTCTTGTACAATCGATTCCTACCTTCCAACAAGTGCGGACACAACCTAGGTTTAGCTGACTATAACTAGGCTGTTATGACGATAACAACGGTTAGCCGGTTTTGGTTGGTTAAATTTAGATGTGCTGTTAAATTTGTTAAAAATACTAAAGCATGTATCAAGTAAAAGCAAAGTCAGAGCACATCGGCAGAATTGGCGAGAAACTAGTTCGTCTTCCTTCGGGAACACGTGCATTCTGGTCTCACGCCAAGGCTGTCCAAGGAACTTCTGTCAGCCATCTCCCATCTCTGCACAGGAGGACAACTCACTGGTCCATGCCACAAAGGACAAAGCCGATCTGTTGGGCTCTCTCTTTGCGTCCAACTCGTCCGGACCGATACGACTTAGGGACCTTCAAGAAAAGAGCGTACTCCTTTTAAAAGGCTGGCAACGCATCTGCAATTCCCTGGTGTTGCAGTTGTTCATGGGCGACGGTAATCACTTACCATCAGGTGAGCCGTATGCTCGTTTGCCCCTCTCCTATAAAAAAATGTAATATCAGCGTCACACATAAATACTCGAAACTTTAAGCGAGCAATTCTTGTGTATATAACTGCTTTTTCGGAAACGGCTCTATTTTGATGATTTTGTATTTAAATGATAAAAACTCAGTCGTCTGTATACTCATATTTGATTGAGAACATCATGGACCCGATGTCTAATTAAATTATTTTTAAGCAGACTATTAAGTACAAAACTTATTTATGTTATTACATTTTAAATATCTAGTACACATTATTTTATTGTTACTGGAACCAGATCAAGGTTTTCGTTCAGGCGTGGAGTGGACAGTCGCTTGAGAGGGCTCTATTGACGCACGACTTCATACTGTCAGACTCCACTTGACGTGAAGGCTCACGCAATAATTGTTTGCAGATAAATACATAGGTTGTTTGAATTGGTGAGAGGCTAAGATTCTTCAAGAACCTATTATTTTGTTTTCTGTGTATTGCAATGCCTATAGTTACTGTTACCACATACGACTGCTAATTAATTTTTTGTACTTTTGCTGTATAAATAAGAAAACCAAAAACAAAAGGAACTACGGATACTATCGGTTGCATGCACACTCACATAGTATATTTAATACAGTTTTTAAATAAAACAAATTCAATACTAAAACAAAATTTTGTAAGACAACCTGCATGTTCAAGGAATCCAGTTGTATCTCGCCTTGCGTTGCTGGCTGATAAAGAAGACAGGAGAAGATATATTTCTTGTTTCATTATTTAGCTTGTGCACTAATTACTAACTAACCAAAAAATTGTAATTTATCTTTTAAACTATTCGCATGTAAGTGAATGTATGACTATGAGAATAAAGATATCTCAGGCTAAAATGGCCGTTGGTGTTAAACGCTAATTTCTTGGATATCATTCAATTGAACTGGAAGGGTGCTACATGTTTTACATATTTGACATACACATAAAATATACATATTCATTTTGTGTAAAAAATACATCTATGATACTATTATGACTAATAAATATTCATTACCGCCTATCAAAAGCCCACCGCTGAACATAGGCCTCGCGTAAATTTCCTTATAGGGAGATATTTGTCATAGATGCCATACTTGGCGAGCGGGTTGACAACTGCATTTTTTATTATTTAGAGTTTCTATAAGAAAGATGCTGCTGTCCCTCTCCTCATTTATTTCCTTGTATCGCCCTCTTATGACACTCACGTGACGATATAGGATAGTGGATCCTCTATATCTAAAGCTGCCAGAGCCACTACATTTATAATGGGCCATTATAAACATTATTGTTATCTAATTGTTTTCCTTTTTGTTCTCTTTGATATTTTTATATTGAGTACACGCTATTGTTTTTATTTGTCTTTCACTTATCTCTGTTTACTTTGTTTCATACAAATTAAATATTATTATATTTTATTCTTTTAAAAATTTCCAGTGTTTCTTTACCAGCCTTTCTATCTTCTGTCCATAGTTCAGCAAATCTCATAAGTAAAATTTTAAGGGCATCCTCTTCAAACTTTGAAATTGCTGGCCTGGAAGAAGCTAGAAACGCTTTCTTAATTGCATGCCCTGGTCAAAATTTTCCAGTTTCTCCACATTCTCACAGAGAAGCTGGGACGACATAAACTGCAAATTGACTTATGACAATATTTTGAGCTTTAGTACAGGTACGGCGCGTGCTAGGCTTTTGGCCGTGGGTACGCATGAGGCCGGCTACTGGCTTCACGCGTACCCTTCGTCAAATACAGGAACATTTCTTGAGCCTGACACGCTCCGAATCGCAACCTGTCTACGGCTTGGGGTTCCGGTCTGCGCTCCATATAAATGTCCGTGTGGCAGTGACGTCGACAAGCTAGGACATCACGGACTATCATGCCAAAAAAGTGCAAGCCGCTTCTCGAGACATGCAGCACTTAACGATATCATACGCCGGTCCCTTGCCACCGTCAACGTGCCAAGTCTACTTGAGCCATCTGGTATCGCAAGAGACGATGGCAGGAGACCGGACGGTATGAGTTTGATTCCATGGAAGATGGGCCGGGTGCTGGTATGGGATGCAACCTGTTCAGACACGCTGGCCCCTTCTCATCTACATGGAACCAACAACAGAGCTGGTGCGGCTTGTGAAGCGGCTGAAAAACTAAAGCATGCAAATACAGGGTCTAGGCTCGAATATGTTTTGTCCCATTCGGTGTCGAGACCCTTGGTCCGTGGGGTCCTAGCGCTATAAGGCATTTTAAGGAAATAGCAAAAGGTTAGTCGACGTTACGGGAGACCAAAGAGCTGGCAGCTACTTCGGACAAAGAATTAGTCTAGCTATTCAAAGGGAACGCTGCCAGTATCTTCGGAACCTTGCCTAAAGGGCCTCCTTTTTAATAATATATTTTAGTTATAATAATATTTTTTTTTAAGGTTTTTAGTTTTAGGTTCATTGTTCTAGTATATATTTTGTTTTTATTATTATTTATTGTGTGATATTAATGTTTTGATTATTATTCCAATGTGTTTTTGTTGTACTTTATGTGAAATATAATTATGTATTGATATTGTGATGGGCAATAAAGTTATGGGGTGATTAATGGAAATGTGATAATGAAAATTAGTGATTAGTTTATGTCGAAATGGCATTTGGCGTGCGATTCTCCTTACGGTATAGCTTTTGGGGTACGAAAGGAGTAGTTAGTTTGTACCAGTTCTGGCTCACTGGGTCAGAACTCGGATTGGCTGACAGTGGGTCGACGGATCCTAAAAAAATTAAATAAAAATAATATATAAAAAAAGGTTTTGGCATGCATTTTAATATTGTATAATGAATTACAATATACAATACATTTTATACTTCACTAAATTTATATGTATATATACTCATGTTAGTTATATATAAATAAATATAGGCACGACTACAAAATACCGGCCAGTTCAAGAGTAAGGTTTTACGCTACCAAAGCGTCGTATCTGTGGTATCGTGGCAACCGTTGTTGTTATATGGGATTTTTGAAATTAACATCATCGGGAAAATTTGCAACGAATTGCTAACGATCTGTTTATTACATTTTCTTGTACTTTATGTTGTAACGCACGCATATTTGCACCATCCATCATAAGTGCATCTGGGATGATCCTCTTTCGCCTACATCAGAAGTGGGATAAAGTTATCGCCCACATATAATCTCCGAATAATGGGATGAAGGGGTGGTGCCGTGCGGATCGCTTTTGAATGGAAGTATGTTGTCGGCGTGGGACGCCGCCAACAGACGGGCGGATTATTTAACGCTGCTACCGGCCGACATTTGATGCGTGAGGGAAGTAATTTTGTCTTAAATATTGCTTTGTAAAAAATATATTGTAGTAACAAGTGGTAAACTTTTTAATTGGTTGAGAGAAATGCCTGAAAGCCAAGCTTATTTTAATTGACTAACCTGAATCTATTTGGGTGTTTAATGACCCTGTTAAATTGTAGAGTTGCTTACTTCATTTTGTTTTGTGTTATGACTATGTCAACAGCCATACCGTAGCCGTAACTCAAAGAGTGGGTGCGGTGCGCGTGTGGTGTTGGTAGAGGTCTAGTTTAGTCGTCGTTGAGATGTAACGGGGATGACTGAACATAGAGACAAATGCTCGTAAAAATAAAATGACGTGTAGTATACATTTGTTGCGTAACGAACGATTAGAAAGGTTATGGCTCTTGGACAATTTATTTTGTGATGTTAATTTTCCGTTGAATGAAGTAGAATTAAGTATTGAAGAAGTTGCCGGTGGTATTTTCAAGCGTTCATACTCTTAGTCACTTGTTATTACTATTTAGTCGCATTGCACGAATTGGTGCATAGTTGTAACTACTATTTACTTGTGAGTCATTCAGGAGCGGTGAACATCTGATGATGTGGTAGAAGACCTTTTTCTCGTAGAGACTACTGTTGGTTGACTTGGAAAGACCTGATAGTCGTTGGAACTGATGAAGTGATGAAGATAGGGTAACAGTTTTTTGCTAGTCATTGCGGCATTGCGATCACTGTTTGTAATCAAATAGATAACTTAAATTATTTCTTTGTGTCTTGGCACACTATACATCATAATTTTTTCGGGAAAACTTGGTGGGAAGAGTGATCAAAAGTGTTATTATTCCGTAATTATTATTATACAAAGTATGTTTTGTTAAGTACCCTTAACCGACGAGCATGTATGCGTAGGTACATTATGTCAATTGAGAGTAAAAATCCTACGCAACTTTTGCATTTTAATCCAGATCATCTAAACTCGGATATAAGGGGGTGGTGTAATGTAATAAAAATTATTGCACAAAATAAACGCTTAGATAAAAAATGATTTGATTTAAATAAAACTAGTTTTACGGATTTTATCGCGTATATTAACTTATTTTATATTCCCGACGTTTCGGCGTCACGGGGGGGACTGAGGTATTTGACGTCCCAATGTCATAGTTAACCACGGTTACCTCCAGATATAAAATTATTAATTTTTGTTCCGATCTACGCAACGCAACTGCAAGACTTCAAGATACTGTAAGTTCATACGAACTTACAGTATCTTGAAGTCTTGCAGTTGTATGCTTGGGATGGGATTTAATTTTATTAATTATAGGATCCCAAGCAGATGGTAGCACCCAGCCATCTTCTCTATTGAAATTAGGATGTTTTTTGATTTCAATAGCCTCGCGAATCATCCTTGGAAGGAATCGGTGTTCTTTAGCGAGGATTTGTGGTCTATCAAATCTAATGTAGTGACGGGGGCGATCCTGTACATGTTCACAGACTGCAGACTTCCCGGAGCGTCGATTCTTCACATCAGCTATGTGTTCTTTAACGCGGGTTTTTATTGATCTTTTAGTTTGTCCTATATAAGAGAGACCACATTCACAATCAAGCTTGTACACTCCTGCATCTTGCAGAGGGACATTACACTTGACTGATGGTAAAAACTGACTAATATTCTTCGGCGGCTTGAAATATGTTTTAATAGAAGCACGCTTCAGGATGTAGCCAATCTTGTCAGTGACACCTCTGACATATGGCAGTACAGTAGGCACTCGCTCGACTGTGGCCGGCTCCACTCATTCACTGTGACGTAGGCGCGGGACCCGAAGCTTATTGTCGTGTAAAACTTGCTTGACGTGTTGGAGCTCGGCGGCCAGGTGTTTACTGTCACAGATTCCTCGTGCTCTCTGAAACAAAGATTTACCCACGGTAGCTAACTGTGAAGGATGGTGATGAGAGTCACCGTTTAAATATCTATCTGTATGGGTCTTTTTTGTATACACAGTGTGGCTCAAGGTGTTATCAGGATTCCGAACTAACACATCTAGAAAATCTAAAGAGTTGTTTACCTCTAACTCCATTGTGAACTGAATTTTAGAATTTATGGAGTTAAGATGGTCTAAAAATGCAGTTACTTTATCTAAAGGTAGAATTGTGAAAGTGTCGTCTACGTACCGCTTGTAGAATCTTGGATTTACGGGAGAAGTAAGTAAGGCTTTCTCTTCAAAGTCTTCCATGAATATATCGATGACAATGTGATGGTGAGCCCATCGCCACGCCATCTACTTGCTTGTAGAACTCCTCCTTCCACAATAGGTAGCCAGATGTAAGGCAGTGTCTGAGTAATACTGCATATTTTATGGGCATGTTGTTTTCCTCCAGTCTACTAGTTACAATCGAGATGCAGTCTTCAACAGGTAATCATGTGAACAGAGACTGCACATCAAAACTGACCATAGTTTCAATGTCTGCCAGATGTAGGTCTTTAATCTCGCTGAGAAAATGGTAGGAATCCTTTGTGTGTGCTCTTGTATGTCCCCTGAGCGGTGTGAGTATTTTCGCTAAGTGTTGAGCCAATCTGTAAGTTGGTAAATCGATTTGGCTAACTATGGGACGTAGTGGAGCATTGGGCTTGTGTATTTTTGGTAATCCATACAACTTCGTTGGTTTGGCACACGTAGGTATTATCGATTTTACGTCCAGATTTAATTTTTCGGTGTGTTTCTTTATGAGATCACTAGTTGTTTTAAGTGTGTTATTTGTTGGGTCGCTTTTAACCTTTTTATAAGTGCTTGAATCCGACAAAAGTTCTTGTATTTTAAAATTATAATCTGACGTATCCATGACTACCGTGGCATTTCCCTTATCTGCGCGGAGAATCGTGAGTTCTGGTTTATTGCGTCGGTTACTCAACGCTTTTAATTCGTCCTTAAGTACATTGACATTGGGATGTCAAATACCTCAGTCCCCCCCGTGACCATGGGTGCTGTAAAGTACTCGAAACGTCGGGAATATAAAATAAGTTAATATACGCGATAAAATCCTTAAAACTAGTTTTATTTAAATGTGTAGTGTTCGCGTAAATATAAGAAATCATAATGATTTGATTTGTTAATGTCATTAACAATCACTTTAAAAGATCATGCAGCTAATTGTCTTACCGAGCTTAAGTTTACTAAAATGGCATATCCCTTAGGAAAGAAACCCGGGTTAAAGAAACAGCGTTTGAAACTGTTCTTCGCTTATGACGCCTTGCGTATGTGTGTGTGAATTTCCAAATATAGGGACAGTAAGCCTATTTATGTCAGGATAGACGATCGGAAGAAGTGGTGATTAATATTGTTTGTTACAGGAATTAATAAAAATACACGCCCGAGGACGGTAGTATGTCAGGATTGGCCGTGTAGGCACGACTATAAAATACCGGCCAGTTCAAGAGTAAGGTTTTACTCTTGAACTGGCTAGCGAAGCGTCGTACCTGTGGTATCGTGGCAACCGTTGTTGTTATACGGGATTTTTGAAATTAACATCATCGGGAAAGCGTACCATATATTTGCGACGACTTGCTAATGATCTGTTTATTACACTTTCTTGTACTTTATGTCGTAACGCACGCATATTTGCACCATCCATCATGAGTGCATCTGGGATGATCCTCTTTCGCCTACACACACACACACACACACATATATATATGACCATGTGTGCTGTAACGCACCCAAGGTCACATTGTCTACGTAGATTGGATCGTAAATTAATGTTCAACAACTGGGTAGCTTGGTTAACTATGACATCGAAATGTTAAAAACCTCAGAACCCCGTAACCATGTGCAGAAATTAAGAGAAGTAACGTGACCCGAGTATCTCTACACATAGCATAAAACAAAGTCGCTTCCCGCCATCTGTACGCTTAGATCTTTTAAACTACGCAACGGATTTTGAGATTAATATGTATAATACATGCATATTATATATTATATAATTCCTCTGTCCGTGTGTATGTGACTGAACTCCTCCTAAACGGCTGGGCCGATTTTGATGAAATTTTGTGTGTGTGATCAATTTGATTAGAGAATAGTTTAGATTTACAATTGGACCCGATAGGTGGCGTTGTTGTCGATATCCACAAATCAACCGTGCGAAGCCGGGGCAGATTGCTACTTGTAACTATAGGGTAATTGTAACTAATGCATTTATCTTGCTTTTGACAGTTTTTTTTTATTGAAAATGTCATTTATAAGTAGATAGAGAAACAAAAGTTTAGTTAATTAGAATATCGAAATCAATATAACGAAACAGCGGTGCCACGTTTTTTGTCGAACGTTTTTGTTTGGTTTACTGGAATTAGTATTGGTGAATTTTTGAAAAAACAATATAATAAGGAGTTTCTTGTTCTAATTATCACGGTAAGTACAAACACAGTGAACCGCTCTTTGTCACCTGCATATATATTTCATTGTATTATTGATAATAGGACTTATTCATTTAGCTACTTTAACCTCGCTTAAATTGTAAATTGGTACTAATGTAGCTAAAAAAAAATAGTCACAATAACCCTCGTAACTTTAGTATGGAGTTAAAAAATTAAAATGTTAATGTTTAAATCTTAAACTTCTCGTCTTATCGTAAAAATCTTATCGTCGGCTAATTCTAGGTTTTGCCGAAAAGCGAAAGAAAATCCGGAATATTTTTAAAAGTGTGCATGAAATTAGAATATACACTTAAGAACAAACACCCAGACCTTGTTTTCCAGACTGTGATTTAATAATTGACAGGATTTATGCTCGATATTTGACGGCTCCGTGGCGCAGTGGCTTAGCAATGAGTTGCAGTGCCAAGGACCGTGGGTTCGAATCACGCACGGAATAAGTAATTGTGGGATGTTTGTCCTTGTGAAATTTATGTATATAAACTGTTCCCAAGATACAGGAAAAAATTCTAGTGTGGAGCAAACGTTTTAAGAAAAACAAAAAAATAAAGAAACAAAAAGATTTACGATAAATTCAATCCTTGTTAACAAAAAATCCTAGTAAACTTCTATCAAGTTCGAATATTTTCGTTTAGATAAGGGTGACAAACGAACATACAATCCACCTAAAGGTAGGTGGATGCTGCGGACCAAAGACATTATTAACATCTATCCTCAGTTAACGTACTCAGTAAGAAGAAATACACACTAGAAATACACACACACACACACACACACACACACACACTACTTACACCGCCACTACACAGTCAGTGTAGCTGGTACCTGTTTATGAACTCGGTTCCGTTTTACACACGAGTACTTCTCCTTCTTCCCCTGTTGTGAGAATGAATTAGTCGATATTTGTAAACACATGCTGTCTGTTGAAGCTCGTCTGCTCTCGTTTGTAATACACTTAGGCACAGAATAAATAATAGTACTAACTTAGGACACAAAATAAAAATTTTAACTTTATTTTACGGGCTGATAAAAAGATAATTATAGGCTATAAAAATTATAAAAAAAGGGACTCTTGCTCTTGCGAAGTATCTTTCGTTGCTCACTGATTTAAAAAAATGAATAGACATAGAGAAAAAAAACGAGGAATTTTTAAATTTAAACTTCCCGTTTTGGAAATTAATAATTTTCAAAAGTAGGAAGTTATAGATTTCGGTCCGATTTTGAGAAAGCGAGTTTTCATCAGATCTCCACGTTTTGAGGTCCTAGGAAGCCGTTCCGACTATTCCCGGTTGAACGTCCGGCCGTGTGTGTGTGTGGCTATGTATGTATGTATGTATGTAAATAAAATTTTGTCGTACGATATCTTTAAAACAAATCAACCGATGCAGATGGGCGACACGGCGTTCGAAAGTGTTCATTGATACTTCGAGCTGATTAGATTTTCAAGTCAATCGGTCCAGCTATTTCAAAGATTAAAAAAATAAAAACCAAAACAACAAAAATTAAATAGATTTTCGAGCGTTGCGCTCGAAAATAAGCGGGAAGTTCCAGAGATGGCCTGCAGGGTCAACAGTTTTTCAGATTTTTAGTAAAGATTTTAGTAAGAAGTTTAACAGACAAAATTGACCATAAATAAAAAAAGAAAAAACAGATTTCAGTTCAATTTAATTAAATTGTAACTTACGGGGGTTTGGGCGTATGGTAACATCCTATTGCTTTACTTTTGATGATTTTCACATTTATGTCTGTTGAGATATCATACATTTTTAAAAAGATTTTTGTTTTATACTTTTATTTATCTATATATTAATACCGTGTAGTTGCGGTGTAAAAATATCCACTACACCATATCGTCCCGAGGGTGTCGTAAGAGCCGACAAATGGAAAATGAAGGAGGAGATGGGCAGCAGCATGTTCATCTGCCAACCCACTTGCCAAGCGTGGCAACTATGGCGAAATCCCCCATGAGGCAATCTATAAGAGAGGCCCTATGTTTAGCAGTGGAATTTTAAAGTCTGTAATGGACTTATGGATGGGTATTAATACGTGAAGGGATAACTTTTTACCCCTTTTTAAGCATACTGCGCGCACGGAGGAGTGTGAGATATGGTATAGTTAAAGTTTATATTGAGTAGGATTTCAGTAAGCTATTTATATATAATGCGTCACGAATAAATTAAATTAAATAAAACATTAATTAATTGTTTATGTTCATACTACCATTGTCAATTTTCCAATAATACACAACATTCAACAACAGTCGCATAGAGTACAAATTGTCTCCAAAGAATTTATAAATGTCGCCGACTTGTTGCGGACAAATAATTACTGACAGATTCACTACACTACACATTATGTGCGTGTGGAGTGTGTGTCAAGGCAAGAAGCATTTACATAATGATGTCTTATATTTACGCGAACACTACACATTTAAATAAAACTAGTTTTACGGATTTTGTCGCGTATATTAAAGTTATTTTATATTCCCGACGTTTCAAGTACTTTACCATGGTTTACCCATGGTCACGGGGACTGAGGTATTTGACGTCCCAATGTCATAGTTAACCAAGGTTACCTCCAGATTAAAATTAAAAATTTTGTTCCAATCTATGTAGTATGAACTTACAGTATCTTGAAGTCTTGCAGTTGTATGCTTGGGGTTGGGATTTAATTTTATTAATTATAGGATCCCAAGCAGATGGTAGTACCAGCCATCTTCTCTATTGAAATTAGGATGTTTTTGATTTCAATAGCCTCATGAATCATCCTTGGAAGGAATCGGTGTTCTTTAGCGAGGATTTGTGGTCTATCAAATCTAATGTAGTGACAGGGGCGATCCTGTACATGTTCACAGACTGCAGACGCCGTTAGATAGATATTTAAACGGTGACTCTCATCACCATCCTTCGCAGTTAGGTACCGTAGGTAAATCTTTGTTTCAGAGCACGAGGATCTGTGACAGTAAAACTAGTTTTATTTAAAAAGAAGCATTTATTTTATATTTTGCATATTAGTTATCTGTATTTTATATATTATTGTGCAGTTTAAAGTGAAATAAAGCTTGCATAATATATAAATTTAAAATTCTAGTCTAATTAGTTTTAGTACAATATTTGAAACTAAGCACCAATAACTTTGTCGACACCGAATATCGAAAATATCGAAAGAAGTGAAAAGTTATCTGGAGGTAGCCGTGGTTAATTATGATATTGGGACCTCAAACACCTCAGTTCCCCCCGTGACCATGTTAAATAAGTTAATATACGCGATAACATCCGTAAAATTAGTTTTGAAAAGTTAGAAGTAAAAAAGTACATTTCAGGTATAAGACAATTTGTGACCAGATAAATTATCCATCCATCTTTTCATCCATTACAGTCTATAAAAGTCCACTGCTTAACATAGGCCTCCCCATAGATTGCCTCATAGAGGATTAGGCCATAGTTGCGACGCTTGACAGGCGAGTTGGCAACCGCAGCTTTCATTATTTTGAGTTCTTATCAGGAATATTTTAAAGAAAAAGAAAAGATGCTGCCGCTCATCTCTTGTTTCAGTTGCCTTTCGCCTCTTACGACATCCACGTTAAGATATGGGGCAGTGATTCTTCTTACACCGCCACTACACGGTTGCTAGACCAGATAATTATCAAAAAATAAAATTATACTAAAGCCACGTAAAAAAAAAAACGGAATCACAATGTCATCAGTTTTTGTGTAACTGAAAACGAACTTTTATCTTATCCTACTTATTTTGAAGGCTGAGGTAGACAGACAAGACCGAAAAGAAACTTCAATATCAAAAAAAAAAAACAATAACGCGTAGAAAAAATTGACAAGTTCAAAGTTGATCTTGTCGTTTTAGGCTGCCTCTAATAAATTATGAGAAAGATTATTATCATAATATCCTTCGGTCTAATCTTTTACTTAAAATAACGATGAGCATTTCTTTTTAAATTAGCTTGCTTAGTGAAAAGAACAAACTTGTGTAACTGAAAACGAACTTTTTATCTTATCCTACTTATTTTGAAGGCTTTTTCGAGAAATAATTGAAATTTTTTAATAAATTTCTTTACTAACTTCAGTTGAGGTAGACAGACAAGACTGAAAAAGAAACTTCAATATCAAATGCCTCCCTCTCCTCCCCTCTATGAAGCAGGCTATGGGCGAAGCCTATGTTTAGCAGTGGAATTTTATAGGCTGGCTCTAATACAGCCAAGCCTAAGTTACCTCCGCAACAATGGTGTCATTAGATGCGTAGAGCCAATGATCACAGGAGCGCAGCTCTTCGGTGAAGGCACCATCTTGGCACGGAAGCTGATCGTCCAGAGGCGCGCGGCTGTAGCACCGTTTCTCCTGTCCCCCAGTCGGCAGAGCGCTTGCCAGCCACGAGGGATTGTACTCCGTGCTGTTAGCAGCCTCGCACTCCGGGACCACGCATCTGTAAGGCGATATTTTGTCAGTCATACGTATAAAATAGCGAAGTAACAACACAGTATCTACAAGAGGTAGAGCCTCTCTGCACAGATGGGTCGGCTCGATCGGGATATTACCACGCTCTCACATAACACCAGATTAAAATAGCAACTTAATTCTGCAGTATATCGTATAGTGAGTGTAGAGAACCGAAGACCCTTTTTACTGGAAACGAATCATTCCATCTTAGTCATCAGGGGTGGCAACGCATCTGCATTTTGATTCTTAATCGAGGATAAATGTAGATATTATAAGGGCCACGGCATCCACTTACCATCAGGTGAACTGTTTGCTCGTTTGTTACCCTTATATTATGAAAAAAAATAACATGCGTGAGTGTCGTGGAACACTCGTTTGGTACGAAATTCCTTTCTTGGTATATCATTATTGATAAACATATTATGTTATTGATTAATAAATACAAATAAATGATTTACTAGCGTCTATTAAAATGAAGCGTCATTTAAAATTAAATAATATTTCTTTCATGGCAAGATAAGAAAAAGTGCGAGGGAGATGGATATTACTCCATCTCGCTTCCTTATAGCCGCCAAGTCCGTCTACACTACGTCAGACGGGGTCGTGATGGAAAAATCTTACACTTTTTGTCGCCTAGCCCCCATCCGCCAAATCCGTACCGTCCGATAAAGAACATCGTTCCAAAAATACTATACTCCAAGGTAGGTCTAGGTTAGCCGTGGCAGTTAAAGGGCTAACCCCTTGTTGTAAATTTCACTAGTTAGCAAGCAATCCAGGTTTGATGACCGCCGACACACATTTTAATTAAAGTTTTTAATACTGGCGGTCCATTTCTCCATAACCGGAAGAGGGGGCCTGTAGCCAGCAGTGTTACATATATAAGCTGCATATTTACCTTCTTAATTAAGTTATTAGTTTTAGTTTTTGTGAAACAAAAAAGTGTAAGATTTTGTCCGTCATGACCCCCATTCTATAGCGCGAGCGAGATGGAATAATATCCATCTAACTCGCACTTTTTCTTATCTTGCCATGAATGAAATATTATTTTAAATGACGCTTCATTTTAATAGACGCTAGAATTCATTTATTTGTATTGTTAATATGTTAATCAATAATATAATACGTTTATCAATAATAATATACTGCGAAAGGAACTTCGTTCCAACCGAGTGTACCACGACACTCACGCATGTTTTTTTTATTTTAAATGACGCTTCATTTTAATAGACGCTAGTAATTTATTTATTTATATTTGTTAATCAATAATATAACTCAATATAATATTTTTTAATAATATTTTTTTTCAATATTGTATATGTCGGAGCGTCTATGAAATACCGGTTGGATCGAGGTGGAATTGAGGGTATATCGAGAAACCCCCACTCGTTTGTGCAGTGTAAAGTTCACTGTAGGCGCCGTGCGCGGGAGATTCCGCTTAAGTCATTCTACGAGTGAAGTCATTCTACGAGTGCTAAGATAGTGTCGTGGTTCTGTTCGTTGTAGTAATTCTTCGATTTAGATTGGTGTTGCTGAGAGGCTGCCCTGTGTTACATTGAGATAAGTAGTGTTGCTGTTGGTTTGCATACTTTGGTGTTATCATGTAATTACGTACCTCACGTTACACTGGTGTTTGATTGTGCCGGGGACGTGTTACGGTATGGTCGAACTGTAATTTCACTATACTGAATGTATAGTGCGTTACGTTGTCTTATTACGATAATAATTAATTGCGTAAGCAAGAGAGCAAGTTGAACATCCGCTCTCACACTTTTATTATTTTTTAACAATTAACGCTCTCCTGATGTATTTCCGAGATCAAAATTGGGATCCTCTGCTGAATCTCCGACATATATATTAATAATACTTTAGATATGTAATCAAAATATTTTTATATTCTCAGTTTTGCATGTTATCACGATGTTTGAATACACTTTTTAACTCGACTAAAGAGGCAGGTGCTTGCCTACAAGTACACAGGATGCGAGCAACTCGAGTTCGACCCGTAACACACAGGCTGTGAGGCATTCCGTCTTAGTCCTCAGAGGTGACAACACATCTGTAGCCTTCTTTATTTGAAATTGTTTACATGTTTCCACGAGCTGCAGTAGTCACTCACCATCAGGTGGAGTGTAAGTTCATTTGACACTTCCAGTTTACAAATAAAACTGAAAAGCCACTGGAGCTACGCAGTACTTACGTATGTACTCGTACTTCTACCTGTACTGCCTCGTTGGTCTAGTGGCTGTAAACGTAATTGCTGATCAAGAGGTACCGGGTTCGAATCCCAGGTTGAACCAAAATCAGTTATTGGGTTTTATTGTCAAGAAATTCTCAGTGGCAGCCCGGAGTCGGTAACTTGGCGGTGTTTTACACCCATGACAAAAACAATAAAAATACAAGCAAAGTATACCAAAACTTTGCGATCTCTGGTGAGTGTAGTTCTTTAGGCACATATGTCTGTTTAATTTGTTGTGAATACAGGCGACCTTGAATTTGTCATTGCCCTGACCAAAGTCCCTGACCGATAAACTGTATGTCGAAGATTCGTTGCCATAACAACATGAAAAATAAGATGCAAACAGAATCGTCAAAATATTGTAAAAAGAAGAACGAATGATCACATTTTTATATATTTTTTTAGATTATAACCCGCTCTTCTTGAGATTTATTTATCACCATTACAGCCATTCACAAGTCCAGAGTTGAACATAGGTCTTCCCAAAGGAATGACACTAAGCACGGCCCTGAGCCACCTGCATCCATCGACTTCCCACATATCTTACCAGGCCGTCACTCCATCTAGTGATTTATTACCAGACATATATTTTCGTTCTACACTGTGTACGCAACATTTTAGAGTTCACATTGTCATTTTAATGACTTATATGATAATCACTTGAATAATTACTTAGGTATATGATTTGTAAAGATTTGTATTAATTGTGTTATGAGTATGTTCTTAGTTTAAAAGGAATCCAACGATTTCAATTTCAACCTGTAATCTCAAATCTACGCATTGTTTTGTAGCTATGAATAAAGTTGTTTCTTTTTCTTATTCTTCTTTAATCACATCTTTTTCAGTTCAGACTTTTTCAGTTCACCGCTAGACAAAAAGAAAGAGGATACCTGGGGAAATTAATTCGTCGTTTCTTCTAATTCCTAAAAACATAGTAAATTTTTTTTAGTAATTCATAGTAGTAGTTCTTAATCTGTAAAAATATAGTGCAATAATCGGACAAAACATTCCAAAAACCTTGTTTATTTATTTATTACATTTATTTGAACTTCTCTTTGGGTTCTTCCAAACCTTAATGTCGATGCTCGCTTAAACCGGCTACAATTAGGTGACAAAAGGACTGTTAGCTAACGCGGTACCAAGTGCCGCCACTTCCATTCACTGTCTGCGTCGCCTGTAACCTCGCGCTCAGGTTCACAGTGTTGGAACTTTTAAATTTACGGATTTCATTAACCGACTTCAAAAAAGGAGGAGGTTCTCAATTCAGATGTTTATTTTTTATGTATGTTCGGGCATAACTTCGTCATAAATGCAAAATATAAAAATTTAATATTCAATATAAATATTTGTAAAATTCTTTTTTTATTCCGAAATGGTCCTATTTAAATTTCGTAAAGATCTGATGATGAGTTTCGGAGACAGACAACGAAACTCTTCAATAAATGCCAACAAATCAACCGCGATTGCTATTATCGCATATCTAAGCATTGTTTACGCAATCGCACAACATAACATCACGCTTGTACGCTCTTAAGAGGTAAGCAGATGTGTTCAGTATACCACGATACACCCTCATTTCTGTCGAAGTTGTTATATTGAAGTCGGTTGAACAAAATTTTTATTTTTACCACTTGTCGCGTATATTAACTTATTTTATACACACACAGGTGCACTCTCTATTCCCTCACTCTCATAGTCCGATGGAACGATCACCGACACAACCGGAGAGACATCAGGCGCTGGACCAACGGCTTTACGTGCTATCTGAGGCACGGGGATGAAACACGGCCAACTTCCTCCTGATTTTGGACTGCAGATGAGAATATCTGGACAGAAAACCCCAATAACTGATTTTGGCCCGACCCGGTCGAGCCGACCCATTCGTGCTACTATACTACTAATATAGCTGCAGCATGGCTCTACCACGTATAAACGTATAACTGACGAAATTGAAGTAGAACAAATTAGTTCTGACATTGAAGAGAGTATTTAAGTTTACATGAGGATCGGACCGTACCATAGGTTGTCGTGTAGCCATAGTTCAGTGGAAATCGGCGTCTACTAACTTAGTAGTCCGTGAGTACGCGGTAAGCAGTCAACTCTGGCGGAGGTCTAGTTTCAGTGGAAACCATGGAGTCCAGGAGAGACTCGGCGTTCCCGTGTGGAGATCGCATAAAGGAAAGAGGTTACTAGGCTATGCGTAACCGTGATCACATGTGAAGCTTAAGTGTTTTTGTTTATTTGGTGAGAATAAGTCTTTTGAGAGATACCACGATAAGTAAACGTCGGTTTTACTTTGAGTTCAATGATTATTGATTTTGATATTGAAACGTTTTAGTAAAACGATAATTTTGATGATAAATTATTTTCCTTCAATTGTGTTTCTTCTTTTTTTTTGGTAGTAATTAGGTTCACTAGTTTAGTGATCATTGAGATGTCACGGGGATGAGGAATATTTATTTAAAAAAATCTGTATTTTAAATTTATGTAAAGGCAAGTCAAGCATTGGATCAGGTATTTTGTTGGAAAATCGAATGCTTTTTAATGAAATTATTGTTAATTTAATGTTTTCTTTTATGTGTTACAGTAGCACGTCTGATGTGACCAAATGTGCGCGAGTGTGAGGCGAGTGTGTGCCTTGCTGGTCGGAACGGACTGTCGCGTCCAGCTGTAGCATGGCCTGGTTTCAGCAGACGCGTATGCTGCACGCGTGGCGGGCGCCGTCCCGGAACGCCCGTATGCTGTACATGGCGGTGCCTCGGAAGTCGTACACTATGTATGCGCTGAAATCGTGTACTCTGTATGCGCGGAAGTCGTACACAAGTCAAATAAAAGTTACAAATAAAATTGAAAAGTCACAGGAGCTACGCAGTACTTACCTATGTACTCGTACTTCTACCTGTACTGCCTCGTTGGTCTAGTGGCTGTAAACGTGATTACTGATAAAGAGGTACCGGGTTCGAATCTCAGGTTGAAGCAAAATCGGTTATTGGGTTTTTTTGTCAAGAAATTCTCAGTGGCAGCCCGGAGTCAGTAACTTGGCGGTGTTTTACACCCATGCCTCGGAAAGCACGTAAAGCCATTGGTCCTATGCCTGATCTCCCTCCGGTAGTGCCCGATTACCGTCTCATCGGACTTTGAGAGTGAGGGAATAGAAAGTCCACTTGTACTTGCGCACACACTTAGGCACTATAATCCTGTCCTGAGCAGATGGCTAGTCTCCGTTGAGGCTGGTCGTCGTGTTCGGAATTCGGTTTGGAGGACATTATTCGTTGGTCCTACCCAATTTATCGTTTATTTTTATATAAATCCCTTAAACAGGTTGGGATTGGAGTCACTGACATTCATTAAACTTATTATTCACTCATATTGTGGAATATTTTAAAGTAAATTATATGAATAACGACGCAGAAACACAATAAAAATACAAGCAAAGTATACCAAAACTTTGCGATCTCTGGCGAGTGTAGTTCTTTAGGCACATATGTCTGTTTAATTTGTTGCGAATACAGGCGACTTTGAATTTGTCATTGCCCTGACCATAGTCCCTGACCGATAAACTGTATGTCGAGGATTCGTTGCCATAACAACATGAAAAATAAGATAGATGTAAACAGAATCGTCAAAATATTGTAAAAAGAACAACGAATGATCACATTTTAATACATTTTTTTTTAAATTATAACCCGCACTTCTTGAGATTTATTTATCATCATTACAGCCATTCACAAGTCCAGAGTTGAACATAGGTCTTCCCAAAGGAATGACACTAAGCACGGTCCTGAGCCACCTGCATCCATCTACTTCCCACATATCTTACCAGGTCGTCACTACATCTAGTGCTTTATTACCAGACATATATTTTCGTTCTACACTGTGTACGCAACATTTTAAAGTTCACATTGTCATTGTTATTATTTTGTTATAACTTTTTAATGACTTATATGATAATCACTTGAATAATTACTTAGGTATATGATTTGTAAAGATTTGTATTAATTGTGTTATGAGTATGTTCTTAGTTTAAAAGGAATCCAACGATTTCAATTTCAACCTGTAATCTCAAATCTACGCATTGTTTTGTAGCTATGAATAAAGTTTGTTTCTTTTTCTTATTCTTCTTTAATCACATCTTTTTCAGTTCAGACTTTTTCAGTTCACCGCTAGACAAAAAGAAAGAGGATACCTGGGGAAATTAATTCGTTGTTTCTTCTAATTCCTAAAAACATAGTAATTTTTTTTTAGTAATTCATAGTATTAGTTCTTAATCTGTAAAAATATAGTGCAATAATCAGACAAAACATTCCAAAAACCTTGTTTATTTATTTATTACATTTATTTGAACTTCTCTTTGGGTTCTTCCAAACCTTAATGTCGATGCTCGCTTAAACCGGCTACAATTAGGTGACAAAAGGACTGTTAGCTAACGCGGTACCAAGTGCCGCCACTTCCATTCACTGTCTGCGTCGCCTGTAACCTCGCGCTCAGGTTCAGTGTTGGAACTTTTAAATTTACGGATTTCATTAACCGACTTCAAAAAAAGGAGGAGGTTCTCAATTCGGATGTTTATTTTCTGTGAGAGCATGGTCCTTCTTCGGTTGAGGCAGCCCATTCGTGCTACAACTATAACTGTAGCTGCAGCGTGGCTCTACAACGTATGAAGCCTTTGTTTCATAACATTAAAGTGACAAATGAGCTAACAATCCTCCTGATGGTAAGTAACTATTGAATTCAATGCTCCAACATCAAACAACAAAATTACAGATGCGGTGACACCTGTGAGCACAAAGATGAAACGTTATTATAAAACCACTCGAGAACCTTTTTTTCTCATCGGTTGTCGGTTCTTCCAGCTATATGGCCGGCCTATTGCCACTTAAGCTTACTAATCCGTTGGACTATATCGTTTACTCTGGATCTACTGCGGATATCCTCAAAATCAATATACACTATATTGAAATCAATTATATGTGGAAACACTTGGTCAGCACTTGGAAGTTCCGTAGCCACTGATATACCTACTGTTAAAATTGACATTTAAAAGATAAACATTTATCATTGTATTGATTTTATTTATGTGTGTTATTACTTTTATTTTGTTACTAGCGTCCCGTCCCGGCTTCACCTGGATAAGTTCTATTAATGTGGCGTTATTTAGATTTATTGCATTGTTGTCGAGATCCAGAAATTAACCGTGCGAAGCTGGGACGGATCGCTAGTAACTGAATTAAACTCTACTTATTAGTGCTGGAAATTACAGTCTTTATTAAACCGTCTAAGTCATTGCGTATAAGCACAGAATAGATAATAGCACAAGTAGTATAGGGCAGGAACCTCGTCTAATTATATAATTAATAGCTTGGTACACATGCGGAGCGCGTAGCGAGTTAACTTTAAACAAATAGTTGTAGTGGATAGAGGTATGAAATATTTTAGTGTAAATTAATAAGTACAATAATAATGTCGGCCAGATCAAATTACCTTCGCGGCAGCAAGTTTCAAGGATACTAACCATCTGGACAGGACTAGATTATAGTGCACGAGTGTATGCGCAATCACATGTGCACTCTCTAATCCGTCACTCTCATAGTCCTTTGGGACGGTAATCCGACACGACCGGAGACATAAGGCGCAGGTCCAACGGCTTCACGTGCTTTCTGAGGCACGGGGGTGAAACGCTGCAAACTTCCTGACTCGGGGCTGATACTGAGAATTTCTTAACGGAAAAACCCAATAACTTATTTTAGCTCGACCCGAGATTCGAACCCAGGACCTTATGTTCAGCAACGCGTTTATGACCACTCAACCAACGAGGCAGTCAAGTGAAGAAGTATTAAATTAAGCGTGGCAAAGGGGGGCCGGGGCAGTAATGCCCCCGGGCGGCAGATTTAGGGGAGGTATTTTGGAAAAAATTTAAATGGTGTGTGGCGGCCGTAGAAGGAAAATGGGAGATCTCCCGCCGGACAAGGTGTTCTGCCCGGGCAGCGGCCAACGCTCCGTATGTTAGTACGGAGCTGTTCTATATATAGCGCTGTAACCTCAGAACTTTGATTTAGGCTTGGTGTGTTTCGCTTGTGGCGCGACGACAGCGCCGCCACAGGTGTCAGCAAAATCTCTGTGTTAGCTCTGTGCAGCCAGTAAAATAGGGCCGTGGCAGGTCAGTGGCTAAACGCTGGCTGCAAATTACAAGTGCGTGAGCAACCCGGGTTTGATACCCGACGGCACCAGTAAATATTTGTTAAAAAATATCGAAGACATCTCCAAAGTCCGCCAACACGCATTGGGGCAGCGTGGTGGATATTTCCCCGTCCTAAAACCCTCTCAGAAATTAGAGGAGGCCTAAGCACAGTGATACGTATTATGTATATAGGCTATAACAAAAAGGCTTATTTCGCGTCACTTGTATGAGTAACAAGTAATGTTTCCTTTTTATTCTTTCTTATGAGAATGAAATGGGATTAAGCTAATGTTGACGTTATCCGAACCGTATTAGAAAAGCCGTCAAGTGATTAGTATAGTTTCAGCCGTCGCTATTTAATATATTTTCCAATAAAACTTAGGTATATAAAAATTATCTACTATTTATTTTCTTTTAGTTATGTGTCAATCCTTCATTTCTAGTGACCCGCTCGTTCAAGTTGATTGTCATACGAACCGATTCGGGTCGATCATTCAAATAGATCATTTCGGGTTTCAATACTGTGTGATCCGTGGGACCCACTCGGTTCTCTCGGTCGTCAGTCATTACCGGCAGATCATTATGTTTCGATCGAACACAAACACATACTTCATTTTATCGTTTATAGTTCTGAACTGACAGCTTTTGTTCTGTCTATCATTTGTTCCGGATCGTTCAAAAAATAAGATTGCATTCATCAATACTATTACGAGCAAATGTACTATTCGTTCACGATTGCAACATGTGTACTTTCTCTCTTTGCGCGTCACACAACACACCTCATAAAGTGAAACAGGTAGGTGGTAGCCCTCCATGCGCCTCGCCGTGACGGTTGGCGATTGTTTTATAAACCGCACCGTTTGCTTTAATAACTAATTATGTTATCTTCTATCTAATTGTCCACATCATTGTAGCAATTACAATCTGCAGTCGATGTATTTGAAACAATCATTTTGTTTAACTATGGGTAAGGTTACTATGCCTGCGGTATTTCAACCGAAAATTGAAAAGTCATTGAAAATTAAGCATTTTATTGTACTAATTTTTGAGGGTTTGGCTATTTTTATCAGATTTATAACTCTTGGAATAGACTAAAGATTTATTTGTATTCACAATTAAATTTAATATGGAAAAGTCTAAAGCACTTTATTCTGATTTAAAAATCCTTATTCCGACGTATTTGGCTTTTAATTTTGAGCCTAAAGAAAAAAGGTAGGAAGAATACGTGGTAATGATTTCTTATATTTACGCGAACACTACACATTTAAATAAAACTAGTTTTACGGATTTTATCGCGTATATTAACTTATTTTATATTCCCGACGTTTCGAGTACTTTACAGCAACTCGAAACGTCGGTAAAGTAACTTCAAGATACTGTAAGTTCATACTGCGTAGATCGGAACAAAAATTAATAATTTTTAATCTGGAGGTAACCGTATTTAACTATGACATTGGGACGTCAAATACCTCAGTCCCCCCCCGTGACCACGGGTGCTGTAAAGTACTCGAAACGTCGGGAATATAAAATAAGTTAATATACGCGATAAAATCCGTAAAACAGTTTTATTTAAATGTGTAGTGTTCGCGTAAACATAAGAAATCATTAAATATAAAATAAGTTAATATACGCGATAAAATCCATAAAATTAGTTTTATTTAAAAAAATACGTGGTGTTCAAAAATCGTTTTACTCGTACGTAATACGTCTACTTCACTTTGAGTTCTATTATTCTTAAATTTCAGTCTTCTTAGATGAAGTTTCAATCATCATTACAGCCCTACAAAAGTCCACTGTTGAACAAAGAACTCCCCATAGATTGTACCAATCAAGCCAGCCCAGCATTTCTAACCTCACCTTGAAAAACTGGTAAGAAATTAAGACCTGAAGTGTGAGAAGATTAGATTGAAGCAAAATAAGCTATGGTTTAAGTAATTGCTGGGTTAAATGCTATAGCAGAAATATAATGCAAAGTCATGTCATCGAGAGAAAAAGAAGCCTTGCCTTACCCAAAACGAAAAATAAATTTCCAAACATCAACTGGCGAAGAGTTTTACGAGTTTTAAGAGTTTAAAAATATTAACAAGATACGGTGTTTAGTGTTATGTATAATCTGTTTGCATCGATTCACACTTAACTTAAACACTAAACAATTTTCTTCTGTTTGTTTCCTAAACAGAAGGAAAAATAGACAATTTTATGCGCTCTAAGTTAGAGACCTTATCTCTTTCAACACTGAGGATTCCGCGCTTATCCATCCCCTACTCCATTTTGATAGAATTGCTACAATCCAATGGATTGGAGGCGAACAACTTGAGTTCATTCATGTATAAAATGTGAGTTATTTTGTCGAAATTACTCACCCTTTTATATTTATATATAAATACATAATTTTTTGAAGAAAGGTTCTCAAGTGGTAACCTCGTACCGGAAGTGTAGGGCCGCCCCCCACTAGATGGAGTGACAACCTGGTAAGGCACAGCAGCATTAAACTGCTATTTGACGCTGGTATTCTGTGAGAGAGAGCCGTGGTAGCTCAGATGGTTAGCGCTCGCTGTAAGTTTCACAGTACGCGAGCAACCCGGGTTCGATCCCCGCCGGTACCAACTAAATTGTTAATTGCAATTTTAAGTGCTGATTTAACACGTGCTCGGCGGTGAAGGAAAACATCGTGAGGAAACCTGCATGTCTGAGAAATAAGAAAAAAATATTTCGAAGACACGTGAAGTTCGCCAACACGCATTGGGGCAGCGCGGCGGACATTTCCTTGCCCTAAAAACCCTCTCAGAAATGAGAGGAGACCTATGCCCAGCAGTGGGATGTATATAGGCTGTAACTTTACTTTACTTTATTCTGTGAGAGTGTGGTCCCCCCCTCGGTCGAGCTGACCCAGTGATTCTGCCGACTATATTATCGGCAAATCTAAGGCGAGTGATATACTCGCCATTGATGTTGATACCGTATCCTTTCATTTAGGTTCTTATAAAGGTTCCTCTTTTCGTTACGGTTCCAGTTCCGGTATCGGTTCCGGTTTGGGTTCTGATGTACCGGTTCTAAATACCGGTTCCGACAACCTTTAATCGAATTTCCCAAATCCGTAGATTGGTATAAAAAATTCCGAAGAATTCCGTAGATGCTATTTCAAAATATCCGTTGATCTGCAGACTTCTAAAGAGGATCAAAAATTTTTGTTTTTGTCATAGAATAGATCAATTTTTTGAGAAAAATTATTTCTGTCATGTAAAATTCTTGTTATAAGTTCAATTGTAGTACAACATCGAATCAATCTACACATTTAAAAAAAAGTACCATAAAAAATTGATTAAAATTAATTGTTTTCTTTTAATTAAATTATTTTTGATAAAAACAAATAAAATAATTAACACTAATATTTGTGGATAGTCATATTAAAAAAGATACGTTACAAACTTGATGCTGGAAATGTTAAAATAATTAGATGAATGAAAACAACGGACCATCTTCACTAAAATTAACATAGATAAATTTTTTCTGGCTTTTGTTAGTTTATTTGATAAATTACGGTGTTTCAGACTTGGGTAATTTATGTAACAATGAAAACTATACAACTAACAACTTTGAGAAAATCGAAAATAAAGATCGAGGAAAAGCGAAGACTTTTCGGCAGAATTTTTAGTGATTGTAAAAACAATTGGGACAGTCTGGATTAGAAAATTTGAAACTTAAGTGAAAATTCAATAATCTATAAAAAATTGTAAGCGTTTATATTAATTGCCTATTTTCCAAGAAGTGTTTTAAATTGAAATAAACGTAATTTATTGCAAAATATCTAAGCTATTAAAATTTGAAATCGATTAACCTCACAAAAATTGATATTTATAAGCAAAATGGTTTTAAATTAATACAGATAGCATAGAATTAACTATTTAATAAAGACAGCATAGAAGAAGAGAGAGAGAGAGAATGGCATTGTCGGCAAGTTTACACTATGATAAAAAAAACTTGTTAAGTTTTAAAATTCCGTAGATTTCAACCTCAAATTCCGTAGTTCCGAAGATGATGACAAAATTCCGTAGATCTACGGAAAAATCCGTGGAGTTGGCAACGCTGCGTTGATATGCAACAGAAGATCCACCAATACAAATGTGATGTTTTACAAACTCACCTCTCCTCTCACTCCGCCGCGCGCTGCAATGCGCCGTCCACCTGAACGCACCTCAAACAAGTTTGGACTCGCTTTCGCTTTGCTTAGGAACCGGTAAAATAAAGGTTCTTAAAGGTTCCAATTTAGGTTCTGGTTCCTGTTCCGGTATAGGTACCGGAACCCCTAAATACCTGTTCTATACCGGTATTTTGGAACCGTTTTCAATCCTGCACACAAGCACACGCGATCACGTGTTAACGATTGTTGTTCGTAACAACATAACTGTGGCGTCTATAATAATTTCTATAGACTTACATTATACTGGCATAAAGGCGACCTGACAGACTGACGCGTGACAAATTTTGAGTTTTCATTGTGTGCGTTAACTAATGATATGTATTTTTAAGGACTTTCGATAAAATATTTCAGTGCGACCACAACCACAATACTGCAATAGGAAGTGCCAAGGGAACGGTAAAAAGGCTCAACAAAATTAGTTTAGTACACTGAACTGAATAACTTCAAAAATTTACTGATCTTTTATCATGATAGTTCCAACCTAAATAATTATAATATTTTTTTGTTTATTCAAAAACCATGTTAGCGGGAATAAGCTGAACCTGCCTGCCTTTTGTTGGATTTTAATACAAAATGTATGAAATCCCAATAATCTCTAGAGAGGTGAGTCTACCCATAAAATTAAACAATTTTCCCCAAGAAACAGATCAGAAAGTTATTTATGACCCTGTATTTTCGAGTATTTATGACCCTTGGAGTGAAATGTTTACTGTCATGGAAAGTGTGTTGTCCACACGTGTATGTACTTTCAGAGCACCAATAAAACACCGAGTTTGTAGTAATCGAGACGGCCGGTAGACAATGTCCGCTCGCACTGGCGTTTCGCGTGGAAGTGATGCGAGAGGCTAGAGGACACTGTCACCGCCTTATTCATTTATTTTAGTTCCGGAACACCACAGACAGTTTATCCTGGAAATTTCTTTTTTAACATTATGTTAACAAAATATAAACAGGTCTCCTTTTTTATTTCACCAGAAAACATTTCAAAATTATTTTAAACAAATTAATTACAATTACTCTTTGGCTTTTAAACAGAACAATCTTAACCAGTTCCAATAAATTTCCTTACTTAAAATAATAAATTTAGTATAAAAAGTAAAAATCAAAATAAAGTTTCGTTTTCACAACGCAAACCAAGCATTTATTTTCATTCCTCTTCTTGTTGTGTGAGCTGTAAGTCTATCAATTAATTATAAACATTCAAGATAAATATCGACATTGATTTCGATATAGTTGAGTCAATCCCTAGAATTCATGTAAAATACTTTGATGAAAAATGTATTCACCAAAATAATGCAAACTATAAAAACGTAAGTATTTTCTTTTCAAAATATAAAAATTAACAAAATTATTGAAAATATTCTATATTTTAATCAGAACATAACATAAATTTTCCGTCTCGATAATTTACCTGTGAAATGTGCAATTATCAGGATTCTTTCTATTATTGACACCGCAGTCACAGAACAAGTAACCATTATTGAAGACAATAATTACTTACTAAAAATAACCACTATTACATACATACATACATAAACACTCACGCCTGTCACCCAGAGGGGTAGACAGAGACTACGGACTTCCATTTGGCACAATCCTGGCACACCTCTCTCGCCTCCTTTACATCCATATATCTACGCTTACACGCTCGTCGGTTAAGGGTACTCCTAATCTGGCCTTTTTTCAATATAACGCCAATTTGGTCGATAAACCTTCGTCTAGGGCGTCCCTTCCCGACTCTGCCGTTCACTTCTGCAACATAAATTTGCTTTGTCACCCTTTCCTCGTTCATTCTTTCTACATGACCAAACCACCGAAGCATTCCTTTCTTAATCCTGGTCACAACGTCATCTTGCAAACCACACTTTTCTCTTATCACACTATTTCTCACCTTGTCATTCAGATTCAGCCCTAGCATACTCCTTAATGACCGCATTTCTACAGCATTTATTCTCCTCTCATGCTTCTTCTGCCATACCCAACTTTCACTACCATACATTAAAGTAGGGACTAACACAGCATTATGAATTGTCAAACGTGCCTTTTTTGATACATTCTGACTTTTCATAATAGCATGTAGGGCCCCATTCACTCTATTTCCTGCGTTCACTCGTCGTTCTATATCCTTATCATATCTACCATCCCTGCTAAATAAGCATCCCAAATATACAAACTCATCCCTTGCTCAATCAACTCCCCTTCTATTCTTATTTCACATAACGTTTTACTTTCTTCTCTTTCAAAAACCATCACTTTCGTCTTACTTGCGTTCACTTTCCTTTCTTTTAATGACCAGTTCATTAAAGTAATCATCATTTGCAACTCGGCCACCACATACCCACTATTATCCTCCAAAAATTCTAAATACTTAGGAGCACATTCCTTGAGTGCCGACTTGTGCCGACCTGTCATTCAAAAACAGTAACAGAGTTATGAGATTTGCTATCCTTTTCTATCTTGATATATTGCAATAAGGAATTTTCTTTTTCCTTGCACACTTTGGCCGTCTATTACTATCGTAATTTTATGGTAATTTCTATACATTACAATTACAAAGACAATTACATTGCTGTAATTGTGGTAACCCACAGCTACTTGAAATTACGCATTGTCTGCGGATCATAAGATGGCGTCTAATTTGAAACATCCGGTAATTTTTCTAATTCACAGTTTGCAAAAACAAACAGCACTAAGGATTTCCACAACTGTTGGAATATCCGCCCGTGGTAAAAAAAAAACGTTAAAACCTGGTAGAGCCACGCTACAGCTATATTATGGTTGTAGCACGAATGGGGCGGCTCGACCGGGGTCACAGAATACCAGCGTAAAATAGGAGCTTAATGCTGCTGCGTTTTGTATGGTGTAGAGGACCGGAGAGACCCTTTTTAATGGAAACGAGGCATTCCATCTTAGTCCTCAGGGGTGACAATGCATCTGCATTTTGATTCTTAATCTAAGATAAATGTGAGGTGAACTGTGTGCTCGTTTGTCACCCTTATCCTATATAAAAAAGTTGATTTACAAACATTAAACAAGATGACAACCATGTTTAAATGATATGGTCGAACATTTATTCTATTTCATCATTATTTTCGACCAACTTGCTCACAGCTCGGCCCAAGTGTAAGCCGAAACCTTTTTATGTTGATTTTCCCGCCATGCCTTTTACCTTTCCGTAGTTAAAGCATAAACAGATACAAGAGCCTCGCTCTCTCACATTTAAAAAAATGTGGGGGAGGCACACGGTTCCTCACACGCCGTGTGCAGTGAGCGCCAACCAACCAACGCGCTAGGACGTTAAATTGGAATTTGGACCGTAGTCCATAGCAAAATAACTGGCGAACCAGTTAAAGAGGGCTTGGCCCCTTGGTAGTGCGTCTATTATATATAAATATTGCGAGCCTTTTCTGAGCGGAAAAGGATTAATTATAAGTAATTGACTGACGTGAACCTGATACAAGTTGAATAGGGACGATTTTAAGTGCTTCACCTTTTTGAGCCCTTTCTTCGTGGACGGGCTCTTCAGCTTAAAATAATTATAAGGCAGTACCAACGGCTTTTGACTGCTTTAGTGAATATTCATTCTTCCAAGAGACACCTAAAGTAACTAAGTTACTAAACAAATACAACGTAAATAAGGGTCCTAACTAAGACGATCACGCCATAAATTTATTAAACGGCCTATAACTAAACCTTTAGAAAGATCCTTGAGAAATATCAATATAATATGTTTATTATCCTGGTTAAGTAAATTTTTTTTATAGAAAGCCACATTTATGTAAAGTGGGCGGGGGGCGTTACACGATGTTTGCATTAGGGATTCTACGTACTTCTCCTTTTATTTAAACGCAATATTTGTCTAATATGTGAGATAGTTCTCATCAAAACACGCAGGCAACCCCTAGGTCATTGGCTCTATCTAATATGTAAAGGATATTGTAGCTCAAAGACAAAACATTACAATGAAATATTATGTCCGGTACGAACTAAAACGAAGTGTCCAGTTATCTAATAATAAAGGCTAATTAATATACTGCAAGATATTCAATAAACACATTCAACGGAACTTGATAAACAGGCAATGAATTATAATTGACAACAATTTTATCACAAAATGAGGATCGTTTGCGTTCACGCCTGTCATACTTGAGATATGGAGATGTTATAACAGTGACAACTACAATTAAGACTTCGTTATGAAAAAAAGGAATGAATATATTACTGTTCAAACATACAAGCGATCCGCCCTGAATTCGTCTGGATAAGCTCTATTAAATTTATTGAATTTTATCAATTTTTTGTTATTTTTCAAAAAGAAAAAGTCTTCAAGTTTATCGGATAAAATATATCCTGACATTGCTCTCTATCCGTTCATAAAGTTTCATCACAATCGGTTCAGCCATTCCGAAGATTAGTTTCTGTGATAGACATCCACATCTATCCTAAGTTAAGAATCAAAATGCAGATGTGTTGTCACCCTGAGGACTAAGATGAAATGCCTTGTTTCCATTAAAAAGGGTCTCCAGTTCTCTACACTCACCATACGAAGCACAGCAACATTAAGCTGCTCTTTTACGCTGGTATTCTGTGAGAGCGTGATCTTTCTCAGGTTGAGCCGACCCATTCGCGCTACAGCCATAATATAGCTGCAGCGTGGCTCTATCACGTATAATATAGCTGCTTAGTAACTATCACCCGATTTCGGTATTATCTTCTATTTGAAAAATTTTAGAAAGACTAATAAACCTAAGATTATTCAATTATTTAGATTAAAATAAACTCTTATTAAACTTTCAGTTCGGCTTTAGACAGGGTCGGCCTACAAAAGACGCAGCGACAACCATTTTCTCATATCTCGCGTGTGAATTGGACCATGGAAATAAGTGTCTTGCGGTCTTCTTGAACCAAAAGTAAACATTCGACACGGTTTCCATCCCCATACTTTTGAGTAAACTGGAGCTCATTGGTATCAGAGGCACGCCTTTAGAATTATTTAAAAAAATATCTGTCAAATTGATTAGAAAGAGTTAAAATAGGTCATGTTAGTAAATACTCTGATATAACGTTAAGCCTGCCGCAAGGCAGTGTGCTTAGGTATACTTTATTTTTCGTTTACATTAATGAACTGAAGTCTAAAGCTATGCTGATTATACTGCAATAGTATTTTTGGACAGAAATTGGGATTCAGTTCGGATGGTAAGGCAAACTAAATACTAAAGATACATTAATAGCAAACTAAAATACTGCAGCCTAATTTAGAGTCTTCGCTGTAAAATACATAGCGCTAGAATTGAAAAAGACTGCTGCGTTATCTTGCGTAACGCACAAATTGCAATCAAACCCACAATTCCTATGAGAAACGACTGGAACAATATAATGTCATCATCACTAAAGTCACGTAGAAAAATATTAGATATGATATTCCTACATAAAACGTTAAATAAAAATATTGATTCTCCTGCAATAATACAACTATCTAACTATAATATGCCAATAAGGATGATCAGGAAACCGTGCGCCCTACGAGTATTTTATTTAGCGTTATACCGATCGAACTTGGCAAAATATTCCCCGTTAGCGAGACTGGCACGCACATATTAGGTCCTTACATATGAAATTGGTGTTTTGTACGGGAGGAATATAAAGTAATTTTTTTTTGTAAAATATATTTAATTAATCAAAGTATGCACCGTTGTTATCTATGCACTTTTGCCATCTCATAGGTAGTTCATTGATCCCTTTACTAAAAAAACCATGGGGGCGAGAATCAATAAACTCTTTGAAGGCGGTTTGGACTGCCGCATCAGAGTTGAATTTTTTTCCTTGTAAGAAGTTGTCCATATTCCGGAAAAAATGGTAATCTGTTGGAGCAAGGTCCGGGGAGTACGGTGGATGTCGCAGACATTCCAATTGTAGCTCATCTAACTTAGTGGTTGTTTGTTGTGCAGTGTGTGGTCTGCCACACCAGTGCAGTACACATCATTAATCCTTCGAGCTGTTTCTGCAGCACTGGTGCCACGGTAGAACTCGTACTCGTAAATATACCGATATTTCATGTTTTCCATTGTGCGGTAATAAGCGACGCCAAATAATAAAATAATGAGGAAAAAACAAATGAATGACTGTTTTCAAAACTCAAATGTACCAGCTAAATGAATTTATAAATTTGAATTTGGAATTCTTAACCAAAGAGGAGATATTTTAGATCAAAGTGGTCAGTACGACAAAACGCTAATTTCATATGTAAGGACCTAATAATATAACCAACTCTCCTTGAAGATATCTGACCTCGATATTATTTGCAATAGTTTAGCTGTTTTTAAAATAAAATTGTTACGTTTCTTTAAATATTATACTAATTAATGTAAAGTTTTAATGTTTTATATATAAATATATAATGTTTAAATAAAATTTGACAAATGTAATGCTAATCTGTACAATAACGTATTTACGTGCAAGTAACGTATGTACTATAATCATGCACAACTTTTAATAGGTACAGTAGTAATTTTATAACAGATTGTTAATTCATTTTATTTCTTTATTTCAAATTACTTATTATTTTCTTTTTTTTTTACACAGTATCACAGAATAAAATTTAATGCAGGTTGTGATTACCTTTATAAAGAATTACAATTATGATAAGTGTTTAAATATCATGTATATTATCTTTAAACTATTGTCATTTCTGTTGTTGATCCTAATAAAATAAATATATCGGTTTGACTAAAGTTGCATTTTGGCTCAAATCTAATTTACTCACATTAAACGTTTATAAAACCAATTATATTTGCTTCGCATTAACTAAAAAAACTCAACCAGATACTAATTTTGCTATAAAAATCGATACATGTGATATTACTAATGCTAATTGTCTATACCGATACTGTACTATGACATTTTAGGCGGTTCCCTTCAATGCGTGTTAGCTGTTAGTGAACTTCATAGCTCTTTGTTATGTTTTTTAGTTTTCCACACTTCGTTTTCCATTGACAATTTCATTGGTGTCGGCAAGTATTGAACTCACTTTGTTCGTGTACAAATAAATTAAGATTGAATTCTAAAGCAAGCGTTTTTTCCTTGATACATCACGGATCTCACTTCTAAATTTTCATTCATTTATTCATAACAGTCTATAAAGGATATAGATTATATTATAACGAGGATGTTTGCCATGGTTGCCACGCTTGACACGCGGGTTTGCAACCGCAATTATTTTATAATTTTATGGTGTTGCTGTCCTTCTTCTGTTTCATACTCAATTCTTTATTGCATTCCATTAATGGCGTTATACACAAAATTAACACAACAATACATTTAATTATTCAATTCTTATTTAAACTAATTTATATGTTCTGTTTCATTTTCTCTGTCGACTTGACTTAAAACACTCACGGGTTGTTATGGGATTCCATCTTAGTCCTCAGGGGTGACAACGCATCTGCATTTTGATTCTTGATTGGGGATAAATGTCCCTGTATGTTATAATGTATATATATTGTAATGTAAAAATGATAAGATGTCTGTGGGCCACAGCACTCGCTTACCATCAGGTGGATTGTGGCCTCATTCGTCACCCTTATTCCATAAAAAAAGAACATGAAAGGTAGACTGTCAATATTTGGAATCCTTATGTATAAGCGGAAATGTTCTTCTAATGGAATATTAACAAGTAGATAGCGACATGTTTGCGTAGGTACCTACTGCATCGTACCGGCGAGTGATTAAGTATTGTTTGTATTGCCACGCTTAGTTTTACTGTTTAGAATTTTTAAAAGTTAGTTATTAAGTAGTGGACCCGTTTAGCAGCGGCGTAAGAAAATCCACTACCCCATATAATCTTGTGGGTGTCGTATCTTCCTGATTAAACAATTCAAAATATTAAAAACAAGAAGAAACAAAGCGTAACAGCTATTGAAATTCGTCGTTGATGTCGCAAAGGGGCGAATCTCAATTTTTCAAAAAATTACAGGAGAGCATGAAAACATTTATTATTCCCCGATTACTAGCTTTTTTTCATTAGAAAATTAAATAAAAGTATTAGACTTAATGTAAAAATAGAAATAAGATTAATTTTGTGATGAAAAAATGCTAGTAATCGGTGAATAATAAATGTTTTCATGCTCTCCTGTAATTTATTAAAAATTGAGGTTCGCTCCTTTGCGGCGTCAACGACGAATTATCCCCGCGTCGTGCAAGGACAAACAGGCAGACACGGAACAATTGTTTGTTGGTCATACAAAAACTTGTTTTGAGCAGGTGCCGCATCTGAACCCTAAACCAATGTGCAATCTACCCGTTGATAGATTGATAGCACCCCACCATTTACATCTACAATCATTCTCAATATATACATACAAGTCTGTGGTTCCGTTAAGTGCGTAAGTAAAAATCCGACGTAGTATTTCTAGAAAAATATAGATATATAACTTTTTATTGCATTTAAACAAAGTGGAGAAGTGTGGAAAGAATTTACAGTCCACCTTATAGTGGCTACTGAAGTCTAAAATAAAGAAAGCTACAGATCGTTGTCAACTCGTAAAAAGTTCACTGGTGGACGTGGGCCGCCCTCATAGAAGGACTCTTTTCCATTTGAGTGATGACTTCCACAATTTCTTAATCTAGTCTATAATAATAATAATAATCATTTATTTCAATCCATCAGATCATAGTTACAGTAGTACCTACATTTACGGTCCCGGTTTAAAACCAAATTGATTGTCATGAGTGTTTACATACCGGTCAAGCTGTGTATTAAGCAAACCGTCAAGAACCTTAGCAAGCACTGTGGCTAGAGAGATTGGCCTGTATTTGTTAATTGGTACCACCACAGTCCTCATCATCTCTGCTGGTAAGTGCGCATGTCCTAAGCAAAATGTATATAACATGGCAAGAACTCTGGGCAGGTGGACCCTGGCATGCTTTAGATGCTCAATGCTCAGGTTGTCATGAGCAGGAGAATTTCCACTTGACATTGATTTTATAACTCCCCGAACATAATGATTTCTTATATTTACGCGAACACTACACATTTAAATAAAACTAGTTTTACGGATTTTATCGCGTATATTAACTTATTTTATATTTCCAACGTTTCGAATACTTTACAGCACCCATGGTCACGGGGGGGACTGAGGTATTTGACGTCCCAATGTCATAGTTAACCACGGTTACCTCCAGATTAAAAATTATTAATTTTTGTTCCGATCTACGCCGTATGAACTTAGTTCATACTATGAACTTTCGATCTACCGTATGAACTTAGTGCATACTGCGTAGATCGGAATAAAATTAATAATTTTTAATCTGGAGGTAGCCGTGGTTAACTATGACATTGGGACGTCAAATACCTCAGTCCCCCCGTGACCATGGGTGCTGTAAAGTACTCGAAATGTCGGGAATATAAAATAAGTTAATATACGCGATAAAATCCGTAAAACTAGTTTTATTTAAACTCCCCGAACATTCGTCGCTGTGAATCTGCTCTTATCTCCAGCCCATGCGACCCCTCTACACTGAATGGCCGTGATGTTCCCAACTGTGATTTCATCATAGAGTGATCCTTAAATAAGTCCGCAATACATTTTGGTTCACTTACCCCGTTGACGCTCACGGGTAAGCCCGGCTTATTATTAAGCTTACTCGTAGTTTTCCAAAAGTCATGCTTCGAATGGTGAGAAGCGAGGATATCCATCTTTATCTGCTCCCTATTATTTCGGCACCACTTTAAGCGTGATTAAAATATTCTACGACTCTCCCGCATCTCCTCCCAAACACGTCCTTCACTTGGTTTACCCCAGAGTACCCACTCCATAAATTTACACCGAGCTACCCCGTGAGCGTCACGCACATGCTTGTTCCATCCAATCACCGGTTGTTTTCTTCTCGGTTTAACAATGGTATGACTCTCAGAGACGGCTTTACACAATGCATTTGCAATCTTATTATACATAGTGTCAATTATACGCCTGTGATCTCGGTTGTCACAACGTTTATCACTACAGTTACCGAATTCAGGCGGAAAGTCAATTTCTTACCTATCATTACATAATTTTTATATAAATCTATTTGTTCGAGGTTTCTCTACCCCCATTTTATTTTATTACATTCACGATTTCCTTGCGAAATCTTTGGTTTTACATTATTAATATTGCATTTAATAATGAGTGGCAAGTGGTCAGACCATACCGGATCATATTTGATGTGTATATCAACTATAGTTTGAAAAGCCGACGGTTAAAACACAGTGGTCTAACCATCTTAGCGCCCCAGTGGCGTCACTTATAAAATTATGTGTCAGACAATAAACCTAAATAAATGATATCGGCACATTTCCAATCCATGTCGCTACAAAAATTTGAGCCACAGCATCCACTTACTATCAGGTGTGCTCATTTGAAACCATTGTAAAAAAATCTAAACAATGACGCTACGTGGTAGAGCCAGGCTGCAGCTATGCTATGACCAGGGAAGAACCACGCTCTCACAGAATACCAGCTTGAAATAGCAGATTAATGCTGCTGTTTTCATATGGTGAGTGTAGAGAACCGGAGACCTTTTTACTGGAAACGTGGCATTCCATCTTAGTCTTCAGTGGTAACAACGCATCAGCATTTTGATTTTTAATTGAGGAAAGATGTAGATGGTCCACAGCATCCACTTTCCGTCAGGTGGACTGTGTACTCCTTTGTCACCATTATTCTATAAAAAAAACTAACTCGTTAGTTGCATGTGGCATTGTTACATCTAACTGACACACACATTGCTAAAGCGGGGTCTTTGACAATACTCTTACTGCCAGGTAAAGTTATTTCTATATGTTTGAATACTGATTTGTGATAAAGCACTGAACGGGAACCACAGGGATTTGTTACAAGTTGTATATTATTGAACGTTAATTAAAAATTAAATAACATGGGGCTTCGTATTCGTTGATTTATTATAAAGGTTTATCAGCAATTGCAACATAATTCAATTTAGTTTTTTTTTTCGCTCTACTGGCTGACTGCTGCCTCTTTCTTTTTCTTTAAAAAAAAACGTAACTCCCACACTAGAATTTTTCCTGTATCGTGGGAGCAGTTTACATACATTTTCAGAAAGACAAACATCCAGACCCAAACAACAATTATTTTTAGGCCATGTAAATACCTGTTCCGTGCGGGATTCGAACTCGCAGCCCTTAGCGCTGCAACCCATTGCTAAGCCACTGCGCCACGGAGCCGTCGTCTTAATATAATTTATTTATTATAGTCTATCAAACGTTCACTTCTGAACTTAAGCAATCTAGTGGGGGAATATTTGGCACAGTTGCGGCGCCAGACAGGCAGGTTGGAAGTCGCAGATTTTATTATTTTGATCTGCTATTAGGTACATGCTACTACTAATCTCCTGTTTCACTCTCCCTTTGTCACCTCTTACGAAACTCAAAGCATGATATAGGGTAGTGGATCCACTCACGCCGGGATTACATCATTACACGGCGAAACTCCCATATTAAAAGTAATTTAGAAGCGATAGCTTAAGTGACACTAATGTGACGGAACACACACATAAACTTACTGGATGCGGTATACATAACGTTACTAATATTGTCTTTAAATTAAAAAAATACAGTCGATTTTTTTTATAAATGTGAGTGTGGCAATAGTTTGTATTATGCCAATTCTGTTAAAAATAGAATAACATAATAAAAGAATATTGGTGTTTAAACATCTACATCTATCCTCGATTAAGAATCAAAATGTAGATGTAAAACCAACCTAAGGATCAAGATAGAATGCCTCGTTACTAGCAAAAAGGATTCCGTCTTCATCTTTCGGTAAAAGAAGTAACAAACTGTTTTATGTCAACGTATTAATTAGGCTAAATTCAATGAACCGAAAGAATAATTTTTCTCTTATTTATTACTATTTGTATTTTCTAATTGGAAATACAAAGTATGTTTAACCGACTACAACTATGTGCGGCCGAATGCGGTTGGCTAAACTTAGGTAATTAATATAGGTTTAATGGGCTTACTTGAATTACTCGTACCTATAAATTTGCGGCTGTCGCAATAAAACCGCACTTTAACATACTATCGCTGATATTACTTGAAAGGTGCTTTCGTATTTTTAACAGTTAATAGAAGTTATAAGTAATTACAATTATTTTTGGACAGTATTAGATCCAGCTTACCCAAAAGCAACCGCTTACACTTGTCATGAATAAATTGAATACTAAGTAATATTATAGTAAATTGAATGATAACTAACTAATCGAATCTAAACTAGATAACCAACTTTGTCTACATTAAATTCTTATAGATTTAATTAACAAGGAAAACTGTGAAGCGTTAACGCAAGAAACATCGTTGAAGGTTATGTATTTATTAGAATTAATAAAAGGATAAAACATTTTTTTTAAATAATTAATATACTACCAAAAAATAACGTAAAAAGGGCGCCAAATTCGGTACAAATGACATTCGGGGTTGTCGGCTTCGTGGATAAAGAATAGAATAGAATAATTTTTGTTCAATATACATTACAAGAATAATTATTAAAAGACAGCTTTGCCTGGTTCGACCTACCTCTGTTCTTGGAAGAACCAGCAAGAAACCTAGCAGGACTTATTTTAAATTAATTTACAATATAGTATTTTATAAAAAAGTATGAAAACATTTAGAAACAGCAAAGCACCGATTACGATTTGTCACGTGGTAGAGCCATGCTGCAGCTATATTAATAATATAGTTGTAGCACGAATGGGTCGGCTCGACCGGGGAAGGACCACGCTCTCACAGAATACCAGCGTAAAATAGCAGCAATGCTGCTGTGTTTCGTATGGTGAGTGTAGAGAACCGAGACCCTTTTACTGAAAAGAGGCATTCTATCTTGGTCCTCACGGCTGACAACGCATCTGCATTTAAATTCGCAAACGAAGATAGATGTAGATGTCTATGGGCTACAGCAACTACTTACCATCAGGTGGACTGTGTGCTCGTTTGTCACCCTTATTTTATAAAAAAAAAACCTTCCCGGGGTTATTATCAATCATGTACTCTATATTAAGTACTTAATGTGTAGTGGCGGTAGGAAAATCCACTACACCATATTATCGTCTCGTTGGTGTCGTAAGAGGCGACAGAGGGGAAACAGGAGAAGAGCAGCATCTTCCTGATAACAACTCAAAATAATAAAACGGTTGGCAACCCCAACCCCAACGGCCTGCCAAGATTGGCAACTATGGCAAAATCTTCCCTATGAGGCATAGTTATGAGAATGACATATATATGTTCGGCAGTGGACTTTAATGGATGGACTCTAAAAGAGTTAAGATCTGAACGTGCGCCAAGTTCCATAGCAGTTCCAAGAACTTTGTACATTCTTATAAATGCTATAATTTAAGCAACTGCTGACTGCTCTTCAGATTTCTATTGTTTTATATTTTAATGGGATTTTTATAACGAATTCTATCAAGCAGAGAAAATCCGAGCATAGCCTGCTCCACAGCTCGCTGAGTGACTCCAGCAGTAGAAAACCACGTTTCGGATCCATATGTTACTGGCAACATGCACTCGCAAAGTATAAATAAATATTTAAAAAAATTGTCTTTAGTTTTCTGTGTCTTTGAAATTATAAACGTAATAAAATAAATTCTAAATTACAATATATCACCTGTATGGTACATCAGCAGCCAGGAACACGTAGTTGATCCCGTACACAGCAGAAAGGAACAATGGCATTGACAGGAGACAATAGTTGAACAGGTGGAACTTGCGGTACTGGCCCAGCTCGTGCATCAGCTGATCGATGTCCAGAGCATTTCCACTCGCCTTGGTCTCCTTTTCAGCCATTGCCAGAATTTACCAAGCACCACTTAGCAATAATTCTCACCACGTAGGATTGTTCAGTGAACCATTTTTATTAAGAATATTACAAAAATTAATGTCACTTAGAGGTAAAATAATTTCAAGTTATAAACTGACTTGTCCATATCCAGTGACTTGCCTTTGCCTCTGTTTATTTTATTTTTTGTTTATTTTAAGACTAAAATTTATATATTAAAATTGTATTCAATGGCAAACAATTACGAAATAGTAAACGCCCTTAAGTAAATAAAAAAAAACATTTTATTATATTCTTTGTCAATTTGTTAAAGGTTAGTTAGCGTTCATCGTAAGCGTATACGATAAAATGCATTTCGAAGTACACTCGCGAAGTGAAAACACGCGACGAGTGTGACGACTGCGTGCGCGGGCGCGACTAATGTGTTAATGCGAATACTGATTATGTGCAGTCCGCAGGTTACAAAATATGGCATTGGAAAAACTTTGATAGATCTATACAGGCAAAAACACGTATAGCATGCGAGAACCGAGTTCGATCCCCGCCGGCAGCAATTTTAAATGCTAATTTGCCAAGTGGTCGGCGCGGATTATCCTTAAGGCAAACTAGGCGCGTGCGTACTAACGCACACTACGTGGTACCAACTTTAAATAAATAATTTTTATTTTTAATATATGCATTATTGTTTTTATTATATGCATTATTGCTTTTATTATATGTTAAATATTAAATCCTATGTACATAACTAAATAATAAAAAAAAAACAATAATCTACCAATTGTTTACAATATTCACAATAACTACACATACATGAAGTCACACCTGTTTCCCGGAGGGGAAGACCACGAATTTCCACATTCTATCCCTTTTGCTTTCTTTACTGATATCACATTTTTCATTCACGCCCTTAAGGGCAAACAGGTCCTGGCCTACCTAATTATTGTGGAGTTATAATTTATAATATATAGCCACCAGAAAGGCGCCGATACTAGCCTAGGGCGCTGTCGACGATTAATTCGCCTCTGGCTTAGCGGTGATGGAAAATATTATTTTTTAAAGTTACATCCACACTAAGATTTTCTCTTGTATCGTGGAAGCAGTTTACAAACATAAATTGCACAAGGACAAACATCCAGACCCAGAACAATTATTTGTAGTCCATCAAATACTTATTCCGTGCGAGATTCGAACCCGCGGCCCCCAGGGCTGTAACTCATTAAAAGCCACTGCGCCACGGAGCGGTCAAAGATCTCGAGGGAATCTGCTTGAGAAATTAAATTCGAGGAAAAGGAAAAGGAATTCACATGTGGCGAATTCTTCCTTACCCTAAAACCTTCTTAGGATTACAGTAAGGATTCAGCATGCACCATAGCATTGTGGAAAATTTCACACATTATTATCATTATTATCATTACAGCCCTTCACAAGTTACAGTCACTCACAGCTTAACATTAACCTCCCGCAAGGAACGCCACAGAACAGGGTCCTGAGCCACCTGCACTCATCGACTTTTTGCAATTTTACCAGGTCATCACTTCATCTAATGGGGACTTCCGTTGCTTACCGGTACGGGGTTACCACTCGAGAAACTTTTTTCCCCATCGGTTATCGATTCTTCGAGCTATGTCGGCCCATTGCGACTACATAAAATTATACACATATTCGAAATACTTTTAAGCTTTCTAAAATTAGAGGCAACTTGTGTCCGGTAGTGAAACTTATGGAGACTGTTGCTAACCGTATCATATTATACTCCGTGTTCAATAATTCCAGTTTTACGTGGTGGAGCTAAGCTGCCTAGCATTACGGATTAATCGGCTCGACCTGGAAGTACCACGATCTTACAGAATAATTGAATAGCTTGATTCTATAGATTTAGGTATCGTCTTTTAAATATTTTATACAAGTAAGAATGACAAGCAAGCACACTTACTACTTTTCTAAGTGGCAGTACTCATTTTTCAGTCTAAAGTAAGTGTTTGTAGGTATCATCCTTTTACCTATTTCTGCCACCTAATAGCAGTGCTTGCACTACTGTATTCCAGTCGAAAAGGTATAGAGATCTTAGTCCTTAGAAGTAGCAATGCAAATGTAGCCTTTTTGTTTGAAATTGCAGGTGTTTATGAACTGCAGTAGCCACTTATCAGCTCAGGTAAACTGTAAGTTCGTTTAGCACTTAAAAAATACAGCTTTCTAAAAAAACAGTCTACCTGTTGGTGAAGTATATAGATGCTTCTTGATAAAGAATCAAAATGCAGATATGATGCCACCTTTGAGAATGCCGAAGAAAAAGAAGAACGAATGCCTCGTTAGCAGTTAAAAGACTTTCCAGATATTTTACGCTGGTATTTTATGAGAGAGTCTCCATCGTCGACTGACCAAGCTATAGAAACAGAAACAGAAACTTTTTTATTCAATATAAATTATAAATAATACTTATTGAAAATCATCATCTGTCTTTTGTTTAATTACCACTGGTTCGAAAAAAAACCTCTTTCCTGGGAAGAACCAGCAAGAAACCCAGCGAGACTTTTTTTTTAAATAACAGCTTACAATCATGTATGTTACACAATTAACAACACAAAACAAATTAGAAATAGCTTGGTAGCGATCACCTCATTCCCCGGGGGTTATTATCATCCATTATATGTCATTAATATTATAATAACCCTTTTTATACACACTTAGTTTAATAAAGTTTTGAACTTTGAGCAGGTCAAATTTTGCATATTTTCTGGAATTTTGTTGTAAAAGCGTATACATCGCCCCAAGAATGAATTACTGATTCGATAGAGTCGAGTAACTGGTACTACTAGCTGGTGTCTGTTCCTAGTATTTACAGAATGAATATCATTTATTTTTGTAATACTACTTTTATTTTTGTACATTACATTTTCATAAATGTATTGAGAGGCCAAAGTTGATATATTAATTTCCTTAAATTTTTGTCACAGCAACTCTTTAGGCTTTAAATCATAAATTGCTCTTATGGCCTCTTCTGTAAAACAAATATAATTTTAGTATCAGCTGCGTGTCCCCATAGCAAAATACCATACGACATTATGCTATGGAAATAGCTAAAGTAAACTAGCTGTTTCAACACTGGTAAGATTTCTAATCTTTTTACAGCATATGCTGCTGAACTAATTCTGCTTGCTAGTTTTGATATATGGGGCTCCATTGAAGCTTCGCGTCTAGTGTGATTCCAAGAAAATGGTGGTATCTACAAGACTCAGTTCCTCCCATTTAAAATCACATTAGTATTTAATTGTTTGACATTTGGAGTCATGAATTTTATACGATTCGTTTTAGTGCAATTTATATGCAAATTATTGAACCAATTTACTAATTTAGATATAGCATTATTTACTTCGTCATATTTTATTAATTGTCGTCTTAATTTGAAAATTAATAAAGTGTCATCAGCAAATAATACTATATCATGGTTATTACCTACTATGTAAGGTAAGTTATTTATGTATACAAGAAACAGAAAGGGTCCGAGAATTGAGCCTTGAGGCATACCCATTTGTACCATCGACCCGGAAGAGCTCATA
The DNA here is from genome assembly GCA_029286625.1 of Parnassius orleans. Classification (NCBI taxonomy): domain Eukaryota; kingdom Metazoa; phylum Arthropoda; class Insecta; order Lepidoptera; family Papilionidae; genus Parnassius; species Parnassius orleans. Next base: position 995,347 of record JAGSMP010000191.1, read on the forward strand.
CTGTTATTGACATCTTTTTGCGTTCTATTACTTAAATATGAAATTATTAATTTAAGAACATCACTTCTTACACTGTAGTGTTGAAGTTTCTGATTAATGTTTCATGGTGAACACAATCGAAGGCCTTGGATAGGTCACAGAATACACCCAAAGCATTCTGTGAATTCTCCCATGCATAAAAGATATATTTAATCAGCTTAACACCGGCATCAGTTGTCGAGCGACCCCTTGTGAAACCAAATTGATTTTATGAAGTAAATTATTTATATTAAAGAAATTTAATATTTGATCAAGAATATTTTTTTCAAAATCTTACTAAGTGCTGGTAGTACAGAAATAGGTCTAACATTGGCGGGGCTAATGTACTACCAGATTTAAATAAAGGTATTACTTTACTATGCTTCATTAAATCAGGAAACACACCAGATTCGATACTAGTATTAAAAATAATAGCTAGATGAGGCGCGATTGTATCTATTATAGACACAATAACTTTAACGGAAATCCCCTACAGATCCGCAGTTTTCTTAATATCAATAGTTTTAAAATATTTTATAATATCTTTTGATGATACTATATGAAATTTAAAATTCTTTGTACACGCATTTACATTTTGTTTAAGTAATGATTCGGCAACGGCAGGAGAAGTATTCAGTAACTTAGTGGTTAAGATCGGAATATCAGTAAAATATTTCTCAAAAACCATTGCAACGTCCTGATCTGATTCAGTTAATTTGTTGTTAACACTTAACTGGTAGTTTGAATTGCGAAAGTTGATCTTACCAGTTTCGCTATTAACTATACTCCATGTCATTTTAATTTTATTAGAAGCCGTCTTAATTTTGTTGCTCAAATGCAAAGACTTGGCTGTGGAGCACACTCTTTTAAATATTTATATAAGCGGCATCGTCGCTTTATCGCCTTAAATTTCATAGGTTTTTAATAAAAGCAAGGGTGACAAACTCGGCCTCACATGGAATACCATTCCATCTCTGGGCTGGGGCTCCCCAGTGCCAGCTCCTGCCACTGACTGCATCCAGCGCAGAGCGGCTCGAATCGTCTACGACCGAGTCCTTTCCGATCGGCTCGATTCATTGGCGCTGCGAAGAGATGATGCATCCCTTTGCATTTTCTTTCACATTTACCACGGGAGTGCTCTGAGGAATTGTTCGATTAATTCCAGCCACCAAATTTCACGAATGCACATTGCGGCAGAACTCCCGATACCATCCACACCATCTAGATGATTGGCGGTCCACCACTGGGCGATATAGAAGATGTTTTCTTCCTGGCACAACTTCCTGTGGAATCGATTACCACTAGCGATTTTTCCGGACCGATACGACTTAGGGACCCTCAAGAAAGAGCCTACTCCTTTTAAAAGGCCGGCAACGCATCTGCAATTCCCCTGGTCCCCCTGGTGTTGCAGTTGTTCATGGGCGGCGGTAGTCACTTACCATCAGGTGAGCCGCATGCTCGTTTGCCCTCTGTCCTATAAAAAAAAAAACGTTTTCACACACATCCGCGGTTCCACCAGCGCCTCTCAGTGCTCCTCGGAGGGACTTCTCCTCTCCTTTTCCTTCTCAGGTATGGCGCACCAGGGACACAAGGCGCACCTTCCTCTGTAGCCTCTAACTCTACCTGTGTATCGGCCCCCCCCTTCGATAGGCGGAGGCCATGGGGCAAGGAAAATCGAGCACTCAGAAACACTAGTTTTCCCGACCGCAGCGGTGGATCTGGTTCACCGTCAACCAAATTTCAGCCGCGGAGGGTAGGAAGAGCGGCGCCTCACAATACCGACACTCGTCTCCCCTGCATCCCCACTACCACCGCATCAACGGTACGGCCCCGCCAGAGTCGTAGAGAATAGGGCGAGTGGCACATCGCCATACCAACACTCCTCTTCCCCCGCGTCTCCACCTCGGCTTCAGCGGTAGGTGGAGTGAACATAGGCCTCCCATTTATGGGGAGTCTCATAGGGAGGATTTTTCCATAGTTTCTCTTCATAGATCTTCTGTTTTAATTTCTCTGTGCCGCCTCTTACGATACCCACGGGATGATATGAGGTAGTGATTATTTTTACACCGCCACTACACGGTTTTCTTCACTAGACGGTCGGTTCGTTTTTCCTCAAACGTAATATTGATCATTATCGAGTTTAATATGTACCGAATATGGCGGTATTCTCGGTGCGTACTTTCGTATTCTGTCACGTATGCACCCAAGTGCTTAGCTGCCTTAAATGGGCTGTCATGGCTTTTCCTTCACATCCGGTTCGCTTGTTCAATCGCTATTCTTATGTTTCTTAGGGACAAGCTATTCCTTGGTTAAAACAATGTGTCAACTTCGACGTAGAGATTTTTTTAATAGAATAAAGTGACAATCGAACACATAGTCCACCTGATGGTAAGTTGATACTGTGGCCCATAGATATCTACATCAATCCTCGGTAAAGAATCAAAATGCAGATGCGTTGCCACCCTTGAAGTCTAAGGTGGTGGAGACACTCACACTGATTACAATTTTAAGTGCTGATTGACCACGTGCTTGACGATAAAGAGAACCTGAATGTCTGAGAAAAAAATATTTCGGGGACATATGAAGTCCAATAACGCACTGGAGCGCCATTGACAGTTGCTATAACTCTCAGAAATTATAGGAGGTCTGTGTCTACTACTGAGTCTTAAATAGACTGTAACTTTATAAAAATAATTATACTAAAGACGTAAAAAATAACTAGCTAAGAACTTTGTACATCTGTGAATTGTTACGGTATAAAAAAAGAAGAATAAGCAAATCACGAAAAAAAATTTATTTTTAATTAAATTTATACATATAATACAAATAAATAAAATAATTGAAGTGTCTGTTTGTAAAGTCAAAATAACAGCTTTTTACTAAATGCATATGAAATTATTTCCGGTACTTATAACAAAAACACAATTTTTTTAGATTTTGTATGTCTGTCTGTCTGTCTGTTTGTTCCGGCTAATCTCCTAAACGGCTGAATCGATTTTGACGGGATTTTCACTGGTAGATAGCTGATGTTATAAGGAGTAACTTAGGCTACTTTTATTTTAGTTAAAGAATTAGGGTTCCGCGCAAATAAATTAAAACCCATGAAATCCACTCGTAACAAATTTCAAGCGGGCGATTTCGCGGGGAACAGCTAGTAAAACAATAAAGCTTAAAAATATATGTTTTATAAGAATTTTTATGCTACACATAGATAATAAAAAATGATTAATTAGCTAGTAGTGCAACGGAAGTACTATCAATATAAATACGCCCTACAAGTCCACTGCTGAACATAGAACACTAAAAAGTCCCCATTTAAGTTATTACAATATTTTTAAATTTCACTTTTTTTGAATACTAGTAATAGATTGATTTTGCCTTTGGAATTCCTATACACAAGGGAATAAGGTGCTACTTATTACAGTACTATGTTAAATATATGAAACTCACCTGATTATGACATTAGAGATGTTGAGAGTGGTCGTATTAAGTGGCGGGTAATTGAGGGAGATGCTCTTCAAACTAGGTTTTTTTTATAGTATAAGGGTGACAAACGAGCACACAGTCCACCTGATGGTAAGTGGTGACTGTGGCCTATAGACATCTACATCTACCTGCGATTACGAATCAAAATCCAGACGCGTTATCACCCGAGAGGACTAAGATGGAATGCCTCGTTTCCAGTAAAGGGGTATCCGGTTCTCTACACTCATCATACGTAACACAGCACCGTTAAGCTGCTATTTTACGCTGGTATTCTGTGAGAGCGTGGTCCCTCCCCGGTCGAGCCGACCCATTTATGCTACAACTATGCAAGTAATATAGCTTTAGCATGGCTCTACCAAGTAATTAAAAAGTTTGACACATTGTTTTATTTTATTACTCGGATCTTAGCTAATTAATTTTTAACATCTTTAATATAATGGATTTCCGCATACTAACGCCTGATTCTATTTTATTACAGTTACCATTACAGTATATTAAAGTCCACTGCTGAACATAGGCCTCCCCCATAGATTGTTGCCACGCTTCGCAAGCGAAGCGGGCAACAATCTATGGGGCAGTTATTTTTATTTACAGTCGTTATTAGGAAGACGCTGCTGCTCATCTCCTGATTTGTTTTTCTATTTGTTATATTATAATAATTATCTAAAACAAAAGAAGCGGCTTATTCAAGAGGAAGCTCGTGCTATACTTATGCCCAATTCCTATATTCGAGACGTTTCGTTTTACGTTCGACCCGTTTTATTATGTGTGATAACATTAAGTCCGACTTTTTTGTACTTGGTGTGCAAATAAAGCTTAAATAGAACGGCTTTTATTTAAAAAATCTGCAACTTAAGACGACTTTTGATGGCTGTATATATTTGATATTTTATCTCTTCCTCGATGTATAATCCTATTTAACATGGTAGAGCCACCCTGCTACTAAGGTCTATGGTATTATGGTTCCAGCATTGGGGAAAGACCTCGCTCTCACAGAATATCAGATCGCAGCTAGTGCAGCTGTATTTCATATGGCAGTGAAGAGAATGTGAATCTCTATTTAGTGATAATGAGGCATTCTATCGAACCAGCAAGCAGTATAGGGCGGCCTCCCACAAGATTGAGTAATGAACTGGAAAGAGATGAAGGTGGATTTGCATTCATTAGGAAAGGCCCATGTTCAGCCGTGAACTTGTCATTAACATATTGCACTCTTGTGTATTTGCATAATAAACTGTTCTTTTATATGTTATTTATTATGTTATTTTATTAGGCCGAGAATTTTTAGGGTCGTAATAAAAAAATATTATGTAGTTCGTATAGTCCTGATTTTCTTTTCTTTCTGGCTATTATTGTCTGATTCACTCATTACATTATAGTTGTTAAATTATACTTCCTTTTTAATGCTTGTATTTGCGCTATATCCTTTAAACGGCAAATATTTAGATATTTACTTAAGATTTGTAAGCTGTTGGTTTTCCATAACGTAAAAATAAAATATAATAAAAATATTTGGCAGACTTTATTACGTGGTAGAGCCAAGCTGTTGCCAAATTGTGGTTGTACTACAAATGAGCCAGGTTAACCGGGGAAATACCACGCGCTCTCACAGAATACTAGGGTGAAATAGCAGCTTAACGCTACTTTGTGATGAGTGTAAAGAACCGGAGACCCTTTTTACTCTAAACGAGGCATTCAATCTGTGGTATTTAATATATAACTATTATAGAATAAGTGTGACAAATGAGCACATAGTCTACCTGATACTAAGTGGATATATATATACATTGACATCTACATCCCTGAGGACATCTGAGGATAAGATGGAATGCCTCTTTCTAGTAAAAAGCTTCTCCGATTCTCTACACTCACCATACGAAACACAGCAGCATTGAGATGGTATTTTCCTATTCCGAAAACTTATCGATCAACCTAGTAAAATAGAACTGGACTCGTGACAAATTTCATACTGGCAACTAAGTAAAAGTAACATTAGCACAAATACTACACCATATTTATGAAAAAAAACTACGTTCGTACTAACCGGAAGGAAGATAGCGTAGACAATTATTTTTTTAAATTAAACTGTATGCCAATTAATTGCTCCTTAAATGCTCCCTTAGGATCCATAATCGCTCCACGTCTATTGCAATTAGTTAATGTAAAATTAATTAAAAAAATCAATTTTAGAAAATTTAATTTTGCTATTAAACATAAAATTAGTATTTACTTTTTTAAATTAAACTGTATGCCAATTAATTGGTCCTTAAATGCTCTCTTAGAATCCGTGATTGCTCTACGTCTATTACTATTAGTTAATTTATATTTTTTTTGCTGAGAGAATTGCTCTCAATTTGCTTTATTAATTAAAAAACAAAAATATATTTTTGCAATATTTAGATATAATAAGAAATATTAAAAACAGTGTGTGTCGTGAGGACACAAGATTGAAGTGAAACTTTTGTATTACAGGTAAACATTTCAATTATTCATCAATGACTTTCGAATAATATAGATTGTGTATATCATTCATTTATTTACGAGTACATGTAATTATATACATATGTGTCACAGTGCATCATCTTCTTCGATCTTAAAAAGAGAAATCATCGGTTTAGTTTGTTAATTAGGTAATTACTAATTATTAATTAAACCAAAGTTTTATATTATGACAACAGAAATTTATTTAAATGAAAATTAACAATTTTTTATTTTAAATAAACTCTGCCCTGCCTTATTGGGCTTAAAATTCCTTATTCATTGTTTTTATCATTGTTTCATAACCTCCCTTGTTCATTGTATTTTAATAGCGCCATCTACTTCATTCTATAAGTAAAGTCATTTTATCGAACCAAAATTGATTAACTCTCATGGTGGTACGTAGAAAAGACGCTAGATGGCTTAAACACAAAAAAAAATATTATCATGTTTGTCCAATCCTTTCATAACAATGCATAATTTCCAAACTTACCGATTAATATTAATTTTTTGGGTTTATGCCATTTAGCATCTACTCTTTGTACCACCTTGAGAGTCAATTGATTTTTGTAACGTAACAGACGTTTACGATAGTTAATTTATAATTAATATATTAATCAAACAGATCAATTACGGTTTCTAAGAGAGAACTTAAGGAGAAATTAATTAGCTTACAGTTTAATTTAAAAAGTAGATATTTTATGTGTTATAGCAAAATTAAATATTCGAAAATTGAACTTTTTAAAAATTGATTATAAATTAACTAATAGTATTAGATGTGGAGCAATTACGGATTCTGAAACAACATTTAAGAAGCAATTAATTGGCAGACAATTTAATTTAAAAAAGGAAATATTTTATGTTTTATAGCAAAATAAAATTTTCAAGAATTGTTTTTTTTTTTAAATTAATTATAAATCACTAATAGCAATAGACGTGGAGTAAAAAAAAACATCCTCCATTTACTTGTATGGGAAGGACCCAAAATAAAAATGTTTTTTAAGATTTTATTTCACAGTTTTTTAGGCGTAATTAATATATATATAACTATGCCCAAATTTAAAAAAAAAATACACAAGAGGTGCGCGCATTTAAATTAGACGAACTTTATTCTTGTAATTTTTCAACACTGTAGGTAGGTACATACTGGAAAATCTAAAGTTGTTAACTAATGCGATTTAAGGACGGATTTTCAATCCTATTTTTAAATGCATTGTAAACTCATAAGCAGCAAAGTCGTAAAGATATTCTTGTCGTTATAATAGTGTTTACATTTTTGACAATGGACTATCTCGTCACCGTACCATGAAGATGTCAAAATGTTTTTGTTGCTTGGCCTTCGGTGTAACGCTCTAATTTCTACGTTATGATCGGAACCGTAGTAGCGGTTACGACATAAGTAGATTTAATTGATTTTTGATATATCCCTTATCTATATCCAGCGGTAGACAAGTAACAGGATATGAAGTAGGCAAGGCCTCCCTCTTTACTAAGAGGGTTTTAGGGCAAGGAAGAATACTGTGCGTTACTGCAATGCGTGTTAGCAGACTTCACATGCATTCATTTTTATAATTTCTCAGAGATGCTCTCGTAGCCCGATGGGACGTAATCCGACACGACCGGAGAGAGATCAGGCGCAGGATAAACGACTTTAGGTGCTTTCCGAGGCACGGGGGTGAGACACCGCCAACTTCCTGACTCCGGGCAGCTACTGAGAATTTCTTGACGGAAAACCCAATAACTGATTTTTGATTAGGATTATAATGCACATTTAGCAGCATTTGTGTGCGTGTATAATAATAATATAATAATAATTATTATTATTAATTTAACACAGATATATGTATGACGCGTATGACAAGCAAAATTGCAGATCCTAGGGTGCTTCACATATTTTCAGTGTAACATTAGGTTCGTATTTTTTTACGACCGCGTTTGACGTTTGTCTTATAAAATTTACATTGCTATATAATAATCGGATGCTTATTGTGTAATAACATTCAGTTATTCTAGTGATTTTTGCAATCATTTTTTCAATCAACTTTTATAATTAACTTTGGCCACAAACCACGTATTGAGGTCGCTGGTGCATTATATCATAACATCTAATGCAACCACACCCATGACAGTAATTACTTATTGCTTTTGAATTTAACTTGGTCGCGATCTCGAGTAAGACATGTGAAAGGAGCTTAAATAGAGGTCATTTCGGGAGTCATTTCTATATTTTTTAAGAATACAAATAAAAATATAATATAGATATTTGGAAAGAAAAAAAAAAGTATTTTCTGCTCAAATACGCCATACGCGATATTTAATGTATTTTCTCCACTATATAGGTGACCAAGCTTTGCCCGACACTATGAAAAAATCTTATCAAATACACATAGCTAAATAGACTTGGAAACTAAAACATTATCTTCCTTTCGTTAAAATCCTGTCCTAGGAACCAACATATTATATATACATATACAAGAATTGCTCACTTAAAATATTTTATAGTCTAGAAACAAATGCAAAATTGAGTCCATAATAAAATATTTGAAAAAGCTCATACATTATAAGCATTGTAATTAATCAGTCTCTTAGAATTGAGTTGAGGCCTGTACCTAGCAGGGAGATGTACCTGATGGCAAATGGATGCTGTGAACCCATAGACATCCACATCTATCCTCGGTTAAGAATCAAAATGCAGATGCAATGTCTCCCCTGAGGACTAAGACGGAATGCCTTGCATCCAGTAAAAAAGGTCTCCGGTTTTCAACACTCATCATACAAAACATAGCAGCATTAAGCTACTATTTGACGCTGGTATTCTGTGAGCGCGTGGACCGTAACTTTAGTTTCTTCTTCATCGGCCTGCAAAACCCACTCGACATGGGCCTCTCCCGTTGTACGGAAAATGTACCTTAATCATCACGCTAGGCAAGCGGACTGAAATCGCAGTGCCAGACGTCTCGCGTACTTTTGACGCTGCTGTTACTTCTACTTTACTATATATTAAGAAACTCGTACGCGTGGTAGAGTGACGCAGCCTCTAATAGCTGCAGCAAGAATGGGCGAGCAAACCACACTCAAAAATAATAGTAACATAATGCTGTTGTGTTTCGTTTGGTAAATAACGAGAACCGAGGAACCTTTTACTGGTAACGAGGCATTTCATCCAAATTTTTCATTTCAGCCGCGTATTTGTTCTTAATCAAGGATAGACGTAGAATGCTACATAATACGGTTCCGAGAACCTTCCTCACTCATCGGTTGTCGGTTCTTCGAGGTATATCAACAGGCCAATGCCACTTCAGCTTACTGATCCGTCTGACTATGTCGATTACTTTGGTTTTACTGCGAATCATTTCTCATTTCGAGAAACTCCGAGCATTTTGAGCGCAATAATAAAAATAAATATAATAACAAAAATTTTGTTTTGTTTGATATTAAATATATGGTAAGCAAATTCAAGTTTATGATAGTAGTTTTAGAAATTATTAAAGAAGAAAGGAGATTAGAATCAGTGCCTGTAACTTATGAAAAAAACTACGTTTGGATTTTGAAAGTACAGCAAGCTTTGCACTTAATATAATCACATTGCAAATATTGTCAAAGGAGACTAGCCATTTGTGCAGACTGGGAAGTGCACGATTGTGTGCGCAAGCACAGGTACACTTCCTATACCCTCTAGTCCGCTGGGACAGCAATACGATACGACCGTTGAGAGATCAGTCTCAGTACCGACGACGATTTTACGTACTTTTTGAGAAATGGGGAATAAACACCGCCAATTTCCTTGATTCCGGGCAACTACTGAGATTTCTTGACAGAAAACACAATAACTGATTTAACCCAAACCAGGGTTTGAACGCGTTTATTTAGTTTTTAGCAGTCACGCCTACGACCGTTGAACCAACGCGGTAGTTATTTAGAGCGAGTTAACAGCCAGTTAGTTAAAAGTTTACCTGTAAGGCACTTCCGCGGCGAGGAAAATATAGGTTGTATGCAGCAAGCCGACTTGGAAAGCGACCAGCGCGACCAGGGCATACATCTTCAGGTGGAATAGACCTGCTTGTCCCAGCTGCTTCAATACCGAGTCCGCCTCCACTGAGTACTTGGTGTTTGTCTTGTTCTTAGTCTCACTTGTCATTTTGATTTTTTTACCACAATTATCTAGTTCTCTCTTTGTAATTTGTACCGCGCCACCGAACTACACAACCAACAAGTTGACTTACTAAATATAGTATTTACTGACTATCTTATTAAATTATGTAGCTACGGTTTATATGCGCGGTGTTGTCATGAGTCTGACAATAGTATTGTGAGTCGAACGCAGGCAGGCGCGGCACTGCGTATTCACAGCTTCCCTCAGGGCACTGATGGCGTTAGAAAGACCACTGTGTCAGGGCCACTTCTCTTCAGTGAATATAACAATCGCCTCGTTGCTTCAAATAAATTGCACCAACTAAATTTTTTTTAGGAACGTTAGTCTCACACTAGGATTTTCTTCTGTAACGTGGAGGCAGTTTATATACATAAATTTCACAAGGACAAACATACAGACCCGGAACAGTTATTTGTAGATCATACAAATACTTGTTCCATGCGGATTTGAACCCGCGCCTCACAGCGCCACAAGCTATTGCTAAACCATTGCGCCAAGGAGCTGTCAAAAATAATAATAAATATCCGAATATTATTTCAAAGAACAAATACCTTTCCATAGAATGCCTCATTTTGATATTCGCCATAGTTGCTACGCTTGTTAGCAACCGCAGTTTCTCTCTCTCTCTCGCTTCCTCGCTTTAACTCATATAACGTTGAATTTAAGTCGAAGGCAAGGCATTCCGTCTTACTTATAAAGGGTAACAACGCATCTGCATTTTGATTCTTCAATCTTAATAGAGGCTTAAATGTAAGTGTCTGAGGGCCACTTACCATCAAGTGGTTTGTGCCCTTTTGCCACCCTTACTACTATTTTTTTCTTTTTCTCTCTCTTCTTAATTTATATCGTTTAATTTTATTCGAAGGCAAAGTATTTTACCTTAGTCTCCAGGGGTGTCAACGTATCTGCATTTTGATTTTTAATCGAGGATTAAATGTATAAGGGATTACGACTCTACGGACTGTTATATCCCTTTTCTACGCAATAAAATCTTAGTAAGCATTTATTTAACCTACAGTACCTTTCCTTCATATAACTTTAGTCAGAAATTGCATTGTTCTTTCCTACATTAATATTAATTCCATTTTAATAGTTAGATTCAAAGCCCCGGGCAAATCGGCCATAGATTCCGAGATGTATTAAAGTTCAGGTTCCATTACCGCGTTAGAGCCTCCCCTGATTTTTAAAGTTATCATTTTAATACCAAGGACTACTCTGCCGCCTGCATCCCGAAGAGCTTCCGCCGATGGGTCGTCCAGAGAAAAGGTTTCTAGGAACCCATTCTCCTTGTCCCTACAGTGGAAGATTTTCCAGAGCTCAGTATGGAGCCCTTCATTTTGTGCCCTCAACAGCACAGCCGCATCCTTTGGAGAGTCAGCTTCGCTGCGGGGCAGATAGGTGATGCCCAGCTGAGGCTAAGACATTTCGCCCTCAGGTATTATCGAGAGCTCTGCCTCCGGCCAGAGTTTCAGTTTTCCGACTTCACCCACAATCCAGTCCTGGCTTGCCTTATTCAGGCACGTAACCAGAATCCAACCTGGCTTGTGTGTGAACCCCGAAAGTTTCGGTCCCATTCCTGGCTGCGCCCCACAGGCTGTCTTAGCGATAGCTTGGGTTAGAGCCCGGTGGACCAGCTGCATCTGCTTCACGCTCATAGGATTCGAATTGCGAATTCCTACACGCGCGGAAGCTGAGCTTCTTCTCCCCCGTTGCCAGCTTCACAGATTTCCTTGGCTGGTCTTTGGGGGACTCCTTCTCAGACCAACTGCGTTTTTTCGAAACTGGGGGAGGTTTGGACAGAGGAATTGATATCGTGGATAAAGGGTTTCTGTCAGAGAGAGAGAGAGAGAGAGAGGGCCTATTCGGCTCTTATCTCAGCTGATATCAGCCTTCGGTACCTCTTCCGTGCTGCCCCACTAAGCTTATAAGACCTAGCGAACTTTTTCTTTTCCCCTCCCTGGTTCGTTTCCGACTGTGGTTCGGCTGCAGACGTGCCCTCTACTTCTCGGCTCGTCCCAGGTTGGGGCGTAGAGTTGCAGGGTGTTGGTGAGCTAAAAGAGCCTCTTCCAGATCTAAAGATAGTTCCATTAAAGAAGAATTGATAATTTTTTCTAAATGTCTATTTTCGTCCATTTTGGTCCCACGATTAGCTAGGGGAAAATTCGGTCACCCCCGGTAGAGCCCCGCATGCCGAAGGAAGGACTAAAATACTATCCGAATCGCCGTGGTCTCGGGTATGCAACGTTTGCAACTAGATTCCCCCTCAGCCACGCATCCATCGGCACGGTACGCTTAACACCTTGGATTGGGTTAGGTTAGGAAAAAGGGGGTGGGATAAAAAGAAAAGAAAAAGAGGATCGTCTGGGTATTTCTGTTCTGACTGCTCTCCCCCAGAGCCATTCGCCAAACTGCTCGCCGGACAGGAGAGCAGAATAGGTGTTAATCTAGTCCTATTGATAATATAAAAAAATGTGACAATTAGGAGATGTGAGAATTAGGAGTAGATTAACCCCCGCCCAAGATCACTGTAAGCAATGGCGATGGGTACCGACGTCACAAAATGTGGCAGATGACGCCACTAGAAGCTTTCCTTCCACCTTCCATGAGAATCATCGCTGGTTTAAAGGACCTGATTTTCTCAGGCTAAGTCCTGATTTATGGCCCATACAAGTGGACATAAAATAAAGTTTAGAAACGGGTGAAGAAAAATCACCAAAAAGCGTGAATACGCTGAAAACAAGAGAGTCGCCGAGTCTACCCGACTACGAACGATTTAGTAATTTTGGAAGATTCCTTAGAGCAACTGCGCGCCCACTGCAAGCCGTAAAAAAATTAAATGTTTAATCATTAAAAGGTTAGGAAAGTCGGTTAAAGGACCCGACGATACATTGGAAATAACGCTTTTAAGAAAAGCAGAATTTCTTATTTGGAAGTCCGTTCAAAACGAATGCTTTCACCACGAAATAGGCTGTTTAAAAACGGATAGAAGCATCGAAAGGAGTTCACGCTTAAGCAAATTAACCGTGGAACTAGGAGAAAGTGGCCTAATTAGATTATACGTGCGTTTACCTCTTAAGTCCAATTTAACAGAGGAAAGCAGAAAGTCTGTCATATTGGATGGTAAACATGAGATAGTGAAAATGATGATTAGAGAAGTTCATCATCATTTCGGTCACGCTAATCACCAAACTGTGATGAATGAGGTGAATCAAAAATTTTATGTATTAAACTTACGTAATGCAGTCCGTAGTGTCGCACACAACTGCCAGTGATGCAGAACATATAAATCGAAGCAGCAGATTGTGCCGCAGGGAGACCTTCCATTAGAGAGAATAGCTCATCATGAGCTACCCTTCACATGTTCAGCCGTGGATTAATTCGGACCCATGAGTGTGTCTGTGGGAAGGTGACACGAAAAACGTTGGGGTGTTTTATTTACATGTCTGAGTACCAGAGCAGTGCATCTGGAATTAGCTGCGTCATTGACACCAGCTTCAATGATCATGGCGTTAAGACGATTTATCGCCAGCAGAGGAAAACCGTCCGTTACGTACAGCGATAAGGGAACGAATTTCAAAGCTGCTAATAAAGAATTAGCACAAGCGTGTGAAGAGTGTTATAATAGTATGAAAAATGAAATGAAATGAATCAGAGAAAAAATATATTACTTGGAAATGAAAATGCCCAATTTTTAGCCATGAAACGCCCAACAATTTGCATTTGTTAAAAAATACATATTTCTTTATGGTTATTAATCGCGGTGTACATAATTTTCATAAACTTTTATATGTGTGCAACCATGGCCGAAGTATCTATAAACGGTGAGCATTCCCCTTTATACCACCCGGAGCGCCAAACATGGGTGGTTGGGAGAAGTTAATAATATTGATTAAGACCACGCTCAAAGAAAGCAGTCCGCGAGAGGAAGTTCTGCATACGTTGCTCTTGGAAGAAGAGCATACGGTAAATTCAAGACTGTTAGTCACGGTAAATATGGATAGTTTTGAAGAGGTCTCAACACCCAATCACTTTCTTCTCGGGCGTTCATGTGGAGATCGTCCACCTGGATTATTTACGGGCGGTCAACCCAGCTGGAAAACTGCTCGAGATTAGCTTATCATTTTTGGACAAGATAATTAAAGGAGTACATGCCTACCTTGATACTTCGTACGGGCAAGGACGGGAGGTTTACAGAGCCAAAAGTAGATCATTCGTTACCACGTAACACCTGGCCACGAGGTAAAATTCATAGGAAATTACCCGGAAAAGATGGCCACACTAGAGTTTTTGATGTCATCACCAATACAGGAATCCTAAGAAGACCTACGTCCCGAATAATAGTTCTGGTACCCAAGCTGCCGCGCCGGTCCAAATTTTTGCGGGTTCGAATCCCGCACGGAACAGGTATTTGTATGGCCTACAAATAATTGTTCCGGGTCTGGATGTTTGTCCTTGTGCAATTTGTATTTGTAAACTGCCCCTACGATACAGGAGAAAATCCTAGTGTGGTGGTAAAATTTTTTAAAAGAAAAAAAAAATGACGAAGAAATAACGGTGATGACGCACAAGGGGGAGACTGATGGCGACGCGTATAAGAAATTAAAAGTGTTTTTAATTTCTTATACGTGTTGCGATGCGCGGTTCCGGAGATGTGCAGATCAATTAACTAATATCTAATTGATATCCGGTGGGCCTGCACCTTCATTAGCGTTCCATTGTTTAGCCCTTCCTCTTATCTATTGTTCCTTGACCCTGCTAATCAGTGCTATTGTATTATACTTCTTTATTCACAACTAACACGATATTCTGAATCATCAATAAAACACATTCCTTAATTTTGTTACAATTTTTATTCCCAAAATGTTATTGCTTATTATCTATAAAATAGGAGCGAAACATCTCATCCACTAAAATATCGTTGTACAGTGTGTTCCCTGTAAATATGCTCGTAAAACTATGCATTGAACATCCCTGAAATTTATATAGCAAATACATTAAGCAATATTCTCCACAAACTGAAGTCCACTCATTCTGAATCGTATCAACACTCCAGTCCCATCCTTGACAATTCCTTTTTAAAACTCTAGATGATATCGTGCAGGTGATTCACAAAAGAATGCGAGATAAGCTTGTTGACTCATAAAGTTACTATCAGTTTCACTGCGGAAATGCTTTAGATTACATATAACTTACTGGTGCTATATAAGATGGAGCAGCTGCAGTCATGGAGTCAGTTTATGGTCGTTTGATCGCAGTGGATCTACCAATACTACGTTTGCGTTACTTCAACGCATCAATGGTCATGGACCTAAGTGTTTATTCTATTGACAAATTTACTTTTCTTTCTGTTGTTTTCTTACGCGCGCGCGCGCGTGTGTGTGTGTGTGTGTGTGTGTGTGTGTGTGTGTGTGTGTGTGTGTGTGTGTATAGAACACGTCATTGAATAGCAAAACTACAACACTGAGTGGAGAAGAAAAAGAGAAGAATATGCAGTACTCAAGAGCTGAATATCCATTCTTCAGTTTAAAATTTAGCCGGTTGCTCAGTTTCGAAGACTGGCCTTTCGTTATGCGACAAAAATTTCTTTTATACTGGCCATGCAGACAGGACCATTGTGTTTCCATTGTGGTGGTGGTTTAAAAGATTGGGAAGATGATGATGATCCTTAGCAGCAGCATGTTCAGTGGTTTAGTCAGTGTGCTTATGTGAAGTTTAAACTCGAACAGTGTTTTGTATAAGATTAAATAGGGGGTTTATAAAGAAATAAGAAATAATATATTGCATACAATTTGTTTTATTACATTTTTTAATGTTTCACATAGTTACATACACACAAAATGCATTACGCATAACACATAAATCTAACACACAACACACATTACAACCTTAACTACTTTGGTCTACAGTAACATTTCTGTTTTTATCTATTTCAATAATATTATCAAACTCAGCATAAACTATACAGTTAATTGTTTGTATTAGTGAGGATTCAAATCTTACTTCTAATCTTACACTATCATACTTTATGAGATTCCAATCACCTCAACCTCAAATGTGTACATACACACACAAATAGAAATTATTATTATTATATTTATATAAGACAATTACGCTTCTTCTTCCGTTCTTGGTTTTTTGATGATCTTTGGTTCTTCGCTGCTCGTTCGCTTCATTCCTCTTCCAAGTTGTAATGGTTGACTGTTAAAATGTTTAAATTTATTAGAAACGATATAAGACAATATGTAAATTATGATCTAAATTTATGTTTATTTTATTTACTTAAACTGTGTTTCAACCATCACACAGTGATGATACAACTCATCATCATATGATGAATCGAACAGTTCACGCTTCTCCATTTCATCACAAACTTTAGAACAGCTGATTTAATTCGTTGTTGAATAGTTCCATATTCTCTTCCATGGGTGTGGAAAAGAAAGCAGTGGTGCACACTTCACTGAAGTTTGCCATCTTTATAGTAAAGAAGAAAATAGGTAGCAGAGTAAGTAACAGTTCAGTGTTGGTAGACCAACTGATACCCAATTTCAAATAATGTCCGATATCTATAGTCTAGCAAAGGATTAGAAATAGAATATAATGAGTACACTGAAGTAATTTAAGTTAACAGAATCACATTCACTAATGTCCACTGCGGTCAAACAACCATACTCTGACTCCAGGGCTGCAGCTGCTCGGTCTTATATAGCACCAGTAAGTTATATGTAATCTAAAGCATTTCCGCAGTGAAACTGATAGTAACTTTTTGAGTCAACAAGCTTATCTCGCATTTTTTCACCCGAAAGAATGCGAGATAAGCTTGTTGCTACACCGATGATTCCTACAAATCATGACAAAGAAAATGCGATTTAATATTTACAAATCACTATAATTGATCATTCCTATGTTAACCGTTAAATAGATTGGTACTGTAATAATCTACTAATAGCAGTAGGATAGAATTGGGGCTTCTGCGTCACTTGCTCTCACTTCACTCGAGCTACGTGTCGATGAAGGCCCCAATTCTCTCTAGTAGAGGTTCCACTTCATCGTTAAAATGCAATGTGGTACAAAAAAAAGTTACTTTAATAATAATAATCGTTGCTGGTCTGAAACTATTGTTTTTTTTCTTCTCCTCCTTGAACACAAGGATAGTTTAAATTAAAAGATGAAGTTTTTATTTACTTATATTTTATTGAAAATCAAAGAATCACTTTGTTTTCAAAATACCATTTCTTAATACATAAAACATTTTTCAACGCACAGATTTTCTTATGAGTAAAACAGTTATACAGTAAAGTACCTTTACAATAAAGTTCACAAAGAGTATTTAAATTGGGAGCTCGTAAGCAATTTATATCTATGATAGTATTATTTTCATCGCAAAGATCTTGTACCCATTTTATTTTTTCACATCCTTTAAAAAAAATCTTTTTATCTTTCAAATATATCTTGATAATTCCGTGAAACTCTCTATAATCAACAAAGCCTTCACTCCATCCATACCCTCTGTGCTTTTCAATATAGCAGCTCTAAGTTAAAAGCGTACATTTTAGATCATAAACCTACAAATTCTTTCATGATTTTACCATTATTTTCATCTTTAAAAAAACCTAATTTGTTTTTATTTAATTTTGGATATTCAAAAATATTATTTGTATCATAATCTGAGGTATCAAAGTATGAGGAAAGGTCAGGTTTTATATCAGTGTAAAAATCATCTGTAAATATATGATATATTAAACTATCCGTATCTGTATACAATAATTTGATTTAACTAAACTTTTTAATAGTATAGTTATAATGAAAATCATACATTAATGTTTTTGAAATATCTAAAATACAAAACCCTAAATAAATTGGTTTTTTATACATTAACTTAGTTTTTCGCAACTGAACCGCAACTAGGTCTTCCGAAAATATTGAAAGACTATGAAATTGTGGTTTAGCGATTAGATCTTGAGCACCTAAAGCTTTACCCTGGTTCTCCCAGTGCGTAATTAATTTTACGTTAACCCTTTTTTCAACATTCTCCATAGTCTTACCGAAGACTGAATTATTCATTAATTTATAAAAATCTTTTTCAAAATCTGATTTTGCTAACGTTCTTAATTTTGTATTTAGATCTATGTACATTTTCATTCAGGGAGACTGTTTAAATTTTAAAACTCTATGAATTTTAGTTAATTTAACCCCCATTTCTATGCACTGCTTTAAATTTCTGTAATGAATTACATATTTATCTTTATTATTTAAATTTGGAACTAGTTTATTCTCATTAATATTGCCTACACAAATGTTTTCTGGGCATAAATCATGAAGTTCATCTGGATAATCCAAATCAAATTCTAAAATATAACCGTAGTCCGATGTCTCAGACACATTAAAATCTGTATTCGGATTTACCCATTCAAATCCACCAGTAGGAAGATATTGAGACATAGCCCAACCATATAAATTGTTGGCATCAAAATATGTGATATATGAATTTGGTTTCCTGCACCATAATCTCCAATATATTTGTTATTAGCTCCAGCATAACGATTACTACATTAAGATACACCACCCCTGATACCTGATCTAATAAATGCAATTTTCTCATAATCTGTTAAAAGTTCTAATTCTATTTTTATATATTTTAGCATTGCATCCCAACTTAAACCGGGAGCTGTGTAATAATGGGCAGGGTCTAAATCATAAGTATTAATACATAGCTTTCTAAAGTTTTCAAATACGTCGGATAAAAGTAAAACGTCTATTTTTAAATACAAGTTTCTAGTAATAAACTAGCATATTACAACACCCAAATTGTTCCCAAACATCTTTTGCATGATTGGGAATCTGTGAGCGAGCTATAATTTTTTTTTGTTTAGGGAGTGACGTTAAGTTTAAACTATCATAATTAGTCATAAATTCATATGGATAAAGCCCTTTCCGTTTTAAAGAAATTTTTGGCTAATTCTTCTAATTTACATGATAAAAACTTAAATGAATCTACGAACCTCAATATAACTTCATGGTTATTCCTTTTCAAATTTTTTGGAAAAGGATATATATTTTTCTTTATTTTGAGGGATAACTTCGACTTCACCATCGCAA
Source organism: Parnassius orleans (assembly GCA_029286625.1). Classification (NCBI taxonomy): domain Eukaryota; kingdom Metazoa; phylum Arthropoda; class Insecta; order Lepidoptera; family Papilionidae; genus Parnassius; species Parnassius orleans. Next base: position 1,014,578 of record JAGSMP010000191.1, read on the forward strand.
AAGTTTAATGCATGAACAATAAAATGAGCATCATAGTGACTAAGGTTGTGTAAAAATATTGGTATATGACGTGGTGTTCTAAACTTCAAGCTACATGATTCATGAGCAACACCTATAAAACAGTGTTCCAATCAAAATCATAAAAAAGTTCTGCTAACTCTGTTTCACAAATATGACAAATGGTTACATATAAAACATAACATAAACACTCACGCCTGTCACCCAGAGGGTAGGCAGAGACTACGGACTTCCATTTGGCACGATCCTGGCACACCTCTCTCGCCTCCTTTACATCCATATATCTACGCATACACGCACGTCGGTTAAGGTACCTTAATCTGGCCCATTTTAATATATCGCCAATTTGGTCGATAAACCTTCGTCTAGGGCGTCCTTTCCGACTCTGCCGTTCACTTTGCAGCATAAATTTGCTTTGTCACCTTTCTTCGTTCATTCTTTCTACATGACCAAACCACCGAAGCATTCCTTTCTTAATCCTGGTCACAACGTCATCTTGCAAACCACTTTTCTCTTATCACACTATTTCTCACCCTGTCATTCAGATTCAGCCCTAGCATACTCCTTAATGACCGCATTTCTACAGCATTTATTCTACTCTCATGCTTCTTCTCACACCCAACTTTCACTACCATACATTAAAGTAGGGACTAACACAGCATTATGAATTGCCAAACGTGCCTTTTTGACACATTTTGACTCCTCACAATAGCGTGTAGAGCCCCATTCACTCTATTTCCTGCGTTCACTCGTCGTTCTATATCCTTATCATATCTACCATCCCTGCTAAATAAACATCCCAAATATACAAACTCATCCACTTGCTCAATCAACTCCCCTTCTATTCTTATTTCACATAACGTTTTACTTTCTTCTCTTCAAAAACATCACTTTCGTTTTACTTGCGTTCTTTCATACCCTTTCTTTTAATGACCAGTTCATTAAAGTAACCATCATTTGCAACTCGGCGCCGACGATGCAAATATGACTTGATCATCGGCGTACAAAAGGCATTTGACGGTTAACTCACCCATTCTCAACCCACATTCTTCAACTTTCAAAGTTTGCAAACAACTGTCCATAAATAGGTTAAACAGCCACGGGGAAGCTACACAGCCCTGTCTGACACCTTTTTGGATGCCAAACCAGTCCGAGTAGACCTCGTTGATCCTGACACAAGCACTAGAGTCCCTATAAAGAGACCTTAATGCCTGTATCAAACCAGCGCTCAAACCAAATGAGTTCAGTGTTTGCCATAACACATTCCTGTCCACTCTGTCATAAGCCTTTTCCAAGTCCATGAACGCACAAAAACTTTCTGGTTTTGGCCAAAACTTCTCCGCATCATGCGCATGGAAAAGACTTGATCCACACCCCATCCCTTTCTAAATCCAGCTTGCACATCCCAAATTTTTCCATCAGTTTCTTCCATAACTTTTCAATTAACACCTTAGCATACAGTTTACCCACAATGCTAAGCAAGCTGATACCAGTAGTTTTACAGTCCTGCTGTGACCCTTTTTCCTTATATATTGGGACTATAACGGCTTTGCACCAGTCTCCGGTACCCGCTTCAGTTCCCAACATAAATTAAACAAGGTGTACAGCAGCCTGCCTGCACCACCCTCTCCAGCCCTTAGCATTTCGAGTGATACTCATCATATCGCCTGCCTTACCTGCTTTCATGCTTTTCATTGCTTTCATTATTTCATCTACACTTATCTCCTACCTCTCCACTCTTTTCGAAATTTCTATTTCACTTAATTCAGACGACTCTTCACCATAAACACGCTTTCAAAGTATTCCTTCCATCTCTTTAAACTGAAGCTTCATCATTCAGCATACAGCCATTCTCGTCTCGTATAGCATTCATTCTAGGCTGTTTTGAATTTCCTAGTTCTTACGAGTTTCCAGAACATTTTAATATTTGCCTGGAAGTTATCAGATATCCTTCTATCATTCTTATCCGTTCTTTTTGCTTTTTCCTTTCAACAACTTCTTTTACTCTCTTATTTATAAGTCTAAAGTCTGCCTTTTTCTTTCAATCTCATCATTCATACCGCCAGAATTACCAGCTTTGGTTGCCAGTAAATCTAGCCATGCTCTCTTCTTTGCTTCAACTTCCATCCGTACCTCATCATCCCACCACAACGTATTATTTTTCCTTTCATTCGTTCTCTTACTTACACCACATACTTCGGTGGCTGCATCCACTAAAACTTTCTTAACATTATTCCATACAGTCTTCAGGTCTAAATCATTCATACATATTTCATTCAAACCACTAATATTCTCTCTCAGTCTACATTTATACTTCTTCACATCTTCATCTTGTAACCTCTCTATTCTTATACGCTGTAACGCAGTGGTAGACACAGATGTCCGATGCCGCCAACGCTTGAATAGACCATTAATTCGACATAAGACCAAGTAATGATCCGTCCCAACGTTGGACCCCCGGTAAACCCTTGTATCTACCACTGCGCTCCGCATTCTTTCATCCACAATTATGAAATCTATCATGCTTCTATCATCACCTCTTTCCCATGATACATGTGAACTTTTATGGCGAAAGAAAGTGTTCGTCACAAAAGATTCTTTCCACACATACGGCGAGGAGGTCTTCACCATTCTCATTTACACTTTCATCGCCGAACGTTCCTAATATCCTTTCATAACCAGACCTCTTCACCCCAACCCTTCCATTAAAATCTCCTAACATAATAATATTTTCATTTCTCTTACATTTCCTCAACACCATCCTTACCATGTCCCAAAACTGCTCTCGGATATAAGTGGGCTTAGACATGTCTGGGGCGTACACCCCTAGCACAAACAACTTCTTTAAGCCCACTTTCATTCGTATCCAGCAGCCTTGGGCTTACACATTCATACTCTTTCACACATTGACCCATTCTTTCTGAAAGGATGACACTGACTCCTGGCATGCCCGCTCGGTCTCGTCTACACCAGACCAGTAAGCGGTATACATGCCATGTGCAGTGGCATCCTTTCCTTCGTTTCGTCTCATTTACACATAACACATCTATTCCTCTATCATTCATCATTTCGCATACTTCATCCATCTTATCATTCATTGCTCCACATACATTCAGCGTAGCCAGACGGGCCTCCGCAATCCACTTTCGCCTCCGGGAGACAGAACGACGGGTGGCGAACCTCGTCGCCGGTTTTACTCCCGGAGATTCTTCGCACCCTGCCCCATTAAAGGGCGCCGGGAACTCGCCATTTTTTTTATTTGTTGGCTCATGGTGCGACTAAGGGTGGTAGATTTTACGCCGCTACCATATGGCGAGGAGCCGAGTCTAATCTTTTCGGCTTTGTCGCTCGTTTAGCACCACCTGGGACACGTGTAGGGTGGGCCTAGGTTAGTGGTCGAAGCCTACGGACGCGAGCGACTCATCCCATCCAACAAATGGTTGCATTTGAAATTTGGCTTTTGTCTTCATTTGTTAGTGGAACTGGATATTTTTGAAGTCTATTTATTTCTTTTAAATTGTTAGATAAACTTTCCATAAACACTTGTGCACAGTTGCGTCCGCAATATATACTACTATTATATATATACTACTATATATATACTCGTATACTACGGTTATTACATTTTATATAATAACCAAAACTATGCACTTCATGTTTCTGAATATTATGTGTTATAAAGGTTTGGATGGATCATTAGAACATGATTCTATTGGTTTTAAAAATGCTTCAAAATCAGCATAAGCTACGAATGGTATTTTTAACTTTTTTTCATAACTATCAAATTTAATTTTTTCATTTGAAATAGGTTGACCAAACCAATTCTTTTTTAAAGTTTTACTGTTTGGTAATTCTGTACAAATGTGGGCACAATCGTATTATTCATGGTTATTTAACCTTTTCTGAGATGGAAAATGAAGTAGACATGCTTCGCAAATGTACATGACGTGACCGTCTTTTGAAATTTGTTTACTAACTAGCCGCGATAAATTTTTTATGTAACAATAATGATTTTTCGTATCCTTGGAAAAAATAATAAATTGATATGTCTATCTTTACGACACTTTGTTAATAATGGGCCTACTATAGAACATCATCGTTTTTCTTTATTATATTCTAACCCAAAAACATTAATACTAATATCATTTAATTTCTCCACTTTTGCTATGTCAGAAATTTTAACTGGAAAAGAAATACCATCAAATTGAGGTTTATTTGCATGTTTAGCGTATGATGATACCTGATCCGCGTTTTTGTTTACGAGATATAACGCTGAGAGTAACGCCCATTTAAAACAAAAATAATCTTCGTTTTTTACATTTATAACAGCCTTTTTTAATTTTATTTCACGGGGAAGATCTATGTATGAAGTACCGCGTAGGGGGTCAAATTTATTAACATTCATGTCTATAGATTTTATGTTTTTTGGACTCCATCTACTATATTTTTTTTCAAATGCACTAATATTACTAGTAATTGTATCATTTAAAGATGAAGGAAAAATATCTAAGTCATCTCCTTGACAAATAATATAGTTAAATGTTTGAAAATCGAACGTATCATGAATATCTGTAGTTTGTTGAACAAAATCAGCATGCTATATGAAATTTACTTTAAAAATTATGTGTTGATGAATACATTCTTGTATTAAAAATAAAATATCATCTTTAATAGAATTTAAAAATAGTTCAGGAGTTTCAAAATTTACCCGTGTCAAACGATCTACTCTACTCTTGATTTTATAATTTAAAATCTTATTTCCAAAAGCAAATTCAATAACACTAACATTTGATAAAGAATTATGTGAATTTAAAAGATTTTTTTTGTGAACATTACTTTTATAATGATTAGTTAAATACCTTTTCTTGATAAATATATGACACGTTAGACATTCCACTTGATCATCGTTACCGACACTGTTCCCTGCAGAGGTAGACGCTTCTTCTTCCGTTCTTGGTTTTTTGATGATCTTTGGTTCTTCGCTGCTCGTTCGCTTCATTCCTCTTCCAAGTGTGGAGATTATTAAGCGGCAACTTAGTTGTGGGATCGCGTTGTGGTATGTTGATTGAATACCCATCATCCCCCCAGCAAAACATCAATGGATACTGTAGCGCATCATATGCTCTATGTATCTCACTAATACGCTGAAGTGAATTACTTCGGCTCTCGAGGATGATGTCCCTTCGATCAAATTGTTGATCCACTAACACTAAAGCCACTTCATTTGTAGTTGGTGCATTGTACCTACATACCTCTATGTTCTTCTGGTGGTTTTTTATCAGCATGTATGACAACTTTGTATGACTCTGAAGGAGGGGCTTTATCAATGGCACTTTTCAGATCTTTTATATACGGGTTCACTTGATGCAGCATATTCTGAAATTGTTTGATTAAATTTGGCTTTAAGTTAGGAAATTTAGAACATCGAATCTTTGCTTCTCGATCATCTTCACTTACAAAATATATTTGAAGGTACTGAGCGTCAGGTCAGGTTCGGCTTCTGGTAGTATTCTTCCAATTAAATGGTAGATCTGGCCTTGTACTTTAAAAGTCGGTGAAAAACCTTCTGCTGTTACATGTTTACCACCAAAGGAAGTCATCTTGAAACAGGCATTATATTTACGAATATTACCTATAAAATGGTCTGATCTGGGTGTAGATTATTAGTCAAACTAAAGAGTGGCTCAGGCAGTTGTTTCAACCGATCAAGAGATCACTTTTCCAGCGCTGCAACACATACCGGGTGTCTCATCCTTCCATTTCAGCGCATTGCACCACTGACACTTGTATTTCATAGAACCCAAAGCTACACTGCTGTCAGTTCCATAAGCAATATCAGGGTCATACTCAATAGCGGAATGGACCTTGTTTTTCCATAAACGCTGTGTCATGTTTTCCTCATACCGTGACTGAATTGGTCTATGCACTTGTGGATTCGCAGTTTGGTAATTTGCAACAGCTTACCTGTGTACATCGGTTTTTTTTTTCTGATAAACAGACACAGCTTTATGATTTGAATCTGCCTTGTTCTGCCTATATCTTTCTTGTGCACTTTTTAATTGACTTTTTCTTGTGTAATGAGTAAATCTCGACCTTCGTTTATTTTTTTTTTTTTCATATTTTAATGTTGACGGTACAGATTGATCTGTTCCGCTGGTTGGAGATGATATTTCACTGTTTACAAAAGATCTCGGCAGGTACCTCCATGCGATGCTGTGTAATTTTCTTCGCAACAATAGGCAGATAGGCGTCAAAATGTCCATTAAATAAATCATGGCTAAATCGTAATCGCCTTACTGGACAGTATCTGTTTCGGACTCTGTGTATAGCAGACCGTTTAGATATAATTCAAACCGAAACGGAAATATTAATCCTGCAGCTAACAATTCACAAAGTCCACCGTAAGTTTCATTTTTTAACATATTGGCTGAATATTCATTTGCTGTTGAATAATTATCGCCATTTCTGTCGTGGGTCATAACTGAAAACCTAGGCCAATCATTTACCACAAATCTAACAATTTGTGAACACACTAACATCGCATTTTGTTGGATTCCGTACATTAAAAATGAAAGAACACGAAACAAACAGGTGCCGTCACCTATAATGGGGACGACAGTATGTTCTTCCATTTTTCCTTTAATATTAGGAGTTTCTGTAGTCATTTTTTCAGTGAGATAAAATACTTTTGTCAATAATACCTAATCACAAAGCAAATCGAATTCCAAGTTTGAACAGTTGTTGTAAAAAAGACAAAATCAAGCAACTAATCCGAAACACGAAGCAAATCTTAAACCTTGCTTGCTTACAAGCAAACAAAGTCGAAGTCTAGTCAAATATCCGTTAACAGTGAATAGGTATGTGGTACAGGTTGATGCGCTCATTCACCATTCACTTTATATTAGTTCGAAAAAACACAACGTTACCACGTTCTAAAACGATACCAACGCCATCTATTGGTAGGGATTGGAACTTGAAGATCAATACAAAATAGGTAGAAACCTAAGTATTTCTTTTGGTTTTGCCATTTTATTAATTTGTAAAAAAATATATTTGGTTTGGTTGTTTATTTTCATTGTTTTTAATTTTATAAATTAGTATTTTATTGTTCAGGTGTAATTTTGTGCAAATTTTTGTACAAATCTTCTTGTCTATTTAGTTTTATGTTTTTGTTCAATAAAAGTATATTCTATTCTATTCTAATAAATTAAGTTTAAAATATTTATAAATATCATTTACGTTATTTACGACCCAAAAACCTTAAAAATGACACCCAAGTCACCCACCCCATGATGATCGTACCAAACATACATCCATCCATCCTTCCATCCATGTTGGTTTCAAACCATAATCGATGCCATTTTCGTAATTAACGTCCCAAAAAACCATAAAACGACACCCATATTGACATTTCAACCACATTGCACCCCCATAGGGGATTATTATGTACAGCAGAGGGAGCCGATTGTTGAGATAACAGAATTTAAAAGAGAGATAACTATTGGGTGTATGTGTACTGAATAACTGACTTTACTTCGATAACTTGTTACTGAACTAAGAGGACTGTATAAAGAAAAGTGGGACAATTTAAAACTTTATATTTAACTATTTACAATAGCGGCAATTAATGTATGTACAAGGGAATATCTACTGGGAGTCTTCTTTCTTGAGAGTCTTCTTTCTTGAGAGTCTTCTTTCTGAGTGCCGCTGTCGAATCGAATGCCTGGAGCCCAAAAGGCCCTTATTATATTTCCGCGGCGGCCGTCTCAAGATGATAGTGTTCTCACACTGTGTGCTGTGCGCTCATTGGTTGTCGACCTCACGTGATGTCCGGGCGGTGTGCGGGTGCGCGGGCGTAACGGGGTATGAGGGGCGACGGGCGGCTGCTCTCCTCGCCGTCCGTAACATCCTCCCCGGCGTAGCAAGCGAGCCTATACTCGGGAGGACGGCGATATTCCTCACTGGTCGTCGTAGTACTCCGCCTCTGGTTCGAATCTCCACGTTGCGCACCACGCCGTCAGGTCCGGGAAACGTTCTCGTCACTATTCCCCTTGGCCACACGTTCCGCGGCAGGTTGCTGTTCACAATCACGACGAGGTCGTCTTCTTTACATCTTGTCGCTGGGCGTCTCGAGATGCTCCGCGGGATCAGCGTCGGCGTATTCCCGCACCCAGCGCCTCCAGTATTCATCGGCGAGCCCTGCGCCGCCTCCATGACCGGCGATCGGTGGGTGAGCACGTTGCGGCGATAGGTAGACTCGACGGTCCCAACATGATGAAATGGTTGGGGTTAACGCTTCCTGGTCATTGATGTCGACCGGTACATGGGTCAACGGTCGAGAGTTGACGGTGTTCTCCGCTTCCGTCAACAAGGTTGCTAACGTCCTCCTTCGGCTCTTCTGGTGGAGAGTTGCTTCCAACGCTGCTTTGACTGAACGCACGAGCCGTTCCCATGCGCCTCCCTGGTTGGGCGCTCCCGGTGCAATGAACTTCCACTCGGTGCGTTGTGTTAATGCGAAGTCCTTGAGTAGCGGTTTCCATTCTTCCATGGCTCTTCGGAGTTCGGTGTCGGCTCCGAGAAAGTTGGTCCCATTATCGGAGTATATTACCCGAGGCCACCCGCGCCTAGCCGCCATGCGCCGTAATGCCATTATTGCCGAGTCCGTGATTAGGCTGTGGACTATTTCCAAATGAACCGCGCGCGTCGTTAGACATGTAAATAATGCTATCCACCGCTTCTCGTGCCGTCGTCCTATCGTTACCGACAAAGGCCCGAAATAATCTACCCCGGTGTATGTAAACGGTCGGGCAAACGCTAACCTTTCGGGTGGTAAATCGCCTATAACTGCCGGCCGTGGTGTTGCCTTGCGTACCCTACATTGCAGACAATTCCCTTCCACTTCTCGCACGGTCGGTCGTAGTCGGAGGATATAATATCTTGTTCGTAGGTCGTTGACCACCCTTTCCCTATTGGCATGGCTTGCTTCTTGATGCGCCTTTTCTACCAGCAGCTTTACAAATCGGTGACGTCCATTCAGGATTATAGGTTGCTTCATCCGGTCGTCTACGTCGGCTGCGTCGATTCTTCCCCTGGCTCGTAGTATTCCATCTTCAATTATGGGGTCGAGCTTCCTCAAAGCGCTGCCGGTGACCAGATTCTTCCCCTGCTGAAGTCGGCTGATGTCTTCAGCGAAGCTGTCGAGCTGACTGCGTTCCACCCACATCCGCTCTGCCCTTTGGATGTGCTGTAGCGTTAACTCACGAGCCCGTCCTCGTATGGCATCGATGAGCTGCAGTACTCGTGCTGTGGCCCTGATTAGTCTCTCGTATGAAGAGAAGCGTTCTATCTCTGGCAGGTGTGGGGCGTCCTTGGTCTCGACGTGATGCGCCACAATTTCTTCCAACTCTTCGTCTTCTCCTGCCTTCTCTTCTTTCCCCTGTGGCCATTTGCTTTCGTCTTCGTAGAGAAATGACGGTCCGGTGAACCATTGGTCGCTTTCTCTCTTGCTTACGAAGTTCATGCGCGTCGCTTGGTCTGCTATATTGTGAGCAGTCGGAATCCATTTCCATTGTTCGGGTGATGTTTTCTCGGCTATCTCCCCGAGTCGATGAGCTACGTATGGAGTGTAACGCGCTGTATCGTTCCTTATCCAGTGGAGCGCCGTAGTAGAGTCCGTCCAATATATGACCCTATCTGCTCTCACTCTGTGTTCGTCCTGCACGAATTCCGCGAGTCGCGCGCCTATCAAGTTCACCTGCAACTCTAACCGCGATATGCTTTGTGCCTTAATCGGGGCGACTTTCGCCTTGGCCGCTACTAACGCTACCTTAACCGTGTCGTCGCGATACCGAATACGCCAATATGCCGCGGATGCGTACGCTCGTTCACTAGCGTCGTTGAAGATGTGGAGTTGACGTTCTACTACTCCCCCCGTAGGAGCATAGCATCTCGGAAGTCGAAGTTGTGATACTTCCTCGACGACACGCAACCACCTCTGAAATTCGTTCGCTGCCTCCTCGGTAGTTCGTCATCCCATCCGACCTTCTTCATACGCCACAGGTCCTGCAGCAGGATCTTCGCCGTAATGGTGAGGTAGCTGAGCAGACCGAGTGGGTCGAAGACCGACATTACTGCGCTTAACGCCTCTCTCTTGGTCGGTGGTCGATGAAACATCTTCACATCATACGGCACCCTGTTCATGGACGTGTTGAAGGTTAGCGCGTCCTCTTCGGCCATCCATAATAACCCTAGGGTTCTTCCTGGGCCGTTTTGCGTTGTGCCCACCTCCTTGGGCTTTCGTGCCAGCAGCTCCTCTGGTTTGTCCTCTAGTAAGGCTGCATGGTTCGAATTCCATCCCGCGAGCGTGAAGCCTGCCTCTTGGTGTAATTTGGTGACCTGCATTGCCGTATCTATCGCTTCTTCCAACGTCGCGTAACTGTCTAGGTAATCGTCCATGTAATGACTATTTACGATGGCGTTAAGCGCTCGTGGATATGCTTCTGCGTGTGCGCGCGCGTTGGAATCCCTAACGCTGTGCGCGAGAAAAGGAGAGCTCCTTGCACCGAAAATCATCGAAGTCATAACATACTCTCGCGGCGGTCCAGATCGCTCGTTTCCTCGCCACAAGAATAGTTGCGCGGGTTGGTCACGGCGGTCGATTTTAACACGTAAAAACATCTCGCGGATGTCCGCTGACACGGCTATTTCGTTTTCCCTAAACCTAAACAGTATACCGGGTAGGTTCCGTAACAAGTCGGGGCCATCGAGCAGGTAGTCGTTTAAACATTTGCCTGATGCGCGAGCTGCTGCGTCAAACACTAATCTTAATTTCCCAGGCTTGTTCGGATTACTGACGGCGAAATATGGCAGGTACCAACTCTTGGGGCTTTCCTTTTCCGACCCATTGGCTTCACTAGCATAGCCCTTCTCTTGGAGGTTGTTCATCTGTTTCGTATACGCGTCTCGGAACTCCGGTGACTGGTCCATCCTACGTTCGATGGTGCGGAGTCTTCGAGCTGCCATCTCGTAGCTCGGTGGCAGCCTGACGTCATCGTCCCTCCACGGCAGTCCGACTTGGTATTGCTCGCCGACCCTCTTGACGGTGCGCTGGAAGATGTCAACAGCCCGCTCCTCTTCCCGCCTTGGTCTGCTTTTGAGCGATATACCTATTGAGTCGATCTCGTACTGCCTCTTGAGAAGATCTGTCAACTCTTCATCAGGACTGGCGAACGTCTTCATATCCTTATCTAAACGTCCGTTAACGCTCGATATGTGTAATACCGTTTCACTGTCTTGTTTACACATAACGCGCGGCGCGGTCCCTTGTAAGACCCATCCTACCAATGTCCTAGCCGCAATGGGTTGCTTACGACTTCCTATGCGTAAATTACGCGTTATAATTAGATGCCAGTTATCTCACCCTATTAATACTTTCGGTTTCGCGTCACTATAACATACCTCGCTCGGTAAGCCACGTAAATGTTTCAAACGTAGACACTCCTTACCGACGGACTGCGAACCTACTGTTAAATTATTCATTGTTCACGCACTTACGTTATACGTTTCATTTTTCGTTTTTCCGCGTATCCCTATTGTGACTATTCGACTATTATTCTCGCGTTGGTTACTAGATACGCCTCGAATATTCAGCGGCTTCGTCGGTCCTTCCGCGTCTAACTCGCGAGCTAATTCGTCGTCGATCAACGATATCGTGAACCCTTCGTCGAGGAGCGCGTAGGAGGTTTCGATCTCTTTACCACGCGGTCCGCGCACTATAATAGGACACACTTTTAATAACACTGACGCACTTTTAGCTGTATTTGACGCGACGAGCACTGTTTCACCTGAATTTGCAGATGTTTCCGGTGTCTGATTCTGGCGCGCGTGAAGTAACGTGTGGTGAGGGGCGTTGCAGCCGTCGACGCCGCATTTCTTAGCCTTGCACCTCAGGCATCGGTGCTTGCTGCTTAAACACTTGAAGCACACTCCCTCTTCCTTCACCCACTTCCACCGGCTATCTACGTCCATCTGCACTAATTTCTTGCACTTGACTATCGTATGTTCACCACCACAACACAAACACTTAACACTTTCACTGTCACTATCTCGTGTGGTGAATGTCCTTACATCGCGGGGCCTATCTTCTACGCGGCGTGTGACTATAAGCCTTTTCGGCGGCGGTGCTTCTCTTTACGGGTGCTTCCTCAATCGGCGCTGCGGAGGTGTAGGCATGACTTAACGCGCGGTCAGCCTCTCTCATCATAAACCGTGAAAGCGTGACGATATCCGGTTCGTCAGCACTTCCGTAGTGCTCCGCATAATCGCACCAACGTGATCGTAAATGAGGACTTAATTTACTCGTAACTTCCCTAGTAAGCATCGGGTTTTGTAAGTATCCTTTACCGTCGACGTTTTTCATAACACAGACGATATTCTGTAACTTAATCGCGAACGTATTTAATTCCTGAGCGGTTAAGCCTGGGCGCGGAAGACGTCTCAGATCTTCTAACGCGCGATCTATAATTACCTCTGAGCGACCGAAACACTGCTCTAGTGTCCGCATAATATCCGCTGGGTCCTTCGCGGTAAACAGTAATGCCGATACTGCCTCCCTAGCCTCACCACGTAAACAGTTTCTTAACCTTGCCATATTTTCCGTGTCTGTGAATCCATACAAACGGGTGGATTCATTCATCGCGGCTTTAAACGCTAACCATTCCGCGGCCTAGCCGTTGAAAATAGGCAAGTCCTGTGTTTGCTTCGCGGCGGCTGGTCTGAATCGTACCATATTCTCTAATGCTTCCGCTAGCCGTTCCGATACCCCTATCTTTCCCTCTCGGGGTGAGCGACCTACCTCTATCCCTATTTCCTTCTAACGATAAACGACGATTCGGGGATGTATCGTGATTATATGGCAACCGTGACCTATGACCTACATCGCGACGATACGGCGATGATAATTTACGTTCCTCGCGGCGATGGCGACCTACGTTTTGGCGATAGAGTGCGGCGTTGGGCGCGCGTCGGCGACGTAACCCTTACATGACGATTCACATGATTCGATTCTGCGGCGACTCCACTATCCCTTTGTACTATATTCGCGTGACGTGGTTGTTCGTTATTCGCGACCGCCCTCCCCTGGGCATCTTCAATATACACGGGGCGCAGGTACGTAATCGGTCCCCTTTTCCGGTGGGGCCTGCATTTGATCGATGCGGGGCGCGGGCTGAGACAGGCGGCAGGGCGGCTTCCCCCGCACAGTCTCCACGTTATCTAACCATTGGTCGACACGATTCCTACTTTCTGTTATTTCGGCTCCTTCTAAACTTTCCCTATCGGTATCTTCTTGTAATTGCGCGATGTCCCTAGCGTATTTCTTTTTAATTAAATCTTCCTCGATTTGTAATTGTTTCCTTCTAATCGCGGCGAGTTCTTCAGCTGTGTTGTATTCAATTTGTTTTAATTTCGCGATCGCGCTAGCTGTCGACCGGGCTGAACGAACTGACGGGCAGCGGCGCGCCTGGCACAGCGTCGGTAGCTACGGGCGCGGCGGTATGTATTGTTGAACTCATTTCGGTGACCGGAAGATCTTCAATAATCGCGGCGAGTGTATCTGTACGCGGCGCGGATGTGCTGGCTTCTAACAATCGCTCGGTCGTGGACACGGACATAGCGGGGCGCGGCGGCGCGGGCGCGGGCATAGCTGCGGGCGTCGGCGGGGGCGCGGCGGCGGGCGCCTGTGTCAACGATAGATAGTCTGAGGGGGACGCGGGGGCTTCCTCGAAGATACGTATTCCCACCGGCGTTTCGTCGTCGTTCCTGGGCTTCTGGCTTCTTGTTTTACGCATGGCGTCTTCAAAAAGACGTAAAGACGCACGTGTTACGTTACCAGTCGATTACAGTTTGACACCGTTAGGGAGTAACTTACTGGTCGCGTAAACGTGTCTAAGAAACGAGAAAGTTAATTTGACGAAGTCAGACTATTGTTAGAAACGTAGATACAATTTTGAACGATGATCTTCTCTCTTCTGTACGGTCTTCTGGCTTCGGATCTTCCAGCTTTTGATCTTCTGGCTTCGATCTTCCAGCTTCGATCTTCTGGCTTCAATCTTCCAGCTTCGATCTTCTGGCTTCAATCCGGCTCGAAGGACCAAAAATTATTATGTACAGCAGAGGGAGCCGATTGCTGAGATAACAGAATTTAAAAGAGAGATAACTATTGGGTGTATGTGTGAATAACTGACTTTACTTCGATAACTTGTTACTGAACTAAGAGGACTGTATAAAGAAAAGTGGGACAATTTAAAACTTAATATTTAACTTTTTACAATAGCGGCAATTAATGTATGTACAAGGGAATATCTACTGGGAGTCTTCTTTCTTGAGAGTCTTCTTTCTTGAGAGTCTTCTTTCTTGAGTGTCGCTGTCAAATCGAATGCCTGCGGAGCCCAAAAGGCCCTTATTATATTTCCGCGGTGGCCGTCTCAAGATGATAGTGTTCTCACACGGTGTGCTGTGCGCTCATTGGTTGTCGACCTCACGTGATGTCCGGGCGGTGTGCGGGGTGCGCGGGGTGTAACGGGGTATGAGGGGGCGACGGGGCGGCTGCTCTCCTCGCCGTCCGTAACAGGGATGATGGTAGGTATTTCCCGTCTGCTACGTTGGATTTTGAAATAGTTGTTGTTTTCGTAATCAGCGACCCGATAAACCATAAAAACGATACCCATGTTGATTTTCAGAATTCGTCACCCATTTCCCACCTTTTAGGGTTTGAATTCTGAAAGAGCCTGAAACACTTGTTTACTCATTTATTGATAGGAGTACTCCTGTAAAGTTTCGACCAAAATAGTTTACCTAATCTTGTTTCCCCATACAAAATTTTAACCCCTTTTTCACCCTCTTAGGGGGCGAATTTTCAAAAATCCTTTCTTAGCGGATGCCTACGTCATTAAAACTGTCTGTATGCCAAATTTCAGCGAAATCCTTTCTGTAGTTTCGGCTGTGCGTTGATAGATTTATTTAATGGAAAATTAAATAAATCTATCAACGCACTGCTTTCAGGAGCTCCGCTGTAAAATCATCCTCGCCCGGGGACTTGCCGTTTTTAAGGTGCTGGAGAGCCATTCTAATCTCGCTCTGACTGACGTCCGGGATATCATCGGAATAGTGTCGGATAAGACTTCTGATCGGTCTTGGATCGTTACTCACACTTGCGTGTGGCTCTAACGATGATGTGTACATTTGTGTTTATTAATTAATTCTTGCTTTTCCCTTACATACATTTCTATAATTTTTAACATTAATTTTAGTTTTAATTAACTTTTGCACTTTTCTAACATACTTATTAATTTTTATATATTTCTTTAATTTTCTTCTACTGCAGGTAGTCCTTGCTGCTGTTCTTGATGTGACATAATCATCAATCAATCAATATTTTATTAATTCATAAACATGGGTATTATAGGATGTCACATACAAAATTATTATTAGGTACAGCCATGTTTCACCTTAAAGGTATATGAACATAACTGAATTAATTTTTACATTTTGTCATAAAAAAATATTCTTATGTCATAGTACACTTTTTCAGCAAGGATGCCATTGAGCGCAGTTTTAAATCTTTTGACATCATTAATTAATCGGATATTTAATGGGATTTTATTATAGATTTTTGGTGCCATGCAATTTACACACATTCTTCGAAGAAGGGTTTTGCATCTGTGATTAACTTTCAATGTGCCTTCACGGCAACTTCCGGCAGTATTCTTTTAAAAATAAATTGGGTTATTTCGAACAAAGTTTGCAACCTCATATATATATACATATATATACACATACGACCTGGTAAGACATGCAGGAAGTCGATGGATGCAGGTGGCTCAGGACCGTGCTTTGTGGCATTCCTTGTGGGAGGCCTATGTTCAGCAGTGGACTTGTGAAGGGCTGTAATGATGATGATGATAATATACACACACGGCAGAGTCAGAATTTTATATTTGTGACATTACGGTTCACATGAACCATCATGGTTTAGACCGAACATGGATCTAACGCACTTTTTTTGCGCTTTGAAGACACTTTGTCTTTCAGTGGTGTTGGCCCAAAACATTATTCCATACCTTAAGGTTGATGCAACATATCCATGATAGGCTGTTAGGAGTGTTTTAACACTGAAAACCTTCCTTAGTTTATAAAGAGCATAAGAGAATTGGTTTTTTAATTAGATTATCAATATGAGGTTTCCATGTCAGCTTATTATCTATAGTCAAACCCAAAAATTTTGTAGTGTCTACCTCTTTGATTGAATTCCCAGAGTTGTTAATGTCAAAATTTAAAGGAAAATTATTTCTTTGTTTAAAGTTTACTATATGTGTTTTCGTCAAATTCATTGTCAGGTTATTTAATTTCAGCCATTTGAATAAAGATGTCAATGTATTATTAATGTCAATATTATATTATTCTCATTATCATTATTATAAGTAAATAAAACAGTACTGTCGTCAGCAAAAATAGTTATATGATGGTTGATTACATTAGAAAAGTTATATGATGGTTGATTACATTAGAAAAGTCATTTATAAAGATAATAAAAAGGAGAGGGCCCAATACACTTCCCTGTAGTACTGTATTTGACTCTCTTTCGATCTGTAAATTTTGTTTTCACCGGTCTTAGAGTCAATTTTGAAACATACGATTAGCTTTAGGGTGTTGCCTCTTATACCATACCTTTCTAGTTTATTAAGTAATGTTTTATGATTAATATTGTCAAATGCTTTGGTCATATCCATAAATAGTGCTAGTGTAGGCTTTCGGTTGTTAACGTTTTTACGACCCTTTCCATAAACTCGTATATAGCCATATTAATTGATTTATCTTTTCGAAAGCAGTATTGATGCTCCGAAAATAGATTATTGGTTCATCACCAGTCAAATCGATTATTGTGGAGGGTTGAAATATTTTAGAAGATTCAAATTCTGTGAGCTCATTGAACAAGCTTTAATATTTGATTGACAACCTCATTTTTAGTTGATAGAGCTACGCTGTAGAAGCAACAAGGATTCGGCTCGCCCAGGAAAGGATTACGTTCACACAGAATACCAGCGTGGAATGTAGAATAGGAGTGACAAAACAGCACACAGTCTACCTGATGGTAAGTGGATGCTGTAGCCCAGAAAATTTAATTCTATGCAGCGTAGCTCTACCAAGTCAAACTGGAATTATTGAACACGGAGTATAATATGATAAGTTTAGCAATAGTCTCCATAAGTTTCACTACCGGACACAAGTTGCCTCTAATTTTAGAAAGCTTAAATATATTTCGAATATGTGTATAATTTTTAGGAAGTGGCAATGGGCCGGTCATATAGCTCGAAGAACGATAACAAATGTGGAAAAAAGTCTCTCGAGTAGCAACCTCGTACCTGTAAGGAACTTGTACGGCAGCCATCCATTAGATAGAGTGATGACCTGGTAAGAGTTGCAAAAAGTCAATGGGTACAGGTGGATCAGGACCCTGTTCTATGTCGTCCCTTGTGGGAGGTTTATTTTCAGCTGTAGACTTGTGATGGGCTGTAATAATAATAATAATAATAATGAAACTATCGGAGATACATCCTAAGGGATGGCACCGTCGACATCTGTCGAGCTTGTCGCCATCCCGGTGAGTCACTTAGGCATATCATCTCCGGTTGTTCGGCGCTTTCTAACTCTGAGTACTTGCACAGGCACAACTTAGTAGCCAGAATTTACACCAGGAGCTCGCCTGAAATACGGTCTCGTGGACCGAAATTGCCGTATTACAAGTATTCGCCGGAAGCCGTGCTTGAAAATGATCGCGCCAGGTTTACCGGATCCCATCATCACAGACAGGACTATTCTTGCGAATAAGCCTGATATTGTGCTGATGGACCGGCACATTAGATCGATATTTTGGTCGACATCACCATTCCATATGACGAGAACCTCGTGAAAGCCGAAACAGATAAGCGAACAAAATATCTGGACCTGGCTCACGAGGTGACCGACATGTGGGTGGACTGCCGACCGAAATTATACCTGTAGTCGTCTCTGCGAACGGGTTAATCCCAGTCAGCCTCTGGTCATCTGAGACTGGGACCCGTGACGGACCGCTCCAAGCTCAAATGCAGAAGGCGGTGCTCCTCGATACCGCCCGCATCGTCCGCCGGTTTTCTCCTTTCCCTAACCTCGGCCGTTTGGTCTCCCTGCAGGGTTTCCATCTGGGTTTTATTTATTTATGTATTATTTATTTATTTATGTTAGTATATTAAATATATATTTATGTTTATTTATTATTTCTTAAAATATTTATTCAGCCCAACCAGATGAGAATACTATATAAATACCCCAAATGATAATTAATAGGCGTAGGAAGTGACGACCCCATCGCCCGCTGACGTAACAGTTACGTGACAAAACTGCTACGTCGGTAGTCAGTCAGCGCCCCGCCAAAGGTGGAGCGCCGTGCCTAGGCAAAATTGAGGGTGCAAAGGTCTGTTTGTGCATATGGCTGAACCATGAAACGAAAGGGCCTGGGCGTCCCCGTTAATTGACGCCCAAAATGGATGATGGAAAAAAGAGGCGCAGGGCCGCTGCCTGAGGTCGCCAGGGCGCGTCTGGAGCTGGCGCTGGACGCGACAGCATGCGGGTCGCCAGCCAAGCGCGGGGGCTGCAAGACCACCTAGTAGCCGCCCGCATCCATCATCCCCACCAGAGGGCTTGGTGTCGGCTGGTCTTCTCGACTCGGCAAGCGGCACCCGCTGCGGTGGAACACGTCGCATGCGTTGGACGCAAATTATGAACGCAAACGCATTGCGAGCGTATTTTAGGGCAAAAGGGGAAGAAACTGGAATGTTAGCGTATCGGGCTCGGATGCATCGCTTTTCGCAGAGCTGGAGCCATCTGTTCATGTAACGGAGCAAAACCTGGCAGACCGAGTTCGGTACATCCTGCGCTCCAACATATTTGATGACGCCGAACTCGAACGACTACGACGTGAGGCTGTTCCTCATCGGATGAAAATGCTACAGCTGGTAATGCGGTGCCACTAATTGCAGAGCAACCTGCGCACGTGGATACCGCCGTGGATATTCCAGTTGTGGTTAATTCAGACGATGATGAAATAGTCTCCCACAAGCCACAGCAAATGAGGAGCATATTGAAGAGGCTATTTTGGAAACGCAGTACGCCTCTCGAAAATCGATCGCGACTTCCGCATACCCTAGCAAAGGAATCGGGCTGTCGAGGGCTCTCAACCCAATGTGGGACCTATTTGAAGTTGTTGGGACCTTTGCGAGACAGACTCAATTCTTTTTGGCGCCACACTGGCAGTTTGCCGTAATATTGGCGCCAAATTTCCCACGGCTGGACGCGCTACTAGACAAAGTAGCGCCATCCCAACCTGGAGAAAAAGAATTGAGGACCGTATCGCAAAGGCAAGAGCCCTCATCGGCAGACTGACAAGCTTCAGGTCGGGTAATAATAGACCTAGAATTGTGCGCACCGTCAGGATGGCGTTTGCTGGGACAAATATAAGTTTGTACCAGCCGAATATTCCGCAAAAACTGACGGAGCGCATAGACGACCTGAAGCAGAGAATCGCTGCTTGGGGGAAGCGGATTCGGCGATATACCGAGAGGTTGACACGGTTCAACCAGAATCGTCTCTTCCAGAGTGATCAGAAGAGGCTCTATAAATCATTGGAGCGACCAATGGTACGTGGAACGGACCAAGCACCGAATGAGACCGACACTGTCGCGTTCTGGCGCAGCCTCTGGTCAGAGCCCGTAAACCACAGTGAGGGCCCTTGGACGGAAGTTGTGGCGAGTCAGTGTGCGAATGTTACACCCATGGACCCCATCATCATAACGCCGGACGATGTAGCTGAGGCGGTCCGAAGGGCCCCGAACTGGAAAAGTCCGGGCCTCGACGGGCTGCATCACTACTGGCTGAAGGGGTTCGTGGTGTGTCACGCTGTGCTCGCCCGACAGTTTCAAGAGGCTCTCGACCAGAAGTCGCTCCCAAGCCTCTTCACTACTGGGATCACTCATTTGGTTCCTAAAGACCGATACACAGACCCAAGCAAATACCGCCCCATCACGTGTATACCCACGATATACAAGACACTAACATCCATTTTGAGCGCGAGAATCACCGTCACCTGAACTCAAATCAGGTGATGTCGCGCGCTCAAAATGGATGTCGGGCGGTGGTCGTGGAACCAAGGAACCACCTCATTGACGCGGTCATTGGCAGGTGGTTAAACGCAACCGTCGGAACCTCTCCGCCGCCTGGATAGACTACAAAAGGCATTCGACTCGGTGCCTCATACATGGCTGAAGAGGGTCCTCGAGCTGTACAAGGTTGACTGTACAGTCAGAGACTTCTCGGGCAGTGTATGGAGCAGTGGAGTACGATCCTTTGTCATCTAGGCGAGCGGATGACGGCTGCGGAGAACCACATAAGGATAAGAAGGGTATCTTCCAGGGCGATTGTCTGAGTCCAATCTGGTTCTGCCTCTCTAAACCCTCTCAGTACCTTACTGGAGGGTTCTGGGAGGATTTCAGCTTCGGAAAGGAGGTACAAAGTGACCCACCTTTTCTATATGGATGATCTCAAGTTATTCGCTTCCAGTCGCTCATCTTGTGGAATTGCTAAACATCACTTGTGATTTTAGCAATTCTATTAGAATGGAGCTGGGGACGGATAAGTGCGGTCCTCCATGTCAAAAGGGTAGGGTTGTTAACCTGAGGCATAGACTTATCTATGCCCATCAACATAAGGACCCTTTCCCAGGCTGGAAACATACCGATACCTGGGTATGTCACAGAACATAGGTATCGATGAGGCGGATATGAAACAGTCAGTTTGCGATGTGTTTTATGCACGCTTGACAAAAGTGCTCAACAGTTTTTGTCGCGTGTGAATAAGACACACGCATATAACGGTTGGGTCATGCCTGTCCTCATATATACCTTCGGCATGCTCAGGTGGACTCAGACCGAACTGAACGCTCTGGTTAGAAAAGTCCGCACTGTCATGACGTCACACAGGATGCATCACCCGAGATCGTCAGTAATGAGGCTGTACTTGCCGCGGAAACATGGTGGGCGCGGCTTTTGAGCGCTCTCACCATGCATAATCGCGAAGTGTGCAGCCTCCGTAATTACTTTCTGGCGAGATCGGATGATCCATTCTACAGGGACGTCATTTCGTGTGATAAAGGCTTACCCTCTATCCTTAGCCAACGAGCAATGGCAAGACCCAGCAGTACAGTGCATTTCCGACCGGGAGACCGTATGGAAGGAGAAGGAGCTCCACGGGAGGTTCTACAAGGCTCTACATGAGCCTTTCGTAGACACAGTCGCCTCCCTCCACTGGCTACGTTTCGGTGACCTCTTTGGGGAAACCGAGGGTTTTGTCTGTGCGATACAGGATCAGGTTATTAAGACCAACAATTATCGGAGATACATCCTAAAGGATGGCACCGTCGACATCTGTCGAGCTTGTCGCCATCCCGGCGAGTCACTTAGGCATGTCATCTCCGGTTGTTCGGCGCTTTCTAACACTGAGTATTTGCACAGACACAACCTAGTAGCCAGGATTCTACACCAGGAGCTTGCTCTGAAATACGGTCTCGTGGATAGGAAAATGCCATATTATAAGTACTTGCCGGAAGCCGTGCTCGAAAATGACCGCGCCAGGCTCTACTGGGACCAGGCCATCATCACAGACAGGACTATTCTTGCGAATAAGCCTGATATTGTGCTGATGGACCGGGCACAGTCAAGGATATTTTTGGTCGATATTACCATTCCTTATGGCGAGAACCTCGTGAAAGCCGAAACAGATAAGCTGACAAAATATTCAGACCTGGCTCACGAGGTGACCGACATGGGGTGGTCTGCCGACCGAAATTATTCCTGTGGTCGTTTCTGCGAACGGGCTAATCCCGGTCAGCCTCACGGGTCATCTGAGGCGACTGGGACTTCGTGAAGGACCGCTCCGTGCTCAAATGCAGAAGGCGGTGCTTCTCGACACCACCCGCATCGTCCGCCGGTTTCTTTCCCTTCCCCCTAACCCTCGGCCGTTTGGTCTCCCCTGCCGAGGGCTTCCATTTGGTTGGGTTTTTATTTATTTATGTATTATTTGTGTTAGTATATTCAATATATATACATTTATATTTATGTATATTTATTTACTATATTTCTTTTATATATTTATTCAACCCAACCAAATGAGAATACTTCATTAATATCCCAAATGATAATTAAAAAAAATAATGATAGTAAAAAGGCGTAGGGGAGTGACGACCCCATCGCCCGCTGACGTAACGGTTATGTGACAAAACTGCTACGTCAACGCAGTTTGTCAGCGCCTTGCCATGAGGTGTTAGCGCCGTGCCTCGGCAAAACTGAAGGTGCAAAGGCCCGCTTGTGCACATAGCCTCACCATGAAACGGTGCCGGGTTTGGGCGTCTCCCGTTAACTGACTCCCATAACATGTATGATGGAATTGAGGAATGCGCGCAAAGGGCCGCTGCCTGGAGGTCGCCAGGGCGCGTCTGGAGCGCTGGACGCGACAGCATGCGAACCGCCAGCCGAGCACGAGGAGCTGCACGACCACCCAGCAGCCCCTCGCATCCATCATCCCCACCAGCTGGCTTGGTGTCGGCAGGGTCTTTGCGGGCCCAGCAAATCGGCACCCGCCACTGGTGGAGTACGCCGCATGCGATGGACAATGCAAATGAACAGCAACGCATTGCGGGCGTATTTTAGGGCAAAAGGGGGAGAACTTGGAGGTTTTGCGTACCGGGCTAGGATGCATCGACTTTTTGCTGAGCTGGAGCCATCTATAACTGTCACCGAGCAAAACCTGGCAGACCGAGTTCGGTATATCTTGCGTTCAAACATATTTGATGGCACCGAACTCGAACGACTACGACGTGAGGCTGTTTCCTCATCGGATGAAAATACTACGGCTGAGAATGCGGCACCACAAGTTGCAGAGCAACCAGCACACGTGGATGCCGCCGTGAATCCCCCGGTTGTGGTTGAATCAGACGATGATGAAACGGTCGCCTAGAAACTAGAACTAGAGCAAATGAGGAGTACATTGGAAGAGGCCATTGTGAAACGCGCAGTACGCTTCTCGAAAATCGACCGCAACTTCCCCGCATAACCCTAAGCAAGCGGAATCGGGCTGTCGTGAGGGCTTTAAGCTCAATGCTAGTGACCTATTTGGAAGCCAGCCGGGACCTTTGCGAGACGAACTCAATTCTTTTTGGCGCCGCACTGGCAGTATGCCGTATTATTGGCGTCAAGCACCCCACGGCTGGACGTACTACTACACAAAGTAGCGCCATCCCAGCCTGGAGAATAACAATTGAGGAACGTATCGCAAAGGCTAGGACCCTTATCGGCAGACTGATATGCTTCAGGTCAGGCAATAAAAGGTCAAATGTCAGTTTGTCCCAGGCGGATATAACGCAAAAACTGACGGAGCGTATAGACGACCTAAATCAGAGAATCGCTGCTTGGGGAAAGCGGATTCGGCGATATACCGAGAGGTCGACACGGTTCAACCAGAATCGTCCCTTCCAGAGTGATCAGAAGAGGTTCTATGAATCATTGGAGCGACAAATGGTACGTGGAAACGGGCCCAGCACCAAATCAGGCCGACACTGTCGCATTCTGGCGCGGCCTGTGGTCAGAGCCCGTAAACCACAGCGAGGGCTGTTGGATGGAAGTTGTCGCGAGTCAGTGTGCGAGTGTTACGCCCATGGAACCCGTCATCATAACGCCGGATGACGTAGCGGAGGCGGTCCTTAGGGCCCCGAACTGGTCCGGGACTCGACAAGCTGCATCACTACTGGCTGAAGGGGTTCGTGGTGTGACACGCTGTGCTCGCCCGACAGTTTCAAGAGGCTCTCGATCAAAAGTCACTACCAAGCCTCTTCACTACTGGGATCACTCATTTGGTTCCTAAAGACCGGGGTTCCACAGACCCGAGCAAATACCGCCCCATTACGTGTCTACCCACCATATATAAGACACTGACATCCATTTTGAGTACGCGAATCATTCGTCACCTGGACTTAAATCAGGTGATGTCGCGTGCTCAAAACGGATGTCGGGTGTCGTCGTGAACCAAGAACCACTCCTCATTGACGCGGTCATTGGCAGGTGGTTAAACGCAACCGTCGGAACTTCTCCGCCGCCTGGATAGACTATAGAAAGGCATTTGACTCGGTGCCCCATACATGGCTAAAGAGGGTCCTCGAGCTGTACAAGATTGACTGTACAGTTAGAGACTAATGCTCTACTGGGACCGGGCCATCATCACATACAGGACTATTCTTGCGAATAAGCCTGATACTGTGCTGATGGACCGGGCACAGTCAAGGATATTTTTGGTCTACATTAGCATTCCCTACGACGAGAACCTCGTGAAAGCCGAAACAGATAAGCTGACAAAATATCTGGACCTGGCTCACTAGGTGATCGATATGTGGTCTACCGACCGAAATTATTCCTGTGGTCGTTTCTGCGAACGGGCTAATCCCGGTCTCTCGGGTCATCTGAGGCGACTGGGACTCCGTGAAGGACCGCTCCGTGCTCAAATGCAGAAGGCGGTGCTCCTCGACACCGCCCACATCGTCCGCCGGTTTCTTTCCCTTTCCCCCTAACCCTCGGCCGTTTGGTCTCCCTTGCCGAGGGCTTCCATTTGGTTGGGCTTTTATTTATTTATGTATTATTTGTGTTAGTATACTTAATATATAAACATATAATATATTTATGTATATTTATTTACTATATTTCTTTTATATATTTATTCAGCCCAACCAGATGAGAATACTTTATAAATATCCCAAATGATAATAATGTAAACTGCCTACACGATACAAGAGAAAATCCTATTGTTTTATTTAATTAACTGTCGACAGCGCCCTAGGCTAGTACCTACATCGGCGCTCTTCTGGTTGCCATATATTATAAATTATAAAATCATAATGATTAGGTAGGCCAGGGCCTGTTTGCCCTTAAGGGAAAATGTGATAGCAGTGAAGAAAGCAAGAGCGATAGAATATGGAAATTCGTGGTCTTCCCCTACGGGAAATAGATGTTAATTCATGTATGTGTAGTTATTGTGAATATTGTAAACAATTGGTAGATTATTGTTTTTATCATTAATTATGTGCATAGGATTTAATACTCGACATATAATAAAAACAATAATGCTATGGATACAATTAGTTGGTACCACGTAGTGTACGTTAGTTAGTACGCATACGTTTGCCATATGGATAATCCGCGCCGAGCACTTGGTAAATTAGCACTTAAAATTGGTGCCGGCAGGGAACGAACTAGGTTCTCGCATGCTATACGTCTTTTTGCCTGTATAGATCTATTAAAGTTTTTCCAACGCCATGTTTTGTGACCTGCGAGTACACAGAATCACATTTCACATTAGTCGCGCCCGCGCACGCAGTCGTCACACTCGTCGCGTGTTTTCACTTCGCGAGTGTTTTTCGAAATGCATTTTATCGTATACGCTTACGATGAACACTAACTCACATTAACAAATTGACAAACAATATAATAATATATTCTTTTATTAACATAACCACTTTGTATTGTTTGCCATTGAATATTATTTTGATATACATTTTTTTTTATTTAATAAAAATAAACAGAGGCAAAGGCAAATCACTGGATACGTACAAGTCAGTTTTTAACTGTTGAAATTATTTTACCTCTGAGTGACATTAATTTTTGAGATATTCGTAATAAAAATAAAAAAGCGAACATTCCTACGTGCTGAGAATTATTGCTAAGTGGTGCTTGTTAAATTCTGGCAATGGCTAAAAAGGAGACCAAGGCCAGCGGAAATGCTCTGGACATCGATCAGCTGATGCACGAGCTGGGCCAGAACCGCAAGTTCCACCTGTTCAACTATTGCCTCCTGTCAGCGCCATTGTTATTTTATTGTATGTACGGGATGAACTACGTGTTCCTGGCTGCTGATGTACCATACAGGTGATATATTGTAATTTAGAAATTATTTCATTGCATTTATAATTTCAAAGACAGAAAACTAAAGACAATTTTTTATATTTATTTATACTTTGCCAGTGCTTGTTGCCAGTGACGTATGGATCCGAAACGTGGTTTTCTACTGCTGGAGTCACTCAGCGAGCTGTGGAGCGGGCTATGCTCGGAATTTCCCTGCTTGGTTGAATTTGTTATAAAGATCCCATCAAAATATAAAAGAATAGAAATCTGAAGAGCAGTCAGCAGTTGCTTAAATTATAGGATTTATAACAATGTACAACGTTCCTGGAACTGCTATGGAACTTGGCGCACGTTCCGGTCTTAACTCTTTTGAGTCCATCTATTAAAGCCCACTGCTGAACGTGTGCCATTCCCATATCAATGTCTCATAGGGAGGATTTTGCCATAGTTGCCAATCTTGGCAGGCGGGTTGCCAACCGCAGATTTTTATTATTTTGAGTTGTTATCAGGAAGATGCTGCTCTTCTCCTGTTTCCCCTCTGTCGCCTCTTACGACACCCACGAGACGATATGGTGTAGTGGATATTCCTACACCGCCACTACACGGTAAGTACTTTTAGAGTACATGATTGATAATAACCCCGGGAAGGTGATCGTCGTTTGCTGTTTCTAAATGTTTTCATACTTTTTTATAACAAACACTATATTGTAAATTAATTGAAAATAAGTCCTGCTAGGTTCCTTTCTAGTTCTTCGCAGTACAGAGGTTCATTCCGAACCAGGTAAAGCAGACTATAATAATCAATATTGATTAAAAATGATTCTATTCTATTCTTTACCCACAAAGCTGACAACCCCGAATGTCGGTTGTACCGAATTTGGCGCACTTTTTACATTATTTTGGTGAGATAATAAAGTTAAAAAGTTACAGCCTGTATAGATCCCACTCCTGGGTATAGGCGTCCTCTCATTTCTGAGAGTTTTTTTAGAGAGAGAACATTTCATATCGAAATTAAATAAAACAGTATAATGTCAATAAATTTAGGATGTAATAAAAGAGAGAAAAAAATTATACAGGCATGGTCATGTCATAATGCGTAATGTCAAACTAGTATAATGTCAACCTTACAAATTCTAATTCATTTGTCAATTTAAAATCTCAAACAACAACAAAAATTCGCTTGAGGTGACCGTCACGGCAGAATTTGATAAATTCATTTATGTCATAAAAACAGTTTTCAATCAGAATCCCGAAAATATTTTTTTAAAAAGATTAAATGTCAAGTTTTGAATACGGTACGGAAGTAAATTAAATAGTCGAACGCACATGCTATGATAGTGAGCCGTGAGACAGAAGAGCCGTGGTAGCTCAGATGGTTAGCGCTCGCTGTAAGTTTCACAGTACGCGAGCGACCCGGGTTTGATCCCCGCCGCCACCAATGAAATTGTTAATTGCAATTTTAAGTGCTGATTTACTACATGCTCGGCGGTGAAGGAAAACATCGTGAGGAAACCTGCATGTCTGAGAATTAAAAAAATATATTTTGAAGACATGTGACATTTCCTTGCCCTAAAACGCTCTCAGAAATGAGAGGAGGCCTGTGCCCAGCAGTGGGACGTATATAGGCTGTAACTTTACTTTTACTTTTACATGCTATGACTATTTCTAGCAAAACAAGTTGTGGCTGCCTGGGGCACAGATAACTTCCACGGGTATCTTCTTGTACCACCACGATCATTATGTTGTTTTGTGAAGAGGTTAGCATTTTTTTGAACAATACTAAAATTACACATATATATAGGGAAGGTAATTTTTAACTTTTTAAAGAGAGGTCTACATGATTCCATTTGACCGACACCGCATATAAAACGTATACATATCTTCTGTAGTATAAAGATACGAGAAATGTGTGTCGAATTTCCCCACAGAATTAGTCCATACCTCAGTATAGAACCCACGTATCCATGGTATGCCATCAGAGCTATCTTAAGGTTAGCTAATTTTGACAGACGATACAGAGCGAACACAAACCTGTTAATCCTCTGGCATACAGTTTCAACGTGATTCTGCCATGTAAGTTCGGAATCAATCACAATACCGAGAAAGGTCGCTGATGCGGTCATGGCAATGGGATCGTTACCATGGTGTACCGTTAGTTGTTGGGGTTTACCATTGTTGTTGTAAAATTGTATATACTTTGTTTTACTTGTATTAATTTTTAAATCATTATATTTTAGTCAATTCGTTATATTTCTTATTTCATTATTTATTTCATCATTATAGTCAGTGTTAGGTTTTTTATGTATAGTTATAGAAATATCGTCAGCATAGAGTGTAACAGGATATTGCGTACACTTCGGAAGGTCGTTGATGTAAAGAATGAAGAGTTATGGTCCTAATATACTGCCCTGTGGGACACCTGAGTTATTCGCCCTAATTTTCTATCTGTATGTCACACTCTGACACCCATCATCCAGCCTCAGTACTTCCACAAACTGAGTTCTTTCACTGAGTTAGCTCCTTATCCAATCATAGGCCGGTCCTCGCAGGCCATAACGCTCAAGCTTATTCAGAAGAGTCTTATGATTGACAAAGTGAAAGGCCTTACTCATATCAAAAAGAATGGTGGATATGGGAACCCTGTTGCCGATATGGATCGATATGGTCTTAATAAGGGAGTAACAGGACAGTGCTGTTGACCTTTCCTTGCGAAACCCAAATTGTTCCTCCCTAATGATGCAGCGTTTTGTGAAAAAATAAATTAATCTGACCTACATAATCTTTTCAAATATCTTTGACAAAACTGGGATAAGTGCAATGGGTGGGGTGCAAGTTGTTTAAGTAATGCCTCTCTCCGCGTTTAAATAGTAGCTTGACAATGGACATCTTAAGAGTGCTGGGAAATTTACCCTCTTCAAAGCAACGATTCACAAAATGTGCCAGCAAAGGTGCCAACTCACTTGCGCAAGCCCTAACTATCTTCGTACATATCGCATCATGACCTGTGGAGTTTGTGTTGTTCAGAGTATTTATTATTTTGATTATTTCATATTCGTCGGTAGGGTTTAAAAATATAGATTCGGAAGTACTTTCGATGAACTTCAGTTTAATTGAGTGACATTGATAGTTATCAAGTACATTTGTCGAGTCTATAAAGTGATTGTTAAATGCGTTTGCAATATCTGAAGGATTATCAATAATTTTGTCATTCATTTTTAGGTAGTCAATATTATGTTTGTCATTTACTTCGTCTTTGTTATTTATTATATTCCAAGTGGCTTTGCATTTATTCCTGGCTGTATTAACATATTTCTCAATAGTAATTTTTTGGGACAGTAGTATACATTTCCTAAGTATTTTAGATATACATTTCCTAAGTATTTTCCTAAGTATTTTTGGTATTATATGTGTGTTTTTTATAATAAGACAAACGTAATTTCCTTTTATTTTTAAGTCCTTGGTAAGCCATTTTGATTTTGTGTTAACTTTACCCTAACGAGTAATGTCAGCGATAGTATGTTATAGTGCGGTTTTATTGCGGCATCCGCACCTTTATAGGTACGAGTGAAGTCCTAATTAAGCGCTAGTTAGCCGCATTCGGCTGCACATAGTTGTTGTCGGTTAAACATACTTTGTATTTCCAATTAAAATACAAAAAGTAACAAAAAGTTAAAGTTAAAGTTACAGCCTAAATACGTCCCACTGCTGGGCACAGGCCTCGGAACAGAGGGTTTTAGGGCAAGGAAATGTCCGCCGCGCTGCCCCAATGCGTGTTGGCGAACTTCACATGTCTTCGAATTATTTTTTTCTTATTTCTCTGACATGCAGGTTTTCACGATATTTTCTTCACCGCCGAGCTATGGTAAATCAGCACTAAAATTGCAATTAACAATTGGTGCCGGGGATCGAACCTAGGATGCTCGCGTACTGTGAAACTTACAGCGTGCGCTTACCATCTGAGCTACCACGGCTCAGTAATAAATAAGAGAAAAATGATTCTTTCGGTTCATTGAATTTAGCCTAATTAATACGTTGATATAAAACTGTTTGTAAAAAAAGTGAAGACGGAGATCATTTTTGCTGGTAACGAGGAATTCTATTTAAATCCTCAGAGTTGGTTTTACCTTTACATTTACTATTATGTTATTCTATTTTGTAACAGAAATGGTGACATACATACTATTGCCACACTATTTGTAAAAGAAATCGATTATATTTTTTAAATTTATAGACTATATGTATACCATAATAGACGTTATGTATACCACTTCCAGTATGTTTATGTTAGGTGTGGTCCGACACATTAGTGTCGCTTAAGCTATCGCTTCTAATTTACTTTTAAGTAAGTTAAATAAGTTTTGTCGTGTAATGCCGACGTGAGGGGATCCAATGCTCAATATCATGCTTTGAGTTTCGTTAGAGGCGACAAAGGAAAACATGTATATAAAGCATGTACCTAATAGCAGCTCCAAATAATAAAAATCTGCGACTGTACCAAATAGTCCCCCAATAAATTGCTTAAGTTTAGAAGTGAACGTTTGATAGACTATAATAAATTAATGATATTAAAACGACGGCTCCGTGGCGCAGCGGCTTAGTAATGAGTTGCAGCGCTAAGGGCCGAAAGTTCGAATCCCGCACGGAACATGTATCGGCATGGCCTACAAAATAATTCTTTCGGGTCTAGATGTTTGTCTTTGTAAAAATGTGTGTAAAATGCTCCCACGATACAGGAGAAAATCCTAATGTAGAGGTTACAGTTTTGTAAAAATAAAAAGAAAGAGGCATATTTTTCTTATCTATTAGCAGCGGTCGGACAGTTGTGCGAATTAAAAAAAATGCAAATTTAATTATGTTACAATTGCTGATAAACATTTATAATAAATCAACGAATACTAAGTCCCATGTTATTTAATTTTTAATTAACGTTCAATAATATACAACGTGTAACAAAAAAACCCTGTAGTTCCCGTTCAGTGCTTTATCACAAATCAGTATTCAAACATATAAAGATAACTTCACCTGGCAGCTCTAACTGCCAAAGACCCCGCTTTACCGATGTGCGTGTCAGTTAGAAGTAACAATGCCACATGCAACCAAAGACTTAGTTTTTTTTTATAGAATAATGTTGACAAAGGAGCACACAGTCCACCTGATGGTAGGTGGATACTGTGGCCCATAGACATCGTTTGATACATACATGCGCTGTCACCTCTGAAGACTAAGATGGAATGTATCGTTTCCACTCTGTTTTACTACACTAACCATACGAAACACAACAGCGTTAAGCTACTATTTCACGCTGGTATTCTGTGAGAGCATGGTCCTTCTCCGTTGAGCCGACCCATTCATGCTGCAACCATAGCATAGCTGCTGCCTGGCTCTACCACGTAGCGTCATTGTTTAGGTTTTTTATACAATGATTTCAAATGAGCACACCTGATAGAAAGTGGATGCTGAGCCTCATAGACTAGATTAAGAAATTGTGGAAGTCATCACTCAAATGGAAAAGAGTCCTTCTATGGGGGCGGCCCACGTCCACCAGTGAACTTTTTACGAGTTGACAACGATCTGTAGCTTTCTTTATTTTAGACTTCAGTAGCCACAAAACCAATTTACAGTCCATAAATTGGTTTGCCACTTCATTTTTATAAAAAAGTCATAGAGAACTAGATCAAAGTCGCTTTAATGGGTATATTTTTCTTGAAATACTGCGTCGGATTCTTACTCTGTCCGATCAAATCCAGGCTAGGCAAATAAGGATCCAGGCTAGGAATATTTCCGTCGTGTGTATTAGGCATTCAGATGAATCACCGGTTCACCGGAGAATATGGAAGTTGCTGTTACGAGATAGCTGTTAATTTTTTCGTTATATAATCTTACAATATTAATAGTAAATATTTTTTATAAGAAATACATTTTTATTTTCAAATTGTATAAGGTTTTATTACCTGTGTATTGGCTGGGGCGTAAGAGAAGAGTATTGTCAAAGACCACGCTGCACCGATGCGCATGTCACTTAGAGGTAATAAAACCATATGCAATTTGCAAATAAAAAATTGTTCTAATTTCATATTTTTTATGGTCGAGTTTTCTGTAGTTATTTCTATACGTTTGAGTATTGATTCTGATAACGCACTTAACGGAACCACAGGTTTGTATATTGAGAATGATTGTAGATGTAAATGGTGGGGTGCTATCAAGCTATCAACGGGTAGATATCACATTGGTTTAGGATTAAGATGCGGCACCTGCTCAAAAAAAGTATTTGTATGACCAACAAACAATTGTTCCATGTCTGCCTGTTTGTCCTTATACAATGTATGTATTTGAACACCTTCACGATATATGAAAATTAATGAAACTAAAAACTATTGTTATATTTACCGACAAATTAGTTCTGTATTGTCTATCGCGGGGATAATTGCCATAGCTGTCACGCTTTGTTTCCTTCTTGTTTTTAATATTTTGAGTTGTTTCATCAGGAAGATACTTCTGCCTATCTCGTGTTTCATTTCCCTATGTCGCCTCTGACGACACCCACGAGATTATATGGGGTAGTGGATTTTCTTACGCTGCCGCAACACGGCTTACTTAATAACAAACTTTAAAAATTCTAAACAGTTAAAACTAAGCGTGGCAATGCTAACAATAATCAATCGCCGTTACGTCGCAACGTAGGTAAGCAAACATGTCGCTATCTACTTCTTAATATTTCATTAGAAGAACATTTCCGCTGATACATAAAGATTCCAAATATTTATTTCATGTTATTTTTTAGGGTTCCGTACCGAAGGGTAACCAACGGCACCCTATTACTAAGCCTCCGCCGTCGGTCCGTTCGTCCGTCCGTCTGGCAGCAGGCTGTATCTCATGATCCGTAATAGCTAGACAGTTGTTTTTTTTCAGAATATGTATTTCTGTTGCCGCTATAACAACAAACAATAAAAATAAAATAAATTAAAAATTAAAGGGGGCTCCCCTACTAGAAATGTGTATTACGATGATACGGAAACCTTCATGCGCGAGTCCGACTAGCACTTGGACGGTTATTTATAGAATAATTGTGACAAATGAGCACACAATCCACCTGATAGTAAGTGGATGATGTGGCCCATACACATCTTATCATTTTTACATTATAAGTTACATACATTATAAAATACAAGGACATTTATCACCAACCAAGAATCAAAATGCAGACGCGTTGTCACCCCTGAGGTCTAAGATGGAATACCGGATGGATGGATGGTGTTTTAAGAGTAAACAGAGGAAAATGAAACAGAAGATATAAATTAGTTTAAATAATAATTGAATAGTTTAGTGTATTGTTGGAGTTAATTTTGTGTATAACGTCATTGATGGAATAAAATAAAGTATTGAGTATGAAACAGAAAAAGGGCAGCAACACTTTAAAATACACCTTAAAAAACTGCGGTTGCGAACCCGCGTGTCAGCTATGAGTGGCAACAATGGCAAATATTTTCGTTATCAGGCATTTCTATCATTAAATTAGCACTGTACCTATTATAATTGTGCATGATTGTAGTATATACATATATTAGTTACTTAATAAATTGCACAGTTTAGCATTACTTTTGTAAAATTTTATTTATACATTATATATATAAAACATTAAAACATTACATTTAGAATTAATTAGTATAATATTTAAATAAACGTAATAATTTTATTTTAAAAACAGCTAAACTATTGCAAATAATATCGGGGCCAGATATCTTCGAGGACAGTTTGTTATGGGTACGCTAACGGGGAATATTTTGCCAAGTTCGATCGGTTAACGCTACTTGAAATAGAGCGCACGATTTCCTGGGCAGTCTTGTTGGCACATTAAAGTTAAATAGTTGTACCATTGCAGGACAATCGATATTGATATTAAACGTTTTATGTAGGAATATCATAATATTTGACATTTTTTTACGCGACTCTAGTGATGTGACATTATATTGTTCAAATCAACATTAAGAAGTTTCGGATTACACTCGGGCGGAGCTGTGAACAAAAGGTGGTCGAAAATAATGATTAAATAGAATAAATGTTTGACCATATCAATTAAACATGGTTTTCATCTTGTTTAATGTTTGTAAATCAATTTTTTTATATAGGATAAAGGTGACAAACGAGCACACAGTTCACCTCACATTTATCCTAGATTAAGAATCAAAATGCAGATGCATTGTCACCCCTGAGGATTAAGATGGAATGCCTCGTTTCCATTAAAAAGGGTCTCCGGTCCTCTACACCATACAAAACGCAGCAGCATTAAGCTCCTATTTTACGCTGGTATTCTGTGACCCCGGTCGACCCAGCCGACCCATTCGTGCTACAACCATAATAAAGCTGTAGCGTGGCTCTAACACCTTGTAAAGTTTTTTTGCCACTTACACAGATATTCCAACAGTTGTGCAAATCCTTAGTGCTTTTTGTTTTTGCAAACTGTGAATTAGAAAAATTACCGGATGTTTCAAATTAGACGCCATCTTATGCGAATGACAATGCGTAATTTCAAGTAAGTGGGGGTTACCACAATCACAACAATGTAATTGTTTTTGTAATTGTAATACAATTTCCGCGGGTAATATCGGTGAACTGAAAAAGGCTGATGATGGTGATAAAGAAGAATAAGAAAAAGAAACAACTTTATTCATAGCTACAAAACAATGCGTAGATTTGAGATTACAGGTTGAAATTGAAATCATTGGATTCCTTTTAGACTAAGAATGAGTGGTATTATGATATGAGTATATTATAATACCAACTAATATAAATCTTTACAAATCATATAAGTAATTCTTCAATTGATTATCAAATAAGTTATTGAAAAAAAATTTTTTATAGGAGAGGGGGCAAACGAGCATGCGGCTCACCTGATGGTAAGTGACTACTGCCGCCCATGAACAACTGCAACACCAAGGGAACCAGGGGAATTGCAGATGCGTTGCCGACCTTTTAAAAAAGAGTAGGCTCTTTTCTTGAAGGTCCCTAAGTCGTATCGGTCCGGAAAAATCGCTGGTGGTAAACTATTACACAAGGAAGTTGTGCGAGGAAGAATACATCTTCTAAATCCTGCCGCTCTGCGCTGGATGCGGTCAAGTGGAAGGAGCTGGCACTGGGGAGCCCCAGCCCAGAAATGGGAACAGTATTCCATGTGAGGCCGAACCTGCGCCTTGTAAAGATGCAGGCGTTGTGCCGGCATGAAATACTGTCAGCAGCTCTGTGACAAGCTTTTTAGAGGCCAATTTGGTCTTCTCTTCCAAGTGACCACGAAACTGCACGTCACTCGATATGTTGACGAGGATTCTGATACTGGCTGAGGCAACAAGGGAGTGCCTTGAAACTGAGGAGATACGACAAAGGGTTCTTTTTAGTAAACGCGCAAACTTGTGTCTTCTGAGGATTAAACTGGACTAGATTTAGTCGCCCACAATCCGAGACTTTGTTCAGCAAAGAATCGACTTCAGACAGAAATATGTTCCGGTACTCGTATACGTTTTCCCGAGAAATATTGGCACGGCCGGAGTATAGAGCATCACCAGTGCTGTCATCCGCATAGCAATGAATGCTACCGGTTTGCAACATATAAGGCTTCTAGTCGGAGCATGCACCGTCTACAACGACCTTGATGCTCCGATCTGCAAGAAAGCTGGTGATCCAATTGCACAATTTCTCGGGAAGCTCATAGAAAGGGAGCTTCGAAAGAAGCGCTTTGTGCCACACCCGATCGAAAGCCTTCGCAATGTCCAAACTAACGGCCAATGCCTCCCCCTTGGACTCTACTGCCTCCGCCCATCTATGAGTCAGGTAGACCAGAAGATCACCAGCTGATCGACTCCGACGAAAACCGTATTAGCAGTCAGTAATCAGCTGGTGATCCTTAAGGTTTATAACGGACTCCATTATTTTGGAGAACAAGGGGGTGATAGTGATAGGCCTGTAGTTGGACGGGTCTGAGCGGTCGCCTTTTTTAGGGATCGGTTGGACAAAAGCTGTCTTCCATGATTTCGGGACTACGCCTAGGGAGGTAGGAGTACGGAAAAGACGCGTTAGAACCGGTGCCAACTCCGGAGCACGCGTCCTCAGCACAATTGGGGATTCCGTCAGGCCTCGACTTGTGGATGTCCAGGGAGGTGGTTTGCGAACCGAGCGCTGTGAGAACCGCACATACGGCATGGAGCACTCACACCGCGGGATGGTCGGCGGTGTGTTCCCCCCGTCATCAAGAGTCGCAAAAAGGGAGCCTAAAAGGTCGGCTTTCTCTTTTGCGGCGTGGGCCAGTGAGTCGTATTACGAATAGTAAGTTTAATGGGTGTCAATGACTCCAATCCCAATCTGTTTAAGGTATTTATATAAAAATAAACGATTAATTGGATAGCAGCAACGAATAATGTCCTCTAGATCGAACAATATCCTCCAGATCGAATTTCGGTCACGGCGAACAGTCTCAACGGAGACTAGGTCAGGATTAAAGTGCCTAAATGTATGCGCAAGCACAAGTGCACTCTCTATTCCCTCACTTTCATAGTCCGATGAGACGGTAATCCGACACAACCGGAGAGAGATCAGCCGCAGGACCAACGGCTTTACGTGCTTTCCGAGGCACGGGTGTGGAACACTGCCAACTTACTGACTCGGGCTGCCACTGAGAATTTCTTAACAAAAAACCCAATAACTGATTATCGCCCGGCCCGGAATTCAAACTAATATGGCAAAAATTTCGGATAAAATACATATAAGCTAGATCCCTCCTGGCAATGTTCTTTATCTATTCGTAAAATTTCATCACATTTCCTCCAGAAATAATTTCGGTCACGGCAGCCAGTCTCAACGGAGACTAGCCATCTACGCAGGACATGATTTTAGTGCCAATTGTATGCGCGAACACAGGTGCACTCTCTATTCCCTCACTCTCATAGTCCAATGGGACGGTAATCCGACACAACAGGAGAGAGATCAGGCGCAGTACCACTTTACGTGCTTTCAGAGGCACGGAGGTGAAACACCGCTACTTTTCTGACTCTAGGTGGCTATTGAGAATTTCTTGACGGTAAAACCCAATAACTGATTTTGGTTCAACCTGGGTTTCGAACCCGGTACCTCTTGATCAATTACGGCCACTAGACCAACGAGGCAGTACAGGTACAGGTACATAGGTAAGTACTGCGTAGCTCCAGTGACTATTCAATTTTATTGTAAACTATAAGTGTCAAATGAACTTACACTCCACCTGATGGTGAGCGACTACTGCAGCTCGTGGAAACATGCAAACAACTTCAAATAAAAAAGACTACAGATGCGTTGTCACCTCTGAAGACTAAGATGGAATACCTCGTGTCCAGTAAAAAGGGTCTCCGGTTCTCTACACTTATTATCCGAAGCACAGCAGCATTAAGTTGCTATTTTACGCTGGTATTCTGTGAGAGCGTGGTCCTACCAAGGTTGTGCCGACTCATTCGCATGTATTCTTCGCCTCTCTGCAGAATATGTATAATTCGCCTCTCTGCAGCTATATTACACCGTAATATAGCTGCAGAAAACTA
Source organism: Parnassius orleans (assembly GCA_029286625.1). Taxonomy (NCBI): domain Eukaryota; kingdom Metazoa; phylum Arthropoda; class Insecta; order Lepidoptera; family Papilionidae; genus Parnassius; species Parnassius orleans. The sequence goes on from JAGSMP010000191.1 coordinate 1,052,184, forward strand.
CATATAAATATTGTGTTATTACAAATTGTTGTATTGAGGTGTTAAAGCCTGTGTGTTACAGGTCGAACTCGAGTTGCTCGCATCTTGTGTACTTGTAGGCAAGCACCTGCCTCTTTAATGAAGTTAAAAAGTGTTATCAAACGTCGTGATAACTAAGAATTTAAAAGTATTATCATGATATAATCTAGAGTCCGCAAATTCGCACTGAAGCGGCGTGGACTTACTGTCTGATTACAGGAGGCCAGTGCCCAAAAGTAGGATTTCTATTATATGTAAGAAGGTAATGTTCCAGCTTATATATGTCTCACTGCTGGATACGGGGCCCCTTTCTATTTTGAGAGGGTTATGGAGAAATAGTCCGCCACTATTTCAGTGGCCGTTCCGACCACGTGGTTAATAAGTATTAAAAACTACACCTAACATGTGTGTCGGCGATGATCAAACCTGGTTTGCTTGCGAACTAATGAAATTTACAGCAAGGACCCTTTAGGTACCACGGCTAACCTACCTTAGGGTCTAATGTTTTTTTCTTCATAATATAAGAGTGAAAAACGAGCACACAGTTCACCTGATGGTAAGTGCACGCTGTGGCCCATAGATATCTACATTTACCCTCGATTAAGAATCAGTAAAAATCTTCGGTTCTCTACACTAACTATACGTAACACAGCAAAATTAAGTTGCTATTTTACTCTGGTATTATGTGAGAGCGTGGTTATACTCCGGTCGAGCCGACTCATTCGTACTACAACCATAATATAGCTGCAGCGAGGCTCTACCACGTATAGATACTGTGTTGTTACTTCGCTGTTTTATACGCATGACTGACAAAAAAAATCGTCTTACAGATGCGTGGTCCCGGAGTGCGAGGCTGCTAACAGCACGGAGTACAATCCCTCGTGGCTGGCAAGCGCTCTGCCGACTGGGGGACAGGAGAAACGGTGCTACAGCCGCGCGCCCCTGGACGATCAGCTTCCATGCCAAGATGGTGCGTTCACTGAAGAGCTGCGCTCGTGTGATCATTGGCTCTACGCATCTAATGACACCATTGTTGCGGAGGTAACTTAGGCTTGGCTGTATGAAAAAATATTTCTATGCCTTTGTTATGTACCGTTATCGTTACAACCTAATTTAAAAAAAAGTCCACTGCTGAACATAGGCCTCCCCCTTAGATTGCTTCATTAAGAGGACATTTATCATAATGACCAGTCTCGGCAGGACTAGCCATCTGCGCGGACCGTGGGATTTTACGTGCTCTCGAGGCATGTCCGCCAAACTGGTGCAGAGACCTAAATGATTTTGGTCCGATCCAGGATTAGAACCCAGGACCTCTTGATTAGTAACCGCGTTTACGACCACTAGATCAACGAGGCATCTCGAGGATCCTTATTTGAAGTTGGTTCCAGATCTGTGTGTTGCTGTACCCACTTACCATCAAGTGGGGTGTAAGTTTGTTTGTCACTTAAAGTTTGTAATATAGTGAATCCTATTCATCATAAAATAAAGAAATCTGGGCGTTTCCATTACGATTCGTCGCTTTTTGACTTATTGTAAAGCGATAGACATCGCTTTGCAACACCTGCAAAGCATTTCGGGAATCTAAAACAACTTAAAAATATACTTCAACGTTACATCCGGACATTAGATTCATTATAGGTCACTATTTACTGTGCAGGTATCGACATTGATCAGTTAGGTTTCGACATACATTAAAACAACACATGTAATTCATATAATATTATTAAATGTGACTGCTTCACATATACCTTAAATGTATCAGCTAAGATGCATTACTTGGTAGATTTAGATAACCTGCATTAAGCATGCTGAACAAATGGGTTGATGCAAGCAGATTTGATACAGTCACACTGGTAATATTGCACACCATCATCAGTTTGTGTCAATTGCTTCAGGGTTTTTTGGAATGTTTTCACCATCAATCAATCGTCAATCTCGTCTGTCATTCTGTCAATTAACAGATTACAATGCAGGCAAGTGAGACCTAATGCCGGCTTTGTATATTTAAGAACCGCTTCGCTTTCCTTTACGAGCCGTTTCACAGTAAAAAATTTCATTAAAAATCCTTTTTTAAAACAATATTATGATTTAACACTTGATTGTGCATCACCTTGTTTTTTTTTTGTATTTTACGTCAAAAAAATTATAGCCAATTTATTAAAGAAGTATATTGTTACCTTCAGGCCCAAATAGAAATATAAACTTTTTCATTCAATATAGATAACTGAAAGTCACTTTTATGTTTAATTTACGTAAGAACCCGACCGGGACTATTTTTAAACAATAATTTACAATATAATATGTTATACAATTAAGTATGAAAACATTTAAAAACATCATGTTAGCGATCAGCTCTACTGGGGGTTATTATCAAACATGTACTTTTTAGTACCACAACAACTTTTATTAAAAAATTGCTTATAAAAATTCATAACTTTTTGATAGAAAGTCCTGCATATTTTCTGGGACTTTGTTGCAAAAGCGCATACATTGGCCCATGAAGGAATTTCTGACTCTTTGGAGTCGAGTTACTGGTATAGCTATCATGTGCTTGTTCCTAGTATTTACAGAATGTACATTACTTTTTTTAATAAAACTAAAGTTTCGTCATCCAAAACGGTGGCTACATTTACTAAATACAGTATTATCGTATTTTAATGGCTGTATTACATCATTGTAAAAACTCGTATGCATGATGACACTGCCTCATAAAAAAATTACCTTGATCATAATATAATTATTGTACTTACAACTGATGACATTGTGATTCCGTTTTTCCCCGTGGTTTTTAGTATAATTTTATTTTTTATTATTTATCTGAACTAGCAACCGTGTAGTGGCGGTGTAATGAGATCCCCTGCCCCATATCTTCCCGTGGGTGTCGTAACAGGTGACAAGGAACTGAAACAGGAGATGAGCGGCAGCATCTTTACTTTGTCTTTATATATAACAACTCAAAATAATGAAAGCTGCAGTTGCCAACCCGCCTGCCAAGCGTGGCAACTATAGCCTAATCCTCTATGAGGCAATCTATGGGGAGGCCTATGTTTAGCAGTGGACTTTTATAGGCTGTAATGTATGAAAATGATAAATAATGATTTATCTGCTCACAAAATGCCTTATACCTGAAATGTACTTTTTCACTTCTTCGATATTTTCGATATTCGGTCTCGACAAAGTTATTGGTGCAGTTAGTTTCAAGTATTGTACTAAAAACTAATCGCATTAATAACATTGTTGACATTTATGCAATTCATAAAGAAGATTCTTCTTTGAAAATACGCTAAGCATCATCAATTTAATTGGACTAGTGATCGATTAGTGGTTGTAACCAGACCGTAATATTAGGTCCTTACATATGAAATTAGCGTTTTGTACGGGAGGAATATAAATTCAATTTTTTTTTTGTAAAATATATTTAATTAATCAAAGTATGCTTCGTTGTTATCTATGCACTTTTGCCATCTCATAGGTAGCTCATTGATCCCTTTACTAAAAAAAACCATGGGGCGAGAATCAATAAACTCTTTGAAGGCGGTTTGGACTGCCGCATCGGAGTTAAATTTTTTTCCTTGTAAGAAGTTGTCCAAATTCCGGAAAAAATGATAATCTGTTGAAGCAAGGTCTAGGGAGTACGGTGGATATCGCAGACATTCCAATTGTAGCTCACCTAACTTAGTGGTTGTTTGTTGTTCAGTGTGTGGTCTTGCGTTGTCGTGAAGCAGCAGTGGCCTAGAGCGATGGACCAATCTCGGTTGTTTAGCAGCTAGTTCTTCCTTCATGGTTTACAGTTGCTGATAATAGATATCTGCCGTAATCGTTTGGCCAGATTTTAGAAAGCTGTAGTGAACGACACCGGCGCTAGTCCACCAAACACTCAAGTAACTTTTTGAGTCAATTTTAGTTTAGGGCAGGATTTGGCTGGTCTCCAGGGTTCAGCCATTGCGACGAGCGCTTCAATTATCATACAATATCCACTTTTCATCACAAGTAATGATTCGATTTAAAATCCTTCATTATTGTGTCGGTTGAGCAAAAGTAACACAGCAGTCGACGCGTGTTTGCAAGTTCGATTCACTCAATTCATGAGGTACCCATCTTTCAAGTTTTTCTTTCCGATTTGCTTCAAGTAGATTAATACAGTTTTATCACTTACCCAAGCCTGCAGCTATCTCAAGTGCTTTGTGATGGATCCGCTTCCAGCCTTTCATTCTTCATTTTCCACTTTGGTCTCTGGCCGTCCACGGGTTGGTTCTGAAGGTCGAAATTTCCAGAACGAAAACGTTGAAACCAAAACGTACCGTGCTTTCTTTTGCGACACCAGCGCCATACACATTATTAATCCTTCGAGCTGTTTCTGCAGCACTGGTGCCGGTAGAACTCGTACTCGTAAATATACCGATATTTCATGTTTTCCATTGTGCGGTAATAAGCGACGTCAAAGAAAAAAATAATGAGGAAAAAACAAATGAATGACTGCTTTCAAAACTCAAATGTACCAACTAAATGAATTTATAAATTTGAATTTGGAATTCTTAACCCAAGAGGAGATATTTCAGATCAAAGTGGTCAGTACGACAAAACGCTAATTTCATATGTAAGGACCTAATACATTAGATTTTTAAATGTATATAATATGCAAGCTATATTTCACTTTCAACTGCACAATAATAAATAAAATGCCTACAGATAACTAATATGCAAAATATAAAATAAACCATAGAATACTATAATACATGGGACTGTTCTTGAATGTTGTGTATTATTGGACAATTGATGGAATGGCAGTATTAATATAAACAATTAACTAATGTTTTATTTTATTTAACTTATTTGTAACGCATTATATATAAAAAGATTTCTGCACTCCTACTCCTACGTACGAGCGATTTATAACTTAAATTGTAGAGTCCCGTAAAGAAAAATTTTAAGAAATAAACATATAAACTTTGGCATCGAAATATATTTATGAAAATGTAATTTATGTACATAAAAACATAAATAGCTTTGATAAGAATAAAGATGTACATACTTTAAACACTAAGAAAAAACACACGCTTGTAATACCAGTTACTAGACTCCACATAATTAGTAACTAATTTATGGTATGCACAATGTATACGCTTTTACAACAAAATCCCAGAAAGTGTAGAAAATTTGTCAATAAACAAGTTTAAATGTTTTATTAAAGAAAAATTGTACAAAAAGGGTTATTACAATATCAAAAAAAAACATAAATAAAAATAACCCCTCGAAATGAGATGATCGCCACCATGCTGGTTCTATTAAAATTCATTTAAAAATTGTGCTTACAAAATTATTGTAAAGTGAAATATCTTTAAAAAAAAGTACCGCTGGGTTTCTTGCTGGTTCTTCCCAGGACAGAGGTATTTTCCGAACCAATGGTAAATAAAAAAATACTTTCAATAAATAATGTGTAATAATCTATATTGAATAAAATTATTCTATTCTATTCTATTCCCTTCACGTATTAATACCCATCCATTCATCCATTACAGCTTACAAAAATCCACAGCTGAACATAGGGTAATAAATTTTACAACAGTTACTTAAACACCTCTCCTTTCTCCCAAGGGACCAATGTCATACCGTTGGGTCTCTTGCAATCATCTCTAAATATTCCACAAAGCTCTAGAACCGAATATTTATAGAGACAAGAGCCCTTCGGATGACATCGTTCAAAGAACCGTGCCGTGAAAACCTACCAGCACTTCTCTTACATAAAAGTCCGTGGAGCCCAAACTCGTCGGCGCTTCTACCACAGGGGCACTGATGGGGTTGACAAATCTTCGCTCCTAGTCGGATTCCTACGGCGATGCGCAAGCTTTCCCCATCAAGTAATGTGCCAAGATTACTTGATAGTAAAGCGTGTGACCAGTGACTAGATTCCTTAGTCGAAAAACTAGAAGGCGTGCCTGATCTTGGTCACTATGGAAATTATGAAACAAATCTTTCTGCACACTCCGTACCAACGGAATAACTCACTGTTTTTGTTGGTTAACTTCCAATGGAACATTCTTGCCGCGACAGAGCGTTCGTCATGTCTGCCCTGCCTCCGTAGCAAAACACAGGTCTACTTTATTATTTAAATTATGTTACATAAGTCACTGACACTATGCACGGAAGCAAGGAAAGCAGGCAATGCAACGCTAGTAAGATTTCTCAAGTAGAAGTAGAAGATTTTTCAAAGTAGCTTGAGTCCAGGCTGTTGTATTTAAAGTTAAATTTAGAATCTTTTCTATAGATATTTTAAGATTATTATCAATGTCTTTTAAAATATCATTATATCCGAACATTTCCAGACAGCACTCGAGCGGATATATTTTAAAATACTCCTTGTAAATCGGGTACAAGGACAATATTTAATAAAGCAATGTGATTAAAGTTATACAATTTATCAACGTGGTTTAAAAACTGCTGATCAAATTTTGTTTTTAAAACAAGTTTAATACTATCGAAAAACAACGAGGCCCCTAGCAGGTATAGCGATTCCGTACTGACAGTTTTTATTCCTGGAGAAATAAGATTGAAATTTTGAATTCAAGTGGCTTTGTCGAACTAGATAAATTATTGGAAAAAAATATTGCATATTTATTGCTATTTGGTTCAAGACCAATATTTTTTAAATTTCGAAAAATATGAGTAACATCGCTGAGGATGTCATCTGCTCTTACTCCCAGTGTACCGTTGTCTAGATACCTGACATTCGGCTTGGATTTCAAATTTGAAATAATGAGTTGAATTCCCAAACTGAAAAGTGTTGGACCTAGTGATTCACCCTGCTGAACACCGACGGCAGAATCGATAATATGGTTTTCGTAAAACAAGTTAGTATTTTGACTGTAACATTACCAAACGTAATGATAAATTTCGGGGTATTGTTAGCCGCTTCTTTCAGCAAGGTTACCCTATCGATGGAGTTAAAAGTATTCCTTAGATCAATCAACCTTCACAAGAATCAGAGTTTGTTAAAATGTACGCATTGAATGTACCGCCGCCTTACAGCCACCTCTAACGCCAAAGCCTAGTTGAGTAGACTGAAATTTTGTCTTAAGTGTAGAGATTATGTGCCTGCAAGCTAATTTTGAAGTTAAGCGTTGAAATGTGGAACCAACGGCAATAGGACGGATACCGTTATCCTTTTCTTTGAAAGCACATAATCTTGCCCCATATAAGAATGGAATGAAATTTAGATTAACATTACCAAAAAGCATAAAATTACATAATTTTGTAATGTCATTAAGAAGTAAAGAAATGAAGTTTTCGACTCAACCTTTTTAAATAAAATTTAAAATATAATCTTTTAGTTGAGACGGCCATTTTAGCCTGAGCTATCTTTATTCTTACATACATTCACTTACATGCGAATACTTTAAAAAATAAATTACAACTTTTTGGGATTTTTTTTATTCTACAATCATTTAAGGGACATTTACCGCTTAGCGTATGTCAGTCCCATCATACCCTAACATACATCACTTACTCATATAACGTTAATTATTATACTAGGTGGGCCTTGGATTCGAACAGAATTTTCGCATCGTCGCCATTTGGTTGGGATAAAATATTATGAAATGTACCTACGTCAGTTATGTTCAAATTCAATACCCTTATTAAATTACTTCTAACAGACTCAAATCGAACACATTCCATCAATAAATGGTGTAGGTCTTCTATAACTCCACAGTCTTCACAATTGGGCGAGTTAGTTAGTGATTTAGTGGAAATGTTTAGCTTTATCTATTAAAAGTACTAGAATATGTACTAAAATGGAGAACAGCCCCTTCAACCGGAGTGCCAGGACCACTCGCACCCCGCCTCGATCAGCCCCACCCATGTAGACACTCACTTCAAGCGAACCAATCAAAGCAATTCCTACTCCTGAGTTACAGCATTGGATGACAATCATTGAACAGTGCCTTAACGAGGTGTGCTCCATCGCTACAGATAGAAAACTTAAGTCCGACCAAAAAATGTGCATCAGCTCGCTTTGTCGAAAAGTAAGCCACGGTACATCACAGTTGGTATTCCAGTACATGTCCCTCAAAATGGATGCCACTAAAGCCCAGACCTCCATCGTATCTCTGCAGAACCAACTTTACCTGTCCCAAAAGCTACAGGACCTCAAGATTAGTATCGAAGAGTCATCAAAACCGGACACTGGAAACACTTGTGCGGACATGGTAAAAAAAGGTTGGCCAAACCCTCATCCGCCCAAACAATCTTAGTACCCTAGCAATTTATCCGAGGGACAAGTCCAAAACCAGTGATGACATGAAGTGCCTCTTACAAAAGATAATATCCCAGAAGAACTCAAACTACATGTCCGGAGTATGAGGAAGGTAAAAAATGGGGGAGTTATAATTAGCGCTGAAACAAAAGGAGATATCGACAAATTAAAGAACTCCGAGAAGCTTGTATCTTCTGGCCTTACCATGGAAGAGCCGATTGCAATTGTTGGTGTCCCTGTAGCCTTCACTGATAAAGAAGTATTCGAGTGCATCTTCGAACAAAATATTGCTGATAAATTTCTCAATGCCACGCGTGAGTCCTTCCTGGCAACAGTCAAACTGAGCCATAAATCAGGTAAGAAAAATCTTCCAACTTGCAATTACATTGTCGAAGTGCCACCTAGCATCGGGAAGGCCATTATCAATCAAGTACGAATATTATATATTAATTGGACCTCATGCCCAGTCAGAGACTTTACAATAGTAACAAGATAATTAATAAATCAGGCGTTACTTTGCGGAAATCCATTATATTAAAGTTGTAAATATTACTTTGCAAACATCCGCTTAATAAAATAAAATGATGTGTCTTACCTAGTTTGAAGAATAACTAACCTAGCTAACTAACCTAACCTAGCTCTCTAATAACAGGACAGTATTATCGCGGCGCAGTCGCTCGCTATGAGTAGGGAGCCGTTGCGTCAGCGGGCTGTATAATGGCAGTTGTGTTTGGCTCGCCGCTCACTTGGCGGTCAGCCACCGCAAGTCTACATCGCCTGAGGGATGCCTCGTGTGAGGCGAAAAATATGTATTGTCATCGGTGGTGTGTCTTTCCTAGTGTAGTGGTGTTGGGAGTAGTGGTGCTGGGATTGAGTGGTGACAGGATAGTGCACGTAATTGAGGGAGGCGGGAGGTGCTCTTCAAACTGGGTAGACACATCATTTTATTTATTAAAACAGATATTCATATATTACTAACTTTAAACTGAATTCCAACTGCCAACAGTTTGATCATTCAATAAATTTTGTCGGGAAAGTAGCTTCATGTAACTTCTGTGGAGGCTCAGGCATTCTTTGAGAATGTAATAACAAATCGCATGCCCCCGTTTGCGCGACTTGCAAACGTTTTAAAAGAAAATGCGACCACAAAACTGGTGATGAAAACTGTCCATCACGAAATTCGCAGAGGACAAATATATCAACTCCATAGACTATGACGGCGCCTAAGAGCGCCGCGTATTTTTTTATTTACTCAGTTCTTAAACACTAGTTTTAGTTTATCTTTAAGCTTAATTATGACGAATCAATTACTCAATGACCTAGACAACTTTTCTGTGTCTGACGCTAAAACATGTAATGTTGAAGACTGTAAATACTTCCTTTCTAGTCCTGAAAATAAGTTAATCTTACTTACACAAAACATTAGAACCATAAATCGAAATATGACCGGGTTTGAAGTTTTTTTTCATAGACTGGATATAAAATGTGATATTATTGTTCTTACAGAATGTTTGCTGTCAAACCTCCCACCCCACCTACCACTTCTAAATGGCTATGCTTTACACAAAACCGAGAAAAACATTAATCAAAGTGACGGTTTAGTAATCTATGTTAAAAACATAGACTTAAAATATACTAGCATAAGTATATTCTAAGTCTATGGTTAAAAACAATTTAAAAGTAACTGTCACAGCACCGACATTCCAGGATAGTAATTGCTTAATAATTCGAATTAATTCCGAGACGATTGTTATTGCAATTTACGGACCTCCTTCACAAAATATTGATAGATTTCTAGAGTCCCTTGATATTACCTTAAACAAACTTAGCACATATAAAAATATAATCCTAACCGGTGACATAAATATTAACATTACCCCTGGGAAAACAGATAACCACGCACATAACTACCTAAATATCTGCTCTTTTCATGGACTATTACCAACACATTACCGCCCTACACATCAAAGCGGCTATTGTTCAGACCATTTTGTGATTAAATCAAATAAATCTTCTTTATCATTAGTTACTAATTCCAAGCACTGATTACAAATAATACACTAACATACAATTAACTACCTAGAAAAACTGCATACGCAGCTACACTAAAGTCCATATGACGAACCTTGAAATGATATTCGTAGCATTAATGTTGACTTTGTTTATCGCTCTGACGATGCAAATACGTCTTTGAGTTACTTTATAAATTCTTTGCAATACGCAATAAAGAATAATACACCAACAATAAAACTGTAAGTATTATAATATTAAACCTTGGATAACACCTGGTCTCGTCAGCTGTATAAGAAATAGAGACAAACTTCATTTAAAATCTAAACTTGCTCTTGATAATCTAATACTTTCTGCTATATACAAATATAGAAATTTTGCAATAAGCTATTAATAAAAATATATATTAAAATGTTTTACAAAAGGCCGGTAAAACAGTAAACTTATATGAAGTTTATTAAAATAACCTTCAGTTCAAAACCTTGGACCCCACTTGATCTACTGTCATTAGACAAACGCCAAACAAGCAACTAATAAAGTAAATATTTTTTTTATTAATAGCAGAGACAACTTTAAAATTAAGCAACACTCGTCAATTTTATACTTGCTTTTCTAAGCTAAATTTTTGTGTTAAATACCGACATTGTTGAGATTTTAAGTATAATATCTGGCTTAAAAGAAGATTGTGCAGTTGGATGGGACAATATACCTAATAGCATACTCAAAAGATTTAAACATTTACTGGCCACCCCTTTAACACATATCTTTCTATCATGCCTATCAAAAGGTATTTTCCCGAAAGTGCTTAAATAAGCTGTGGTTTCTCCTATATACAAAGCTGGTGATAAAAACTTAGTTAGTAACTATAGGCCGTTTTCAGTTTTATCTGGTTTATCTAAAATTTTGGACAAAATCATAAATACCAGGTTCATAAAATACCTGGAAACTAACAATTTGCTGTCAGACAGACAATTTCGTTTTAGGCCTAAGAGATCATGTAATGATGCCTTACACCAATTGACAGATTATGTCACAAGTAATCTTGATATGCACTCAATTGGAATCTTTTTAAACCTTGCCAAAGCATTTGATACTATCTTTTGCCCTATACTATTGCAAAAGCTTGAAACACTTGGCATAAGGGGAACTCAACTACAACTTTTTTCCGATCACCTCGGTGATCGCTTAATAATGTAAAATCGGTGAGTACAAGTACTGTATTACAAAACAGCTCTTTTGGATCCACAGACATTATCCTAGGGCCTACATTGTTCTAATTTATATAAATGACATGCAATCTTCAACTTCAAAAATGATGTCATAATGTCATGCGGATGACACAGCCCTGTTGTTCTCAGCTAAATCACGAGATGAGGTTTATAAATACGCTCAAGCAAGGCTTTAACATAGTATCTAATTGGCTTCTTAACAATCTCCTAAGTTTAAACGCAGATAAATACAATATATGTTATTTTTAATGAAAAACAATAACATACCACCACTCATAAATATTTACTTATAATTGCAACTCGTATGACACTTGTCATCATACGAGTTGACAGGATGAAAAATGACAATATAAAATAGGTATCACGCTTGACCTGAAATTTAAATTTCCGCAAACACATCGATTTTTGTGCTAAGTTCGTAAATTAATATATATTTTAAATATCTCCGTAACATCGCTGACTTCAAATTGATAAGACAGGTCTATTTAGCTTTGTGTCAATCTATACTCACTTATGGCATTACTTCCTGGGGTGGTGCTTTTAAAACAATATTGCTCCCACTAGAACGTGCTCAGAAAGCAGTTCTAAATGTAGTCACTTTCCGTTCATTCATGTTTCCTTCACATCAACTTTACTTGGCATGTAATGTACTAACTGTCCGTCAGTTGTTTATCCTGAACATCATATTAAAACAGCATATCGAACTTCCATTTAACTTAAAATAAATAGACAGGAGAAGAATGGTATTAGTTTGTGTAAACCATCAAACCAAACATGCATTTGTAAACAGATTTTACATATTTTTAGGACCATTTCTATATAACAAGCTCAACAAGTCACTAAAGATATATAGTGTAAGTTATAAAAAATGTAATATAATTGTAACGGAATTTCTAAATAAATTAAATTACGAAGACACAGAGAAGTTGTTAGAAATTTTAAAATGGTTTGTATTCATTGTAGGTAACAAATGATTGTTATTTAGTTATTTTATTTATTATATAATACTTATAGTTTAACTATTTAAATTATCTAGTGTCCTACATTGTTAAACCCATAGTGTAGGTGATGGTCGGACTCCACCTAGTTCAGGCAGGTAGCTAATATTATAAACTTGACTTTTCTATATTTTTTTGTAGATTCTTCATTATTAAGCTACACATAGTATTATATACACAATTTTATTATAGCATGTTATTTTTGTTATACTTATTGTTACTTTATTTAATTGTAATCATATTTGTTCCTGTATGTAAACGTATATAATGGATATGAAATAAATTATTTATTATTATTAATGTCATAAGCTATCGATGCACCTCTGTAACCAGAGGCTCATCGAGCTATATGTTGCAACGAATTCTCGCTGTCTGTGCATATAACGACATATTTATATTGGCTACTGATAACATATGTCAAAGCTTCCGAGATTGCAATAAGTTCCAAAGTCATAATAGTAGTATGAGTACTTATTTTAAAACAATGATTTTGATTTAGTATTATATCTATATTAGGCACATAAAACGCAGACCCATATCCTTCTACACTCTTCGAACCATCCGTAAATATAAAACTCCAGCCATTAAATTTTGTATAACTCTTTAATAACTTCATATTATAATAAGATACTGTCATATGAACTTTTTGAATATTAGATTGTTTCTAGATTAGGTACAATTACTTCATTTACGTTAATATTGGTCACCCATGTTCGCAAAGTAAAGATTAATAATGATGCTATCTGAATTTTTTTAACTTCATTATATGAGGATACCAGTAAAGGAATGGTTTTGTTTCTCCAATTACAATTTTGTCGAAGAGTGTAGAGTTCATCTAATAGCTGAGTAGTTATATTATTTTCTGCAGACTTTAACTTCAGACATAATTTGTATGCTAGATACTTCCTCCGTAAGTACAGTGGAACTACACCAAGCTCACTTTCCATAACATAATAATAATAAAATTTCTTTATTTTAATAATAATAATAATAATAAATTCTTTATTTACTTCACAAGGTATAAGTGGCTAGAGCCTCCTTTAAGCACAGAGCGCCTGTAGTAGGGCTCCGCTCTTCCACACTTCACAAACAAAATCTTATGAAATACTTTTAGATAACTAATATAAAACTTTTGTGGTGGTGGTGTGTGTGTGTGTGTGTGTGTGTGTGTGTGTGTGTTTGTGCGTGTGTGTGTGCTTTAATTATTTGAGTATTCATATGAGCGACTTTTCAAGGAGAGATTCAATTTCCTCATAATTAAGTGGTTGTAGATACTTTTTTACTGTATTTTTACATTCAAAATGGGTCATTGTGTAAGTTTCTACAAATTTATCAAGTTTAATGTATAATTCTGCTGCGCATTTACTATACTGAACTCTAACAAAAAAAAGTGTGAGTATTGGGAACTTGTGCTACTAATTCTTTTCTCCTCTTTTAAAGTATTTGGATTAAAAGATAGGGACTTATGTTTCTTTAACATTGTGTAAGTATACATTTTCGTACTGATAATAACTGTGTTTCATTAAAGACTTGTAGTAGGATATCTTCTGTTTTTAAAATACATATTTTTAACTAAACTTCGTTGCGCACGTTCCAAGTGGATAAATTTTGTTTTGTAAGCACCCCCCCCCCCCAAATAGATATACAGTACCCTAAAATGGATTATACCAAAGCTGTGTATATATCGTTAAATAATTTGTTTTACGTAAGTTCATTGGACGCTTTTCTTGACACCACATGTCTTAAGGTACGAAATATCCAATTTAATTTAGCGATTCTGTTAGATACATGTTCTATGGGAGAATACCATGACAATTTCTGGTCTATTATTACACCTAAATATTGTGTAAATGTTTCTTTATTTATAAATGGACAGTTATTATTAAAGGCGCAATTATTTATGTTGATACATGTATGAATTCTTATATTGAAATCTTCCGAGGGTTGCGTGCGTTTGAATATACTGAAACAGATATAATTAGTTTTTGCTGCGTTAAGGGTAAGTAAATTCAAATTTAACCATTGTGCCACCTGGGCCATCCCAAATTCTGCCCTTTCCTTAACTTCTTGCCATGATTTACCTTTAAAGATAACTGCTGTGTCATCAGCATACGAAATTATTTGTTAGTTTTCTATTTTTAAGTTGCATAAATCGTTTATGTAAAGCAGAAACAAGGAAGGCCCCAATATACTGCCCTGTGGCACACCATATGATATAGTCGCGTCGTCACTAAACTGGTCACCTTTTACACGTTGATTTCTATTGGAGAGATAGTCTCTAAAAAGTTTAAGGGCAGTACCTCTTACTCCGACTTTTTCCAGTTTATATAAGAGTAGGGGGACAGAAACAGTGTCAAACGCTTTCATGAGATCTAAGTACACAGTTAAGCATTTTTGACCTTTATCTAAGTCATCAACCACCAATGACGTCATACGAGCAACTGCATGCTCACTAAATTTGATAAGGAGATAATATATCAAAAGAATTTAAATATTTAAGAAGTCGAATATTAATTAATTTTTCAAGTAATTTTGATAAAGCTGGTAATGTTGATATGGGCCTATAATTACTGGTGTTGTCTCTGTCCCCTCCCTTAAATATTGGGTACAATAGAAGATTTTTATAGTTTCTCCGGGAAAACGCTTTTTCAAAACATAGGTTAGTGAGGTGGGTGAAAATTGGTATCAGTTCGTTCTTACCATACTTTAAGAATCTAGTGGAGATCCCGTCCCAGCCGGGGGTACTATCAGTCTTTAAACTCATTAATATGCTCTCCACCTCACCTGTGTTAGTATTTAATAGTACAAAGGAATTAGACAGTGTAGGCAAGTTATGATGTTCTATGTTATGGCCGCTTGATTTTAGTTGCTGTGCTAATTTTTTACCAATATTGACAAAGTATTCATTAATATCACCATTGCAATCAATCAACTATTGATTGCAACGGTGATGATTTTATATTTAATAACTCTGTATTTTGATCCTTAGATTTATTGCAGTATGTTATGTTTTTAATAGTCTTCCAAAGTAATTTATTATTTGAAACCGATTTTGCAAGTAATTCTCGTTCATATTTACGCTTTAGATGTTTTATAAGATTATTACAGTAATTCCTATACCTTTTATACGTTATCTTAAGTATTTCATCGTGTGGGTCTTTTATTGCTTTTAAATAAAACTAGTTTTACGGATTTTATCGCGTATATTATGTTATTTTATATTCCCGACGTTTCGAATACTTTAGCACCCATGGTCACGGGGGGGACTGAGGTATTTGACGTTCCAATGTCATAGTTAACCAAGGTTACCTCCAGATTAAAGATTACTTAATCTGGAGGTAACCGTCAAGTTATGGTATATACTTCTAATATTCTGGGAAATAATGTTAAGATCGTTTTTGTTAATATAAATATGTTTTGTTAGGTCAGAAGTACCACTACACTTGATAGACCGCGCTATGTTTATACTATCTATTTCTTGTAAAGTTTGTAAGGTCTTATTATCCATTTTATGTGCAGGCAGCTATTCACGTCATTTTCAATTTAATATAAGAGCTACAGGCTCTTATATACTCATCATAGTAACTTATCATAGTTAAAGTAGCAAAATGATGTTTAGTATTACTTATTATTAACCATAATTTTAATATATTATTTATTATATACTGTAATGTAACATAGTGTAAATAGTACTGTATGATGCTCTTATGTATGACACTTGTGTGATTGTGTTGTGTGGGTGCATTAATACGTAGCGTGTATGTAATAGGCGTGTAGTATAGTAATATGTAGAGTGTTGATAGTTATAAGGTGCTGTAAACAAAGTTTAAATTTAATTTAAAATGATGTGTTAACTTATTCGTATATTATCTATATATCTTGAAGATTAGTGTGAGAATTGAGTGTGATGTGTAAGCAGATGTATGAGTGTATGTAATAGCACGTGTAATACATGAGTAATAAATTAATTTAACATTTTTAGCAGAGCAATTTGAAATTTGAAACTAAAGGTAAAACAATGTAGTTTTATAGTAACTAAAAAACTTAAAAGACAATATTATTGAGAAATAAACATCTAAGGAAAATATCCAGTACAAACATAGCGACAAATTATTCTTATGTAATATATAAAAGAATAGTTCTACTACACCGGATAGTCATTTTTCTAATTGCAGCTTTCGAATCTGCTCTTCACTTTTAATCATAACAATAGGAGAGTTTTCATCTTCTCTTATATAGACTTTCCCGTATGCAGTCTAACAGAACTTATAAGAGTGGGTTCTTGCCAGGTCCCCTGCCAGAAACTGCAATCTAGACCCTTTTACAGTCAGGTGCTCCGATAAAAAGACGGGGACGTCGGCTTCAGTTTTAATACCTAAGTGTTGACTACATATTTTAGATCTATGTTTTTTGTTAAAGGCTTTACCTTTTTTGAGAATCTCAGTTTTTATTAGTACAGAGATGGTTTCCACTACAATCGGAGTATTCTTCTCCTCAGATTTCTTACCACGTACCCTGTAAATGTCTGAGATATCAGACTTAGTTATTGGGCAGTCTAAGTTTTGGGATAAGCATAATACCATCTCAATAAGATCTTCTTTACTTTCATTACTTTTCTTTGGCACATTTTTATTTCAAGATTATTCTTGCGGCATCCCATTTGTAAATCCTCAATTTTATTTTCTAAAATTGTTATATATTTTTTATCTTCACTTACTTGGCTCTCAAGTTGATTAATTCTTGTTTTAAATCCTTCGTTTTGTGCCGTTAAATATGATATCGAATTTTCAATGTTGACGTTAGATCGCTGTATATCTTTTAAACTTGCTGTAACTAGTTCCAAATCCTTTTCATGTTTAAAGGAGAAGGAGGTCA
Organism: Parnassius orleans; assembly: GCA_029286625.1. NCBI lineage: Eukaryota > Metazoa > Arthropoda > Insecta > Lepidoptera > Papilionidae > Parnassius > Parnassius orleans. The sequence goes on from JAGSMP010000191.1 coordinate 1,069,565, forward strand.
TCATTTCCTTCATTTCTTTCCTAAATTCATTTAACTGCATAATAATTGGATCCTGCGTGTCATCTTTAGTGTTTTTTTCGCGTTGTGATACGTAGCTCGATTGCGGCGACTCCGCATCGGTGAATGATTTGTCCATTGATGAGTCCATAGGTACTAGGCAATCAGTGTTGTAATGCGGTAGCGTACACGCAGCGTAACGCAACAGGTGACAACAGGTGTCGCGCAAGCGAGACGTCCGAGCAAGCAAAATGGCACGCTTGCTAATTAGGCGTAATTGGAGTACGCATTATAGGAGGCGGGGCCAGCGCAGCGCTAACTCTCCAACCCACTAACACAGGGGCGTGGCTTATGCGTCTCAGGATGTTCTATCCTGCTCACGCGCAGGATTGGTCACTTAATTGGTGACTTACTTGTCAATGGAAGCGATGCACGCGTTGCGAAGTAAACTGAGATACGAGGAGTATACGCTTCTGCATGCTTATGCGTTCCTATTTTTTTGTAGCACTTTTAATTTCACCAAACAGTTTTATTTAATTTTAAAATAATAATTTACAGTTTTGGGGCACGTTTGTACTTTACAGTGATCCGGGGGCAATGCATAACATGAATTGGAATGGTTTTAATAAATCCTCCTAGTATGCTTAGTGCCTGATTTTAAATTTTATTTAATTTATCTAAATGACATTTTGCACTCGCGTCATATAAATAGCAACTGTAGTCTATACGACTTCTGTCTATATATATATATATACACATATATATCTTAAATTTTTAGGGTGCAAGCCCCAAGAAACACCAGCTAATACTTTAAGTAGATTAAGGCTTCTTTGCACTTTCTCCACCGTCATGTTAATATGTTTGCTCCAAAGGAACGACCTGTCCAACCAAACACCCAAATATTTGTAACTCTCTACTATCTCTAAATTGTGATTATGTAATTTTAATTATATTTGCATTCTTTTAAAACACCTGTTAAAAATGCAAATTTGAGACTTAGAGGCAGAAAGTTCTAGCCCCATTTCATCTAGAGTATTACAGAATGTATTTAACGCAATTTGAAATTAATTTTGACTTTTCCCTAAATTTCTAGAAGAAGAATATAGTAGAAAGTCATCAATCAACATATTTCTAATCTCTTGGAAACATTTAATGGTAATTATATTAAAAAGAATAGGTGAAATTTGGTCACCTTTTTTCACGTGGTGAGCCATGCTGCAGCTATATTAGTAGTATAGTTGAAGTACGAATGGGTCAGCTCGACCGGGAAGGACCACGCTCTCACAGAATACCAGCGTAAATAGCAGCTCAACACTGCTGTGTTTCGTATGGTGAGTGTAGAGAACCGGAGACCCTTTTTACTGGAAAAGAGGCATTCCATCTTAGTCCTCACGGGTGACAACGCATCTGCATTTGATTCTTTATTGAAGATAGATGTAGATGTCTATGGTCCTGTAACCACTTACCATCAGGTGGACTGTGTGCTCGTTTGTCATATCCTATAAAAACGCCAAACCTCGATTGTGTATCTTATAAAGTAATTATTCGTCAGTTTCATCCTGCATCATAAAGTGTCTCTTTCGCTTAAAAATTCCATAGATATTGACAAAACTTTTAATCCTATTTCATCTAAAGTGTTTATCAGTGTATCTACTAAGACAATGTTGCATTTACTTGGATATCTAGAAACAGACTATAGTTGGGATCTTACGGAAAATCCTAAGTAAATTTGACTTACTAGTTTGACTAGGCAATCTTGACATGACTGTCCTCTTCTGAAGCCGGACGTGTACTGAGATAATAATTTATTTTTTTCAACATACCACTCATGTCTTTTTGTCAACATTGAATGAAAATTTTACAGACACACGATATTAAAGAAATGGGCCTAACTTTAACATTATTATTATTCGAGACTTTTAGAATCGGCTTTAAAAATATGTCACGCCATTGAGATGGAATAATCCCGGTGTTGAAGATATAATTATATAGCTCAAGCAAATAAAGCCTACTGACATGAGATAAGTTATTTATAAGTGAATATGTTATCCCGTCGTTACCAGGCGCTGTATCTTTTTGTTTAAAACAATTACACATTTCTTGTAGGGTGAAATTGGCTTCCAGTACTGTATTATTTGAATTGAAATACTCAGGCTTTGGGAAGACATAACTGGGAGCTAGATTACAAAGGAGTTCAAACTTCTGTTCATTTGATACGTGTGACCTTGATGAATTAAATCCCTTAACCCAACCCATACGTTTCCACATATCAGAGTTAGACGTTCGTTCATCAATGCTGCTACAGTAACTTTGCCAATTTCTTGCCTTCGCCTGATTAATTGCATTTTTCGTCGCTTTTGTTTTGCGCTCGACTATAGTTAGATTAGTTGGGATGGGATTCTTTCTAAAATTCTTCAAGGCCAACCTACAATGTGCTACTAAATGGGATAGTGCGGGATTCCAATAAGGCTTTGGCCGAAAGTCATTTTTGGGATTTTCACAGCTTCTTACTAACGGTATATGTTCGTCCGCAGCTTTATTCACCTGCTTAATGAAATTATCATACAAGGATTGGACACTGACATCATCTATAGGCTGTAATAAATAGTTTTCTAAAGACTTGCTGTACGCTGGCCATTTTGCTAGTTTAAAATTACGTTTCTTAGTTACCCAAATTCGATTCATATTGCTATTATACTTATAGGAAATCTTAATAAATATATGGTCGCTTCTCAAGCTTTCATTCATAACACTCCAGTTAAATGCAACGGATAAGTCAGAGGAAACAAATGTCACATCAGGCGATGTCTGCTGAATAATGTTATCAACTAAAGTCATTCTAGTTACGCTACCATCATTAAGGGATATAAAGCCACCCTCTAAAGCCGCATCATATATCTGTCCTCCTTTTCTATCGGTTTTGGAGGACCAGGTTGTATGGTGGCCATTAAAGTCCCCAGCTATAATACATTTATTCGGAAATAGTGAAAAACTTTGTTCCCAATCGGACAGACTTGTTCGCACTGAAGAGGGGCAATATATTTAAAGTATATTTTTAATTTCGTTACAGTTCTAAAGTTTGACTGATATAATTTATATTCCCGAATTATTAATGATGATTTTACATTGTTGTACTTTAATCGACTTACAAATTATAATAGCAATCCCCCCATAGCCATCGACCCTATCCTTTCTAAAAATATTATAGCCACTAATATTTATACGTGAATATGGTTCTAGCCAAGTTTCAGATATTAACGCTATATGCATTTTTTCTTGTGCTTATAAAAGGTCCAATTCGTTACGTTTAGGCCGCAAGCTTCGTGCATTCCACTGCAACATACGTAGCTTAAACAACTTCGTACTATCATTCGCCATTTCTAAACATAGATAATATTCTTGTACATATATCGTATCTGTTCCAAATTTTGATTATCAAATTACCAAGTATTTCAAGTAATAGTTTACGTAATTGTTGGAACTTAGTAGACCAATCATTATCGGAAAAACATATATCTTTGGCTCTTTGAAAAATACTACCTAAATCTAAAATAGAGTTTGAACTATTACTCTTAGACTCGGGGTTCTGTTCTTTCTCCAGTTGTCTTGCTTCTGACTCACCATTGCTCTTTTCTCTAGTCTTACTATTCCCATCCGATCCTCGTGCCTCTGTACTCTTCCTCTCCAACGCCCGCTCCTTTTCTATATGATTATGCCCAGAACTCTTATCTTCAATCACCTTATTTGACGTCAACGAAATATTACGAAAAAGTGTTTCTGTTATCACTATATCTCTGTACGATATTTTCTGCGTATTCTGTGTGCTCTCAAGTTGTGAATCGTTAATGTTCTTATTCCTTTCAATGTTCTCGCTTCTAGTGTGTATTTCTTGACTCCCTTTGCCTTTTAAATATGACCTTTTCGATAAGTACAGTTTTGCTTAGTCATAATGTCTCTAATTTCCTTTTCTTTAAAAATATCGGACACTTTTTATACATGGCCATATGTGGTCCTTTACAGTTGACACAAACAAACTTGTCGGTATCGCAATTCGGGTGATTGTTACCACATTTGGGGCATTTAATTTTCTTAACTGGACACGATCTTGAGAGATGACCGAACTTCCAGCATCCGGAGCACTGGTAAACTGGAAAGGTATAAGGTATATTCTACTTTAAACCTACAACCGTACCAATACACATACGGCGGTAAAGTGTTACCTTTGAAACAAATTCTTATCGTTTCTGAATGGACCCATTCTCCACTATCAGACATTCTTCTAAGTCTTTTTATTGAAATTATTTCGTGCTCACATGAAAGATTTTCAAGAATTTCTTGTTTTTCGGTCTCTAAATCTATCTGCCTCAGTATTCCATAACATAAGTTAGTCTCATCAGTCCTTTGTGCTCGGTATCCTAAACTGAATAACTTTTCACTTTTTAGTAGTTTCAATGCACTTTCTTCGTTCTCAAAATAAATCAACAGCCTGTAGGCACTTTTGTATATCATCTTTACTATATTTTCAATGTTTATCGACCGTAAAAGCTTTGCCATTCCAAATTGCTTTGGTAATACTTCTTTTCCTGTCACACATATAATAATATATTTCTCCGCTTCAGAATCTTGATGACCCTCCTTCACTCAATTATCATTAATTGAATCCTTTCTATTCAACCGCTTATCTAATTACTGTAACAAATCCGTCTTCTTCCAATATTTCTTCATCATCGTGTCGTCCTCTCTCTTTCAGTTAAAGTTTGATTATGTTGTTGCTCACTTTCAAGTCTTAGCTCCTGCTCCATTACTTCACTGTTAGTTGAGGCACATAAATCTACAGCTTCATGTATGTAATCCATTTAAACTTAACATAATTATTATGTGGGTAGGAAATGAAAATACCGCGATAAAAATATGCGGTAATAATATACAGCCAAACGTGTGCGTTCGACTCGACTGCTCACGCGCAACTCGTGGGAATTATTGCACAAGCTAAATAACAAAATAGGAAATAAATCTTCTCCTGTCTTCTTTATCAGTCCGAATTTGAACTTTGGCAGTCCAGTGTTGGATTCCTCGAACATGCAGGTTGTTTAACAAAATTTTATGTTTTAGAATTGAATTTGTTTTAATTAAAAACTATATTAAATATACTATGTGGGTATGCGTACAACCGATAGCATCAATCGTTCCTTTTTTTGTGTTTCTTCTACTTTTTTTTTACGTATTTTCTTTATCATGCAGTTTCTTCTAAATCTTGATAAGATCTTGATGTGGTTCCAGTAACAATAAATAATATATATACTAGATATCTAAAATATAATAATATAAATGTGTTTTGTACTTAATAGTTTGTTTAAAAATCATTTAATAAGACATCAGGTCCATGATTTTTGCAATGAAATAATAATGTTTGGAAATGTTTGGGTGGTGGCGGTGTAAGAATATCCTCTACCCCATATCATCTCGTTGGTGTCGTAAGAGGCGATGGAGGGAAACTGAAACAGGAGATGGGCTGCAGCATCTTTCTAATAATATCACAAAATATTGTAAAATTGCTGTTGCCAACCCGTCTGCCAAGCGTGGCAACTATGGTAATGTCCTACCCATAGTAGGCCTATGTTCATCATTGGACTTGTATAGGCTGTAATGGATGTATTGATGGAATGGACCGTGATTTTCTCGGCATTAGAAAAAAAATTATAATCTCCTCAGGGATGAAACTTTTCTAAATAAACATGGAAAATAAAATATTATCTTAATACAATATAGTTAGAGCCAATTCTGAAAAAAACCAGTTATATACAAGCTATTGTTCAGAAGTTATTGCTCGCTTAAAGTTTCGATTATTTATGTGCTACGCTGATATTACTTGATACATGCTTTAGTATTTAGACACATTTAACAATACAACTAAATTTAACAAACTGAATTCGGCCGCATGTAGTTGTAGCTTGTAGTCAGCTAAACTTAGGAGTGGAATACACCTAGGTTTAGCCGACTACAGCCATATTTATACTTCGGTTTTTAGCCTTAACATACTGTCGGATTCGATTGTACTGGAGATATTAGACTCTCGTACAAACCGTACCTAAACCACCGCGTCCCTGCATAACACACATGTAATGCCATCTTAATCGAGGTGTAACGCGTGCTATACTATGGTTATGGTCCTAGGGTATATTTTATGTAAGGATGAATACGATAAGGGCCAGGCTACAATGCAGTATCAAAACATGTCCTCCAGAACGAATTATGGCCACGGTGGCCAGTTTGAATGGAGTCTAGTCATCTGCGCAGAATAGGATTTTAGTGCACGACTGTCCGAAGGGACAAGCGCAGGGAGAGAACAGGCGCAGGACCAAAGGCTCCACTTGCTTTCCAAGGAACGGGAGTGAAACACCGCCAAATTTCTGACTCTGGGCTGCAATTAAGAATTCTAGCCAGAGAAACCCAATAACTGAATTTTCTCCAACCCAGGATTTGAAACCGGGACCTCATGATAAGCAGTTGCACTTACGACTACTAGACCAACCAGGCAGTTATCTTTGATAAAAAAAGACAATAACTAGACAATGCAGAGCCTAAAAATTGTGTTTAACACAAATTTTTGCGATGAGTTTCTTCAAAAATCAATTCAATTATAATAAACTTACACTACAATACATTTCAACTTAGAAGTAACAAACTGACCTCAGCGACGTTTCAAATGGTTGCATCGCTCATTGCAAATGCAAAATCCCATTTACCTCAATGCAAAATCTCATTTACCTCAATGTAAAATCTCATTTACCTCAATGAAAAATCTCATTTACCTTATGGGTGTGTTTGTATTTCACTGATCAGAAATTATAGTTGTTGATCTTGCTATGGAATCGATAATTTGTTTATATAAAATAAGGGTGACAAACGAGCACACATTCCACCTGATGGTAAGTGGATACTGTATTTAATAGACACCGATTTTAGATTAAGAATCAAAATGGAAATCTTGATAAAATATTGTATTGAACGAAATGTAGATGCAAGATTGTATATTTAGAATAAATATTTCTTTTTATATAATATATTTATATTAATAAGGTTCACAAACGAGTACGCAGTTCACCTGATGGTAAGTGGATGCTGTGGCTCATAGACATTTATATTTATTCTTGATTAAGAATCAAAATTTAAAAACAAGCTTTTATTTAAATGCTCTTAAAAGAATAAAATAAACTTTAAATTAAATCAAACCAAACAATTTACACAATTTATATGATGTAAAAGCTTGTCGCGAGATTTAACTATTTTATAAAAATGACATAATTATTTTCTTAAAATTGCCTATTTATGTCAATATCAAGTTACATATTGTTTTCTTGTACACAGGTAAATCTCGCGACAATAATAAAAAGCTTTTATAATAATTTTAATAAGTTTAAAAAAATCTACGTCATATAAAAAAGCCTACGTGGGTCAATGTCTTACCCGCGGATTATAGGTTCGCCATTACTGCCCTTGACTCCTAGACGGAAGTTCATCGACTAAATTGCCGATGTATTAAAGATGGATATCTGCATGATCAGATGATTGCAGGAGCCACTTTTTATATAATAAGGGTGACAAACGAACAAACAGTCCACCTTATGTTAAGTGGATGCTGTGGTCAATAGATATTTACAGCTATCTTCAAATTAGAATCAAAATGCAGATGCGTAGTCACCCTAAAGACTAAGATGGAATGCCTCGTTTCCAGTAAAAAGGTTCTCCGGATCTCTACACTCACCACACGAAACACAGCAACATTATGCTGCTATTTTACGCTGGTATTACGTCCTTTCTCTTCCACGTTCAAAATTCATTCGTCACTTCAGTTTATCTAAAAAAATGTGAAATTAAGGAATACATTTAATTAACGAGCATGTATACATATGTAGATATATATATGAGAAAAAAGCGAGAAAGGTTTCATGATTATTGCAAATGTAAGTTCGTAGCCTATGCCTACCCCATTGGGGACAAGCGTAGGAGTTTATGTAATGTTGCGTTATTATATCGGTTACTATGTATTTTCAGTTCAATTTGGCGTGCCAGGAGTGGAAGCGAACTCTGGTGGGGACGATCCATAACATTGGGAAGCTGGTCTCACTGCCAATCTTCGGATATATTTCCGACCGGTGTGTACAATGAGTTTCATATACTAAACCTTTACATAGAATTTTAGTATATTAATCAGACTTTTCAGTCCAAGTTACTTTAATTCATTGTTGAATATATTTCTTATAATGAATGCGCTGCATGGTTAACTTTCTTTCTTATTAAAGCCAGTACTTGACTAAATTTCTACCTGGTGATTTTGGATGTTCATGAGCGACGGTGGTCACTTCCCACCTGCCAAATGTTCTTTTATATATAAAAAAATGTGTAATTGTCAACTCCGGACAGTTTGGTTGGACATTTAGAGCTGATATTTTTGCCCCCCGTAAAACTTGCCATAGTCTGTTCACTAAGATTGTGTCGTTACACTCGGAGGCGCACTTATTATTTTGCTTTCATTTTATTATTTTTTAGTGTGTTTGTTTAATAAATGTTTTCTATTCTAAGAATAAAATAATATTCTATTTTATCTATATATTATATATAATAAAATACGAATATAAATTATAGAAACAAGTTAGGTAGCAACGAACCTTTCACTACGGTGCTTTGTTTTAAAATGCCTAATTCTCCTTTGGGTGTACACCGCACGCGGCGACGCTTGATGTCGCGGCAACGCTTTTGAGAAAATGCGACACATGCCAGGCGGCGCGACAGAAACGCGACCGTATCTAAGCGAACAAAATATACACATAGCAAAAATTGTTAGCATCCACGTTGAACAATATTTAATAAGTATTCTTCCTTCACTTTTTCTTAAATTCTAATCATCAAAAACAAATGAGTAGAGAAAAAGCTACAATACACGCTGCAACGTCATGCGGAGCCTGAAACATGCAGTTGCGGCGTTCTACACGAAAAAATGTGTGTAGGGTTGCCAGCTCACGTTTCATGTTTTAGAGGATTTGATAAGAATTAATAAATACATAGGATGAAAGTAAAGGATATCATATTGTTTACAATAAAATGCGTTTATGGCATCAGTAGCTCTTTTATCAATATAAAAATAATGTTAATACGCAATGTAACTTTGTTTGTCTCTCTAACATCGCGCGTCACCTCAAAGTGATTTTTAAATTCTTTGACGTCAACTAGCAGAGGAAACGTCGAATACGCGCGATATTGACGGAAACAGATTTTTTTTATTCAATGTAGATTATAAATAACACTTATTGAAAGTCACTCTTTTGTTTTACTATCACTGATTTGAAAAAAACCTATCTCCTGGGAAGAACCAGCAAGAAACCCAGCGGGACTTTAAAAAAAAATAACAGCTTACAATCATATATGTTACACAATTAACAACACAAAAAATTAAAAATAGCTTGGTAGCGATCACCTCATTCCCAGGGGTTATATTATCATCCATAAATTTCTTAATATTATAATAACCCTTTTTATACAAACTTAGTTTAATAAAGTTTCTGAATTATTAGCAGGTAAAATTTTGTATGTTTTCTGAGATTTTGTTATAAAAGCGTATACATCGCCCCAAGAATGAATTGGTGGAGTCGAGTAACTGGTACTACCAACTTTTGTCTGTTCCTAGTATATATTTTATGAATGTCACTTATTTTTATAAAACTACTGTACTGTATTGAGAGGCCAAAGTTAATATATTAATTTCTTAAAATTTTTGGCGAAGCGACTCTTAAGGTTTTAAATTATAAATTGCTCTTATGAACCTCTTCTGTAAAACAAATATAATTTCAGTGTCAGTCGCGTGTCCATATAGCAAAATACCATACGACATTATTCTATGGAAATAGCTAAAGTAGTCTAGTCTAGCTGTTTCCACACTGGTTAGTCTAGCTGTTTCAACACTGGTAAGATTTCTAATCTTTTTGACAGCATATGCTGCATATCTAAGTCTGCTTGTTAATTTTGATATATAGGGGCTCCAGTGAAGCTTCGAGTCTAGTGTTATTACAAGAATAATGGTGGTATCCACAAGACTCAGTTCCTCCCCATTTAAAATTACATTAAATGCAAATTATTAACATTAAACCAAATAATTTAGATACACCATTATTTAGTTTGTCATATTTTAGTAATTGTCGTTTTAATTTGAAAATTAATGAAATGTCATCAGAAAATAATACAATATTACGGTTATCCCCTACTATGTAAGGTAAGTCATTAATATATACAAGAAACAGAAAGGGGCCGAGAATTGAGCCCTGAGGCATGCCCATTTGTACTATCGACCCGGAACAGCTCATACTATTAATTACAACTTTTTGCGTTCTGTTACTTAAATACGAAATAATTAAATTAAGAACTTCTTACACCGTATTGTTGAAGTTTCCTGATTAATGTTTCATAGTGAACACAAAGGGTGAACACAATCGAAGGCTTTGGATAGGTCACAGAGTATACCCAAAGCATCCTGTGAATTCTCCTATGCATTGAAGATATATTTAATCAGCTCTACTTTATTGCCTTTTCGTCTATTAAATATTTCAAATTATGGGACAAGATCAATTTTTGGATCTTAAACAGAGTATTAAATTTAAAATAAAGGACGTCTGGCATCCTTAGCCATGGCCGTCCGCATTTTCATGGAATGTTCGGCAATATTCACACGATGTGAATATTGCCGAAGCGGATACACTTAATGCCAGATTTAGCGCTGCCTAATTAACAACTACCTTTGAAACATCTAGTGCTAAATCAACCGCAGGCATAGATACCGCCCATGAAAGCTAATAATCTTCCGTTCAGCAGGTGTCGCTAGTAGGGACTGAGGTTAAGTTTTTGGTACAGAATATCATTATAAGTGAAAAGTTGCACTTAAACCTGAGTTGCACTTAAACATTCCCTAGAACATTTATATACACAAAATAATGCCTCAGTTCTTAATTTTTTGCACATTTTTTAATTGTCTTTTTCATTGTTCTCCTTTTAGGAATATCTATAGTTTGGTTAATTAATTTCTAATCTAATTAATAATAAATATGACTAATTTTTCAAAAAGAGACATTAATCTTTACTTTTTTCCATGTAATTAATTTCCACCGCTATGAAATCTGTCAAATATTTCATCTCATTTATAAATGGTCCGCAAACAAAACCTTTCAAAATTTTAAACTGTCAAATACAGTAGAGGATTTTAAAAAGAAGTTTGGGTTGACAAAAGACCATACAGTTCACGCGTTAATACTGTGATCCACAGACATAAATTTATCCTCGATAAAAAATCAAAACGCAAATGGGTTCAGATGGATAGACAATATATTTACTTAAAATAACCACGATTAAACTAAAAAAAAAATACTGAGGAGCTCATTCCTTGCATGCCAACTTGTGACGGCCGATTTTAAATGACAAATCAGTCACAGAGTCATGACATTTGCTATCCATTTCTATCTTGCTATATTGCAATAAGGAATTTTCTTCTCCCTTGCACACTATGGCCATCTATTGCTATCCTAAGTTTATGGGCTTCCCTATAAATTGCCTCATAGGAGGGACATTTACCACGCTTGGCAGGCGCGTTGGCAACAGCAGTTTTTTATTTGTTATATTAGTAAGATGCTGCTGCTGATCTACTGGTTTGTTTCCCTCTGTCGCTTCTTAGGACACCTACTAGATAATATGGGGTAGTGGATGATGCACCGCCAGGACACGGTACATTAATGTTATAAAGACTATTTTATAAAAGTAAAGTCACAAACGAACTCACAGTCCACCTGATGATAAGTTATTAATGCAGTCCATGGACGCCTGAAACAAACTTTAAGCAGAGAAAACTACAGATGCGTTATCAACTTTAAGGATCAAGACTTAACATCTCACAGCCTATGATTATACTGGTTCTCTATACCGTAGATGCACAGACCGCGGCCCGCCGGTCGAATACTGGTGGCCCGCCGACAGCAAAAATAATACTCTCGTACATTCGAAAAATATTGAATTATATTCCAGAATAAAACCAAAAAAATATGTTCCAAAAGTAATTGAATCTCGCGTGCGCTCTTAAGTGCGCTTATCGGTGCGCCGCGCATGCGTCGGTAACAACGGTCGGTAATGTTCGTGCTGATCTCGGTTAAATTCGTGTTCTTGAGGAACCGGCGCGGCGACGACAGCAGCGCGGTGGCGTCTTATCCACGGGTTATATTGTTAGAGCAAGCGAGATGCAATAGTCCCAGATTCCCGATTGCTCGCGTAGGTAGATACACGAAGCTTCGAGTTGGTTTCGTGATTTCTCCAGACAGTTTTCGACTCTATACGCGCGGTATAAAGCCACGCTAACCGCAGCGACCGACAGTTCGGTTTTAATTTGGTGAAGTGTCAATAGTTCTAGTGTGATTTTAACTCGACTAGCCGGTGTCATATATTTTGATCCACATTCAACGTAGATTTCCCGTCAAGTGCCGTGTATAATTGTGTTGTGAAATCGTAAGTAAAACTCTGTTATTAATAAGTGTTTCCCTATTTAATCAATTATTTTGGTAATTTAAAAGGATGGGTAATTTAAGTAGGTACTGTAATTGTTTTAGGTGCTGTGTTAATCCTAGCCAGGATTAGAACGCAACATGGACAAACCAGGACCTAGTAAAAACGTAAGGTTAAAGATGAAAATCAGCAGTTTCAAGAAATTTGGACTGAGAAATACTTTTTGTATGGTCGCATAACAAAGTCGTTTGTTTAATTTGCAAAATTCTGTTGCGATTGCAAAGGAATATAATGTAAAAGGCACTATGAAACGCAGTATCCTACTTTTACCAAGTTTACAGGCGAATTAAGAAGCAAAAATGTTGTCTTTAAAACAGGAGCTTATTGGTCAGCAAACTATGTTTACAAAACCCATTCAATTCAAAACAGCTACAGAAGCTAGTTATGAAATTTCTCGAATGATAGCAAAGCGAAATCGCCCCTTCAATGATGGAATTTTGTAAAAGAATGCATAGAAATTGCCGCTAGAAAATGTGTCGAAGCAGCAAAAAGTTTGAGAAAATTCAACTGAATCGTATGACTATCCAAAGACGAATTATGTCTTTGTCAGGTAATATTGGAACAATTAAATGAAAAAACTAAGATCTTTGTTTTTTTTTCATTAACACTCGACGAATCCACTGATATTAGTTCCACAGCTCAACTTCTGATATATTCATACGAGGTGTTACTCAAGATTTTGAAGTCTTAGAGAGTTATTAGGAATGTGTTCATTGAAAGGTCAAACCAGAGGAGTTGATATACTTAATGTACTTTTGGATGAGTGTTCAAAACTGATTCGGACTTATCAAAATTATCGAGTTGCGACTGACGGTGCTCCTTCGATGATTGGTCTCAATTCTGGGCTAGTTACTTGCTGAAAAAGCATCTGCAAGAAAAACATAAACGCTGAAGATCGCATGCAGTTTCACTGCATTATACACCAAGAAGCCTCTGTTCTAAAAAATTGAATTTCAAAATGTCATGAAAGTGGTAGTTTCGACTGTAAATTTCATAAAATCACGAGGACTCAATCACAGGCAATTCAAACAATTCTGATGACATCGAAAGCGAATATGGAGATTTACTGTATTATACAGAAGTAAGGTGGCTAAGTCGTGGATTGACACTGGAACGATTTCTAAATTTAATAGAAGAAATTGGAATATTTCTGGCGGAAAAGCAAAGGATGTCCGGAACTTAAAATCCTGATTGGTTGTGTGAATTGGCTTTTTAGTTGATATTACAAATCATTTGAATGTCTTGAACACACGGCTTCAAGGCAAAATCAACTGATATCCCAGCTCTACGCTCATGTATCATCCTTTCAACGCAAGCTGACACTTTTCAGATTGCAATTGAATTCTGGAAATTACAATCATTTTCCGAATTATAAGAAAATGGCTGAAAATTCAACAAAACTGCGATTAATTTCAGTTATGTAGAAAAGCTAGATATTTTGATTCAATCTTTTCAAGACAGATTTTCGGAGTTTAAAAAAGTGAAACCTCTGTTGGACATATTCAGCAATCCTTTCACGATTTCAGTTGAAAATGCGCCAGAGTCAATGCAGTTAGAAATTATCGACATTCAAAACGACCAAGATTTACGCAACAAATTCAACGAAGGAGACTTGCTGAACTTTTACCGCTGCGTTGATAAAAATACGTACAAAGAGTTGCGCATAAACGCTCTGAAATGTGCCAGCTTATTTGGTTCTGTGAACAAACCTTTTCAATACTAAATAATAATAAAACAAAAAATCAAAACCGCCTTGCAAATGAAAGTTTGGAAGCAGTTTTACGTGTTGCTATAAGTAAATTTGAGCCAAATATAAAAAAGATTGTAAGCACTATGCAGTGCCACGCTTCAAATTAATAAATTCTTTTTCAATTTTAATACATTATTATCAATTCTTTATTGTCTTTTGTTACCTATACTTCTGGCGGCCCGCCATCAGTTCATAATTTGCCCGAGTGGCCCCTAGTCTTAATAAGTCTGTGCATCACTGCTCTATACCCTTCAGACTGGAACACAGTTGTGCACGCACTGTTGCTTAGAGGCAGAGATGGTAACAGCAGTGGAGTCTTCTTCTTCTTTTTCCTACTCTTATCCCAAGTTATTTGTGGTCGGCATATCATGTCTTGCTCTTCCATTCTTCTCTATTAACCGTCTGCTCTTCACTCATTCGTTTCTTACGCATATCATCCCTAAAACACCTATATCCATCTACTTTCAAAACCAACATTCTTCTTATTATTTGGTTTACTTTCCTTCCCTTGACTGCCTCGATGGTCTAGTGGTCATAAATGCTGCGCTTGATCTCTCTCCAGTGGTGCTGGTTTGCCGTCCCATTGGATTATGAGTGAAGAAATTTAGAGTGCACTTGTTCTTGCGCATACACTCAGGCACTATAATCCTGTCCTGTGCAGACGGCTAGTCTCCGTTGAGACTGGCCGCCGTATCCGAAACTTGGTCTGGAGGGCATTTTAATCCCTTTGCATAATACGCCCATACTTGCTAGCCTACCAATTCTCATCTTATCCGTGACTGGGTCTTCATTCAAACTGTCTCTCAGTAGTGTAGTGTTTGTGGTGTGTGGATTTTGATGCTGATGTTGGTTATAATACTTTAAAGTTGGGGTCGCAAGCGGGCGCTGGTGCTAAGCTGCACTCTGGTTGGCGCCATCGGTACCCTGAAGGCATTCTCTGTGTCTTACGAAATGTACGTCATTGTGGAGTTCCTGGAGACCATAGCTAGCGCCAGTGCCTTTCCAGCTGCTTACATCCTAAGTAAGTCATATCAGATAGATTATTTGACGGTTTTTACGCAGTAGAACCATGCTGCAGCTATATTATGGTTGTAGCCGACTCGACCGGGGAAGGACCACGCTTTCATAAAATAGCAGCGTAAAAAAGCAGCTCAGTGCTGCTGATTTTCAAACGGTGAGTGTAGAGAACCGAAGATCCTTTTTACTGAAAACGAGGCATTCCGTCTTAGTCGTCAGGATTGACAACGCTCGTTTATATGCTATGAAAAAAGTGCCATGTGGCAGTGGGGTAAGAGATCTTTAGGATACATACCAAAAAGTTCTCATACTTTCCGATAGATGGTGGTGTAACCATTTCGTTAACGTCAGGTGTGAGTTATCCAGACCAGTGACAGATAATGCGATCATCAATTTACGGAAGAAGTCCATGTTTAGCAGACTACTTTTAAGGCCTGACTTTAAAGTTATAAATAGTAGCGTAAGAAAATCTGTACGAAGATATTGTAATTTAAAATTGAGGGATGAGTGAGAATCCGACATTCTGATTTCATTTACTAATTACAATTTTCGATTTTCGTATTTACCATACTCGTATGTAATACTATCCCTATCTTTAGTAATATTTTTTATAGGATAAGGGTGGCAAACGAGCACACAGTCCACCTGATGGTAAGTGGTTACTGTGGCCCACAGACATCTACATCTATCGTTGATTAAGAATTAAAATGCAGATGTTTATTCACTACTGAGGCCTAATATGAAATGCCTCGTTTCTAATAAAAAGTTCTAGTGAAAGACAACAGCATTAAACTGTTATTTTACGCTTGTATTCTGTGAGAGCGTGGTCGAGCCGACTCATTCGTGCTACAACTGTAATATAGCTGGAGCAGCAGCATTACTCTACCACGCATAATATATACTTAATATTATAAAGAGGTAAAATTATTTGTCAGTATATAAGTTTGTTTGTAGTAGTAGGTAATCTTTGGAACTGTTGATCCGTTTCTAAAAAAAATGTCATTTTGAAAGCTACGCTATTCCTGAGTAACATAGGCCTTAGATCATAATATTATAATGCTTAGTTACCGCGACGCGCTATATAAACGTTTCAAAATATGGGTCAGAAATGACGGGCTTGTGTGCGTTACAACTTCGTCTTACACTCGTCCTGGCTGTCTTTGTGTGCATGCCATAGTGGTACCGGCTTAAAGCTTTTCACCATAATTTTGGGAAAGTATAGGTAGGCTTAGCATGTGGTTGTTTGACATTGTTGCCACGCTTGATGGACGGGTTGGCAACGTTGGCAGCAGTTTTATTATTATTATTAGCTGTTATCCGAAAATGCTGCTGCCCGATTTCTGTTTCAATTTTCACCTGTCGCCTTTAAGACTCCCGTGTGAGTACGACGTAAAAATCGTTTTAATACAACACAAGTTTTAACACCCATGTTAATGCGTTATTTTAAATAAATCCATAAAATTTTAAAATTTATTGACTGATAGCAATGTAACGATCTCGTACATTCGTACCTGATTTAAAAACCCCCAGATCAGCTACAAGAACAAAACGTCTAATGGATCGATTACGGCAAATCACAACACGTCCAGTCATTTCCACTTGTGGACTGTTACTAGGTTGATGAATATGCTAATATTTTTCTTTTTAACTTTTTTTTTTAATTTTCAGCAATCGAGCTTGTAGGACAAGACAAACGAGTACTTGCCACAACATTTATGGGCATTTTATTTGTACTTGGCGGGTTGAGTTTTGCTTTGTTGGCCAAAACCTTCCATTACTGGCGCACCTTCATACTGGTCGTCTACCCACCATCTTTATTCTTCCTTTCCTATATTTATCTGCTGCCTGAGAGTGTCCGTTGGCTGCTATCACAGAATAGGAAAGAGGAAGCAGTGGAAATAATTATGAGAGCTGCAAAAATTAACAATGTAACTCTATCAGAGGAGACAATGATGCAGTTGAAGATGGAAGAAAAGATCAAAACGACGGAGGAGAAGCAGGATTTGGAAGAAGAAAAAGGCCTGTGGATTCAAGTACTACATTCGCCTATCATTATGAAACGCCTTGCAATATGTTCCTGGTGGATGATCACGTGCAATTTCGTCTATTACGGGCTGGCAATCAACTCGGTATCGCTTGCTGGTGATAAATACACCAACTTCATGCTGGTGGTGAGCGTGGAGGTGATTTCAGTAGTCACTAACGCGCTGGTGCTGGACCGTTTTGGAAGAAAGAAGACGCTGCTAGTCGCGTACACCATATGCGGGATTTCTTGCGTGGCTCTAACGTTTGTACCGAAATGTAAGTATTTTTAGATACTTATTCATCGAAGGTTATATGGAATATCCTTAAATTTTCTATAGTCTTGCAGGTTTCCTCATTGTGTCATTGTGTGTCAATCAATCTTATCTACAGTATAATAGAAATCAGCACTAAAATTTGAAATAACAATGGAATAAAATGGGATTGCTGGTGTACTTTTTTTAAGTACGAGCTAATAATCCACCTGATGGCCAATGGTAGCATATGGATCAAGTCTACTGATGCGTTTTCAAGCCTCCGACCAAATGTAAACATATTGCTTCTCTCACCCTCCAAACCGCAATAGAATTATCGAAAACGTTTTTTTTTATAGAAGAGGGGCAAACGAGCATGCGGCTCACGTGATGGTAAGCGACTACCACCGCCCATGAACAACCGCAATACCAGGGGAATTGCAGGTGCGTTGCCGGCCTTTTAGAAAGGTGTACGCTCTTTTATTGAAGTTTCCTAAGTCGTATCGGTCCGAAAAAATCGCGGGTGGTAAACATTTCCACAGAGAAGTTGTACGAGCAAGATAACTCCTAGTAAAACGCAAAGTGGTGAACCGCCAAGCATCCAGATGGTGAGAATGGTATCGTGAATTTTGACGCGATGTGCGTTCGTGAAATTTGGCGGCTGGAATTAATCCGAACAATTCCTCAGAGCACTCCCCGTGGTAGATTCGATAGAAAATGCAAAGGGATGCAACATCCCTACGCAGCGCCAGTGAATCGAGCCGATCAGTGAGAGCTCGGTCGTCAACGATTCGAACCGCTCTGCGCTGGACGCCAAGTGGAAGGAGCTGGCACTGGTGTGCCCCGGCCTAGAGACGAGAACAGTATTCCATGTGAGGCCGAACTTGCGCTTTTTAAAGTTGCAAGCGATGTGCCGGCATGAAATACTGTCTCGCTCTGTTGAGCACGACAAGCTTTTTAGAGGCCAATTTGGCCTTCCCTTCCAAGTAACCACGAAACTGCACACTATTCAATATGTCGACGCCGAGGATTCCGATGCTAGCTGAGGCAGCAAGAAGAGTGCCTTGAAACTGAGGGGATACGACAAAGGCGTTCTTTTTAGCGGTAAGCGTCTTCTGGGGATTCAACTGGACTAAATTTAGTCGCCCCAATCCGAGACTTTGTTCAGCAAAGACTTCAGGCACAAGTTTGTCCCGGTACTCGGCGACGTTATCCCGAGAAATATTGACACGGCCTGTGTATAAGGCATCACCAGTGCTGTCGTCTGCATAGCAATGAATGTTACCAGTTTGCAACATATCATTGATATGCAAAAGAAACAGCTTTGGTGATAGCACGCAGCCTTGTGGAACACCAGCGTTAGTAGGCTTGTAATCAGAGCATGCACCGTCTACTACGACCTTAATTCTCCGATCAGCAAGGAAACTAGTGATCCAATTGCACAATTTCTCGGGAAGCCCATATAGGAAGGGAGCTTCGAAAGAAGCGCTTTGTGCCAGACCCGATCGAAGGCCTTCGCTATGTCCAAACTTACGGCCAATACCTCCCCCTTGGACTCTACTGCCTCCGCCCATCTATGAGTCAGGTAGACTAGAAGATCACCAGCTGATCGACCCCGATGGAAAATGTATTGGCCGCCACTAATCAGCCGGTGATTCTCAAGGTACCTCATGAGTTGGCAGCTTACAATGGACTCCATTATTTTAGAGAACAAGGAGGCGATGGCGATAGGCTTGTAGTTGGACGGGTCTGAGCGGTCGCCTTTTTTAGCGATCGGGTGGACCAAAGCTGTCTTCCATGAATTCGGGACTACGTCTAGGGAGTAGAAGTACCGGAAAAGACGATTTAAAAAAGTGCCAATTTCGGAGCACACGTCTTCCGCACAATGGGAAGGACTCCATCAGGGCCACTCAAATTGCTGACATCCAGGCAGAGGAGTGCTTTGCGAACGGAGCGCTGTATAAACCGCACATGCGGCATGGAGCACTCACACCGCGGGATGGTCGGAGGTGTGTTCCCCCGTCATCGAGAGTCGAGTTGGACGCAAAGAGAGAGCCTAACAGATCGGCTTTCTCTTTTGCGGCATGGACCAGTGAGTCGTCCTCTTTGTGCAGAGATGGAAGAGATCGCTGACAGAAGTTCCCTTGGACAGCCTTGTTGAGAGACCAGAATGCACGGGTTCCCGAAGGAAGGTGAACTAGCTTCTCGCCAATTCTGCCGATGTTCTCAGACCTTGCCTTGGCAATGACTCTTTTGAAGGACCTGGAGGTGGAATTATACTTCTTTTTAAGAGCGCTGGTGTTTACATCCTGAGACGTTGATGCGTCAGCCCAGGCTCGGTAGCACTCCTGCTTATAACGTGATGCCATTTTACAGGAGCGACCATGGTTGAAATCTGCCTCGATGGGGCACCACATAGGATGGAATAAAAGTTCCATACCCTGAAGTACCACATCAGCAACAACGCTGGGATCTTAGATTCTAAAAAGATCGCATCCTATCCCAATCGGCCGACCTATAGTGCCAAACACGGCGGCAGCCTGCAGAATGCTACCGCGACGTTAGTGTGAGTGGCACCACACTCTGGACTAGACAATGGTCCAAAAAAAAAGCCTAAAGGAGCGTCGACGGAAGGTGTATGATCCTCCACATCTGGAATCCGCGTAGGCGAAGTATCCAGCTGTGTAAGACCATATGCCAAGGCAAATTCATGAACAGATCTCCCCGCATGATCGGTTGAACGTAAACCGAGCCATTCGGCATGGTGGGCGTTAAAGTCACTAAGAATCATGATCTCTGCGGATGGGATCTGCTGTAACAAGGAATCTGTAGCCATTTGGACGTGGTCGATGAGTGGGTCTGTTTCGGCATTACCGCTATGAGATCTATAGAGGCTCCCGTTGATGCGGGGATGGTCGTTGCTTTCTACGCGCAGAAAACAGATGTCCTCTGACGTATACGCAAGCTCCAGCCTCTATTTATATTGCTCCGCTTGCCCCGAGCAGTTTTAGTCGCGAGCGGAATATAAGCAAGAGCTGCCGCGTGGCTCTACCGCTGTTAAATGTCAAAACGTATTATTTCCGCCTTTTATAATACTTTTTATTAAGGTGTACAGTAAAATATAATTATATAAATATTAATAAATATTAGAATAATACAATGCAGCAGAATATATTTAGGACAAAGAAAATATATAATTAATATTAGCTGCAGAAGAGAAATTAGAAATCACAAATGCAAAAGGGAAATCACCGACTCAGCATAAGCAACAGCAACATTGTCCCAGCACTGTTAATCTGACGGTAGCTTGGCCATGTAATGGTACACATACATACATAGGTACAATAGCGCGAACCTTTGATAACATAATTTATACGTGGTGCTTATCACTGTGACGTGTGACTCGACAACTCGGCAAATAAACGGTGCCGGTTCGGATTTCCACCCTCGGTTGGTTCGATTCCCCGTAAGTAATTGTGTAGTATAAATAACTTTAACTAGGTCTTACGAATTTTATCGCGTTTAATTATCTTATTTTTATATTCCCAACGCTTTGATTGCTACACTGCAGTCATAGAGGGTCCCTTTGTAACCATGGGTGACGTAGTGTGCAATGTGTAGTTTTTGCATAAATATATTATGAAATTATGAAATTAATGAAAGTGGACGAAGCAAAACAAGTATGTAAGGATCGTAGCAAGTGGAAAGAAGTGGTCTCTGCCAACCCCTACGGGAAAGAGGCGTGATTATATGTATGTATGTATGTATATTATGAAAACATTAAGAACTTTAAAGTTTATAAAAGTACCAGTTTGTCTGTGTTGTTATGTAACAGCGAACAGAATTGCATCAGTACCCTCAAATTTCGCCTTAATCCGATCATCCATCCATCCATTCCATCCATTACAGCCTATAAAAGTCTACTGCTGAACTTAGGCCTCCCTCATAGATTGCCTCATGGGGATTTTGCCATAGTTGCCACGCTTGACAAGCGGGTTGGCAACCGTAATTTTTTTCAGTTATCAGAAAGATGCTACTGCTCGATCATGCCTACAACATATTATAAAGAAGTGACAATAAACGTATAAATCTAAAAATTTACTGCTGAATTATTTTTAATATTTGAGTACATTTCATGGGGGTTCCAAATTATAGAGCAATACAATTACTTAGACATATTAGGCTACATACGTAATATTAAAACATATTAATTTTATTATTTCAGCGATACCATGGTTGGAAATACTCCTTTACTTAATAGGCAAGATTACAATCACGCAGGCGTTTTGTGGCGTCTATATGTACATATTGGAACTTTTCCCGACGCATGCGCGCCACTCGCTGCTCGGCTTTTGCTCAATGGTCGGCCGTATCGGTTCCATCATCGCCCCGCAGATGCCGCTACTGGTGAGCTATTGCTTCTTTTTCTTTCTTTCTTTTGTAATAGACTCGTAAGATTGTGCTCCTGCCAATTTAAATAATGAGAAATTATTCTTTACTTCTTCACAATCTGTTGACGGGTCACATTGCGAAGTTTTTGGGAGATATTGACGGCAGCGAGAAACAGCAAACGGTTGTTGGCGATAATATCTCAAGGCGTCCAAGCAGACACATTATCCTGAGGTTCACATCACCATCGGAGCACTTGTTTCACCGTTTCCACTAATAGTACCACTCTTACATATCAAAATCCACTTCAAATCATTATTTAAACAATAGTACAGGAGCACGTTGAATGTGATAGTGCCACACTGCAGCTATATTATGGTTCTAGCAGAAATGGTTCGGCTTGACCAGGGAAGGACCACAGAATACCGTTGTAAAAAAGCAGCTCAATGCTGCTGTGTTTCGTATGGTGAATGTAGAGAATCGAAGACCGTATGGTGATCAATGCTGGCGGCGGCCAATTGTGCGATATTATCTTCTCGACTTGATGGAAAAAATTCTAATGAATTAACCATAAATAATCCACAAACAGAACCAAAGATTTTCATTTGTAAAAAAACTTGCAGCCAAAGAACAGCGGATGATTACTTTTGCCTCACCTAGTATATTAATTGTATAGTTGAAGCACGAATGGGTCGGCTCGACCGGGGAAGGACCACGCTCTCACAGAATACCAGCGTAAAATAGCAGCGTAATGCTGTGTTTCGTATTGTGAGTGTAGAGAACCGGAGATCCTTTTTACTGAAAAGAGGCATTCCATCTTAATCCTCACGGCTGACAAGGCATCTGCATTATTATTCGCAAACGGGGATAGATGGAGATGTCTATGGGCCACATCAACCACTTACCGTCAGGTGAACTGTGTGCTCCCGTGTCACCCTTAATCATATAAAAAAAACCATCAGGTGGACTTTGTGTTTGTTAGTTACCCTTATTCTATAAAAAAGGTAAAATTAAAAAATGTAAATAAACAGTAAAATGAATATTTTGTTTCGCAGGCTATATACATAGATTGGTTACCGTCAGTACTATCTGGTACGACAGGCCTAATTGCTGGTGCATTAATGCTGACTACACCAGAAACCCTCAACACACGGTTACCCGATACAATTAGCGAGGCTGAAAACATAGCAGCAGCACCCCGCGATCCACCCGTCTCCAACAACGAAACGCATCACGAAGTCACAGCCTCATAGGATTACCACTTACCAGACGGAAAATTGAAAAACCTTAGAAGTTCCTTAGAAAAATCCATAGAAAAGTTCTGACAGTTTGTTGCAAATATAATTAACGAGGGTGAAAGACAAATATGCCTGCAGTTCACACGCGGTGGTAACTGAAACCTTCAGAAAACTTAACTTCGAGAGAATGAAACGAATGCAGTGTATCAGGAGTAGGATAATTGTAGGCCTTATGTAATTCAAATATAAATTATTAAATTTGTAATAAGCAGTGTATACTGTATTCTATCTCATTCTATCGCAGGCTAAAACCTATAGATGTATATTATGTTTGTCTCTTTTTAGAGTCACTCTTTAGTTTTCAATCACAACAATTCTTATAAAAAATTAACTTTAAAAACTAATTAATTATTGGTTTTGTACACTCTCAATCCAGTTCGCAGTTCTCACTTCTCCAACGCATAAAAGTACCTGTATTATATTGAAAAATCGAAAACGCCTGACATTTCCAAAATTCGCCCGCAATCCTGATTAGAGTCCAAAAGTCCTAACATGTCATGACAAATCCTGACCTATGGTATCTCTACCACCTCACGTTGCCAAATATTTATACCTACCAACCTAACGAGACTCGTGATAAAACAAAAAAACGCTCGAATGAGGTCGACACATATGCTCCACCAACCAATACGACGGCAGTTTGTTAAGAGTGAGGGTAGATTATTAATAAGCGGTTAACTCCCC
The DNA here is from genome assembly GCA_029286625.1 of Parnassius orleans. Classification (NCBI taxonomy): domain Eukaryota; kingdom Metazoa; phylum Arthropoda; class Insecta; order Lepidoptera; family Papilionidae; genus Parnassius; species Parnassius orleans. Next base: position 1,093,570 of record JAGSMP010000191.1, read on the forward strand.
CACTCGTACATGCAGTATAAAGAACCTGCGCAGGCAACTAGCTTGGGTCATTCAACCGGAAAGGACGACTGTGTGATCAAATCCATATCCCAGGGAGCAATTGTGTGATCAAGCAAAAAATTCAGAGTAATTTACTAAAATATCTTTTGATGTGACCAAAGCATCTCCAAGAAAGGACATAAAGGATATAAATAAGCAAAAAACTACTGATTCCTTAATATGACTTATAGGTTTCAAGGAATGAAAATGAGATACAGACAACTCCAAAGGTAGTGATGTTTATAGGATTACTGAGTGTTTAGATAAAATAACTTCCGGTGATATTCCTTACTTAATAGATATTTCAATGAAAAAATCATAAAGTTAATAAATTTATAAGATAAGTAATTTCAAATAACTGATATGGTGATATGTGTATTGTGTAATGTTGTCGTACTGTATATTAAAGTCAGTCGGAACAATTAGAGTTCACTTTGATATACTACGGTCCGAGTATTTTCAGCGCTTTTTTTTAGTCCCCTAACTCTCCTAAGCTGCGTGAATCTTATATGTTCTAAAATATAAAATAATAATTGAAAAACATGACTACAGTGATTTATGGTGAGGAAAGGCCGAGGCGAGATATTTTTTTTGTAATCCTTTTCTGCTTTCAGGTGTTTTAAGATATTAACTTTACATTAGTCTTCACACGAGGACGTGTGACTTTTCAGGAAGGCCGAATGTTAAGAGTGAGGGTAGTTATTAATAAGCGGTTGAACTCCCCCACTCGTACAGACAGTATAAAGAACCTGCGCTGGCAACCAGCTTGGGTCATTCAACGAGTGTAAATTGTTGTCGTCATTCTGTCCGTCGTGGTAATACTTTTAGTACCAGCAAAGGTGACATTGCAGTGAGGCCGGCCTGTTTTATCGTGATGGGCTATGTTGCTGTTGGTTTGCATACATCATTTATTTTAGAATCTAATATAATATATTGTATTTACTTCTAATGCGTTCCATGAATATTTATAACGTAAAGTCTACTAAGTAGTGTTCATTTATTTAAATAGTTAAGAGTATTATCTAACAAGATATAGCCAAAAGGCAGTTATAACATTTCCGAAAGGGCTGTGATGTGCCGGTGTAAGAATAACCACTACCTCATATCATCCCGTGGGTGTCGTAAGAGGCAACAGAGGGAAACAAATCAAGAGATGGGCAGTAGCGTTTTCCTAAAAACATATAAAAAAATTCGGTTGCCAACCCACTTGCCAAGCGTGGCAACTATGGCAAATATCCCTCCTATGAGGCAGTCTATAGCGGAGGCTTATGTTTAGCAGTAGACTTTAATAGGCTGTAACGGCATTTCCGAAATCCAAAAACAGTGTAAAAGGTTCAAGCTTAGCCCTAACAAACCTCCTTTATATAAGAATAATAATTTGCCATCAGAAAGGGTTTGTGTCAATATGCTTGCTGCACTTAAAAGTACACATTCACCCTAATCCGAAAGATAGCCGACGTATCATAACGCTATACGCTAAGACGCCGCCCACAAACGGTAGGGGTGTGCGATGTCCACGGGCAAGTCGTATTTCTACAACAAACCCGTTTACCAATCCACACGCCACTATAATAATCCCTTTCAAGTCCCATTTCTATTAATATAACGCTTTTACATATTTGAGACCTTCCACATGTTTGCTTTATTTCATAGAGCTTACTATTATAGTATGTCTTTTATATGTGGGACTTCCAGTCATAACTCTGCTATCATAATGCTTATGTATCATAGAAACCTTCTACATTAATGCTTTTTTATCATAGACCTTATTATCATAAGACCCTAATATAGGACTATACATTGTGCAACAGTATTATAGTAGTCAGGCAACCCACCACCCCATACATATGTATAACCTTGGGTATGTGTCTCCGGCAACTCCCTCTATAAGCAGCATCTAGTTATACAAGAACCCTTTCATTAACTTAGAAATTTTTTGACCCATTTTTCAATTATATTACAAATGCTATTCATCTTTATTATTGTAATACAATCGACCTGTATTTTTGTTATTTAATACATTTTGAATATTTTAAGCAGAATTTAAATAAAGTTAAAGATTTTTAAAGACAATATTAAGCCTTTACTATACTATAATACCTACTTAATGTTCGAAATGAATGTATTTGAACTTTATGCTTATTAACGCATTTTAAAATATTACATCTATGATATTTCTTAATTGTCTTTGCATTTAATTATTATTTATTAACAATAATAATAATGCGCCGTCACAATCCATCCCCAAATTTTATGTTAATGACCCACACGGTGGAGTCGTTGATATAAAATTTTACTATTTTGAAAGCATATACACTACACTCAAATAATCGTTTATATATGTTCTTTCCTCTTTTAATCTGTTACAATACAGTACATGTTATCAATTCCTACCCTACCCCAGGAAATGGCCGCCGCCAACACCCTTTCAACCAAATCAATAATTATTAATGTGTTCAAATTATTGTATATTATGTTGTTAATATAGTTCTGTCAATTGTTGACTTCTCTTTTTATTAATTTATCTTTAAATCTTTTAAACAATATTTCAGTAATTTCACCTACTATGTGCATACAGTTCAGTTGAATATATGTTGAGATCAGTTGGCTACTCACACACAGGATAAATGTGATTGAGCCATTCACCCTGGCCCTACTCCCCAAATTTATTTAATAAAAATTATTAAATCAATATGGGGAGAATAAGATTTACTACGTGGTAGAGCCATTCTGCAGCTATATTTATAATATAGTTGTAGCACGAGTGGATCGGCTCGACCGGGGAAGGACCACGCTCTCACAGAATACCAGCGTAAAATAGCAGCTTAATGCTGCTATGTTTCGTATGCTGAGTGTAGAGAACCGGATACCCCTTTTACTAGAAAAGAGGCATTCCATCTTAGTCCTCAAGGCTGACAACGCATCTGCATTTTGATTCACAAACGAGGATAGATGTAGATGTCTATGGGCCACAGCAACCACTTACCATCAGGTGGACTGTGTGCTCGTTTGTCACCCTATTTCTATATAAAAAAAATCTTACAATCTATATTTACAATTAATGGTTATTTATTATAAATGCAAAAATTTTATTTTTTTACAAATGTTATATCATATTACAAATGTTATATGTATAGGTCTTGCTCATAACTTTAATAGCTTTAGGCCATTAGCTTAATAATTATTTCCAACGGCCACCCACGAGACCCCTTTATGTTACAGTATTTAGTTGTTTACACTAATATGTACAGGATAAAATTACCTATTATTTAAAATATTTTAAAAAATAAATCGTATTGAAATTTCCTCTGATTCCATTCGTCTCTGGGTTTGCTAAGGTAAATATATTGTCGAATAGATGAGCTGCTATTATATAAGGCCTTTCATATGCCAAATTATACTTAGTCATAACTTTGTTAGCTGCGTCTAATCTACTAGATCTAGAAATTTTTACTAAGTCACCAAACTGATATTTTATTAATCTATTTCGCTTATCAAATTTTCTGTTTCTTATTCGACTTGCCTCTTTTAAATTCTTACGTACTTGTTGTCTAATTTGTTCGACATTATGTTTGTTTTTACTTTTAGAAATTACTTTTTCAAAAGACATCTTATTAGACTCACCATAAAGAATCTCACAAGGCGTGAACAGGATCTAAGCAGAAACATAGAAGTTGTTAATAAGATAACAGATGACTTACAAAAGGCAGCAGAAAGGCCGGTCCGATGTTAAAGGGAGCGTAGTGCAGTAGAGTGTTGTTATGAAATAAATAGAAAAAACACTATTGTGATATGAATTATTACACAATTCTTCTATTTTTGGCAATATTATCAGCAGATTATTTAGGACAAAGCATCCTAAATAATCTGCTCAACTTTTTATTTCCACGTTTTGTTGTATTTGGTCTAGGGTTTCTAACTGTGGTATATATTGGTTTTATATTTAAATCTCTCATTAATTGTTTCCAGTGATTACTTATAAACTGTTTTCCATTATCTGTCATTATTGCTTTGGGCTTTATAATCTTAACAAAATGCTTTACTTTTGTTACAACAGACTTTGGTGTTGACTGTTTTAAATGATATAATTTGATAAATTTACTGAATGAATCTTGTATGACAAATATGAAAGTATACCCAAAGGTACCTGATGCAAGTGGTCCATATAAGCCTGCCATGACTATATCGCCAATGTTTTCGGTTATTATAGATTTGCATGGACCCACATATGTTATATTACTTTTCTTAGATAACTGACATAAATGGCATACTCTTAATTGCTTTTGATATATTTTGTTAAACCTTTCGAAAAGAATCTATCTCTCACATATTTAATTACCTTATAGAGTCCTTGATGACCCATTTTGACATGTACTTGATTTATAATATCTTGTCTCAATGATTTAGGTAAATAAATTACTTTTTTTAAATTCGTTTTGTAATATAATATATCATTTTTCAAACTGTACCGTTTCAATTTATTATTTTGTTCTATTGTGGAAGTATTTAATGTCTTTAAATTTTCAATAATAGCCAACGACTCTGAATCTTATGTTTGATATACTGATATGGATTTTAATTTTTCTATCAACTCATTATTCGGTTCGCTCTCTGTGTAAGCTATTTCTAAGCTATTATTTTTATCCTCTTGTATTAAATCGCCATCAGGAGGATAACGTGATAGCACATCTGCAACAATATTACTTCTACCCGATTTACGCTATATTATAAAAACCTATATTATACACTAACAAATCACACTCAAGGAATCTTATTTAATTATTATAACAATAAATGAAAAATAATAAATTTACTACACTCATAATATTCTAATGAAATAGTGAAAATAAACTTCCAAACAATTTATACAGCAATCGCAAATATTCGCTAAGTAGGTAATCTAAGAGATTTCCAAGGAATTTTCAAGATCTAATAAGTTTTTCATTCAAATAATCCAAGAACAAATAAAATTACATGCTGTACTTCGTAATTAAACTGCTCTATATACAAAATCAATCGGGTTACGCTACCATTAAATAACTTCATATTATTAACAAACAATAAGGCTTTACGATCATTTAATATTATTACTTTACTGCCCCTCAAATATGTTTCAATATTCTTTAGGCAGCTTATTAAAATATAAAACTTTTAAAGCTTTACTATGATATCCTAGTATATTTCATTATTATCATCTATTTGATATAGTACTCCAGCCATACCCACACCGGAACAATCTGTAAATAATAAGCTTTGTTTAAGTCTGGATGATGCAATTGTATTGTTTTAATAAATTGTTGTTTTACAAAATCAAATGCCTTCTGTTCTTTTTCGCTCTATTGGGACTTACGTCCCTTTTTAAGTAATTCACAGAGCGGCATTATGCTCTCACTATAATTTGGTATGAACCTTCTATAAAAATTGCAAAAACTTAAAAAGGCCCGCAATTTTTTAATATTTTTATGTGTTGAAAGATCGTGAATCGCCTGAATCTTATCAGTATTTGTCTTTATGCCTTCTGTTGAAATTACGAGTGTAAAGCCCAGCATTTTAATTTCTTTACAAAAAAATTCACATTTCTGCAGGTTGCACGTTAAGCCAGCTTTGTTCAATTTACTTAAAACAATGTCAATGTGCTCCAAATGTTTATCTAATGTTCCTGTTGTTATAACGGATAAGTTATCTAAGTAATTCGCACAAAACTCTTAGACTTCTGGTCCTAATATTAAATTCATGGCTCTGCTGAAGCTTCCTACTGATGTTTTTTTGTTAGCCGACGCATCATAACGCTATGCGCTAAGACGCCGCCCACAAACTGTAGGGGTGTGCGATGTCCACGGGCAAGTCGTATTGCTACAACAAACCCGTTTACCAATCTACACGCCACTATAATAATCCTTTTCAAGTCCCATTTCTATCATTATAATGCTTTTACATATTAAGACCTTCCACATATTTGATTTATTTCATAGAACTTACTATCATATACATTTATTTACATAACATAATATACAATATTTTATTATATACAATATTAAAAAACTATAATACAAAAAAAAACTAATAACTTAATTGTCATACAGTCTTACGCCCCGTGGTATCATGCCAAGAACGCTGGCTGCGTTTCCTCGATAAATAGCTATACTTAGCCTTTAAACGAGAAAAGAACAAGCCCTCTTATCACAAGCAGCGACGGCCAGTCGCGGATAGAGTTCCTTTAGGAGCTTTACCGCACGTGGACCCCACGGACCGATAGTCTACAGCAAACGGCACAAATATGTTGTCATCTATCAAAGACTCATATTTGCGCTACTTACTCAGTTCAGCTGCCTCTGATGCCACCCCAGTTCTAAACGAGGTTCTCTTGAGATGAGAGGCCGCCAAAGTGTCTACGCAAGTAGCATCCCACACTAAGGCTTTACCTCTCTCCAAGAGACCAATGTCATACCGTCCGGTCTCCTGCTATCATCTCTAAATATGCCACAAGGCTTTAAATCAGAGGGAACATTTATAGAGACAAGAGCCCTTCGGATGACATCGTTTAAAGAACCGTGCCGTGAAAACCTACCAGCACTTTTCTTACATGAAAGTCCGTGGAACCCAAACTTATCGACGCTGCTACAGGGGCACTGATGGGGTTGACAAATCGCCGCTCCTAGTTCGATTCCTACGGCGATGCGCAAGCTTACCCCTTCAAGTAATGTGCCGAGATTACTTGATGGTAAAGCGTGTAACCAGTGAATGAATTCCGTAGTCAAAACAGCTAGAAGGCATGCCTGATCTTGGTCACTACGGAAATTATGAAGCAAATCTTTCTGCGCGCTCCGTACCAACGGAATATCTCACTGTTTTTGTTGGTTCACTTCCAGTGGAACGTTTTCGCCGAGACAGAGCGTCCGCCATGTCTGCCCTGCCTCCGTAGCAAAGCACTGGTCTAATTTATTATTTAAAATTATGTTACATAAGTTATTGACACTATGCACGGAAGTGTCAGTGACGGAGGAAAGCATGCAATGCAACGCCAGAAAAATTTCTCACACCAATACCATCAAATTTTATAGGTAAAATAGCTTGAGTCCAGACTGTTGTATACAAAGTTTAATTTAGAATTTTTTCTATAGCTATTTTAAGGTTACTATCAATGTCTTTTAAAATATCCAAAAATTTACGGACTGGACTTGAGCGGAGTAAGTATGTAAATCTAGGTACAAGGAGACAATATTTTAAAATAGTAAGAGCAATGTGGGGATTTAAGTTATATAATTTATCAACGTGGTTTGAAAACTGATCAAACTTTGTTTTTAAAACAGGTTTAGTACTATCAAAAAACAACGCGGCACCCAACACCTATGTCTGAAATAAAAAATAATTATTATAATAACTGTCTTATATACTTACTGATCTTTTGGTTGAAATTTGTAAGCCAAAATTGGCCTCTAAACATTGAAGTAATATGTACTTACGTACTAGAACAGCTATTTCAAACAAAAAATGTGCTCTACTCATGTCTTCGCGCATGTGCAGGGAAGAGTAGTGTGGCGCATGCACGATTGGTTTTTATCATAGATTATATTACGTAGGTAGAATAATCAGTAGGTATGTAATAATAGATTGTTAGATTGTATTGTTAATTATATAAATTATATCGAGTACAATTTTTGAAATTTGTTATTTATTTTGCATATAATATGTGCGAATATTAATATAATATTACGTAATATTATATCACGATTACATTTTAATGATATTTATATTTGAATATTTTAAAAGGGAACTATGTAAAATATAAAAAACATACTAAAGGTATGTTTAACAAAAATTAATATAACATTTAATTTGAAAATATATTTATTTAGATTAGATTAAGAGTCGTTTATAAATAATGGGCACGTGAGAGTCAACAATGGACGAATTCATTCCACTTTTTCCTGTTTTTATGGCTTGGACGTGGAAACCTAAAAATTAAATAAAAGAATAATCAGCAAATTTAAACATCAGAAATTTATTCTAATTATGAATACTTCTATTTGTTTCTACAAAAAAATTGTGCATAATATAATCGTCCTAGATTTACTCACAGAAACGTCGCATCTGAACAAATTAATTTCATAATTTATATTCCATGACACGAGATGGCATCTTATGAATAATTTGTATGACTATTAATCTTTAATACTTTTCTACTCAGGGTACAGCCCAGGGCTCCATTATTGGTCCGTCCGAATACTTGTTATATGTGAATGATATATGTTATCTTTAAAGATTGCTCCATTTACCAGTTCGCAGATGTGATGATGTTGGGCTGGTAATCAATACTCAAAAAATTAAACTGAACGACACCATCATTGCACATGAACACAGCTGTCTGCATCAGCAAAACACCAAATGCAACTGTAACCCCCTGGAAATGGTTAATCAGCATATGTATTTAGGCCTAATAATAGATAGTAAATTTAACTGGAAACCTCATGTTATTCACATTTGTAACAAACTTAACTTATTTACTTTGTAATTTAACTATACTTAAGCATAAAGTTCCTTACTAAACTTTGAGACTTTTATATTTGACATTAGCAAATTCAATAATAAACTATGGACTGAGTAGCTATGGCAGAACATATAAAACTTATATACAAAAAATTTATAATATACAACTAAAAATCTTAAAAGCAATAGTTCCTAACTATGTTAAGCAACTGTACAGACATGATGATTCAAACTTATTTAAATATTGTAAAACGTTAAATGTATATGAAGAAATTTAATTGGCAGTCCTAAGTGAAGAATGGGAACAGTTGAGTAAACTAAAAAATATAGTATACCTGAAACCCTACGTAAGTTGAACAGGTTACCGACATTTAAGCTTCCAACTTACAAAAATATTTATGGCAAGCGCACATGGGAATACCTGCTCCCCTCTTTACTCAACGAACTCCCACTCACTTTTTTAAATAAAGTAAAATATTATAAAGTAAAAATAGCTAAAAGAACACTTAAAGAGTTTCTAATCAAATAACCAGATGGTCGGTATGGTATGTTATGTGTATGTTGTATTATTATAAGTTAGTATAATATATTATATAATAGTATCTTAGATGATAACATAATTACTGTAAATTGCCTGATCTGATGTGTTTATACCTGATTTACAACTATAGTTAATAGACCACAGCAACTAAACCGTGTGTGGTTTCTGCTGTAGGACTAAAAAAAATTCACTTTGTGTACCAGTTTGTTTCTTATATTTTGAATAAAGAAAAAAAAAATTAAGTATGTTATTCACTGATAAAAAGTTATTCCTTGGTATTTTCTAATTTTCTTGAATGATTTGTGTAATATCTACGATCATTCCATTCAATTGCGGCGACATCGCCGCAATGGAACAGCGTAACTAAAGGCAGTGTCGCCTCTAATACGTAGTACATAATAGCTCAATGCCTCTAAATAACAAAATAAAATAAGTAAAATATACGTAGCTTTTGACAGTTGAGAAATTTTGACAATTTTATTAAATTATGTCTATTATATATATGGGACCTCAAGTCATAATTCTGCTATGAAAATGCTTATGCATCATAGAGACCTTTTATATTAATGCTTTTATATCATAGACCTTACTATCATAAGTCCCTAATATGAGCTCTCTGCTGGTTTTGCTTGGTTAGTGCAGGTGGCCGTAGGCGCAACCCCCCCCCCCCTATAACATGGTAGCGGAATTTAATAAAAAAAATATCTCAGGACCAGTACCTCTGGTAATGGAGAATCCCTCACTGAGCATCCACTTACAAGCTACTCTTACCCTCTTCTAAAAATCCCCCGCTCACTACTAACAATGGACAGGGCAAACAGAGCGATAAAACCGTGATGACCCCTGCCAAGATATCCGTGGACTTCTGCAACATCAGAGGACTTTCTCGAACCTTAACGCCGTCCACTACCACTGCAACGGCGAAGACAGCCTTGCTCTACAAATTAGAACATCTTTGTGCCCCGGACTGGAGTTTGCGTATACGTCAGAGAGGATATCAGTTCTCGACGCCTCGGCAGTCTTGAAGATACGAACCTGTCCACCTTTGGCTGCGCGTAGACAGCGACGACCATTCCCGCATCTACGGGTGCCTCTATAGGTCCCATAGCGGTAATGCTGACACAGACCGACTCATCGACAACGTCCAAATGGCTACAGATTTCTTGCTACAACAGCTCCTATCCGTAGAGATCGTGATACTTTTCGATTTTAACGCCCACCACGCCGAATGGCTCGGTTCTCGTTTAACTGATCATGCGAGGAGATCTGTTTATGACTTTGCTTTGACATAATATGGTCTGACACAACTGGTTACTTTGCCTACGCGGATTCCAGATATGGAGGATCATACACCTTCCCTGTTGGACCTTCTGCTGACCTCTCATTCGGACGGATATCAGGTTTCCGTTGACGCCCCTCTCCGCTCTACGGACTATTATCTGATCCGGTGTATGGTGCCACTCACGCTCCCTTCGCGGTTACTTTCTTCACGCTGCCGCCGTGTTTGGCATTACAGGTCGGCGAATTGGGACGTAATGCGGTCTTTCTTTGCATCCTAACCATGGGTGCGGGTTTGCTTTCCGCCGGATGATCCCAGCGCTGTTGCTGACTCTGTCACTGATGTGGTGCTACAGGGAACTGAACTATTTATTCCAACATCTGTGGTACCCATCGGAGGTAGATTTCAGCCTTGGTTTGGTCGCTCCTGTAAGACTGCAATACGCAGTAAGCAGGAGTGTTATCAGGCCTGGACTGACGCATCGGTGGCTCGGAATGTAAAAACCAGCACGCTTAAAAAGAAGTATAACTTCGCCTCCAGGTCCTGCAAAAGAGTTATTTCCAAGTAAGTTATTTTTAAGGTCGCCTTCCTTTGGAAACCCGTGCGTTTTGATCTCTTGCCAAGTCTGGCCAAGGAAATTTCTGTAAGCCACATTCACACAGTGCTCAGTACGCAAAGCACTCCTCTCCCTGGACATCCACAAGTCGAGTGGGCCTGACGGAATCCCGCCAATTGTGCTGAGAACATATGCTCCAGAGTTGGCACCGGTTCTAACGCGTCTTTTCCGGTAAGTAGGGGTACTTCGTAGGCGTTGTCCCGAATTCATGGAAGACAGCTTTCGTGCACCCGATCCCTAAAAAAGGTTACCGCTCTCATCCGTACAACTACAGGCATATCGCCATCACGTCCTTGTTCTCGAAAATAAGGGAGTCCATTATTAACTACCAGGTCATGCGGTACCTTGAGGAGCACCAGCTGATTAGTGACCACCAGTACGGTTTCCATCGGGATCGCTCAGCTGGTGCAGGCGATCGAGTCCATGGGGGAGGCTTTGGCAGTTAGCTTGGACATAGCGAAGGCCTTCGATCGGGTTTGGCACAAGGCGCTTCTTTCGAAGCTTCCTTCCTATGGGCTTTCTGAGAAATTATGCAATTGTATCACCAGTTTTGTTGTGTTAACATATGTATTTTATTTATAACTTTAAATAATTTTAAGATTTGAAATAAAAAAAAAACAATGAAATGTGTCACTATTTATTTGTGTTTGAAATACTGCATTGTCATTATTTAAAAATGTACATAATAAAACATAGTCATTATTCAATATATTTATGTCATAATTAGATTTCCAACATGCTTAACTCTTTTTCTCAAATTCTATATCCACCAAGTTTTGTTTACGTTGTATTCGCATTTCATACAGTTATTTTTTTTTAGGTACTTACTTTAATTGATTTCATAAATATTGTACTTCGTATACCCACAGGGTAGGACATAGTTGAATTTGATTATATAATAATGTATCTTTTTTATATATGATGGGTGTGAAAACATCTATGTAACATCTATGCAATACCTCATCATCATCATCATTACAGCCCTTCACAAGTCCACTGCTGAACATAGGCCTCCCCACGGTGCCAAAACACAGTTCTACTGCGGATATCCTCATTTCTAAGTTTATCACGCAGAGAAACCCCGAGCATAGCCCTCTCCATAGCTCGCTGAGCGACCTTGAGCTTCCTCATACGGCCAGCAGTGAAGGACCACGTCTCAGTTCCGTATGTCATCACTGGCAACACGCACTGGTTAAACAATTTAGTTTTGAGGGTTTGAGGTATGCCTGACGAGAAGATGGGTCGTAATCTCCCGAACGCTGCCCAGCCGAGTTGAATCCGTCGATTGACCTCTCGGTCGAAGTTGGACTTACCTAGTCGGACTATTTGTCCCAGGTAAACATATTCGTCAACAACTTCGAGCTTAGTGCTCCCAACAACTACCAGCATAGGTGTGACATGGACATTAAACATGATTTTGTTTTGTCCATGTTCATCTTGAGACCTATCCGTTGGGAGACACTATTGAGGTCATTGAGCATAGTGCTTAGGTCCTCCAGCGATTCTGCCATAAGGACTATATCGTCGGCAAATCGAAGGTGAGTGATGTACTCGCCATTGATGTTAATACCGTATCCTTTCCAGTCCAGTAGCTTGAAAACGTCTTCCAATGCAGCGGTGAAGAGTTTCGGGGATATTACGTCACCCTGTCTTACACCTCTCTGCAGTTGGATAGGTTTCGTACTCTGGTTCTGTACTCGTATAGCCATCGTAGCCCTACTGTACAAACACTTCAGCACCTCGATATACCGACAGTCCACTTGGCACCGCTGAAGGACTGCAGCACCGCCCAAATTTCGACGGAATCAAAGGCTTTCTCATAGTCCACATACGCAAGGCAAAGTGGCAGATTGTACTCGTCGGTCTTCTGTACAATTTGCCGAAGGGTATGTATGTGGTCTATGGTGCTAAAGTTTTCGGAAACCGGCTTGTTCGGGAGGCTGGAAGTCGTCGAGTCTGCATGCGAGACGATTCGTAATGACTCGAAAACAGCACGTAGACGCGGCTCAGAAGGAAATCGGTCTGTAGTTCTTCAAGAGAGCGTTGTCGCCTTTCTTGAAGAACAAGACCACCGCACTTCTGCTCCACGCCTCCGGTGTAATGCCACCATGGAGGACGGAATTAAAGAGTTTCTGAAGGACTTCAAGTACCGGTTTTCCACCCGCTTTCAGAAGCTCCGCTGTAATTCCATCCTCGCCTGGGGCCTTGCCGTTTTTAAGGTGCTGGAGAGCCATTCTAATCTCGCTCAGACTGACGTCCGGGATATCATCGGAATAGTGTCGGATAATATAATATGCAATACCTATGATCCACGAAATAAATGATTTTGATTTAAATGTAATCTATTCGTCTATACATATAAATGAAATTAAAGTGTCTGCCTGTAATATCGAAATAACTACTGCCTTATATTGAGCTAAAGGGGTTATTTGCATGCAATTAAGACATGCCTAAGATTTTTTTAATTTGTCTGTCTGTCTGTTTTTCGATTTGTCTGTACGTCCGGGCCATTCTTTAGAATGGTTGACCCGATTGTAATGAAACTTCACGATCAGATAGAGAGCAATGCCAAACGTACCATCTAGGTTATATTTTGTCCGAAAATATGGCGATATTTTTTTTTGAAAAATGACAAATTGATTGAATAAATGATCTTTGACTATCTTAAACTATTTTTTTTTGTATTACAGTTTAGAAAAGTCCATTGCTGAACATAGGACTTCCCGATAGATTGCCTCATTTGGAATTCGACATAATTGCCACGCTTGGTAGGCGGGCTTGGCAACCGCATTTTTTACTATTTTGAGTCGTTATCAAGAAGATGCTGCTGCCCATCTTCTGGTTCAGTTTCTTTCTGTCGCCTCTTACGACACCCACGGGATGATGTGGGGTAGTGGTTATTTTTACACCGCCACTACATGGTTAATGAGACACTAACTAAATAACGCCACATTAATAGATTCTATCCAAGCGAAAGTGGGGTGGGTGGCTAGTAATAAGTGGCTAGAAAGAAAGAAAGAAAACTTTATAAATAAATAAATGTCTGCGCAACACATCCCTTTCACGTCGATAGTAAATGCCAAGTAAATACCAAGAGCCTCGCACTGATTGTATATAGGGTTGTTTCTTTCAAGCAGTACCAAAATATTAGACTGAATAAGAACTAGACTTTTAAAACTAGAGACTTCTATACTTCATACGTTGTGGCACGAATGGGTCAGCTCGACCGGGGTAGGACCACGCTCCCACAGAATACCAATGTAAAATAGCAGCTTAACACTGCTGTGTATCGTTTGGCGAGTGCAGATAGGAGACCCTTTTTTACTGGAAACCGTACTTTGAATTTACTTACTTTACTTACAAAAAACTTAGCTGAATATATGCTTAGCATAATCATTCTGAATTTATATGTAGTTGTATATTGGGTTAAGATTAAGCTAAGCTTATGCCAAGGCTCAGACAGTCAAAAAATTAATGGATGCTTCATTCCACGCATTATGTTCTGTATAAAATTTAAAAAATTTAATGTTTAAATATCGAAAACAGCCCAAATTGTATTTCATAAATAAGTTAATATTACACGAAATAGAAAACGCGTGTGTTTAAAGATAGATAAAATTACATTTAACTAATTTTAGTTTAAAATATGAGAAAGAAGCAGAACGTTTAATCAGCCGGTCGCGCGCTGTTAAATCACTGTTTCAAACGTGTGAAGCTTTTGTTTTATTGATATTGTGTGCATTTTAAGTTTTTATTAATATTTTAAATGCCTGATCTTATTATTATGACTGGCTTTGGAACTTGGACCCCCGATCCTACCTATATACCTACGACTTCGAAGTTAGCTCTATAAATACCGACATCATCTTAGCTCGAAAGTAAAGTCTGAGCAAAGTACGGTCTATATATCGCGGCCTTAGTCCTCAGAAGGTGACAGTTCATCTGCCTTTTGATTATTATGCATGGATTACTAAAGGACTGGAAAAAGCCAGTGCCATTAAAAGACAATTAAGGTTTAATATTATAAATTTAAGAAACAAGACACACTTAAAAAATATAATACATATGGAAAATATTTAAGAAATGCATCATATGGTCAAAAAAATATTAATGGAAAACTTAATCGAGCAAAAACTAAAGGAAAAGCCACTTGGAATATAATAAAAGATAAAATAATTTTATCAATTCGTTCAGCAGCGTAACATCAATACAAAACGAAGGAAATATTATTAACAATCCAACCCAAGCATCATTATTTAATCACTTTTTTATTAATGTTAGTCATGGAAATATTTTACATTCGCCTAACGAACAATATCAAAAAATACCAATAGACGTTAATGATAAATCAATATTCTTGATACCTATTTCGGAGCTTGAAATCATAAATATTATTAAATCATTGAATAATACCAAAGCTGTGGGGTATGACTCTATATCTACAGAAATAATCAAAGCATGTGCTGGTGTCATTTCTCCAATTCTTAACTATATAATCACAAATTCATTGATTCAAGGAATATTTCCAGATAAATTAAAGCACTCTATTTTTAAGCCATTATATAACAAAGGTCAGAAAGGAACCTAATAACTATCGTCCTACTACCGAAAGGGTTTTTTACAACAGATTCATTGAATTCCTAAATAAACATTATATTATTAAAAAAGAACAGAAAGGTTTTCAACACAATAAATCAACTTCTTCAGCAGCATTATCTCTTATTAAAAATATAACTGGATACATTGATGAGAAAATTTCGGCGGTAGCCATATTCTTTGATATGGCTTTTGATTTTATAGATCATGAGATCTTGCTCACCAAATGCGAAAAATATGGCATTAGAAGTGTAGCTTTAGACTGGATAAAAAGTTTTATAACCAATCGTAAGCAATTGGTTGAAATCACTAGTTTAAATAATAGTCATGAATGCAGTGTACACAGATCTCCATCCAGGGTCAATAAATATGGAGTTCCACAAAGGAGCGTTTTAGGCCTCTTATTATTCTTATTGTACATTAATTTGTTACCAGATTCAATAAATTGTGAAAGTGTTTTATTCGCACACGACATATCTATAATAGTGCTATAAAGATACAGTTCACGAAATTAAAACAAGTAAAGAGGTATAATAGGTATCAAGATGGCTAAAAACAAACAAATTAAATGTAAATATGTCAAAAACAAAATTAATAAAATTTGGTACGAATAAAAGTAAACACTGATAATAACATCAACATAAAGATAGAAAATGACAGTGTAGAAGAAGCTGACAGCATAAAATTCTTGGGCATAACTCTGGATAGATTTTGTAACTGGAAACAAAATATAAATGATGATTGCCTCAAATTAAGCAAATTACCTACGCTCTTCGAAAGCTTTGGACCGTGTAAAGACTGTAGGTATAGTATATAAATGCTATGTAGAGTCAATCCTTAGATATGGGTTAATAATATGGGGGAATTTGACATTCATTGCACAAAAGAAATGTTAAACATTTGAGCTAGTCATTAGAGTAAGTCCACTTAACTCCTGTAAACCTCTTTTTAAAAAACTTAATTTGCTGACATAGACCTGCATGTATATTCTTGAAGTATCAGTCTTTGTAAGGACGTGGTAAAGCTCTGCTGCAGCTATATTACAGGTATATTTGTAGCACGAATGGGTCGGATCGACTGGGAAAGGACCACGCTCTCACAAAATACCAGCGTAAAACAGCAGCTCAACGCTGCTGTGTTTCGTACGGTGAATGTAGAGAACCGGAGACCCGTTTTACTGGAAACGAGGCATTCTATCTTAGTCCTCACGGATGACAACGCATCTGCATTTTGATTCGTCATCGAGGATAGATGTAGATGAAGTATAACGATTTTTTCAAATTCAAGGGGATTTTGTTACTAAATACAGACCAAGATATAACACTAAAATTGATTAAATGATTCAATTTTGTAGAACAACTTTAAATCAAAATAATGTTTATCGCATGTGCATATCAATTTTTTAATAAATTGCCTAAGAGTCTAAAGAATTTCCATTTAAATATTTTAAAATTTAGTTAAGAAAATGGCTAGTGGATAAGTGCTTTTATACGATAGAAGAGTTCATGCAACATAAAAGTAATGTATCTGATTATTTGTAAAATTTAATATAATATAATACAATAATAATAAATATGCATAATAATAATATAACTTGATATTTTGTTTGTAATATTTGCATGCCTAATATAGGCAGTAGGCAAGTCCAACTTCGATCGAGAGGTCAATCAACGGATTTAACTTGGCTGGGCAGCGTTCGGGAGATTATGAAACATCTTCTCGTCAGACATACCTCAAAACCTCAAAACTAGATTGTACAACCAGTGCGTGTTGCCAGTGATGACCTATAGATCTGAGACGTGGTCCTTCACTGCTGGCCGTATGAGGAAGCTCAAAGTCGCTCAGCGAGCTATGGAGGGCTATGCTCGGCGTTTCTCTGCGTGATAGACTTAAAAACGAGGATATCTGCAGTAGAACCAGAGTAACCGACATAGCTCAAAGAATTAGTATGCTGGAAGTGGCAATGGGCCGGCCATATAGCTCGAAGAACCGACAACCGATGGGGAAGAAAGGTTCT
This sequence comes from Parnassius orleans, assembly GCA_029286625.1. Taxonomy (NCBI): domain Eukaryota; kingdom Metazoa; phylum Arthropoda; class Insecta; order Lepidoptera; family Papilionidae; genus Parnassius; species Parnassius orleans. Next base: position 1,111,145 of record JAGSMP010000191.1, read on the forward strand.
CGAGTGGCAGCCTCGTACCGGCAGGCGAAGTGTAGGGCGTCCCCACTAGATGGAGTGACGACCTGATGAGATATGCAGGAAGTCAATGGATGCAGGTGGCTCGGGACCGTGCTTTGTGGCATTCCTTGGGGGAGGCCTATGTTCAGCAGTGGACTTGTGAAAGGCTGTAATGATGATGATGATGATGATGATATAGGTAGAATATAGCTTGAACTATGAACCATTGTTAAATTCGGTACCACCTGTATTCTGTGCAAATAAATGTTTCTTTCTTTCTTTCTAAACGATTATTAATGTAGATGTCTATATGGGCCACCGCATCCACTTACCATCAGGCGGACTGTGTGCAGCGTGATTAGCCCTTTTAAGTCTTTATAATGAATTAACCAAGCATATTAATCAAATAAATAAATGTTTAGATTTTCCAGTGCAATTGAACATACATGATATTCATTCTTTGATTGACGTTTCGAAACTTAGTTCATATTACTATAATAATAAGATTGCTTTCAGTTACAAATTCCACTAATAACACCCGATAAATTCACTGTTTATAAAAATATCCCATTACCGACTCCTCAATGGGGCCCCATATATCCAAACTAGGAAGCAGACTAAGTTCTGCAGCCTATGTTGTAAAAAAGATTAGAGGTCTCACTAGTGTCGAGACAGCTAGATTAGTTTATTTCAGTTATTTCCATAACATAATGTCTTATGGGATTTTGCTATGGGGAAATGCGGCTGATTCAGAAACTATTTTTGTTTTACAGAAGAGGGCCATTAGAGCTATTTACAACCTTAAACCGAGTGTTTCTTAGAGATAAATTTAAAGAAATTAATATATTAACTTTACCCTCTCAGTATATTTACGAAAATTTAATGTATGTTCACAAAACAAAGGTAGTTTTAGTAAAAAAAGTGATATACATTCTGTAAACACTAGGAACAAACACAAGCTAGTGATACCAGTATCTCGACTCCACAGAGTCAGTAATTCATTCTTGGGGCAATGTATACGCTATTACAACAAGGTCCTGGAAAGTGTACAGGCTCTCTCTATTACCAAGTTTAAATGTTTTGTTAAGCTGAAACTGTATAAAAAGGGTTATTATAGTATAAATGAATACATGCTTCCAAAGCAAGTTCTGCTTTGCAAGCTGCTTCCAAGCAGTTTCTAAAATAAATTTTGTAGTTAAATAGTTTGTACAACCATTAATGTAAAATTTACTTTAAAAAAAAGTCCCGCTGGGTTTCTTGCTGGTTCTTCCCAGGACAGAGGTTTTTTTTCGAACCAGTGGTGAAGTAAAAAATGACTTTCAATAAAAATTACACATGTAATCTATATTGAATAAAAAATTATTCTATTCTATTCTATTCTATTCTATTCACGATGAGTCACATATACACACGTTTGCACTTATCCAACCTTCTAATGCTTATATTGCTTTAAGTGACAAAATAATACATTATACTATGTTTAATAACTTAGATGATTGTAAATTTATTAATAATAACTATTCTATTTGTGAACTATTTACTATAACGTCTAGTATAAATAATTCTAATTGTGAATCGAAATTATTAACAGAAGTAACTCTTTCCTTAAATTCTGAATGTAACGCCAAGTTCTTCTTTGGCCAAATCAATATTTGGTTGTTATATATAAAGTTTGGTATTAAAAAATAATAGATGGATTTACGTACAACCCAATGTAAATAAATTAACTATCAAAATGTAATGACGATATTGCAGATCATTCCATTATTAGCACAGGTATTGTCAAATTAACTGAAAATTGTATGGGTTATTCCAAATCTATTCAATTATTTCCAACAAGTACTAAATCAACTATAGATATAAGCTTTGATATATCAAAAGATAATTGTTGCAAAAAGGACATATTTAATAAAAGTTTACCATATTTAACGCCAATCTTTCTAAGCAAATTTAACTCGGATGCCTTAAAATATGCAAATCATCAGCTGCATAGTTTATTAAGTTTTTGAATTAAATAACCTTCAAAAGGAATCACATTTTATTAAATACGGCTAATGCTATTCCACATTTACTTATATTTTAATTGTATTACTATTTTTTTATACTTAGCCTCTAAATTATTTAAATGTTTCAGAAATCGTCACGATAATAGTGGATATTGTATACAAATATTTAATCAATGTAATAATAAAAGGTCATCGAAGTATAATTCTAAAATTACAAATTCAATTGAGATGTTACAGTTCGACCACACCGTAACACGTCCCCGCCACGATCACACACCAGTGTAACGTGAGTTACGTGACTACATGATAACACCAAAGTATGCTAACCAACAGCAAAACTACTTATTTCAGTGTAACACAGGGCAGCCTCTCAGCAACACCATCCTCTTTGCCTGCACTAGAAGAATTACTACAACGAACAGAACTACGACACTATCTTAGCACTCGTAGAATGACTTCACTCGTAGAATGACTTAAACGGAATCTCTAGCACTCTGCACCTACACTGAACTTTATACTGCACAAACGAGTGGGGGAGGGGGGTTTCTCGAAATACCCTTAATTCCACTCGCCACTATCGATATGATGCTCCACTAAAGTGATGCAACCTCTCCCTCACTCTCGATCCAAACGGTATTTTATAGACGCGCCTACACGGCCAACCCTGACATACGACCGTCCTCGGGCGTGTATCTTCATGAATTCCTGGAACAAACACTATTAATCACCAATTCATCCGCTCGTCTATCCTGACACGAATAGTAACATTGTTCCTATCTTTGGACATTTACGTACACATACGCAAGGCGATTATGTTTGAACTCGTGCAAACTAACACTGGCTAAAGCGTTCTTTCGATCAGCCATCATCTCCTGCGATTACTTGTACCGGCCAACGTAGCCCTCGACTAGTCATTATCTCATGACGACACCTAGCTCAGAGAGTGACAGCGTCCCTTCCACTAGTCGTTATCTCATATGACGACATGGACTGGACAACTGGCTCTTTCCACCAAGCACACACAGACACACATCTACACACACATACACACAGGTTGCACGGCACTATTAGCATCGATAGAAGATATACGCCTTAACAACAAATAATCTCTTGTAGATATACTAACATCCTCAATCATACAATAATCGAATGCGTGCGTCCCTTCGACCACACATGGACCGGACGGCACCTTTCTCTCAAGCTATCACATAAAACTACAAACTAGTATGTCCCTACGACCAATCGCTCGGGTCTGGCCCGGACGATACTGTTATCTGTACTCTGTTCGACTAATTTGATCATTTTCCTATGCAAGTATTTGAACAACACATACTTTCATACTTGCAAGTATTTTTTGCTCGTAAAAGGGCGCCGTACTTTGAAGTGAAAACCTGGTAGCGTAAATACGTCTCATTGCGACGCGAGCGACGTGTCCAGCCGTGGTGTCAAAATTTGAAAATACTTGCATAGGAATTTGACCCGTATTTCATGTTATCCTACTATGAATAAGGACCAAACCAGACACCACAACCACCAAACCAGACACCACAACCACCAAACCAGCAAACCACCACAAAACCACCACCAAACCAGACCTTTACCAACACCATACGCGCACCGCACCCACTCATTGAGTTACGGCCACGGCATGGCCGTTGTCGACACAGTTAAAACACAAAATAAGATGAAGCAAGAAACTTTTCAATTTTACAGGGTCATTAATCACCCAATAGACCCAGGTCAGTCAATTGAAATAAGCTTGGCTTTCAGGCATCTATAAAATATTTTTCCAAATCAATATTTAAGACAAATTCACTCCCCCCATGCATCATGCATATTAATTAGGAATGCTAATACATTCATTGGAGTTGAATGATAAGTAAATTTCAAATAATTTTGTCGGTACGATACGCGCGTCACCTACAGTAAGTTAATTGTAATATGTCTATAACCTTTGCGCAAGTACGAGTAATAAATTGACAAAGTTTTAGCGCAATGAACGGTATGGCAGCGCATAAAATACGAACAAACAAATATTATTTTTTATACTAGATTTGGCTTATATTAGAGACCTGTATATAAGACATAAATATAATGTTTATATATTGCAGGAAAATTAAGTTATACAAACTCAGGTGGTTTAAAACTCAGGTGGCGTATAAATAACAAATCACATCATACAAGCTATTTCACGAAATTTATACACAGTATGTAACATAAATTGCCAAGTATTACGATCTCTACGGATGGGATCTGTTGTAGCAAGAAATCTTTACCCATTTGGACGTGGTCGATGAGTCGTTCTGTGTCGGCATTACCACTATGGGACCTATAGTGGTAGACGCAGGGATGGTTGTCGCTGTCTACGCGCAGCCAAAGGATAGACAGGTCCGTACCTTCAAGACTGCCGAGGCGTCGATAACAGATATCCTCTCTGACGTATACGCAAACTCCAGCCCGGGGCACAAAGAAGTGTTCTAATTTGTACCCCGGGTAGGACAGGAAAGAAATATCAGCTGGAGAGGACACCTGCGTCTAGGTCAAAAAGAACAAAGCCAGCTTCGCCGTCTCCAGATGGTAGTGGACGGCGTTAAGGTTCGAGAAAGTCCCCTGATGTTGCAGAAGTCCACGGATAGCATGACAGGGGTCACCATGGATTTATCGCTCTTTTGCCCTGAGCAGTGTTAGTAGTGAGCGGGATTTTGTCCCCACCGAAATGGGACTTGAAAAGGATTATTACAGTGGCGTGTAGATTGCTTCACAGCGTCCAAGACTGAGGTAAATTTGGATTCGCTAGCCGATGTGTCCTAGGCATATCATCTTAGTGTCGGTGGTAAGTGGATTTGTTGTAGCAATACGACTTGCCCGTAGACATCGCAAACTCCTACAGTTTGTGGGCGGCGTCTTAGCGCATAGCGTTATGATGCGTCGGCTATCTTTCGAATTAGGGTGAGTGTGTTTGGTAGTACTTTTAAGTGCAGCAAGCATACTCAACTCCATGTCTTAGTACAATAGTGCTATGATACGTGGATTTTTGGCTACTGGGGTCTTAGTAGCGTGCTACTATGACACGTTGGTGGTATTTTTAGTTAAGAACAGTACCAATTTTGTTACCAAAGTTGACAGGGATCATGTGGGTGTGTTGTGAGTGGGCGCCATCCGTATGATAGTTTTCTTTTTCTTTTTAAAAAACGTTACCCCCACACTAAGATTTTCTCCTGTATCGTGGAGGCAGTTTACAAACATAAATTGCACGAGGACAAACATCCAGACCCGGAACAATTATTTGTAGGCCATACAAATACTTGTTCCGTGCGGGATTCGAACCCGCGGCCCCCAGTGCATCAACTTATTGCTAAGCCACTGCGCCACGGAGCCGTCATGGAAGTATGCGGGTGGTGATGTCTGCTCGGATTGTATGAGGGACCTTGGGATGGTGTTAGCCCAACGATAGTCGTATTGATGCTTGTTGCGTTCTGCAGCATTGCGTCTCTGCGATGGTTGTTTGATGGGTCGCTATTATCAATGGCGCTCTCTGCGTCTTGGTTTGACTCACAACCCAAGTAGAATTGCCCAAGTCGGGTCCCTTCATTACGGGGCTGCAGACTGTTTGACCTCCATGATGTTTTATATAGCAACATAATAATATATCTCTGTAAATTTCCCACCTTTGAATGATTGAAGGCAACTTGTTTGTGGGTGAGACAAACATGATCGAAAAATGCGTATACTCAACGTCAGTGACACAAACCCTTTCTGATGGTGAATTATTACTATTATCTTATAACTGCCTTTTCGCTATACCTCATGCGGGTGGTAGCTAGAGGGAGAATCTGAGGAGGCTCTGGCCTTTTTATACAATATCGTATGTACGTGAGTGCATATTCTACAATAAGTTGAGCATGATTTCAGCTTCAGCTTTTCAGGCTTCGTTTCAGCGACAATTGAAATGTACGCGGCGCTCCGTCTTTCTTTCTTTGTTGGTCTGCGATTTCACATGTCTATTTTTATTCATAGTGTGTGTAAGATTAAGACAATTCGATTAAATATGTAAACATCAGCTTTAATGCACCTTTGATCCCATAAAGTATTCTTTTGGCACTGACTGTAGATTCACGTGTGGGTAGGTGCAATAAGTACATCGCTTTTGTAAAGTCTCCCAGTTTAATTAAATTTTTAATATATAAAACATTACAATAGTGTCGATACTATATGGGAAACTAAAGTACTAATCAGTATACCTGCCAGGCAGTAAAATCCTTGCTGTTAACAAACTTAATCAATAAAAATCAGTCTCACAATTTTCTTGCATTATGACTGCACAAGATTTTTTCAAAATGGATGCCATTCAAGAGTCAATAACACAGCTCCAGAAGATGTTTACTCAGCACATGGATATCTATCAAAGTGAGCTCCAAGCTGCAGCACCTTCAGCCTCCATTGCCAATTTGACATCCGAGTTCTCATCATTCAGATTATTTATCATGACAGCCCTACGCAATCTTCAAGACCAGGTAGGCCTGCTGATGCACCAGGTGGATAATATGGAGATGCGGAGCCGGCGGAAGATTCTATTACTTCATGGACTTCCATAAGAAAAGAACGAGGACACTGTACAGGTATTAGTGAAGACTTTTGTTGACCGTTTCAAGTTGTCTGGTTTCTCGGACAAAGATATATCTCGCTGCCATCGCATGGGCCATACTTCTTCTTCTGACAAACCGAGACCAATCTTGTTTAAGTTGTGTGAGTTAGAAGTGAAGAACAAGATCTGGCAAGCCAAGACGTCCTTGAAGGGGATTGGTATCACTCTGTCGGAGTTTTTAACAAAGACTCGATATGAAGCCTTTATGGCAGCTCGACGGAAATATGGAATATCGAATTGCTGGACACGTGAAGGCTTTGTTTTTATCCTGGGAAGCGGTTGCGTTAAACATCGCATCAGCTCTGTGATCGAACTCGATAAAATCGTTGAGCCTCCTGTGTCGAAGTCGAAGAACCGCGGTCAGGGAACCAGCTGGAGCTTCCAAAAGTCGACGTACTGGCACCGCAGGCAAGAGATAGTGTCTACTCTTGTGTGTGTTTAATCTGTCAAGTCTTTGAAGTACACATGAGGCAGTCCATGGTCACCTTTGTAGAAAGCTCCATAGTATGTTAATATTTAGAAAGGACCCCTCAAAACCAAAGAGTATATAATCACTACCTTTAGTCAGAACCATAGTTAAGAGTGCTCAGAACAATACTTTTTTAAATGTTATTTATAACAATTATACAACTAAAATTTTATTAGAATTAGTTTTGTAACTAAATTACGCTTTCTAAATTAAGAGAATTTACTTCAAATGACGAGGTTCCACTTTTACCTACGTGTCGCGTTTACTTCACATACTTTAGCCTATTTCCTTCGCCGCGTGAGTGTAAGAGGCAAATATAAATTTAAAAAAAATTAAATGGGTACAAAAGAAAGTTTGTTGTTAGTTTTTTATATAAAAGGTAAGTATTTTTAATTACACTGTTTTACAAGTTATTTGCTTATATTTTGCTTCGTAACAATTTTATACACTTTATAAAATTTCCATTTTTTATAGGATAGGGTGACAAACGAGCACACAGTCCACCTGATGGTAAGTGGTTGCTGTGACCCATAGACATCTACATCTATCCTCAATAAAGAATCAAAATGCAGATGCGTTGTCACCCGGGAGGACTAAGATGGAATGCCTCTTTTCCAGTAAAAGGGTCTCCGGTTCTCTACACTCACCATACGAAATACAGCAGTGTTAAGCTGCTACTTTACGCTGGTATTCTGTGAGGCGTGGTCCTTCCCGATCGAGCTGACCCATTCGTGCTACAACTATACTACTAATATAGCTGCAGCATGGCTCTACCACGTATAATTTATTTTTACATTTCAAATACTGTGTCGTTCGCGTATCACTTTATATTTAATAGTCAGAATTAACTGAAAATTAAATATAAAGTGTGAGTTATCACTATAAATCATGTAAAAAACACAAATTTTCATATTCCACAAAGTTCAATATGCGAAAATTACGTTTTATGTTATAATTCCGCTATATAGTGAACATTATGGCGAAGTTGTTTTCAACAATAAATTATTAAGAATAACTCAAAACTATTAGTCAGACCTTGATCAAATTTATATGGGAATACATGAAAAGCACCAGCTTTCAAATAAAAAAAGAATCATCGAAATCGGTTCACCCAGAAGGAGTTATGAGGTAACATACATAAAAAAAAACACTGTCGAATTGAGTACATCCTCCTGTTTGAAGTCGGTAGAAAAATGGCATTGATCAAAACGTAATAAAGTATATGCCTATGATTTCACTTATTTTTTATTTTTTAGAGGCTCCTATTGAGTATATCGATATAATTATATTATATATTTCTTTTCTTTATAAAAAGCGAGTGTTTCCATATCCTATATAGATATTGAATTTTAACATATGTGGGGGTGGGGGGTGGATTCGTCAGATTTTCCTTAGTTGTAGAAGTGACATAATATTTGAATTTTTTTCTTTTCAATAAACTTTTTTGGTTTTGTTATTTATTACTGTTTTATTCATTGAACATCTTTACGCAACTTTTGCTTAATAAATTGTTTGATATCGATGTTTGAAGACTTATTTTACACACAAAATATTTTTCAAAAATAAAATTACCCCCTTCCTCTCCTTGGCCATGGAAATAAAGGGAGCACAAAATTTACTGCCACAAATATCACCCACATTTGCAACGCTGCCCTAAACATCGCACGGAGCATCCACCGAGCGTTCCACCGAGATTAAATTTAGTAAAAATGTTCGTCTGTTTTTCCTCTCACATTTTTTCTTATCACTATTACAACAAACACTGTTAAAACCTATAAAACCCCGCTGAACATAGGCCTCCACTATATGCCTCATAGAGGTATATTTGTCATAGTTGCCACGCTTGGCAAGCGAGTTGCAACCACAGTTATTTTTATTTTTAGTCGTTATTAGGATGACGCTGCTGCCCATCTCCTGATTTATTTCCTCTGTCGCCTCTAAGCATGAGTGATAAATAACATCACGGTGAAAAAGTTCAGAATAACGTTGTTCTTTCGCGCCGCCACCATACTATTTTCTCCAGTCACTGATTTAACCAAACAAAATGAACTACGCCTCTACACGGTAATTGATGATTTTTCAAAATATTTCATTTATCGACAAATCGTCTTGCAATCGTCGTTACTCTAGCACTCGCTTGACCTTCATACAAATAATTCGATATTTTAATTGTTGATATTTTTTTTATTTTCAGATAAGAACATAGTAATGACTCTAAGTTATATTTACCATCATTTAAAAAAAATTGTCTTTGGCCTAACCTACTATACTCTTTGGCTTGACCATAGTTCTAAGTTTGTCCAATAAAATGTCAAGGTCTGAGAGGTTAAAACTTAGTGTTTAATTACCACAACTCATTTGTATTTTTGTGTAGTCTCCATCTGCATAGTGTTGTATCTCTTAAATTTTGTGTGTTAACTTAAACGTCGTAGTTCGTAGTTATCTCCAACATTATAATAATTTATCTTCATAATTTTGTTTATTATGTGCATAGATAAATAGATATGTAGCAAGATTATGTGAGACACAATGACATTAATGATTAAATAAATCATAATGACAGCTATTAATTTCTGTCATACTGTCATTCGATTGCACATAAGATGTGTCGTGATGCTAAGAGGAGACATATTTATGATGAGGTTGAAAATTTTCATTCCGCTCAGATGTGGAAATTTCTTAGAACTCTGTGTATAGGAAAATTATATAATGATTCTAATATCTCGTTTGATTTGACTGCACTCAACCGGCACTTTTCTGAGCCTCCGATTTCTATTGATGACTCTATTAAGTCTACTACACTTAATCTTCTCTCCAATATTCCCAAGCCGCTGTGTTCTCCTTTTAATTTCAGTAAAATTACTGATGGCGACATAAAAATGCCTTTTATCTATTTTCACTAAATCTATTAGCTATGACAATCTTTGTATGCAAATGATTAAACCTATCACTAATGAACTTGTCCTATTATCACTCACATTATCTCGTCTTCGCTTGAGACGAGCTCCTTTCCAACTTGCTGGAAAAGGCATTCGTCATTCCCTTCAAAACTTCTAATCCTACGTCTTTATCCCAATTCTGCCCTATTTCTATTCTTCCGATCTTATCTAAAGTACTAGAAAATATAGTTCAGAGGCAATTATCTCAATTCCTAACTGTTCACAGCCTGCTGAGTCCTTTTCAATCTGGTTTTCGTCCAGGCCATAGCACTATCAGCGCTCTGATAAAAGTGTCTGATGATGTTCGCTGGGCCATGGACAAAAGACTTCTCACTGTTCTAACATTATTGGATTTCAGCAGTGCATTTAATTCCGTTGATTATGACATACTTCTTGGTATTCTTTCGTCCTTAAACATTTCACCATCAGTAATCTCTTGGTTTAATTCTTACCTTAGGGGTCGCTTGCAGTGTGTCCGCCATGAGGAGGATTTCTCCGAGTGGTGTGATCTTACGGCGGATGTTCCTCAGGGTGGTGTTCTTTCCCCACTTCTCTTCTCTATTTTCATCAATGCTCTCACTACTGTTCTCTCCTCTCATTATCACCTCAATGCTGACAACTTGCAATTATACCGTCATTTCAAAGTCAAAAATATAGACGAGGCTATTAATAAGCTGAATGCTGACTTAAGTAGCATAAGCAGTTGGGCAAAATCGTTTGGTCTTCTTGTCAACCCTGCTAAATCCCAAGTAATGATTATCGGCAGCTCACATATGCTTTACTTATTAGACCGTTCGAACATCCCTGCAGTAACATATGATAATACTCAAATTCCATATACAGAGATTGCTAAGAACTTAGGTGTTGTCTTTGATAATAATTTGTCTTGGGTTGCTCACATTAATATGATTAGCAGAAAAGTGAACTACTCTTTTCAATCTCTCATGCGCCTCCAGACGTTTTTACCGTTAAAAACTAAGATAACCTTAACACTAACACTTCTTCTTCCTCTCATTGACTACGCTGATGTTAGTTTTTTGGATGCTTCAGAGGAGCTGTTGAACAAACTGGAACGTCTTCAAAATTTGTGTATACGTTTTATTTTCGGTCTTTGTAAATTTGATCATGTTTCAGAGTACAGGGCTCAATTAAAATGGCTTCCTATCCGTACATGACTTACATGTATTATCATTTCTCTACTTTCTACTCTTTAATCCTCTTGCACCTCCATATCTCCGCGAGCCTTTTGAGTATCTTGTACCTCGTGAAACTCAGTGCCGGACCACTAAACAGCTACTTCTCAAAACTCCTTCTCATTTCACAAGACGATGTGGTGGATCCTTACTGTAAGGGCGGTCAAGCTATGGAACTCACTTCCACATGACATCCGTGCTAGGTCTTCTCTTGATTTATTTCGGAATAGAGTAAAGACACATTATCTATCAACTTAGAATTATAAATATTCATATTTGTTAACTGTAACTTATAGCCAATTTCTATTAAGTAGTGTTATGTTAATTATTAAGTACGCACGCTGCTACCTACATGCTTTATATACAAAATTATTTCTCTTTCCCCAAAGGGTTAAACTCGCCTTTGTACATCTTATTTGAATTTTTAATAATTGTTATCAACTTACAGTGTGTACAATAAAGAATAAAGAATAGTTTACTCGGACGTCGGATTCCGTGGTTCGTGGCCTCGCTATTTTATTCAACTCAGCCTTTTAATGTTAATACTTTATGAGTCTATTGCACTGTTTCTACATGTGTTCTAGGTATATGTCAATTTTATCACGAGTCTCGTTCGGTTGGCAGGTAGAAATATTTGGCAAAGTGAGGTGGTAGAGATACCATAGGTCAGGATTTGGACTTTTGGACTCTAATCAGGATTGCGGGCGAATTTTGGAAATTTCAGGCGTTTTCGATTTTTCAATAAAATACAGGTACGTTTTTGCGTGTGAGGTGTGAGAACTGCGACGTGGATTGAGAGTGTACAAAACCAATAATTAATTAGTTTTTGAAGTCATTTTTTTTAGAATTGTTGTGATTTGAACTGACTTTGACACTAAAAAGAGACAAACATAATATACATCTATAGGTTTTAGCCTGCGGTAGAATGAGATAGAATACAGTATACACTGCTTATTACAAATTTATTAATTTATATTTGAATTACATAAAACCTACAATTATCCTACTCCTGATACACTGCATTCGTCTCATTCTCTCGAAGTTAAGTTTTCTGAAGGTTTCAGTTACTACCGCGTGTGAACTGCAGACATATTTGTTTTTCACGCTCGTTAATTATATTTGCAACAAACTGTCAGAACTTTTCTATGGATTTTTCTGAGGATTTTCTGGGGATTTTTCAATTTTCCATCTGGTATGTGGTAATCCTATGATGTTGTGACTTCGTGATGCATTTCGTTGTTGGAGACGAGTGGAACCGGGGGTGCTGCTGCAATGTGTTCAGCCTCGCTAATTGTATCGGGTAACCGTGTGTTGAGGGTTTCTGGTGTAGTCAGCATTAATGCACCAGCGATTAGGGCTGTTGTACCGAAAAGTACTGACGGTAACCAATCTATGTATATCGCCTGCGAAACAAAATATTCATTTTACTGTTTATTCAAGATATTTTTAATTTTACCTTTTTTATAGAATGAGGATGACTAACGAACACAAAGTCCACCTGATGGTAAATGGATGTAGCCCATAGACATATATCCTCGATTAAGAATCCAAATGATGCGTTGTCACCCCTGAGGAATACCTCGTTTTCAGTGAAAAGAGTCTTCGATTCTCTACATTCACCATAAGAAACACAGCAGCATTGAGCTGCTATTTTAAGCTGGTATTTTGTGAGAGCATGGTCATTCCTCTTCCACGTTCAAAATTCATTCGTCACTTCAGTTCATATTTAAAAAAAATGGGGAATTAAGGAGCACATTTAATTAACGAGCATGTACGTAAATGTATATATATAGATGAGAAAAAAGTGAGAGAGGTGTCAGGATCGTGTCAAATGGAAGTTTCGTAGTCTCTGCCAACCCCGTTGGGGACAATCGTAGGAGTATTTTGCATTTGTGCTACAACCATAATATAGCTGCAGTGTGGCACTAACACATTCAAAGTGCTCTTGTACTATTGTTTAAATAATGGTTTTGAAGTGGATTTTGATATGTAAGAGTGGCACTATTAGTGGAAACGGTGAAACAAGGGCTCCTATAATGTGTCTGCTTGGTCGCCTTGAGATACTATCGCCATCAACCGTCTGCTGTCTCTCGCTGCCGTCAATATCTCCCAAAAACTTCGCAATGTGATGCATCAACAGATTGTGACGAAGTTAAGAATAATGTCTTATTACTTGAAATTGGCAAGAGTACAATCTTACGAGTCCATTACCAACGAAAGAAAAAAAAAGCAATAGCTCACCAGTAGCGGCATCTGTGGTGCGATGATGGAACCGATACGGCCGACCATTGAGCAAAAGCCGAGCAGCGAGTGGCGCGCATGCGTTGGGAAAAGTTCCGATGTGTACATATAGATGCCACTGAACGCCTGCGTGATTGCAATCTTGCCTATTAAGTAAAGGAGTATTTCCAACCATGGTATCGCTGAAATAATAAAACTAAAATGTTTTAATATTACATATTATGTAGCCTATGTCTGAAAATTTTAGTATTGCTCTATAATTTGGAACCCCATGAAAGGTACTCAAATATTAAAAATAATTCAGCAGTCAATTTTATATTTATACATTTATTATTTCACTAGTTGTTGTAATAGTGGGTACCCATCTTTATAATATGTTATAGGCATGATCGGGCAGCAGCATCTTCCTGATAACTGAAAAAAACTGCGGTTAGCAATCCGCATGCCAAGCGTGGCAACTTTGGCAAATTCCCCATGAGGCAACATATGTTAAGCAGTGGACTTTTATAGGCTGTAATGGATGGAATGGATGGATGGATGATCGGATTAAGACGAAATTTGAGGGTACTGATGTATTTCTGTTCGCTCTTATATAAGAACACAGACAAACTGGTACTTTTATAAACTTTAAAGTTTTATAAATTTTACTTTATAAATTTCACAATATATTTATGAAAACTACACATTACATACTACGTCACCCATGGTTACGAAAGGACCCTCTATCACTGCAAATTGGGTGTTGTAAAGTAATCAAAGCGTTGGGAATATAAAATAATAGAATTAAACACGATAAAATTCGTAAGAACTAGTTTTATTCAATTTAAATTTCTTTATACTACACAATTACTTACGGGGAATAGAACCTACCGAGGGCGGAAATTGGAACCGGCACCGTTTATTTGCCGATCTCCCGGGTCACACACGTAACAGTGATAAACACCACGTATAAATTATGTTATACCCGTGTAGTGGCGGGTAAGAATAGTACCCCATATCTTCCGTGGGTGTCGTAAGAGGCGACAGAGGAAACTGAGGCAGAAGATGGGCAGCAGCATCTTTCTGATAACAGCAAATAACATTAAAAAACTGCGGTAGCCAACCCGCTCGCCAAGCGTGGCAACTATGGCAACCATCCCCCATGACGAAAGTTACGAAGAGACGGCCCCGCTATTCCTGGCTACGGTGGCGACCATGGTAACGGCGGGGTAGGGGCGCTAAGAATCTCTGGTGGAAGTTCGGTTGCCACCTACGACGACTCAACCTGGTAACTTATAACGCACGCACCTGAGGACTGACGAGAAGATCCTGGAGATGGAAGAAGAGATAGACAAGTCGCGCTGGCATATTATAGGATTATCCAAGGTCCAAAGAGAGGGGAGGAAACGGTAATCCTCGAATCCGGCAACTTGTTCTATCACCGGGAGGGCGACCGCCTGTCCCAAGGAGGTGTCGGATTTATCATCCACAAGTCTCTCGTTAAGAAAGATTGAGAGTGTGTCGACGAGGGTTGCGTACCTTATACTCAGAATCACCAAACGGTATTCGCTGAAAGTCATACAGGTTGACGCAACAACCTCTGCACATCCCGATGAGGAGGTGGAGGAAATATATGAGGATATATCTAGAGCCATGCATTCCTCCAAAATCCACTATAAGGTGTTATTGGGAGACTTCAACGCAAAACTAGGCACAGAGAGAACGGTGAGCTGAAAGTAGGAAATTCAGATTAGGGCAACGGAACCCAAGGGGCCAGCAGCTGGCCGACTTCATGGAGAAAGAGGACTCTTTATGATGAACTATTTCTTCCAGAAGCGGCCCTACAGAAAGTGGACCTGCTCGAGCCCCGACGGTTCGACAAAAATGAGATTGACTTCATTATGACGACCAGACGACAACTGTTCAGTGATGTCTCAGTCATAACAGGGTGAAAACCGGTAGCGATCACCGAATGGTTAGAGGCACACTGAATCTAAACGTTAAGTTAGAGAGCTCTCGTCTAATGAAGTCAACGCCCGTGCCCTCGTGCTCTAATCCAGAGTCCCGAAACCTTTCAGCTCGAGCTACAAAACCGTTTTAAGTGCCTAGAAGATCGCAATGCAATGGACAATATCAATGACAAGCTCGTGGAAACTGTCCATGCGGTCGGAGTTAAGTTCTGCAAGACCCGCCGCAGAAGAACACAAAACTCTCCGATTACACTCTTAATCCGCTGTTAGGCTGTTAGACGGGAATGAAGCTGCAGTCTTCAGCAGATTTGACAGCATACAGGCAAATGAACAGACAGATCTCCAAATGCATGCGGCGGGACTTACGCAACTTCAATAAAGCACGTGTTGAAGAAGCGATCGAGCGGAACCAGGGCTCCAAAGTCTTTGCTAGAGATCTGTCTGCCAGACAGAGCCAACTGTCGAAGCTGAAGACCGAGTGTGGCAGCGACGTTTCCGAAATACCTGAGATTTTGAGTGAGATTGAGAGGTTTTACGGGCAGCTGTACACATCATCGTAGGAGTCACATGCAAGTGTAAGTAACGATCAAAGAGCAAGTCTTATCCGACACTATTCCGATGATATTCCGGACGTCAGTCTGAGCGAGATTAGAATGGCTCTCCAGCACCTTAAAACGGCAAGGCCCTAGGCGAGAATGGAATTACAGCGGAGCTTCTGAAAGCGGGTGGAAAACCGGTACTTAAAGTCCTTCAGAAGCTTTTTAATTCCGTCATCCATGGTGGTACTACACCGGTGGCGTGGAGCAGAAGTGCGGTAGTCTTGTTCTTCAAGAAAAGTGACAACGCTCTCTTGAAGAACTACATACCGATTTCCTTCTGAGCCGCGTCTACGTGCTGTTTTTGAGAGTCATTACGAATCGTCTCGCATGCAGACTCGATGATTTCCAGCCTCCTGAACAAGCCGGTATCCGAAAAGGCTTTAGCACCATAGACCACATACATACCCTTCGGCAAATTGTACAGAATACCGAGGAGGACAATTTGCCACTATGTCTGGCGTATGTTGACTATTAGAAAGCCTTTGATTCCGTCGAAATTTGGGCGGTGCTGCAGTCCATTCAGCGGTGCCAAGTTGACTGTCGGTATATCGAAGTGCTGAAGTGTTGGTACAGTAGGGCTACGATGGCTATCCGAGTACAGAACCAGAGACTGCAGTGAGGTGCAAGACAGGGTGACGTTATTTCCTAAAATCTTCACCGCTGCATTGGAAGACGTTTTCAAGCTACTGGACTGGAAAGGGTACGGTATTAACATCAATGGCGAGTACATCACTCACCTTCGATTTGCCGACGATATAGTCCTTATGGCAGAATCGCTGGAAGACCTAACACTATGCTCAATGACCTCAATATTGTCTCCCAACGGATAGGTCTTAAGATGAACATGGACAAAACAAAAGTCATGTGTAATGTCCATGTTATACCTATGCCGGTAGTTGTTGGGGACACTAAGCTCGAAGTTGTTGACGAGTATATTTACCTGGGACAAATAGTCCGACTAGGTAATTCCAACTTCGACCGAGAGGTCAATCGACGGATTCAACTCGGCTGGGCAGCGTTCGGGAAATTACGGCATATCTTCTCGTCAGCGAAGACCTCAAAACTTAAAAACTAGACTGTACAACCAGTGCGTGTTGCCAGTGACGACCTATAGAACTGAAACGTGGTCCTTCACTGCTGGCCGTATGAGGAAGCTCAAGGTGCTATGGAGAGGGCTATGCTCGGGTTTTCTGCGTGATAAACTTAGAAATGAGGATATTTGCAGAACCAGAGTTACCGACATAGCCCAAAGGATTAGTAAGCTGAAGTGGCAATAGGCGGGCAATATAGCTCAAAGAACCGACAACTAATTGGGGAAAAGGTTCCCGAGTGGCAGCCTCGTACCGGCGGACGAAGTGTGTTATCCCCACTAGATGGAGTGACGACCTGGTAAGACATGCAGGAAATCGATGGATGCAGTTGGTTCAGGACCGTGCATTGTGGCATTCCTTGGGGAGGCCTATGTTCAGCAGTGGACTTGTGAGGGCTGTAATGATGATGATGATGATGATAAATTATGTTATCAAACGTTCGCGCTATTGTACCTATGTATGTATGTGTGCCATTACATGGCCAAGGTACCGTAAAATAACAGTGCTGACATAATGTTGCTGTTGCTTATGCTGAGTCGGTGACCATTTCTCTGTTGCAGCCAATATTAATTATATATTTTGTTTGTCGTAAATATATTGTGCTGCATTGTATTATCCTATTATTTATTTATTTATGCTTTATTATACTAATAAAAAGGATTACAAAGGGCGGACATAATGCGTTTTGGCATTCTATCCCAGTCATTCAGTCTATTACGTTTTCGATAATTCTATTTCGGTTTGGAGGGCGAGAGAAGCGATATAGTTATATTATGCCGGAGGCTTAAAAAACGCATCAGTGGACTTGATCCATATAAATTTTTTTTAATTATTTTATTTTATTTTCTTCAGGACAACAAACAATTGTGTTATAATACATAATACAGATACAGGTCTTATAAAAAGGGAAACCAAGTAATTACACAACCAGCACCGTTATCCACAAAGTAATATCACAATAAGAGTAATATTATGTTGCACAGCAAACATGTTGTATGATATCACAAGTAGATGAATAATTCGAGATTTCCCTGAGCAAATCCCAGTCAACTCAATCACTATAGTGGCTATGCTAGCCAAAACTTGCCTCGAGAAACAACAGTTACATCTATAATAATAAGTTTAAACCATATGGCAATACTTTAATTAACAGTACATTTTTTTAAATACACTTTTTGAACATTACATATGATAAAGCAAATATGTCAAGATCAGTAAAGTTATCATTATATGATTTCATGGTACGCCATAGTGGAGCTCGCTCTCCCGTGTTTGCTCGACACATCTAAGGAGCAAACAAACGATGACTATACGTATTACGAATGCGTTGGGACCGACTAGGTATGTGCAGATATATTTGATTTATAAGTTAATTACAATCTAATTTATTATGACAGATTTTGTATAAGAATAATTGATCAAAATATAACCTTCTCATTTTTAGAGTGGAAATTGAGATATTATCTAAAAAAGTGAGATATGATGACCATTTCCTAAAGCATTTATAGTTTAAAAACCGAAGATATTTACGTTGTACCAATTCCAACTGATCACTATATTTTTCATAATAAGAGTTCCAAACACAAGTAGCGTATTCGAGTTGTGACCTAATGAGTGACTTATATACTAATAAATACGTCGCAGGCCTTTTGAATAAATTACAGGTCCTTCTTACGAAAGCACTAAGCTGAAAGCCTTTAGCTGTAATGTGACTAATATGAGCATCAAAATGTAGCTTCGAGTCGAATAGTATTCCCAGGTCTTTTATTATGCAGACTTTTTGTAAGGGAGTGTTACAAAGATAGTATGTGAAATGGATGACATCAATATGTTTAGTGAATGTGATAGATTTACTTTTTGATAAAATCAGCTGTAAATTATTAGCTGCTCAATAAGCAGACAAACGATCTAGACCACTTTGTAATTTATTACAATCTTCAGTTGTGTTTATTTTCCGAAAATTTTTAAGGTCGTTAGCATATAAGAGAAAATGGGTAATTTTGAAGCAGGTATTAATGTAATTTGTGAAGAGAACAAAAAGCAATGGCCCCAAAATTGATCCCTGGGGTTGTTATGACTGTTGTTACTCCAGATGTCACATCTATCACATCTGTAGAAAAGCCATTGACCACAACCTTTTGGGTTCTATTTTTTACATAAGAAGCAAAATCTCACGTATACCATTAAATGCGATTTTTTGTAGTAGTATAGTATGGTCTACCTTGTCAAAGGCTTTACAGAAATAATATTAGCTCGTACTTAAAAAAAAAAGTTCACCAGCAAACCGATTTTGTTCCATTGTTATTTTCAATTTTAGTGCTGATTTCTTATTTCTATTATTCTATAGATTAGATTGATTGACACACAATGACACAATGAGGAAACCTGCATGGCTATAGAAAATTTTTGCATATTCCATATAACCTTCGATTGATAAGTATCTAAAAATACTTACATTTCGGTACAAACGTTAGAGAAACGCAAGAAATCCCGCATATGGTGTACGCGACTAGCAGCGTCTTCTTTCTTCCAATACGGTCCAGCACCAGTGCGTTAATGACAACTGCGATCACCTCCACGCTCACCACCAGCATGAAGTTGACGTATTTATCACCAGCAAGCGACACCGAGTTGATTGCTAGCCCGAAAAAGACGAAAGTGCACGTGATCCACCACCAGGAACATATTGCAAGGCGTTTTATAATGATAGGCGAATGTAGTACTTGAATCCACAGCCCTTCTTCCAAATCTTGCTTCTCAACCGTCGATTTGATCTTCTCTTCCATCTTTAACTGCATCATTGTCTCCTCTGATAGAGTTACATTGTTCATTTTTGCAGCTCTCATAATTATTTCCACTGCTTCTCCTTTCCTATTCTGTGACAGCAGCCAGCGGATACTCTCAGGCAGCAGATAAATATAAAAAAGGAAGAGTAAAGATGGTGGGTAGACGACCAGTATGAAGGTACGCCAGTAATAGAAGGTTTTGGCCAACAAAGCAAAACTCAGCCCGCCAAGTACAAATAAAATGCCCAAAAATGATGTGATAAGCACTCGTTTGTCTTGTCCTACAAGCTCGATTGCTGAAAATTAAAAAAAAAGTTTAAAAAAAATATAATAAAACGACATAAATACACAAAAGTCTGTTGAGGATATTAATACATATTTCTCTAATGTACAAAGATCACTGGCAGACAAATTAGAAAGAGGCTCTGTAATATTCCCGTCATCCGTTACTCATTCCAAATCGATTGTTCTGTTTGAAACTGACGAGAGTCAAGTAGAACGCTTGATTATGTCATTAAGTAAGAACCGAACAGCTGGATGGGATGGTATTTCTTCTGAACTCTTAAAGAATCACAAAAATGTTGTTATTATACCACCTCTTACATATATTTGTAGTTTGAGTCTCCAGACAGTTATTTTCTTGATTTGTTCAAAAAGGCAATACTTCACCCTATTTTTAAATCTGGCTATCGAAAGCGTGTCGAAAACTACAGACCTATATCGGTTCTGCCTACGATGTCGAAGATACTCGAGAAAATAATTAACACAAGGCTTGTTAAATACTTAGAGTCCAATAAATTGCTCTCTAAAAACCAATTTGAGTTTCGAAGAAATCTGTCTATGTCTTGTGCTGTCCTTAACCTTAGAAACTTGACATACGTCAAAAATTTATCGCATTGTTTCTTGACCTTACAAAGGCGTTTGACACCGTTGGAATACCTATCTTAATTTCCAAACTTCAATTTTTGGGAGTAAGAAGACTTCAGTTATATCTATTCAAAAGTTAATTAAGTAATAGAACTCAATGTGTTAGGATTGGTTCTTATAGTAGTTCTGACCTGCAAATTTCTTACAGCATACCGCAGGGTAGTATTCTTGGCCCAAGTTTGTTTTTAGTATACATTAATGACTTGTGAAACATCAATCTTTTAAATGGAATGATCTTCTACTACGCAGATGATACAACATTTGTGTTTCACTCGAATACTTGGACTGAAACTTATACTTTTGCTCAATAAGGGTTTGACATTGTAAAAAACTGGTTGAACGCCCATTTACTTACTATGAACAAGGATGGATGCGCCAGGGGTCGCTTCCTGCCATTATCTTAAATAATCTGTTTCGCCTCGGGAGTTGCATGTCATGACATTGTGGGCAACATCCTGTCGGCGTAGTGGTGTTCCAACTGTGGGTGAGCGCATACGCGTCATTTTTCGTCGCGCAACGAAAACCGAAAACCTAGAACTGTCGCCAGCAAGAATGTGTGGTACCGCAAGAACTATTCGTATTAATCAGCCAATCGTGCTGAAGATAACCGCATCGCAGCTGTTGAAGTAAGGAGTACGCCGCGCCGCCCCGCATCCGAAGATCGCAGGTGAGCTTATTTGGTCTTATGAACATGCAATTACCCGCTGGTCCTTCGAATTTATCTACTTAACTTGAATCTGCCTCTACCTGGGGGCCTGAGCTATCGTAGGAAGTAATTAACAGCCCACACCGCGTGGGCGCCCCGTGGGCCACACCACCCGTATAGACCAGGTTTTTCTGGTCAACCCGCATACCATTTCTGGTTTTATCTCGAGTTGCAGATTCTTACAAAATCTGTGGTTCAAATCCCGCATTAAATAAATTAAATTAATTACTTAGTGGCCCATTTAGAGACGTTCCCACCATTCTTTTTGGTCAATTCGAGCCGTAAAAGGTTAATTCTAATTGTTTCAAGTATTTGGCTAATATAAAGTCATAATATATTTAGCTCTTGTTAGGCTTTTGGCCGTGGGTACGCATGAGGCCGGCTACTGGCTTCACGCGTACCCTTCGTCAAATACAGAAACATTTCTTGAGCCTGACATGCTCCGAATCGCAACCTGTCTACGGCTTGGGGTTCCGGTCTGCGTTCCTCATAAATGTCCGTGTGGCAGTGACGTCGACAAGCTAGGACATCACGAACTATCATGACAAAAAAGTGCAGGCCGCTTCTCGAGACATGCAGCACTTAACGATATCATACGCCGGTCCCTTGCCACCGTCAACGTGCCAAGTCTACTTGAGCCGTCTGGTATCGCAAGAGACGATGGCAAGAGACCGGACGGTATGAGTTTGATTCCATGGAAGATGGGCCGGGTGCTGGTATGGGATGCAACCTGTTCAGACACGCTGGCCCCTTCCCATCTACATGGAACCAACAACAGAGCTGGTGCGGCTTGTGAAGCGGCTGAAAAAGCTAAAGCTTGCAAATACAGGGGTCTAGGCTCCGAATATGTTTTTGTCCCATTCGGTGTCGAGACCCTTGGTCCTTGGGGTCATAGCGCTATAAGGCTTTTTAATGAAATAGCAAAAATAGGGGTCGACGTCACAGGAGACCGAAGAGTTGGCAGCTACCTCGGACAAAGAATTAGTCTAGCTATTCAAAGGGGGAACGCTGCCAGTATCTTCGGAACCTTGCCTAAAGGGCCTCCTTTTTAATAATATATTTTAGTTATTATAATATTTTTTTAAGGTTTTTAGTTTTAGGTTTATTGTTCTAGTATATATTTTGTTTTTAATATTGTATATAATAAAATATTGTATATTATGTTATGTAAATAAATAACCGAATAAGTTCAAAAATTAGAAGCTATATCTATGACTAGAAGCACTTCACGGACTAATATGAATATTTAGCTCTTTAACTTAAAACCTTTATTTAATGCAGGCTTGTTCAATCTTATACCACGGAGATATACGAACTTATCTTTATGTATGTTTGCATCTGTAATTTATAGTGCATCGAAATTCGTAAACATTCTTTAAATTGATAAGTTATTATTTCGTAATAAAAATCCCACTTCAACAGCCTATAACCGCATAAGCTAATATATTATATATCACGTACTAACTTTAAAATATTTTATATCATATTCACGCCGTATATTTAAAGGAGTAAGCAGTGATACTAGCAATTTAGTTTGTATAAATCACCCGCCCTGTTAAACCTTATGGGGAAACAGAGAATAGAATGTGCTATTTAAATTCATTGCAGACTTGAAAGAGCAGAGAAGATACATTGCTGAAATTATTATCAAGGCTATCGAAAGGTTGCAGCAGAGGATTCAAGACCGCGGTCTGGACCCCTATGAAACCGCATTATTTATTTAATATTATTGATTAAACCGCAACATTTATTTACTATTTTAAAATAAACTGCTAAGTATTTGTCGCTAATTGCACAAATTTTCATAGAAGGAAAATAGGAAATATTTAATTTCAATTATATATAAGGTCGCCGCACTTGAATCACGCCCTGAATCATTTTACGGAGTGAGCAGAGACTGTTATTCTGCAACCGCTACTTACTGTTGCAATAAGTAGTTATATTTTTTGGTTTGTTGATTTTTATGTATTATCTTTACGCATTCGCACATGTATTATTGGTATAATCGCTTTTAGGGTTCCGCATTTATTAATTATATTGTTTTATTTGTCTCACGTTAAATATGTTTATGGGTCGTGATGTCTAAATCAGATAAACCAATAGTGTCAAAATTAGAAAAGCAATTAGAAGGTAAAATTAAAGGAAGGCAAACGAGCAGAACTATATTCTTGCATACAATCGTTGTTTGAATTAATCGCAAATATTGATAAAGTCACGGTTCGGAATTCTTCCTCGAATCGAGCGCGAGTGATAGATGAACTGAGACATGAATATCATACGTAGTGGACGACATTAATTTCTTACACATAGAACTCGATGAAAATTATGAAGTGAATTACCAATCCATCACCGCGTTTGACAATTTGCACTGTATAATTAAGGACACTTTAATTACATTGGAGAAGGCTTCCTCCAGCAGTTCTGATCCTAACCGCACAAACTGTACAAACCCTATTAAGGTGCCGCGTATTGAGCTTCCCACATTTGATGGGAACATTCAAGAGTTTCTATTTTTTTGTGAAACATCTAAAAGAGTAATTCACGACAATTCGTCGCTGACTGATTCGGAACGCATTCATTATTTATTAAACAGTTTATCTGGAAAGGCTAAGTTCATTGCAACTGGGTTTGTGCCAGCCGCTGAGAACTACAAGTCAGTATGGGATGCTCTTATCTCAAAATACCATGATGAACGCGCTTTAGCTGTAAGCTATTTAAACCAGTTATTATTCCTGAAGCCTCCTACTTCAGGCTCCGCAAATTTAGAACAGGTCATAGATAAATACGCAGCATTTATAGCTAGTCTTAAAGGTCTTAAGATCAAAGACTTAGCTGATTTTATTTTTGTCCATATTGGCCTTAAATTATTAGATTCGGACACCGCAAAAAATTATGAAATGTCTATTCGGGATACTTACAAAATTCTGAATTATGATAAATTTATTAAATTTGTCCGAGAACAAATAAAAATTTTACATCGCACCTCGCATATATCTGACATCCTTATCACCGCTTCTAACAATATTTCGTCACGAGCACCGCCTCGAACCCGCGCACCGCGAGCATATATTGCAACCGCTTCTAACTATGCATTATGTCACAATGCACATACGCATCTCTATCAATGTAACAAGTTTTTTAACATGTCTCCGACGGAAAGATTAAATTATACAAAATCGAATAGAATTTGTGGTAATTGTCTTAGTAGACAACATGTTACTTTAAATAGTAATTCTAAGTCAATTTGTCGTACTTGCGGCCAGCGACATCATACCTTGCTTCATTTTGAGTAGTTTACTAATCGTAAATCTATCAATAAGTTTATTAATTCGCTGCCTAAGCCTAAGGTTAATACGCTTTCCAAGTCTTCTGCTGAAGATCATCCGACGGATCGTCAGGCTGACACCTCGGAACCTTCACAGGAGCGTGTGTCGCTATGCACGCTCTCCTCAAAACCGTTAGAGGCTTCTTTGAAAACTGAGATCTTGCCTACTGCTAAAGTGCTGGTAGCAGGCCGCGGAAGAAAAGACGTGATAGTGCGATGTCTTATTGACGCGGGTTCACAAAAACATTATGTAACCACACGCTGATGTCGCAAATTAGGACTACGTATAATTCTAACTGTACGGTTAAGGGTATAGGTGGAACCGCACAATTAGTGAGAGGCTCTACTACTCACAGTTTTTGTTGAAGGCTTAGACCGCAGCCTAAGTACAAAATAGAAGCCTTAGTTTTGGACCAGATAACTGGTCAACTTCCGCTTACGCAAATAGATGTCACAAAATGCATCTCATGAGACATTTACGTTGCTACTAAACTCATCCAGCTCTTTCACGCAGGGGATTTTGAACTTACTAAATGGGCTAGAAGAGCCATGCTGCAGCTATATTATGGTTGTAGCACGAATGGGTCGGCTTGACCGGGAAGGACCACGCTCTCACAGAATACCAGCGTAAAATAGCGGCTTAATGCTGCTGTGTTTCGTATGGCGAGTGTAGGGAACCGGAGACCCTTTTACTGGAAACGAGGCATTCCATCGTAGTCCTCAAGGGTGATAACGCATTTCCATTTTGATTCTTAATCGAAAATAAATGTAGATGTCTATGGGCCACTGCATTCACTTACCATCAGGTGTACTGTGTGCTCGTTTGTCACCCCATCATATAAAATAAAAATAAAATAAAAAAAAAACAGTTCTACAGTCTTACAAGCTGTTAGCGAGTGCTTGCACTTATCGCAATATGTAGAAATGGATTGCGAAGACTCGACGCTTAAAATTCTTGGCCTCCGCTGGTTTCCATCAGGAGATATTTCGCATTTTATGTCAACCCTGACAATCGCTCTCGTACGAAGAAATATTCTCTCGTCCATCGCACGCTTATTTGACGTGTTAGGTTTAGTTACTCCTATAATTTTATTCGCTAAGCTCCTCATAAAGGATTTGTGGCTCACTAAGGTTGATTGGGACGAGCTCCTCCTAAACGCATCATTCGCTCTTGGGAACAATTTAAGTCAGAGTTGCCATTGATCGCAACACTACACTTTCCGCGACATTTGGGTGTTATCTCAGATTGTTCCATAGAATTAGAATATACTGGCGTATAGACCGACATAGTGTGCAAGGGAGAAGAAAATTACTTATGGTAAAATGCAAGATAGAAAAGGATACCAAATCTCATGTCTTTGTAACCGATTTTGAATGACAGTCGGCACAAGTCGGCACACAAGAAATAGCTCCTAGATATTTTGTAATTTTTAGAGTGTAATAGTAGTTATTTTTAGTAAGTAACATTTTACCAAAATGGTGACTTGTTCTGTGAGTGACTGTGGTGTTAATAATAGAAATAATCCTGATAATTATACATTTCACAGGTAAATTCTCAAGACGTCGTCAATGATATGACACGTTTATTTTATGTTAAAATTTATGTTATATACTGTTAAAAATATAGAATGTTTTCAATTATTTTGTTAATTTTGATATTTTGCAAAGAAAAAGTGACGTTGTTGATAATTTGCATGAATTTAGTAAATACATTTTTATACAAAATATTTTACATGTACGCTGAGATTGACTCAACTATATCAAAATTAATATCGATATTTATCTTGAATGCTTATAATGAATCGATAGACTTGCCCACACAACAAGAAAATAAATCCTGGGTTTGCATCCTAAAATGTAATTTTATTTTGCCGTTTGTCAAACAGATTCCTCCGGATTCTATAATTAGAAAAAATGGTTAAGGTTAATTGGAGGGTTGGTTGGAATCAAAGAAGAACTCAACAATTTGCAGCAAACATTTTCTTGAGAAGTATAAAGAAAAGTAGAATAAAACAATTTTATTAAAAGGAGTCATTTCTACATTATTTATACCAGTAAGTATAATATTGTTATAATAAGACTTCAAAATTTTACTTTCAAATCTTTAGATAAAAATAGAGACAGGTTTTATACATTATAAAACTGTAGTACATTAAAAATAAAAATCTTGAGATTATCCTCTTTAAGCCATTATGAACCCAACTAAGAATCTATTTATCAACCAAAATAAATGTATAACCTTACTTAACCAACCGCACAGCCTCACGATCACACTAGTACAATATTCATAGCATCACGCTATTTTCCCCAAGGGTTGACCGGAGATTCGGATTATATTCCCAAGTCACAATGATAAAACTTTTAGCGTAGTTAGGTATAGATATTTAGTAATACTCCTGAAGCGCCACTAGACGCCCGCGCATGAGACGCGATAGTATAAATTCCATAGTATTTGATACTCACAACGCGCGATGCCCGATTCATGCTAGAAGGCCGACGACATTGTGCCGAGGGCTTAAATAGCGGGGTTCATTGCCGACAGCGTTAGTCATAGAGAAGAGGAACTCGTGGTTAAGTAACAGCTACGCGGATCAATAAATCTGCGAGATTAAGTTGCACTTGCCGCGGTCAGTCCATGAACAAGTGACCATTTTCTTAACATACCGAGATTGAGAGAATAGAGAGTGAATCTGTATCCTCAGACACTTAGTGCACTTTACTTTGTTAAGATCATTATGTTTTAAAATGCATGCAGCTAAAATGATAATAAGTTTATTATTACTTTATACTTTTCAGGGACAGATGAAAGAATATAAACATATTGGCCTTTAAACAGAGCAATCTTATTTAACTGATTCCTACAAGTTTCCTTACTTATATTATTAAGTTTACATTCATTATTTAAGTCGAATGTTAAAATAAACTTCTATAATGTATTTAATTACTAATTACTAAATGTTTGTAATTATCAAAAGTAATACGTATATGAAAAATAAAGCAGCTAATATGTACTCCGTGTCCCCGTTTTTTATATCCTCATCAAAACATTTTATAAAATATATAAAATATAAATAGGTAAATACTTAGTTAAGTATCTACCTACTTATATTAACAATATGTTAAAAAGAAATTCGGGAAACTTTCTATGGCAGTAAATATTATTCTCCAAGATCATAGCTCAAAATACAACTTTCCGATCTGATTCTTGGGAGTTTTTTTTTTTAAGTATATCGGTAGTCACCTGAGATTTCATATAACAGTTAAAGTAAAGTTACAGCCTATATACGTCCCACTGCTGGGCACAGGCCTCCTCTCATTCCTGAGAGGGTTTTATATATTGAATTAAAATCCAACAATAGGCAGGTAGGTTCAGCTTATTCCCAGGAACATGTAATATGAATATTTTTAATTATTTTAGAACTTTCATGGTAAAAATTCAGTTAATTTTGAAGTTATTCAATTTCGTGACAAAAATCATTTTCGATAGTCCTTGTAAGTAAAATATGCATCACTAGCTAACGCACACAGTGACAAATCAAAATTAGTCACGCGTTTTCGAGCTGTCAGGTCGTCTATACGCCAGTATATTCTAAGTCTATGGATTGTTCTGTTTCCATTATCGGATTCGCTGATGGTAGTGAGCGAGCCTTTGGTGGTGTCGTATACCTCCAGTACTGTTGCCTAACGGTGACTGTGAGGTCAGAATAGTATGCGCAAAGTCTAAGGTCGCACAAGTCTATCGTAGCCTTCTCAGATTCAACTGTGACTTTAAGTTGGATTCACTCTTCACTGCACCCTTGGCACACTTATGTTGCCAATCGGATCGCAAGTATTCATGAAAACTTATCAGCTGAACATTTCTTTCACATTGGGAGCTCCGAAAACCCTGCCGACTGTTTGTTAAGGGGCTTGACCCCTAAACAGTTAGTAGACCATTCCCTATGGTTAGAGGGACCGCATTGGCTACAGTTACCGCGTAGTGATTGGCCTGTCACGCCCTTTGTCTCTCGTGATCCAAGGGCTTCCTGAATCTAAACCACTCGCCTTTCTTACCACTCTTAACGATAATGAAGGCCACTCAAATAAACCCGCACAAGACAGTACCACTGCTACTCGTACCTATAATTTTGTTTATAATTTCGATAACCGCTTTTCCTCTTGGAATAAATATTTGAGGGCTGTTTGCTTTTTACTTAAATTTATCAAGAAATTACCACGAGGAGCTATTGTAGCTTCTGATTTAGAAACGGCTGAAAGTTTGGTAATGCGCTCCATTCAACATATTCATTTCCCGCACGATCTCAACCGTTTAACCGCTAATAAGCAATGTTCTAAAGAATTATTGACCTTACGTCCCTTCTTTCATGACGGCATTATTCGCGTTGGTGGCCGCCTTTCTCGCTCAATCTGGATTTCAACGCTAGGCATCCAGTCTTATTGCCAAAAAAACTATATAGTCGATTTAATCATTGAACATTATCATGAGGAAAAATTTCATATAGGTCCAAATTTACTTATGGCGCTTCTGAGACAAAAATTCTGGATCTTAACCGCGAAGCATGCTATTCCACAAATAATTTTTCATTGCAACCTTTGCTTTAGAGCTAACCCACGTCCAGTTCATCTTATGATGGCTGATCTTCCAAGTGCTCGAGTATCCCCGTCACTTAAAGCCTTTTCGCATACAGGTTGTGATTACTCGGGCCCTATTATGTTTACCTATGCGCAGACGGGGAGTAAGAACCCACAAGGCTTATATTTGCCTTTTACTTGTCTGACAACCCGCGCAGTTCATATAGAACTTGCTACAGACTTAAGTACCGCAAGCTTCCTCGCTGCACTTAAAAGATTTTTATCGCGCAGAGGTCCTGTGCAATGCCTTTACTCAGACAATGAAACCAATTTCGTTGGTGCCAAGTCCTACCTTCGCGAGTTATACTCTTTTTTGAATGATGAATATCATGCTTACTGGGTAAAGGAACTCGCTGAGAATAGGACTGCTTGGAAATTTATTCCACCCAGTGCTCCACATTTTGGGGGATGCTGGGAAAGCACAATTAAATGTGTTAAAACACATTTGAATAAGGTTATTGGTCAACAAGTTCTTACCTATGAGGAACTTGACACCGTGTTAACGCAAATTGAGGCATTGCTTAATTCACGGCCGTTATACGCTCTTAGTTCGGATCCTTCTGATCCAACTGCTCTGACACCTTCGCATTTTTTAAATACATTACCGCTTAAATATTTACCCGCCCCAGACACATCTGAGAAAATTAGTTTACTCTCCCGCTATGAACTTTTGGACAATTTGGTCCAGTCGTTCTGGAAGAGGTGGCGCAATGAATACTTGCACACCCTCCAGCAAAGGCAAAAATGGAATACGCCAGCCAATCCCGTCAAAGAAGGAATGGTTGACGTTTGTCTACAGGATAATTACATTACATTGGTCTTTAGGTGTCATTGTACACTTGCACCCTGGAAAGGATGGCATCAAACGAGTTGCCTCCGTCAAAACTAAGCAAGGTGTATTTCAACGGCCAGTTGTAAAGCTGTGTCCACTACCTACGCAATAGCCTTAATTAGTAGTAAGATTTATTAGTTTTTTTTTCTCTCGCACGTTATTTATTGTTAATACTTAGAATACGCTAGGTTATTTATGTATTTTTATAATACTAACCGCACACTTTTAATATTACCGCACATTATACTCTTAAGTTTTAAACAGCAACAACGCAACGCACTGCTTAAAGAGTAGTGCGCTCGCAATAAGTTTTGTTTCTAACATATTACTTTATTTATTATAGTCGACAGGACTATTTATCCACATAGAGATTACCCCACCACACTTCCTTTACCGCTTGGTGTTTATTCTCTACCGCAATTTTTCGCTGTTTTCACTTGTATTGAATGTGGACCCTTACAAGGCCGGGGAAATGGATGCGTCAGGGTCTCTTCCTGCCATTATCTTAAATAATCTGTTTCGCCTCGGGAGTTGCATGTCATGACCTTGTGGGCAACACCCTGTCGGCGTAGTCGCGTTCCAACTGTGGGCGCACGTACACGCGTCATTTTCGTCGCGCATCGCTAGTCGCATGTTTACGCGTTCGTTGCCTACCGCTCGCTAGAGGAACACGCTGTGCACGTGTCGCGGCACCAAAACCTATAGCTATAGAACTGTCGCCAGCAAGACTGTGTGATACCGCAAGAACTATTCGTATTAAAGGAGTACGAAGATCGTTGGTGAGCTTATTTGGTCTTATGAACATGCAATTACCCGCTGGTTCTTCGAATTTATCTACTTAACTTGAATCAGCCTCTGCCTGGGCGCCTGAGCTATCGTAGGAAGTAATTAACAGCCCCCATCGCGTGGGCGCCTCGTGGGCCACACCTTCCGCATAGACCAGGTTTTTCTGGGCACCCCGCATACCATTTTTGGTTTTATCTCGAGTTGCAGATTCTTACAAAATCTGTGGTTCCAATCCGGCATTTAATTTAATTTAATTAATTAATTAGTGGCCCATTTAGAGACGTTCCCACCAAAGGATTTAGTAAAACTCGTTTGTATGATAATTATAATTAAATTAATTATCATTATACAAAGGCGTAGTATAGGATTTAGTATAAGAGTTAGTTAAATAGCAATAATTATTTGTGCCTTTGAATATTTTCGATTTCGGTAAGCACTTATCCGAAATCGGAGTTAGTTAAAATTTTCGTGTCATATACTATTTCGTCACACTAATACCGTTAGGTATTAGAAGTAGATGGTTGTGCGTCACATAAATGCATATTATTTCTATTAGGTGTATGCACACTGGGACTTGGTAACGAAGTCGTCACCAATTCGTCGAAGGGTATGGCTATTGTGTCGCTTGCGACATTCATTTATCATATGTCCCGAATTTTTACAATAGTTACATATTTTTATAAAGTTTTTATTTGAGGTGTTGTGAGAATTAGTATAAGAATTATTATTTTGGGAATTAATATAAGCTGAGATTGTTTTTCTTTAAATTATTGTAGCGGCTGGAAGAATCATGACCGAATTTTTGATATTAGAAGATTGTTTATATGATTTGGAAGAAATTTTGCTCAGAATAAATATTTTTCTTGTTCTATGGCATACGTAATCGCCTCGCTTAAATTTTCCGGCTTCGACATATAACAATGTATCCGTAATTTGAATTTAAACCTAATATAAAAGTGTTGGGGCTAAACCTCCATTGCGGCAATTCTTCCTACAAGCTCAGACTTATTCTCACAACTATAATGTGTCGGATTGTAATCGCGTTAAAGAAGTATTCTAAGCGAAATTGCATTATGGTTTCAGAATTTCTCTGTCTACAATTTCGGAGTTCTATTAATAGGTGTGTGGAGTGTTTTTCGCCAAAGGTAGTTTTTTTAAATATTTTAATTCATCCCAACTATTAAAAGTTTTAATGAACACGCGATTTGGGCTTTTCCTCTAACTTGGATATGATATGACGATACAAAACTGATTGCTGTTCTGAATTCGCGAGTGCTATGGCGTTATCAAAATTTGTTAGGAATGCTGGAAATGATTCTCTATCGCCATTATAAGGTTTAATAAAATGTGTAAGGACGGATAAGGAATTTTGTCAGCATTTCTACTTCTTCTGATTTTTCCTTTAAAGTTTTGGTCTTATGCATGTGGAATTTAAAAGTAGTTTAGGGAGTAAGGAACTACAACATTTGCAAAATTAGAATATAGGGACCCAATAAATGCCAAAATGTAAAGAAATAGAACAAAATAGTATATGTAGGCACGTCTATAAAATACTGGCCAAATCAAGAGTAAAGGTTTTACTCTAGCAAAGCGTCGTATCTGTGGTAACGTGGCAACCGTTGTTGTTTATAGGATTTTGAGGAGACATCGTCGGAGAAGCGTACCATATTTTTGCGACGAATTGCTAACGATCTGTTTATTATATTTTCTTGTACTTTATGTTGTATTGCGCCATCCATCATGAGTGCATCTGAGTATAATTCTCTTTCGCCTACATATTATAATATAAATCATTATCAACAATAACTATATCACGTACACTGCGGTGAACATTCGTTGCTACGCGGATGTCGTGTTGCGATGACGTGCAGCGGAGTCGAGTTGCCGTGAGACCCAGGGAGTCGTTTGACGGCGGCGTCCACGTGATTGTGCGGTGGGAGTGCAGCAGCTCAGGGCAGGCTCACACGCGTAGGATGGAGACTGACAGCCTTGATGAACTTCGGGTTGATGATGGGTCTGAGACCTCGTTGGTGCTTCGGATGATGCAGGACACTTGTGGGGTGAAGACTTACTGTCGATCTTGCTTCAGAGTTTCCCAGGATTCGGATGCCACGCTACTGATATACGAGTAGACCTTGTGACATCCCACTTCTGACACTAAATTTGTTAGGAGGGCCGTTCTGAAGGTGTTTTTAAAAAAAAACTTTTACACCCAAGCCCGGAAGTTCTTTTGGTTTATTTCCCCAATATTTAAATAATACAAAAAATGTACAAAAGCCGCGAACGGCGTGTGCGATATGCACTTCATATGCATTATATGATTACCTCATATGATTACCTCAAACACTACGCTTTTATACTAAATAAAATAATCGAGTCAGCGCTTTTAACTAAATAAGGTTGGACATAACAGGACGTAATGAGGTCATGGATTCTCGTACGCCTCTGCCACACGGTACGTTTTTATAGCATAAGGGTGACAAACGAGCGTACAGTCCACCTGATAGTCAGTGGATGCTGTGGCCCATAGATATCTACGTCAGTCCTCGACTAAGACTAAATCAAAATGAAGATGCGTAGTCGATCCTGACGACTAAGATGAAATGCCTCGTTTTCAGTAAAAAGGATCTTCGGTTCTCTACACTCACCGTTTGAAAATCAGCAGCACTGAGCTGCTTTTTTTACGCTGCTATTTTTTGAAAGAGTGGTCCTTCACCGGTCAAGCCGACTTATTCATGCTACAACCATAATATAGCTGCAGCATAATTTTACTGCGTGAAAATTGTTCAAATAATCGATATGATACGACTTACTCAGAATGTAAGCAGCTGGAAAGGTACTGGCACCAGCTACGGTCTCCAGGAACTCCACAATGACGTACATTTCGTAAGACACAGAGAATGCTTTCAGGGTACCGATGGCGCCAACCAGAGTGCAGCTCAGCACCAGCGCCCGCTTGCGACCCCAACTTTAAAGTATTATTTAAATAAAACTAGTTTTACGGATTTTTTCGCGTATATTAACTTATTTTATATTCCGACGTTTCAGTACTTTACAGCACCCATGGTCACAGGGGACTGAGGTATTTGACGTCCAATGTCATAGTTAACCACGGTTACCCAGATTAAAATTATTAATTTTGTTCCGATCTACGCAGTATGAACTAGTATCTTGAAGTCTTGCAGTTGTATGCTTGGGTTGGGATTTAATTTTATTAATTATAGGATCCCAAGCAGATGGTAGCACCATCTTCTCTATTGAAATGAGCATGTTTTGTGATTTCAATAGTCTCGCGAATCATCCTTGGAAGGAATCAGTGTTCTTTAGCGAGGATTTGTGGTCTATCAAATCTAATGTAGTGACGGGGCGATCCTGTACGTGTTCACAGACTGCAGACTTCCCGGAGCGTCGATTCTTCACATCAGCTATGTGTTCTTTAACGCGGGTTTTTATTGATCTTTTAGTTTGTCCTATATAAGAGAGACCACATTCACAATCAAGCTTGTACACTCCTGCATCTTGCAGAGGGATATTACACTTAACTGATGGTAAAAACTGACTAATCTTCTTCGGCGGCTTGAAGTATGTTTTAATAGAAGCACGCTTCAGGATGTAGCCAATCTTGTCAGTGACACCTCTGACATATGGCAGTACAGCAGGCACTCGCTCGACTGTGCCGGCTTCACTCGTTCACTGTGACGTAGGCGCGGGACCCGAAGCTTATTGTCGTGCAAAACTTGCTTGACGTGTTGGAGCCGATAATAGGTTTACTGTCACAGATCCTCGTGCTCTCTGAAACAAAGATTTACCCACGGTAGCTAACTGTGAAGGATGGTGATGAGAGTCACCGTTTAAATATCTATCTGTATGGGTCTTTTTTCTATACACAGTGTGGCTCAAGGTGTTATCAGGATTCCGAATTACTAACACATCTAGAAAAGCTAAAGAGTTGTTTGCCTCTAACTCCATTGTGAATTGAATTTTAGAGTTTATGGAGTTAAGATGGTCTAAAATGCAGTTACTTTATCTAAAGGTAGAATTGTGAAAGTGTCGTCTACGTACCGCTTGTGAATCTTGTAAGGCATTGTCTAAGTAATGCTGCGTATTCTATGGGCATGTTGTTTTCCTCCAGCCTTCTAGTTACAATCGAGATGCAGTCTTCAACAGGTAAGCATGTGAACAGAGACTGCACATCAAAACTGACCATAGTTTCATTGTCTGCCAGATGTAGGTCTTTAATCTCGCTGACAAAATGGTAGGAACTTTGTGTGTGCTTCATGTCCCCTGAGCGGTGTAAGTATTTTCGCTAAGTGTTGAGCCAATCTGTAAGTTGGTGAATCGATTTGGCTAACTATGGGACGTAGTGGAGCATTGGGCTTGTGTATTTTTGGTAACCCATACAACTTCGGTGGTTTGGCACACGTAGGTATTATCGATTTTACGTCCAGATTTAATTTTTCGGAGTGTTTTTATGAGATCACTAGTTGTTTTAAGTGTGTTATTTGTTGGGTCGTTTTTAACCTTTTTATAAGTGCTTGAATCCGATAGAAGTTCTTGTATTTTAAAATTATAATCTGACGTATCCATGACTACCGTGGCATTTCCCTTATCTGCGCGGAGAATCGTGAGTTCTGGAATTCAAGATTCTACAAGCGGTACGTAGACGACACTTTCACAATTCTACCTTTAGATAAAGTAACTGCATTTTAGACCATCTTAACTCCATAAACTCTAAAATTCAATTCACAATGGAGTTAGAGGCAAACAACTCTTTAGCTTTTCTAGATGTATTAGTAATTCGGATCCTGATAACACCTTGAGCCACACTGTGTATAGAAAAAAGACCCATACAGATAGATATTTAAACGGTGACTCTCATCACCATCCTTCACAGTTAGCTACCGTGGGTAAATCTTTGTTTCAGAGAGCACGAGGGATCTGTGACAGTAAACACCTGGCCGCCGAGCTCCAACACGTCAAGCAAGTTTTGCACGACAATAAGCTTCGGGTCCCGCGCCTACGTCACAGTGAACGAGTGAAGCCGGCCACAGTCGAGCGAGTGCCTGCTGTACTGCCATATGTCAGAGGTGTCACTGACAAGATTGGCTACATCCTGAAGCGTGCTTCTATTAAAACATACTTCAAGCCGCCGAAGAAGATTAGTCAGTTTTTACCATCAGTTAAGTGTAATATCCCTCTGCAAGATGCAGGAGTGTACAAGCTTGATTGTGAATGTGGTCTCTCTTATATAGGACAAACTAAAAGATCAATAAAAACCCGCGTTAAAGAACACATAGCTGATGTGAAGAATCGACGCTCCGGGAAGTCTGCAGTCTGTGAACATGTACAGGATCGCCCCCGTCACTACATTAGATTTGATAGACCACAAATCCTCGCTAAAGAACACCGATTCCTTCCAAGGATGATTCGCGAGGCTATTGAAATCAAAAAACATCCTAATTTCAATAGAGAAGATGGTTGGGTGCTACCATCTGCTTGGGATCCTATAATTAATAAAATTAAATCCCAACCCAAGCATACAACTGCAAGACTTCAAGATACTGTAAGTTCATACTGCGTAGATCGGAACAAAATTAATAATTTTAATCTGGAGGTAACCGTGGTTAACTATGACATTGGGACGTCAAATACCTCAGTCCCCGTGACCATGGGTGCTGTAAAGTACTCGAAACGTCGGAATATAAAATAAGTTAATATACGCGAAAAAATCCGTAAAATTAGTTTTATTTAAATGTGTAGTGTTCGCGTAAATATAAGAAATCATTATTTAAAGTATTATATCCAACATCAGCATTAAGATCATCACCACACCACACTACTGAGAGACAGTTTGAATGTAGACCCAGTCACGGATAAGATAAGAATTTGTAGGCTAGAGGGTATGGGTGTATTATGCAAAGGGATTAAAATGTCCTCCAGACCAAGTTTCGGACACGGCGACCAGTCTCAACAGAGACTAGCCATCTGCGCAGGACAGGATTATAGTGCCTGAGTGCATGCGCAAGTACAAGTGCACTCTCAATTTCCTCACTCATAATCCGATGGGACGGCAAACCGGCAGGACTGAAGAGCTCAGACGCAACATTTACGACCACTAGACCAACGAGGCAGTCAAGGGAAGGAAAGTAACCACGTAAAAAGAAGAATATTAGCTTTGAAAGTGGATAGATATAAGAGTAGATGAAGGCCTAAAAAAAGATAGATGGACTGTTTTAGGGATGATATGCGTAAGAAAGGAGTGAGTGAAGAGCAGACGGTTAATAGAGGAGAATGGAAGAGGAAGACATGCTATGCAGATCACAAATAACTTGGGATAAGAGTAGGAAAAAGAAGAAGAAGACTCCACTACTGTTACTATCTCTGCCTCTAAGCAACAGTGCGTGGACAACTGTGTTCCAGTCTCAAAGTTATAGAGAGCCAGCATAATTATAGGCTGTGAGGGGTTACGTCTTGATCCTTAAAGTTGACAACGCATCTGTAGTTTTCTTTATATAAATTTTGTTTCAGATGTCCATGGACTGCATTAGTCGCTTATCATCAGTTGGACTATAAGTTCGTTTGTGACTACAATTTTATAAAATGGTTTTCATAACATTAATGTACCGTGTCCTGGCGGAGTATCATCCACTATCCCATATCGTCCAGTGGGTGTTCTAAGAGGCGACAGTGAGAAACAAACCAGTAGATGAACAGCAGCGTCTTACTAATATAACAAATAAAAATTTAAAAACCTGCTATTGCCAACCCGCCCGCCAAGGGTGGCAATTATGGCAAATATCCCTCCTATGAGGCAATATATGGGGAAGCCCATAAACTTAAAAAGTAATAGATGGCCATAGTGTGTAAGGGAGAAAAAAATTCCTTATTGCAATATAGCAAGATAGAAAAGGGTAGCAAATATCATGACTCTGTGACTGATTTTTCATTCAAAATCGGCCGTCACAAGTTGGCGCGCAAGGAATGAGCTCCACAGTATATTTTTTTTTGAGTTTAATCGTGGTTATCATTAGTAAATATATTGTTTATCCATCTGAACCCATTTGCATTTTGGTTTTTTATAGAGGATAAATTTATATGTCATATTTATAATTAGTCATATTTATTATTAATTAGAGTAGAAATTAATAAACGAATCTACAGACATTCTTAAAATTAGAACAATGGAAAAGACAATTAAAAAAAGTGCAAAAAAAGTTAAGAAGTGAGGCATTGTTTCGTGTATATAAATATTCTAGAAACTGTTAAACTTAGGTGTAAGTGCAACTTTTCACTTATAATGACATTTTGTACCAAAAAACTTCACCTCAGTACCTACTAGCGACATCTACTGAGCGGAAGATTATTAGCCCTTACGGCTGGTATCTATGCCTGCGGTTAATTTAGCACTAGATGTTTCAAAGGTAGTTGTTAGGGTCAGACGGTCATGGCTAGGGTTGCCAAACGTCCTTTATTTTAAAGGACGTCCTCTATTTCAGATCCAAAAATTGATCTTGTCCTCTAATTTGCAATATTTAATAGAGAACAAGGCAATATCGCGCGTATTCGACACTCCCTCTACTAGTTGACGTCAAATAATTTAAAAATCAGAGACAGACAAACAACGTTACATTGCGTATTAACATTGTTTTTATATTAATAAAAGTGCTACTGATGCCATTAACGCATTTTATTGAAAACAATATGATATCCTTTATTTTCATCCTATGTATTTATTAATTCTTATCAAATCCTCTAAAACATGAAACGGGAACTGGCAACCCTAGTCATGGCACACATCTTTTCGTGTAGAACGCCGCTACTGCATCGCTTACTGCATACTCACTTTTTCTCTACTCATTTGTTTTGATGTTTTCTATTAAGTTTTAAGAAAAAGTAAAGGAAGAGTACTTATTACATATAACTTTTTGCTTATTGCTCAATGTGGATGCTAACAATTTTTGCTATGTGTATAGTCTTATACGGTCGCCTTTGTACCGCACAACCTTGGCATATGCCACATTTTGCCAAAAGCGTCGCCGCGACATCAAGGGTCGCCGCGTGTGGCGTACACCCGAAGGAAAATTTGGCGTTTTAAAACAAAGCGCCGTAGTGAAAAGTTATTTGCTACCTAACTTGTTTTTATTATTTATATTCGTATTTTATTATAAGAATAAAATAGTATTCCATTTCGTTCTTAGAATAGATATACCATTTATTTAACAAACACACTAAAAATAATAAAATAAAAGCAAAATATTAAATGCACCTCCTGGTGTACCGCCACAATCTTAGCAAACAGATTATAGCAAGTTTTACCGGGGCCGAAAATATCAGCTCTGAATGTTCAACCCAACTGTCAGGAGTTGACAATTACATATATTTTTTTTATATTTATAAGAGCATATTATGGCATATTCGGTGGGAAATGACCACCGTCGCTCATGAACATCCAAAATCACCAGGTAGAATTATAGTCAAGCACTGGCTTTAAAAAGTTAAAAAGTTAACCGTGCAGCGCACTCACGAAAAGAAATATATCCAACATTGGATCAAAGTAACTTGGACTGAAAAAGTCTGATTAATTAACTAAAATTTTATGTAAAGGTTTAGTATATGAAACCCATTGTACACACCGGTCGGAAATGTATCCGAAGATTGGCAGTGAGACCAGCATCCCAATGTTATGGATCGTCCCCACCAGAGTTCGCTTCCACTCCTGGCACGCCAAATTGAACTGAAAATAGATAACAACCGATATAATAACGCAACATTACATAAACTCCTACGCTTGTCTCCAATTGGGTAGGCAGAGACTACGAACTTCCATTCGACACGATCCTGACACCTCTCTCACTTTTTTCTCATCTATATAGTATTATATACATATACGTACATGCTCGTTAATTAAATGTGCTCCTTAATTCTCCATTTTTTTATATAAACTGAAGTGACGAATGAATTTTGAACGTGGAAGAGGAATGACCATGCTCTCACAGAATACCAGCGTAAAATAGCAGCATAATGTGCTGTGTTGTGTGGTGAATGACCCTTTTACTGGAAACGAGGCATTCCATCTTAGTCTTTAGGGGTGACCAAGCATCTGCATTTTGATTCTAATTTGAGGATAGATGTAGATATCTATTGACCACAGCATCCACTTAACATAAGGTGGACTGTTTGTTCGTTTGTCACCCCTATTATATAAAAAGTGGCTCCTGCAACCATCTGATTGTGCAGATATCCATCTTTAATACATCGGCAATTTAGTCGATGAACTTCCGTCTAGGAGTCAAAGGCAGTAATGGTGAATCTATAATCCGCGGGTAAGACATTGACCCACATTGACCCACGCAGGCTTTTTTATATGACGTTAATTTTTTTAAACTTATTAAATGTTATTATGAATGCTTTTTATATATAAAAATACAATATGTAACTTGATATTGACATAAGTAGGTAATTCTAAGAAAATAATTATGTTTTTTATAAAATAGTAAAATCCCGCGACAAGCTTTTATATCATATAAATTGTATAATGTAATAAATTGATGGGTTTGATTAAATTTAAAGTTTATTTTCTTCCTTTTAGAGCATTTAAATAAAAGCTTGTTTTTAAGTTTTGATTCTTAATCAAGGATAAATATAAATGTCTATGAACCACTTACCATCAGGTGAACTGCGTACTCGTTTGAACCTTATTAATATAAATATATATAAAAATAAATATTTATTCTTAATAACTTAATATACAATCTTGCATCTACATTTAATTCAATATAATATTTTTAAAGCTTTTTCCATTTTGATTTTTAATCTAAAATCGGTGTCTATTAAATACAGTATCTATTCTATCTATAAATAAAACAAAGAGTAGATAAATTTGTGGGAGACGGGAGTCCAAACTAGGATACCCTGTGCTATGGATCTCCCGGCTCCCCCTTTAGGATGATTAACTTAATTTTTTTCCCGATAGACTATAAGCGGAGAAATCCCCTTTATTAAAGTTTTTGTTCATGGTTTTGGCAATGCATTTGTTTTGCTTTATACAGTTTCAGTCAGTTGTTTAGAGCACAGCTAAGTTAAAAGTTACTTAGAAGTTAAAACACACAGAAAGTGTGTAGCATACCGCATTCAAATACTGACATCGAACGTGTGTTGTTAAAACGAAGTTGTGAAATACATTGCACTTTAATACAATTAATGTCATTTTAATTGTTCGTACAGGACTAACTGCTGTTGACAGCAATTGCTATAATTATAAGTCGATTTCCTGCGAAGCATTGGTACATCGGAAAAATATAGCCAGAAAAAACTTAATGTTGTTTTCTATATTATGATGATAACGAAATTAAACGATTTGGTTGAACTTTATTTGTGTTTTTATTATAATTTATAATTCAAGAAAAAATTTAGTTAATTTAGCGCAAAATATAGCGCCTTTTTATGTCGTCCTAGCGCTGAATGAGTTTTTTGATCTGGCAGCACAGGATGAGCCACTCGCCCTATTCTCCGCGACTCTGACGGGATCGCACCGTTAATTGATGTGGTAGTGGTGGGGCTGCGGGGGGAGAGGAGTGTAGGTATTGCAAGGCGCCGCTCCCCTACCCTCCGTAGCCGAATCTTGGTTGGCGGCGGAGCCATAGACCAGATCCGTCGCTGGGGTCAGGAAGGCTGGTACTTCTGAGTGCTAGTTTTTCCTGGCCCCATGGCCTTCGCACATCGGACACGGGGGCGTCTGTTGCGTATGTGAGGTTGGAGGCCGCGGAGGAGGGCGCGCCATGTGTTCTGGTGCGCCTTACCTGAGAAGGAGATGGGGGAGTAGTAGTACTCTCCCGAGGAGGGGCCGCCATAGGGCGGCCAGCGCTGGGGAAGTCGCAGGTGTGTGCGAAAGCGTTCCCGTAGCCCTGCCAATATGCGATGAAGGTGGAACACCATGGGGTTTTAGTCGGTGCGAGTCCGACATAACCCGTCCTTGCCCCCACGAGGTGGGTATGTGTAGGTATTTCCCCATGTAAAAAAAAACGTTAGTCCCCGTGACCATGGGTGCTGTGAAGTACCCGAAACGTCGGGAATTTAATAAAAATAAGTTAATTAAACGCGATAGAATCCGTAAAAGTAGTTTTATTAAATATGTATATATACGTTTCACATATCATGTGAACACAACAAATGTCATGTCCATGTCACACCTATGCCGGTAGTTGTTAGGGAGCACTAAGCTCGAAGTTGTTGACGAGTAGTAGAGAGAAGTTGTTACCTGGGACAAATAGTCCGACTAGGTAAGTCCAACTTCAACTGAGAGGTCAACCGGCGGATTCAACTCGGCTGGGCAGCGTTCGGGAAATTACGACACATCGTCTCGTCAGGTACAACTCAAAACCTGAAAACGAGATTGTTCAACCAGTGCGTGTTGCCAGTGATGAATTATGGACCTGAGACGTGATCCTTCACTGCTGGCCATATGAGGACGTTCAAGGTCGCTCAGCCAGCTATGTAGAGGGGTGTTTCTTTGCGTGATAAACTTAGAAATTAGAATATACGCAGTAGAACGGATTACTAAGCTGAAGTGGCAATGGGCCGGCCATATAGCTCGAAGAACCGACAACCGATGGGGAAAAAAGTTTCTCGAGTGGCAGCCTCGTACCGGTATGCGAAGTATAGGGCGACCGACCCCCACTAGATGGAGTGACGACCTGGTAAGACATGCAGGAAGTCGATGGATGCAGGTGGCTCGGGACCGTGCTTTGTGGCATTCCTTCGGGGAGGCCTATGTTTAGCAGTGGACTTGTGAAAGTCTGTAATGATGATGCTGATGATGATATATTTCACATTGTATTATTTTCATTATAAGTTGTAAATTAAATTGTAACTCTTAACACATTTAGTATTTAAAAAAAATATTCCAGAGTTTCTTGTCTTGTTGACTTGAAAAGGTTTTGGTATATTATGTATTATGTCCTTACATATGAAATTAGCGTTTTGTCGTACTGACCACTTTGATCTGAAATAACTCCTCTTTGGTTAAGAATTCCAAATTCAAATTTATAAATTCATTTAGCTGGTACATTTAAGTTTTCAAAACAGTCATTCATTTGTTTTTTCCTCCTTATTTTTTTCTTTGGCGTCGCTTATTACCGCACAATGGAAAACATGAAATATCGGTATATTTACGAGTACGAGTTCTACCGTGGCACCAGTGCTGCAGAAACAGCTCGAAGGATTAATGATGTGTACGGCGCTGGTGTCGCAAAAGAAAGCACGGTACGTTTTTGGTTTCAACGTTTTCGTTCTGGAAATTTCGACCTTCAGAACCAACCCCGTGGATGGCCGGAGACCAAAGTGGAAAATGAAGAATTAAAGGCTATTGTGGAAGCGGATCCATCACCAAGCATTTCAGAGATAGCTGCAGGCTTCGGGGTAAGTGATAAAACTGTATTAATCCACTTGAAGCAAATCGGGAAAGTAAAAAAACTTGAACGATACCTCATGAATTGAGTGAATCGAACTTGCAAACACTCGTCGACTGCTGTGTTACTTTGCTCAACCGACACAATAATGAAGGGATTTTAAAACGAATCATTACTTGTGATGAAAAGTGGATACTGTACGATAATCGGAAGCGCTCGTCGCAATGGCTGAACCCTGGGGACCCAGCCAAATCCTACCCTAATCGAAAATTGAGTCAGAAAAAGTTACTTGTTAGTGTTTGGTGGACTAGCGCCGGTGTCGTTCACTACAGCTTTCTAAAATCTGGCCAGACGATTACGGCAGATATCTATTGTCAGCAACTGCAAACCATGAAAGAAGAACTAGCTGCTAAACAACCGAGATTGGTCAATCGCTCTAGGCCACTGCTGCTTCACGACAACGCAAGACCACACACTGCACAACAAACAACCACTAAATTAGATGAGCTACAATTGGAATATCTGCGACATCCACCGTACTCCCCGGACCTAGCTCCAATAGATTACCATTTTTTCCGGAATTCGGACAACTTCTTACAAGGAAAAATATTGAACTCCGATGCGGCAGTCCAAACCGCCTTCAAAGAGTTTATTGATTCTCGCCCCATGGTTTTTTTAGTAAAGGGATCAATGAACTACCTATGAGATGGCAAAAGTGCATAGATAACAACGGTGCATACATTGATTAATTAAATATATTTTACAAAAAAAAATTGACTTTATATTCCTCCCGTACAAAACGCCAATTTCATATGTAAGGACCTAATATATCAGCAATACACATCATATTATGTATATTGAGATAATTGATGTTTTAATGTATGTTGAAACCTAACTGATTAATGTCGATACCTGTACAGTAAATGTGTGTGCCTTTAATGAATCTAATGTCCGGATGTAACGTTGAAGTATATTTTTAACTAGTTTTAGATTCCCGGAATGTTTTTCAGGTGTTGCAAAGCGATGTCTATCGCTTTAAAATAAGTCAAAAAGCGACTAATCATAATGGAAACGCCCAGATTTCTTTATTTTATGATG
Source organism: Parnassius orleans (assembly GCA_029286625.1). Lineage (NCBI taxonomy): Eukaryota > Metazoa > Arthropoda > Insecta > Lepidoptera > Papilionidae > Parnassius > Parnassius orleans. The sequence continues at coordinate 1,155,773 of JAGSMP010000191.1, forward strand.
AATAGGATTCACCTTATTACAAAACTGAAGTGACAAACAAACTTACACCCCACTTGATGGTAAGTGGGTACAGCAACACACAGATCTGGAACCAACTTCAAATAAGGATGGCTACATATGCGTATCCACCTCTGATGACCTAAGATGGACACTGCCTCGTTAATCTAGTGGTCGTAAACGCGGTTACTAATCAAGAGGTCCTGGGTTCTAATCCCGGATCGGACCAAAATCAGTTATTGGGTTTTACTGTCAACAAATTCTCAGTAACAGCCCGGAGTCAGGAAGATGGCGGTGTTTCACTTCCGTGCCTCGGAAAGTCGCGGTTGCATCGGATATTCGTCCCATGGGACAATGAGAGTGAGAGAATAGAGAGTGCACTTATGCTTGCGCATAGCTCGGGTACTACAATCCTGTCTGTGCGCAGATGGCTAGTCTGTGTTGAGACTGGCCGCCATGACAAATGTTCCCCCCTATGAGGCAATCTAAGGGGGAGGCCTATGTTCAGCAGTGAACTTTGATAGATTGTAACGATAACGGTACATAACAAAGGCATAGAAATATTTTTTCATACAGTCTAGCCTAAGTTACCTCCGCAACAATGGTGTCATTAGATGCGTAGAGCCAATGATCACAGGCGCGCAGCTCTTCGGTGAAGGCACCATCTTGGCACGGAAGCTGATCGTCCAGAGGCACGTGGCTGTAGCACCGTTTCTCCTGTCCCCCAGTCGGCAAAGCGCTTGCCAGCCACGAGGGATTGTACTCCGTGCTGTTAGCAGCCTCGCACTCCGGCACCACGCATCTGTAAGACGATTTTTTTTTGTCAGTCATGCGTATAAAACAGCGAAGTAACAACACAGTATCTATACGTGGTAGAGCCTCTCTGCAGATATATTATGGTTGTAGTACGAATGAGTCGGCTCGACCGGAGTATAACCACGCTCTCACATAATACCAGAGTAAAATAGCAACTTAATGTTGCTGTGTTACGTATAGTTAGTGTAGAGAACCGAAGACCCTTTTTACCATCATATCCTCGTCCTCAGGGTTGACAACGCATCTGAATTTTGATTCTTAATTGAGGTTAAATGTAGATATCTATGGGCCACAGCGTGCACTTACCATCAGGTGAACTGTGTGCTCGTTTTCACCCTTATATTATTTTTAAAAAAACATTAGACTCCAAAGTAGGTCTAGGTCAGCCATGGTAACTAAAGGGCTAAGTCCTTGCTGTAAATTTCACTAGTTAGCAAGCAACAAAAAAGGTTTGATCACCGCCGGCACATATTTTAATTGCAGTTTTTAATACTTATTAACCACGTGGTCGGAACGGACACTGAAATAGTGGCGGACTATTTCTCCATAACCCTTTCAAAATAGAAAGGGGCCCCGTATCCAGCAGTGCGACATATATAAGCTGGAACATTACCTTCTTACATATAATAGAAATCCTACTTTTGGGCACTGGTCTTCTGTAATCATAGTAAGTCCACGCCGCTTCAGTACGAATTTGCGGACTCTAGATTACATCATGAAAATACTTTTAAATTCTTAGTTATCACATCGTTTGATAACACTTTTTAACTTAATTAAAGAGGCAGGTACTTGCCTACTAGTACACAAGATGCGAGCAACTCGAGTTCGACCCGTAACACACAGGCTTTACACCACAATACATTAATTTGTAACAACACAGTATTTATACGTGGTAGAACCTCTCTGCAGCTATATCACGGTGTAGCACGAATCAGTCGGCACGACCTTGGTAGGACCACGCTCTCACAGAATACCAGCGTAAAATAGCAATTTAATGCTGCTGTGCTTCGTATAATAAGTGTAGAGAACCGGAGACCCTTTTTACTGGACACGACGTATTCCATCTTAGTCTTCAGAGGTGACAACGCATCTGTAGCCTTCTTTATTTGAAGTTGTGTACATGTTTCCACGAGCTGCAGTAGTCGCTCACCATCAGGTGGAGTGTAAGTTCATTTGACACTTCCAGTTTACAAAAAAAGTGAATAGTCACTGGAGCTACGCAGTACTTACCTATGTACCTGTACCTATACTGCCTCGTTGGTCTAATGGCCGTAAACGTGATTGCTGATCAAGAGGTACCGGATTCGAATCCCAGGTTGAACCAAAATCAGTTATTGGGTTTTACCGTCAAGAAATCCTCAATAGCAACGCAGAGTCAGAAAAGTAGCGGCATTTCATCCCATGCCACTGAAAGCACGTACAGCCGGTGGTCCTGCGCCTGATCTCTCTCCTGTCGTGTTGGATTACCATCTCATTGGACTATGAGAGTGAGGGAATAAAGAGTGCACCTGTGTTCCTGTCCTGTGTAGATGGCTAGTCTCCGTTGAAACTGGCCGCCGTGACCAAAATTATTTCTGTAGGATATTATTTAGCCCACGCAATAATGAGAGAAGGCTTGGGGTCAGCAGGGAGCATTGTACGTTTCTTACTTCCATTTTTATTTCATTTTTATTTCTGTTGATTACTTCAGATGAAACTGGAATCAACATTATGCCATCCAGTAATCAAATTCCCGAACTAAACTACGTGTTCGCCTCTATTTTTGTATCTATAAATATAAATAGTGGGTATTCTAACCCGCCCCGTCTAGTGGCGGGTTAGAATACCCACTACCCCATATCTTCCCGTGGGTGTCGTAAGAGGCGACAGAGGGAAACTGAGGCAGAAGATGGGCAGCAGCATCTTTCTGATAACAGCAAATAACAATAAAAAAAAACTGCGGTTGCCAACCCGCTCGCCAAGCGTGGCAACTACGGCAATATCCCCCCAATGAAGAGAGTTACGAAGAGACGGCCCCCAGTCCCGGCGGCCCCGCTATTCCTGGCTACGGTGGCGACCATGGTAACGGCGAAGCAGGGGGTGCTAAGAATCTCCGGTGGAGGTTCGGTTGCCACCTACGACGACTCGACCTGGCAACTTATAACGCACGCACTCTGAGGGCTGACGAGAAGATCCTGGAACTGGAAGAAGAGATAGACAAGTTGCGCTGGAATATTATAGGATTATCCGAGGTCCGAAGAGAGGGGGAGGACACGGTAATCCTCGAATCCGGCAACTTGTTCTATCACCGGGAGGGCGACCATCTGTCCCAAGGAGGTGTCGGATTTATCGTCCACAAGTCTCTCGTTAACAACGTTGTAAAATTGGGAGTGTCGACGAGGGTTGCGTACCTTATACTCAGAATCACCAAACGGTATTCGCTGAAGGTCATACAGGTTTACGCACCAACTTCGGCACACCCTGATGAGGAGGTGGAGGAAATGTATGAGGATATCTCTAGAGCCATGCATTCCTCTAAAACCCACTATACGGTGTTAATGGAGACTTCAACGCAAAGCTAGGCACAAGAGAGAACGGTGAGCTGAAAGTAGGAAATTCGGATTAGGGCAACGGAACCCAAGGGCCAGCAGCTGGCCGACTTCATGGAGAAAGAGGACTCTTTATGATGAACTCTTTCTTCCAGAAGCGGCCCCACAGAAATGGACCTGGTCGAGCCCCGACGGTTCGACAAAAATGAGATTGACTTCATTATGACGACTAGACGCCAACTGTTCAGTGATGTCTCAGTGATCGCGAGGGTGAAAACTGGTAGCGATCACCGAATGGTTAGAGGCACACTGAACCTAAACGTTAAGTTGGAGAGGTGTCGTCTAATGAAGTCAACGCTCCGTCCCCCTCGTGCTCTAATCCAAAGTCCCGAAACCTTTCAGCTCGAGTTACAAAACCGTTTTCAGTGCCTAGAAGATTGCAATGCAGTGGACGATATGAATGACAAGCTCGTGAAACTGTCCATGCGGTTGGAGTTAAGTTTTGCAAGACCCGCCGCAGAAGAACACAAAACTCTCCGATCACACTCTTAATCTCATGGCTGTTAGACGGAAATGAAGCTGCAATCTTCAGTAGATTTGATAGCATACAGGCAACTGAACAGACAGATCTCCAAATGAATGCGGCGGGACTTGCGCAACTTCAATACAGCTCGTATTGAAGAAGCGATCGAGCGGAACCAGGGCTCCAAAGTCTTTGCCAGAGATCTGTCTGCCAGAAAGAGCCAACTGTCGAAGCTGAAGACCGAGTCTGGCAGCGTCGTTTCCGGGACACCTGAGATTTTGAGTGAGATTGAGAGGTTCTATGGGCAGCTGTACACATCATCGTTGGAGCCACACGCAAGTGTGGTAACGATCAAGAGCGAGTCTTATCCGACACTATTCCGATGATATCCCGGACGTCAGTCTGAGCGAGATTAGAATGGCTCTCCAGCACCTTAAAAACGGCAAGTCCCCAGGCGAGGATGGAGTTACAGCGGAGCTTCTGAAAGCGGGTGGAAAACCGGTACTTGAAGTCCTTCAGAAGCTCTTTAATTCCATCCTCCATAGTGGCACTACTCCGGAGGCGTGGAGTAGAAGTGCGGTGGTCTTGTTCTTCAAGAAAGGCGACAACGCTCTCTTGAAGAACTACAGACCGATTTCCCTTCTGAGCCGCGTCTACGTGCTGTTTTCGAGAGTCATTACGAATCGTCTCGCACGCAGACTCGATGACTTCCAGCCTCCCGAACAAGCCGGTTTCCGAAAAGGCTTTATCACCATAGACCACATAAATACCCTTCGGAAAATTGTACAGAAGTCCGAGGGTACAATTTGCCACTATGTCTGGCGTATGTGGACTATGAGAAAGCCTGATTCCATCGAAATTTGGCGGTGCTGCAGTCCCTTCAGCGGTGCCAAGTTGACTGTCGGTATATCGAAGTGCTGAAGTGCTTGTACAGTAGGGCTATGATGGCTATCCGAGTACAGAACCAGAGTACAAAACCTATCCAACTGCAGAGAGGTGTAAGACAGGGTGACGTTATATCCCGAAACTCTTCACCGCTGCATTGGAAGACGTTTTCAAGCTTCTGGACTGGAAAGGATACGGCATTAACATCAATGGCAGTACATCACTCACCTTCGATTTGCCTATGATATAGTCCTTATGGCAGAATCGCTGGAGGACCTAAGCACTATGCTCAATGACCTCAATAGTGCCTCCCAACGGATAGGTCTTAAGATTAACATGGACAAAACAAAGATCATGTTTAATGTCCATGTCACACCTATGCCGGTAGTTGTTGGGAGCACTAAGCTCGAAGTTGTTGACGAATATGTTTACCTGGGACAAATAGTCCGACTAGGTAAGTCCAACTTCGACCGAGAGGTCAATCGACGGATTCAACTCGGCTGGGCAGCGTTCGGGAAGTTACGGCACATCTTCTCGTCAGGTATACCTCAAAACTTGAAAACGAGGCTGTACAACCAGTGCGTGTTGCCAGTGATGACCTACGGAACTGAGACGTGGTCCTTCACTGCTAGCCGGATGAGGAAGCTCAAGGTCGCTCAGCGAGCTATGGAGAGGGCTATGCTCGGAGTCTCACTGTGTGATAAACTTAGAAATGAGGATATCCGCAGTAGAACCAGAGTGACCGACATAGCCCAACAGATTAGTAAGCTGAAGTGGCAATGGGCCGGCCATATAGCTCGAAGAACCGACAACCGATGGGGAAAAGAGGTTCTCGAGTGGCGGCCTCGTACCGGCGGATTTAGTGTAGGCGTCCCCACTAGATGGAGTGACGACCTGGTAAGACATGCAGGAAGTCGATGGATGCGGGTGGCTCAGGACCGTGCTTTGTGGCATTCCTTGGGGGAGGCCTATGTTCAGCAGTGGACTTGTGAAGGGCTGTAATGATGATGATGATGATGATGATGATGAAATATAAATAAAATTGAAGTGTCTGTCTGTAATATTGAAAATACTGGCTAATTTCTATGCTATTAAGATATAAATAACCATTTAAAATTTTATGTCTGTCTGTGTGTCCGGACTAATCTAAATGGCTAGACCGATTGTGATGAAACTTTACGAATAGATAACGAGCATTACCAGGAGGGATCCAGCCTATATTTTGTCCGAAAAACTTGGAGATCTTATTTTGCAAAAAGGAAAAATTGATAAAATAAATGGTCTTTGATTATCTTACTTTTCCTATCCAAGCGAAGCAAGGGCGGGTCGATAGTCATCCTAAATTCCTCAATATTATAATAACCCTTTCTATATAATGATTGTTATTAATTATTTTGGTATTTTCCCAAAACTATTAAAGAAATCAAACATTGCACCAGTTTATAAGGCTAGCGCTAAAGACGAGGTTATTTTTTATTTTATTTCATAGAATAAGAGTGACAAACGAGCACACAGTCCACCTGATGGTAAGTGGATACTGTTGCCCATAGACATTTATTCTTGATTAAGAATCAAAATGCGTTGTCACTCCTGAGGACTAAGATGGAATGCCTCGTTTCTAGTAAAAAGGGTCTCCTGTTCTCTACACCACCATATGAAACACAGCAATATCAAGCTGCTCTGTTATGCTGGTATTATGTGAGAGCCTGGTCCTTTCCCGGTCGAGCCGATCCATTCGTGCTACAGCCATAATTTAGCTGTAGCGTGGCTCTATCACGTATAATATAGCTACTTAGTAACTATCGCCCGATTTCGGTATTATCTTCTATTTTAAAATTTTAGGAAACTAATAAACCAAAGATTATTAAATTATTTTGATAAAAGCAACCTCTTATCAAACTCTCAGTTCGGCTTTAGACAGGGTCGGCCTATAAGACGCAATAACAGCCACCTCAAATCTCGCGGATGAATTGGATCGTGGAAATAGTAAGTATAGGTGTTTTGCAGTCTTCTTGGACCTAAAGAAGCGTTCGACACGGTCTCCATCCTCATACTTTTGAGTAAACTGGATCCAATTGGTATCAGATGCACTTGCACACAATGCCTTTAAAATTATTTAAAATCATCTGTCGAATTGATTACAAAGAGTTAAAATAGGCAGTGGCGGATTTACCAGCAGGCTGAGTAGGCTGGAGCCTAGGGCGGCAGATTTTAGGGGCGGCAAATTTGGGTCCAATTTTTTTTGTGTGTTTATAGAAATTAAAAATATTCATTTTTATATACCTAAATGTTATTAGGTCCACGAACAATTCAACATGTAATATGTTTCACCACTTAGATACATGTTTCTACATTTTGCGTATTCCCGTTTGATTGTGGCGCGGGGACGAGTGACATGACCATTCGCTAAGTGTGTCGGATCGAAACGCCGAATTGACTGCATGAGCGTGGCGCTACCGAGAGAAAATATAATATTTTTTTATTTAAGTTCTTTAATAAAAAAATAGAATGAGTGATGGGACAAAGCGACAGTGGAGCTGAGAATAAAAAGAAGGCCAAAATGAAAAAAGAAGAACAAGGACAGATTAACCGTAAAGCGATAAAAATCGACAGCTTTTTTAAAATTGAAAGTAGAAGTAGTGTTGAAAGACCAGGAACTTCAACAACATGCACTGCCACAATACAATCAGGAAAAGATGAAACAGATTTGAACTCTGCGGCCCAACAACAACAGTCATCTGTTGAACAATCTACATTAAAAAAAACGGATATTTATGTTTTTGACGAAGAGGCGGTAGAGGGATCATCAATAAGTATAACAATTGAAGATGCGTCTTAGAATCAGACGTTAAGTAATAACCGAGTGCAAACAGCAATAAATCTGAACAAAGATCCAGCTTTATGGAAAATCAACGATACCGTAAATGAGATTATGGCAAGGTACGGCTTCGATCAAAATAAATTTTGTGAATCCTCTAAAAGTGAAAAAATATATGCTAATTAGCGTCGTTTCTTGCCAGTTAGTATCTTCCAAAGATAAATGAAAAATAATGATGTAAATGACCGAAATTGGCTGGTTTATTCTGTAGTAAAATATCTGTACATTACGGGCCCTGTTTGGAATTCGGTCCATCGGAGAATAAGACTCAGTTTGAGAAATTGAAGAATGACTTGAAAATGCAGAATACCGAGTAGCTCAGGGCGAAAATTCTGCACGTCATAAATCTAGTATCCTTAGTTTGAAAGGTAGAAGTAAGATTGATGGTCGACACAACAATTTACTGCATGCTCAGATTGATGAAGAAATTAATTTTTGGGGAAACGTTCTGAAGAAGTTTGTTGCCGTAGTGAAGTGACTGTGTTCAATAGGCCTCGCTTCCAAATAAAAAAATGAAAAGTTCGATAATCTGTTACCTGAATTCGATCCTTTTTTAGCCAGTCATATTGAACGGTTTGGGAGTAAAGAATCTGGAAGTGTTAATTACTTATCAAAAACCATTTGCGAAACGTGTGAAAGATTTCTCAAGTTTTTGCTGTCAGTTGGGCATAAAGCTGCCATTATCTCGGAACTCAAAACACTGGTGATAAATATTGACAATCATATGAAGACTATCGTGGACAATCATATGGTAATGTTGCGAACATGTCTGGTGTGTACAATAGCTTACTACTGGCTAAAATTCAAAGCCAAGCAACTTTTGCTTTTTTGTTCTTTGCTCTGCCCACTCTTTAAATTTAGTGGCAACTGCGGCTGCTGAACCTTGCACAGAAACTTGTCGCTTCTTCATGTTGCTCAAAAAATCTACGTACTTTTTGTAAGTTCAACACAACGCTGGCAAAAATTATGAACTGAAATAGGGAAAGGGAAAACGCTAAAGAGAATAAATATGACACGTTGGTCAGCAAGAGAGGACGCATGTAGAAGTTTCATAAATCAAGAATGATTGTACCAAAAAGCCTGTAACACAAAACGAAGCGACGGGAATATTTAGAATTTAGGAAAACTGGAAACATTACAATACAATACAATACTCTTTATTGTACACCAAGAAAAGATAAATATATCAAAAAGAAAAAAATAAACAACTATTGAGGGAAATACAAAGGGCGGTCTTATTGCTACATAGCAATCTCTTCCAGACAACCCAGAAGAAGAAATAAATAAAAATAATAAAAAGAACAATGGGTAGGGTGCACTAAAATAAAAATGTAACAAATAAAAAAAAATAAAGATACAAACTTATGCATTAAAAAGACAACATTCTTCAGGTAGATCAATAACCATAATTAAGCGGAGGAAGGGAGAGCGGTTAGAGAGACAAATAGTATTCCTTAACCTTTCTGGAACACATTTAAGGATCGAGCACTTTTAATTGACTGGGGTAAGAAGTTCCAAAGTCTTTCTTTCTTACTCCAAGAACAGAAAAAGATTTATCATAATAAGTCGAGGAGTGCACAGGACATTGGAGGGAAATATTTTCTTTGGATCGTAAGGAAAAATTATGACAGGAGCTGAGCAATTTAAAACGTTCTTTTAGATAGGAAAGACTTGATATATTAAATAAGACGCAGTAGAGAGCAGAAAGTATATGAGTATTCCGACGAAGACTGATTGGGAGCCACTTGAGCTTAGTGCGGTATTCTGAGATATGGTCATATTTGCGAAGCCGAAATATGAACCGTATACACAGATTTTGGAGTCGCTCAAGTTTGTTAAGTTGCTCTTCGGTGATATCAAGGTAACAAATGTCAGCATAGTCGAGGATAGGGAGTAGTAAAGATTGTGCAAGCATAATTTCCTTTTTCCTTTTACTACAACTTTATATTTATTCAATATTGTAGTATTACTTAGTATTTATTATTACTTTCTATCCACTGTATTAAAACTTGTTTTGCTTTTATGTAACCTTAAGCTTCTTTCTTTCTCATTTATTTACATTTTTTTTTAAATTAGTTAATTTCTAATTTTAATATAGTTTTTCGTTTTACATCATTTATTAAAACTTGTATATTTTCACTTTAAATTTTAATTACATTTTAGGTTAAGTTCTACTTTGTTTTGGTATTAAGTTGTTTTGCTTTTGGTTATACTCGTATTTTGTCCATATATTAATAGATTCGTAGCAAGTGCATAGTGCAAGTTAATTTTCGGTCGCTGGGAAGGTTTTTTTTTTAAATTAATACATGATCATGGATACAAAGTCCTTTGGACACAGTATATTTGTCGTCTATGAAACACTTCTCTATGATACTTTTCATTTGTTCTAAGTTCTGCTATTTATTAATCTTAACGTAGTTTAGTTGTAGTTGTCTTGCAAATTCAAAACTTGCAAAATCATTTTTATTTTTATTGTTTTGTGTATTATATTTGTCTTTTAATTTGTGAGTGTGTTAGCTGGCGGGTGGTGCAGGGATGGCAGTTTAGCAATCGAAATTATTACTATTTTTTTTACGTTATATAATTTTAATTATACTAATTTATTTTTATTTTTTTTATTTAGTTTAGGTCTATATTATTTATTTATTTTTATATATTCTATTACAAATAGATGAGTTCCGATGATGATTCTTTTCTTTCTGCCAACGAGTTTTCTTCATCAAATGACAGTTATTGCTCTATTACTGAAACGCTAGGGGATTTTGTGCGACATAAATTCGATGAATCCCGCTACTTGTTTAATGTTTGCCACAATAATGCACAAAGCGTACCTAGTCATTACAGTGATCTGATTGAGGCTTTCTCTGACGCTGATGTTCATGCCGTCTTGATTTCTGAGACTTGGCTTAAGCCCCATCTTCCTTCTACCTCTTACCCTCTCTCTGGCTTCAGTTTGATACGTAACGATCGAATTGATAGGAGAGGGGGTGGGGTCGCTATATATCTTCGTTGTGACTTTTCTTATAAAATTCTAGCTTCTTCTTCCCCTATTATACTGCATCTGCAGAATTTCTTTCCTTGAAGTTTGCGTAAAGGAGCCAAATTAGTACTTGGCGTTGTCTACTGTCCTCCTTCTGTCGATTACTTCTCCAGTCTTGAAACAATTCTGGAATCCTTGGGGTCGGAATACTCACATCACTTCATCATGGGCGATTTTAATACAGATCTCCTCACTCACCTCAACCCGTTCCTCTAAGCTCCTTCAAATTGTCGAGTCGGTTGGCCTTCATTTACCTTTACAAGCCACTCACCACAATATTGATGTGGAGGATACCTGGCTTGACTTAATCCTTACCTCTGCTCCTTCTCTTGTCTTCTGCCACGGTCAACACTTTGCACCTGCTTTCTCCGATCATAACCTCATTTTCCTTTCTTACGTCCTTAAACCTCCTAAACCTCCAGCTAAAACTCTACACATGCGTTGTTTTGGTCGCTTGGATGTTGAAAAGCTTTGTATGGATGCATCAAAATAAACTGGAACAGCGTGGTTTCTGCACCACTGTGGACGAAAAAGTTGGGGCTTTGAATAAAGCTATCCTTAGATTATATGACGTACATGCTCCCATTAAAAAAGTGAAGCTCAAGCGTCCACCTGCGCCTTGGATGACGTAGGGATCGCGCTTTCGGCAAATTTAGAAAAGATCAAAACTGGACGCTTTATAAAGTTGCAAGGAATCGGTGCAATCAGATGATACGCAACGCCAAACGCCGATTTATTCTTAGTAACATCTCATCTTCTTCCCCTGCTAATATCTGGAAGTTCCTTGGAACCATAGGTATCGGTAAACGACACCGTTGTGAGTTTCAGAGGACGATTGGTCTGGATGATATCAATTTTCATTTTGTCTCCAACAGTCCTCTTGATCACCAGACCAAGCGTCTTACTGTTGAACACTTAATGGGTTTACCTCGTCCTGACATTAATCTGTTTCAATTTTCTCCAGTAGCTGTGGATGAGATCAAGAAGATAATCCTTTCCATTAAATCTAATGCTGTAGGTTGCGACAACATCAGCCGACGGATGATTATCTATATACTTGACCATATCCTCCCAGTTATCTCGCACATCATTAACTTCTCCTTGGATTCTGGTAATTTTCCCTCACTGTGGCGTAAGGCTTACGTTATTCCCTTACAAAAGATCCCAAATCCCACTTTACCCAATCATTTCCGACCTATATCCATTTTTTCCTTCTTATCCAAAGTCCTTGAGGCCTGTGACCACAAGCATCTTTCGCAGTTTATCTCGTAATAATTTATTAAGTCCCTTGCAGTCTGGCTTTAGGCCCGGTCATAGTACCGTTTCCGCACTCCTGAAAGTAACTGGTGATATTAGGGCAGGCATAGAGGACACTAAAGTCACTGTGTTGGTTTTAGTTGACTTCTCGAACGCCTTTAATACCATCAGTTATGACATTCTAATTTCCATCCTTTCCCTTTCTATGATCTCACCCGAACCACTGGATTGGTTTTCATCATATCTTCGAGGGCGCCAGCAGTCGGTTCGCATCGATGAGCTATCATCTAGCTGGCTTGACATACATGCTGGTGTCCCTCAAGGCGGCGTATTATCTCCTTTGTTGTTTTCTATATTTATTAATGTCATTACTCAAAACCTTCAGTCTGCGTATCATCTGTATGCCGATGACTTGCAATTGTACACACAAGCGAGTATTGACGATATTTCTACAGCGGTGGACATACTTAACAGGGACCTTGAGTACATTAAGAACTGGTCTGACAGGTTTGGCCTAATGGTCAACCCTTCGAAGTGTCAGGCCATAATAATTGGTAGCCGTCGGATGATCCAGAGATTGAAAACAGTAGCTCTACCTCCTATCTTTTTTAATAGTACTGAGATTCAATTGTGTTCCACTGTGAAGGATCTAGGTTTATTAAATGATTCTACTTTGAGTTGGAAAGCCCAAGCAACGACCGTTAGCCAGAAAGTCACTGGTACCCTGCGTTCTCTCTATCGCCTAAAAAATTTTCTACCATCTGAAATTAAGACAATGCTTGTGCAGAGTTAAATTTTTCCCCTAATCGACTATGGCGATGTGTGTTATTTCGACCTGAATGCAGATCTTCTCAACAAATATGACCGTCTTCTGAATAACTGCATTCGAGTCATTTTCAATCTTCGAATGTATGACCATGTATCCACGTATCGATCTCAATTAAAATGAAAATTCGTCAACGCCGTAGTTTGCGTGTACTCACCACCCTTTATTCTATCCTGATGTCTCCAACTTCCCCTTCCTACTTATCTCCTTACTTTCAGTTGCTTAGTGCTAGTCATGAGAGAAACCTCCGCTCTACGAACAACCTTCTTCTCCTATGTCCCTCCCATAGCTCTGGACTTGTTCATTCTTCTTTCCACATTCAATCTATTCTCCTTTGGAACGCACTCCCTCTCGAAATCAGGACGGCTAGCAATCGGTACGCGTTCAAGATGAAGGTTCGAGAACACTTACTTAATAAATTGGCAGAATCATCATAGTAACAGTTTATTTATATATATATATATATATATATATATATATATATATATATATATATATATATATATATATATCTTATTATTATTATCTATATTATATATTTTATATACATATATGTATAAATATTAATATATTTTTGTAAATTGTTTGATAACATGTATATTTGTATATCTTTATGAGTTTATATACATCTGACATTATAATATGTATTTATGTATTATACATTTTTATTATCTTAGTTATTTTATATTTCATTTTATTATAGTTAATTTTATCTATTTTTTGTGATGTACCATTTATATCTTATGTATTTTATTTCCATTTATTACATTTTTTTTGTCATTTTAGTTTAGTATCCGCATATTAACTTTTTATTACACCTACTTCATTCTATCTCTGCATCATGCCAAGGTAGACTGGAAGAGAATGCCTTAGGCATTAAGTCCGCCTATATACCACTTGTGTATATGAAGTTTTAAATAAATAAATTTTGGTGGCAATGGGTAAAAAGTAGTTAAGCCTCCGGAGTGAAGCATATGCCGCAAACATTTTATGGCTCACTGCATTAATTTGGGGAGCCCAAGAAAGACTGGAATCTAAAAGGATACCTAAATTTTTGACAACGTCATTATAAGGGATAGAAACTCCATTAAATATAACGGGTTGAAGTTGACATTTTTTTATTTTGTAAATTATTCTTGAACTCCCAATAATTGTGGCTTGGGATTTTAAAGGATTTTCCGTTAACTCATAAGAACGACTCCAGTCGAGAATACATGTTAGATCCTTATTGATACATTCCACTGCTTTGGGAAGATCTTCAATAGTTGTTTGTAAGTATATTTGGAGATCATCTGCATACAAGTGGTAGGGAGAAGATATTTGGGATGTAATCGTATTAATAAAGATTGCGAATAAAAGAGGAGATAAGACATTGGTAATAATTAATTATAATTAAACATTGGTAATAACAATTGGTAATGGATAAACATTGGTAATAATTGTTGTATGGATTTTTTTTGTTAAGAATAAACAAAGTGAGTGTATAAATTCAGGCTTCTACCGTAGGTTTGATCACTCTCCTTGCAAGTTTTTCGTAGCTGAGCGAGAAAATTTTAAGTATTTCGAAAATTTCAGAATTAAGCGTACTGCTTCGAAGCAGTATACAATACATGGGGGGGGGGGGGGGAAGACAACCGAAAAGGAAAAAAAATGATGAAACACCCGATAAAGAAATGAAAATAACTATGAGTGATACTTTCAGGGTTAACACAATTCTCATCCTCATTTATAGACTCGTATCCGATTTAAAAAAAAATGGCAGGAGGCCTACTACAGGTTCAATGAAAAGTTTTCATTTCTGACCAAAATGAGTAGATTTTCATCATCAACCCTTACGGGAAAAGCCCTTTTCTTGAAAGAAATGTATTAGAGACTGACTAAGTTCAAGAATGCCATCATTAATTCATTTTCAATGCCATCTTCCTTCTGAAATAATTTTGAGGAAACCATATTCTGGATTACTGAAAAGTCTATCTTCGTTCCTGCGACACAATTTGCAAAACGTTTATCCAAAATTTATATAGCAGTACGCATGGGTCTACCTCTACACCAGCGACAGATTGTTTGGGTGAGAAGGCTTTTCTTGCTTAATACAGGTGAAAAATTATCTAAAGTTTACTTTAAGCCAATAAAAACTAAACGCCTTAGCTCTCTTGTGCATATAGTCAGAACTAATAATTTTAACACAAAATGAGGATCGTATGCGTTCACGCCTGCATTAGTACTTGAGATACGGAGATGTTATAACAATGACAACTACAATTAAGACTTCGTTATGAAAAAAAGGAATGAATATATTACTGTTCATATATACAAGCGATCCGCCCTGAATGCGTCTGGATAAGATCTATTAATGTAGTGTTATTTAGATTTAAGATTTTAAGCAAATGCTAACTGCTCTTCAGATTTCTACTCTTTTATATTTTTGATGGGATCTATATTACGAATTCTATCAAGCAGAGAAACTCCGAATATAGTCCGCTCCACAGCTCGCTGAGTGACCCAGCAGTAGAAAACCACGTTTCGGATCCATATACTGATATGTCAGTGATAAAATGCACTAGCAAAGTATTAATAAATATAAAAAATTGTCTTTAGTTTTCTGTGTAATTAACTAATTTCTAAATTATAATATATCACCTGTATGGTACATCAGCAGCCAGGAACACGTAGTTCATCCCGTACATACAATAAAATAACAATGGCGCTGACAGGAGGCAATAGTTGAACAGGTGGAACTTGCGGTCCTGGCCCAGCTCGTGCATCAGCTGATCGATGTCCAGAGCATTTCCACTGGCCTTGGTCTCCTTTTTAGCCATTGCCGCTTAGCAATAATTCTCACCACGTAGGATTGTTCGTTTTTATTTTTATTAAGAATATCTCAAAAATTTATGTCACTCAGAGGTAATATAATTTCAACAGTTAAAAACTGACTTGTCCGTATTCAGTGACTTGCCTTTGCCTCTGTTCATTTTTATTAAATAAAAAATATCTATATCAAAATTGTATTCAATGGCAAACAATTACAAAGTGGTAAACACACTTATGTTAATAAAAATATTTTATTATTTTGTTTGTCAATTTGTTAATGGGAGTTAGTGTTGATCGTAAGCGTATACGATAAAATGCATTTTGAAGTACACTCGCGAAGTGAAAACACACGACAAGTGTGACGTCTGCGTGCGCGGGCGCGACTAATGTGAAATGTGATTCTGTGTAGTCGCAGGTCACAAAACGTGGCATTGGAAAAACTTTGATATATCTATACAGGCAAAATACGTATAGCATGCGAGAACCGAGTTCGGTCCCCGCCGGCACCAATTCTTGTGCCCGCGGGGACCGAACTCGGTGCTAATTTACTCTAAGTGGATTATCCTTAAGGGGACTACAAGAGCTAAGTGACCTCGAATGACGCACGCACACATTTACACAATTTTGTATAGCATCAGGCCTCGGCCGGCACCGTCGGTACACAGGCATTTACGCACACATGCGTTAGGCGCATGTTTTTTGTATAGCCAAACTTCTTCAAATGGGTCAAAACTCAATCCTCAATTCCTCGGCCGAGGCCGAGGAACTGAGGAATAACCACAAAACATTTTTGACCCATTTGAAAAAGTCTGGTTTTACAAAACAGCTCGATATTTGGGTCTTTCATCATGATAACGCCAGACCACACACATCTTTGGCCACTCAGCAAAAATTGAGAGAGCTTGGTTGGAAAGTGTTAATGCATCCACCATATAATCCTGACCTTGCACACTCAAGGTTTTCACCTGCTTCGGTCTCTTCAGAATTATTTGGGTAGTGTTAGGTTAACATCAAGAGAGGACTGTCAAAACTACTTGATGCATTTTTTTGATAAAAAATCCCAAGATTTCTACAACAACGGGATTATATCACTACCTACAAAATGGCAACAAGTTATCGAACAAAATTAATATATATATATGTGCCATTTTGTTTTTGTAATTAAACTTACAAAAAAAAATCTTGAATTTGCATATAAAATACGAAGAAACTTTTTGCCCGACCTTATATTTAATAACCGCACGAAGTTAGAGTTTCTCCATTTTGCATACGAATCAAATTCCCTCGAAATGTGAAGTTTGAAAAATAAAATTGGGTATAGTTTTTAATTTAGTTTTTTCTGGCCTTGATTAAAAAAGAATTTAAGAGTCGAAAAAAATAGAATGCATTTCTATAACTCATTGATAAGTGTCCTATTCCGAAAACTTATAGATCAACCTAGTAACGCTGCGATCTCAGCAGTACGCTGCGAACATGTACACAATTCGCAGCGTACTGCTGAGATCGCAGCGATCAGCCCTAATATTGCTGACTAAGGCGTATCGATCCACCAGTATGGCGGCCTTAGCGGTACTGGCTGGCGTTCTCCCTTCTGACCTGGAGGTTATCCGTGCTGGTAGGATGGGTATAGCATGTTTGACCGCGCCCAAAGAGGAGTTGAGCAGACGGAAGCGCGAAATTTGGACTGAGGTGATCGGTGTTTGGCAGGATCGATGGACGAATGAGTCAAAAGGACGCGAGGTCTATCGATTCTTCCCGGAAGTGGCGTTGCGACTCAGGTATACCTGGGTCTCACCGGACTATCAAACTTCTCAGATTCTCACCGGACATGGATGCTTTCAGAAGAGACTGTGCGACATGCGACTGTGTGAAATTAGTATGTGTGAGTGTGGTACGAAAGAGGAGGATGTTCACCATGTTCTATGGGAATGTCCTCTGTATGACGACCTAAGAGCGAAAATGATGGATGGATTAGTTCGTACGGTTCAAGGATCTACACCGATTTACTACTCGGATCTCGTCAGCGATGGGGTGAACTACGGGCTGTTGCGCGAGTTTGCGCACAGGTGGCATGATCGCAGAATAAGACAAGACAGGGTGCTGGAAGAAAGGCCTGACGACGTAGGCGTAATAGTGCCGTCAGCCTTAGAAGGGGGAGAATGACAAACTGGGACGAGGAGTAGATTAAATAACTTGTAGAGAGTCAAGAAAGTGCACGTGGAATAGAGCCCCGAGCAAGTACCGCGTGCATCTCTCGAGATTCGGCCCGTATAACCGCAAGGTTGGTGGGGCCATGGGAGGTGGTGGGTAGATCAACCTAGTAAAATGAAACTGGAGTCGTGACTAACTTCCTACAGTAACATTAGCACAAATATTACACCATATTATTGAAAATTAAAAAATATACGAGTATGTTAAAATATGTTAGTACTACCTATATTCTTAAATTTATAAAAAAAAAACAGAGTCAGCTTAAGGACTGCCGACAGAAGTGAAATGAAAACTCAATGATATATGCGTATACATGTACATAGGCAGCTGTACTACGCGTCGCTCGTGACGTGTTACCACGACATGCCCGATTGCGCGCAATACGTCACGAGCATGTCGAGGTCATCGGTGACGCGAGCCCATAACTTTTCCCCTACCAAAAATCGCTCAACGCGGCTAAAGTTTTCACTTCAAAAAACATAATATTTAATCTTTATAATTTTGACGACTTAAACATAATTTATTATTTTGAGTTGTTATAAGGAAGACGCTGCTGCCTATCTCCTGGTCTGTTACCCTCTGTCGCCTCTTATGACATCCACAGCACAGAATAAATAATAGTACACCACAGGACGATACGGAGTAGTGATTACTCTTACACCGCCACTACAAGTCAAGACTTATATTCGGCAGTGGACTTTTAAAGGCTGTAATGGATGGATGGATTGATGGATATAATTTATTAATAAAATATTATTAAAAAAATCATAAACATATATCATAATGGCATATCTTAATGGCATACAGAAAAACCCCTCATCTCAATAAAAGGCAGTTATTTCGATATTACAGACAGACACTTCAATTTCATTTATATACATACATTATTTTTCTTTATTAAGTATTTTATATTTATTAAAGAATAATTTAAAATTGCAAGCGACTCTCTTGTATTTTTGTAAAATTATACCACTTTTATCTTGTCAGATATAGTTAGCATTACCACATGAGTAAAGAAATCGTACAGAGGCAAAGCTTCTAAGGAACTGTCAAAATTTTAAAATATTTTTGTAGGGTTGGCACAGGAGGATAAAATTAAATAACAAAACGTTTATCAGCTTTTATTATAATACTTAATGTAGAATATTTTTATACAAACTATTTTTATTCTAAATATTTTATTTTTATAATTTTTGTTCTTCAAAAATTTGTTGCGCCTTTTAATTAAATGGTAAATTCTAAATCTAATGTCGTTTTTTTTTTAAAATAATCTATTGGAAAGCACTCACATGTCATAACAAATATACAATCTTGCAAGCGTTTTAATATTTCATTACCAATATTTATAATGTCAACTCTTACGAGATCAAAATATTCGCGAAATTTTTGCTCAAGGAATTCATACATTTATTTCAGATACATTCTCACATTGACTGAAACTCGAACAAGCACTTCCAAAGTTGAAGTTGAAAAAGCATTTCCAAATAAATATTTTACGGTCCTTTTTTTAAATTTAATACAGAATTTTTCGAAGCGATCCTCACAAATTTTATAATCAAAAAGTTTTGAAAGGAGATATTTTCGTCCGACAGCTTTTAACCACTCTTGTCGTCTAAAATAAAAAAAAAACATGAACCTATGTATTTAACTTATAAACGTAATTATTCAATTATAAACATTATAAAAATAACTATTAGGTACTACGTAGTACGTTTTCTTTCAATGTTAATAGATACCTCAAACATAATATACATATATGTATGAGGTACTCGTATCTAACCACAATAAAAAGAAATAAATTATAGTCAAGTTACTTAGTGAGTCTTTAGGATAATTAAAAAACTATACATTTTTATTTATTATATTATTGTTCATACAAAAAGTATATTAAACCATATTTACACTATTTTATATTTCCTTTAACACGAATAATTCTTTAAAAAACAAAATTTGACACTTATTATTCTTTACACAACCCTGAGTTTGAGCACTGGCCGAGCCGGTTTAAAGCAGTTTCTCTCTGTACGTGACGAGCCGCCAGTGCTCACGCACATACGCGCATCTGGTTTGTACTCGTAGTAGTGTACCTATCATAGGGCGGTTCTATGAAGCTTTACCTCTGTACGGTACGGTTTCTTTACTCATGTGGCATTACTAAAATCTACTAAAACAAAAAAGGGCGCGCAGATTTAAATTTTATGGTACTTAATACGGTATTTGTGACAAATTAAATAAAAATCCCAAAAGTTAACGCTGATGGTCCTGCGGTCTTTACAGCTTCATCGAAATAGGCTCATAAATGAGGACCTACGAGCTATTGAGTGCAGCTAATCTGCCAGCGGCTAGGCAGGGCGAAGCGCCGCTTCACCGACTGCAGTCCCGAGACACCCCGGCCGCTGCTTTCGGAGTGAGGCTCCTGTTGCTGGGGTAGGGGGGGGGGCGCGATGTGATCCAAGGTCCTCTCAGAAGAAGGTACGAAACTCAGCTTGAACCACTATCCCAAATGTGGGAGACGGGTCGCAAAACTAAAAACGCCCCGTATCATGGGTATTGAACCTCGTGTACGGGATGTGTCTGTGACCTCGCGTTCGCTGGCGAATGCGGTGTGCCCTAGTGTTCTATACTAAAGTAGTCTCTGAATGTGTGTGTGTGTTAATGTTAGGCAAACGGATTCCCACTCCTACGGAGGGGGGGGGGGGGAAGGATATTCCTATTCATAGAATACTCAATACTCAATAACTTTATTGCATTCCATAGGTTACAAAAGGTGTTACATAGTTTTATGGTATCTCTATGGACCCTGATGGGCACAACAATATTATGAAGGAGGAACATTTATTTTGTTTTATTATTATTACTGTTAAATAATTATTTAATATTAACATTTATTATATTATTTAAACATACACACATTGAATTTGAAATACGGTTATTATAATTGTTATTATTTATTAATAAATTGATTTTGACAGTTAAGGTATTATTATAATTAGTATAATTAGCACAGTTGAATTTTTATTAAATTATTTGAATCATTTTAAATTTTATTAGAATTTTTTATTGTAATTTATTTTGTAGAATGGCATTTCATTATTACCTAACATATTTATATTTACATATCTATATTAAATTATATTTTTATCTTCTAAAAATTCAGAAGTACTATAGTAACACTTGTTTATAAGTAGTTGCTTTAATTTTTTTACGAATGGCTTTTCGTCTTTAATGTTTTTATATACTCTGGTAATTTATTAAATACTTTTATAGACATGGCGAACGGGCTGGAAGAATGAGATTTTAGTTTTGAAGTTGGCAACACTTTTATGTTTCTTTGTCTTAGATTCCTAGACATGATGTCATCTCGTTTTGTGTAGAAGCTAGGATTTTTTTTGACAAATTTGCATAGTTCTAAAATTTAGATACAGGGCAGGCTTAAAGTGTTATATTTCTTAAAGTAAGGCTTACAGCTTTCTGTGTTTTGTATATTAGCTATGATTCGTATTAGTTTTTTTTGTTTAGTTAATAAACTTGAGGCATCAGTACTGCCTCCCCATAGGACAATGCCGTAGCTGAGCCATGCATATGCATACGCGTAATAGGTTGTTATCGCGGTGGTTATATCTGTTGTTTTTTTACTTCTCGTAATGCGTATATAAAGCTGCTTAACTTTCTATGTAATTTTTCTATATGTGGTTTCCAAGTAATATGGGTATCTATTATTAGGCCTAGTAGTGTGTGCTCGTTAACTGTATCTATAGTGAAGCCGTCATTATCTATTTTTATATCTAATTTTGGTTTTTGATATGGGTGAAAAGACATTTTTACGTGGTAGAGCCATGCTGCAGCTATATTAGTAGTATAGTTGTAGCACGAATGGGTCGGCTCGACCGGGAAGGACCACGCTCTCACAGAATACCAGCGTAAAATAGCAGATTAACACTGCTGTGTTTCGTATGGTGAGTGTAGAGAACCGGAGACCCTTTTACTGGAAAAGGCATTCCATCTTAGTCCTCACGGGTGACAACGCATCTGCATTTTGATTCTTTATTGAAGATAGGTGTAGATGTCTATGGGTCGCAGCAACCACTTACCATCAGGTGGACTGTGTGCTCGTTTGTCACCCTATCCTATAAAAAAAAAAAAAACATTATTTTAGTTTTTGATAAGTTTATCCGCAGGTTATGTTTAGTTAGCCAGTCCGTTGTTTTGAATAATATGTTGTTAATTATTTCTGTTAAATTTATTGGACTTTGGCTTGATATAAGAATAGAAATGTCGTCCGCGAACATGACACACTATTCGTTCAGAGCCTCTGCAAAGTCATAAATGTAAATTAAAAACATAAGACACCCCAGCACGCTGCCTTTAGGTATTGAGGCATTAATAGTTTTAGTATCGGATCAAATTTTTTCAATTTTGTGTAATTTGTCATTAAAATACTTAATTTCCACTATTTGCGTTCTATTGTGTAAATATGATTTTAACAGATTGTAGCACGGGCCTCTGATTCCTATGTCATATAATTTATTTAGTAATATGTTATATTGCACTGTATCGTATGCTTTTGACATATCTAGTAGTATTCCTATAGCATATTTTTTATTGTTAATGTAATTATAAATTGCTAGATCTGTTGATTGATAATTTTTGAATGTAATTATAAATTGTTCATAATGTAATTATAATCTGTTGATTTTTTTTTTGCGGAAACCGTTTTGACTTTCACTAAAGATATTATATTTTTCGCATAATTTATAGATACGGTCGTATAAAGCTTTCTCAAATATTTTGCAAGCTGTGGGCAGTAAGGCAATAGGTCGATAGTTGCCTGGGTCCGTTTGTGTACCTTTTTTATAAATGGGTTTCGCTAGTGAATGTTTTAGTATATCTGGGAATACGCCTTCTTCAAAAGATTGGTTTACCAATAATGTTAGTGGATATACTTAAGCGCTTGCACACAGTTTGAACAATGTTGGGGGAATCTCTTCAAAACCATGGCTTGGTTTATTTTTTAGACTCTTTAATATTTTAAGTATTTCTTCAAATACTTCTCTACCTAGAAATATTGAGTTTTCTGATGGACGTAGAACAGGAAGACCCTTTGCTTGTGGATGAATTGTTTCACCAATATTGGTGAAGTAATCATTAAATTTATCGGCGATCTGTTTTGGGTTAGAAGAAATTTGGTTGTTGATATTTAGTTTAATATTTGATTTTACCTTTATATTTATTTTGTTTGTGCGTTCTCGAACAATATGCCACATTGTTTTTATTTTATTGTTAGACTGCTTTATCTTGTTCATATAGTGTAATTTTTATGACGTTTTTATAACCTTTGTTAATATTTTTAAAATAATCTGTAAGAATTTTATCATTTGACCTTATAATGTGCGATTTGAGTAATCTTTTGTTATAACAAGACTTTTTTATACCAACTGTAAGCCAATTTTTTTTATAGTTGTTTTTTATTTTTATAAATTTTTTTTGGTATACAATTATCTAGAATGTTAATCAAAGTTTGATGAAATATATTATAGTTTATATCTTTATTCTTATTAAGTATGTTTTCCCAATCAAGCGATTCCAGTGCAAGTTTTAAATTTGCTATATTGTTTTTGTTATATTGTCTTTTTTCGGTGTACCATATTTTTTGTTTATTTTGTTTAGAAAGATTCAGATGAATTATAGTGGCCCTATGGTCTGACAGACCCAATTCTTGCACAGTTATTTGTAGGTTTGCATCGCTAAAATTTAAATAAATTAAATCTAAGCATGTTGAAGTTGTTTTAGTGACACGTGTAGGACTGTGGATTTGTTGGTGAAGGTTATATTGGAGCATTAAGTCTGAAAGTTTATTTCTTTTATTTCTTTTTGTTGTGTCGTTTTTTATTTTTGTAGCATGTCGACATTAAAATCTCCCCCAGTATGATTTTATATTTAGAAAATTTCTTATTTATGTAATCCAGAATAGTTTTTATTTTTTCATAAAATAAATCTTCCTTCTTCCCATTATAGTACAATGTTAACAATATAGTATTATATTTTATAAGCTCTACTGCACAAATTTCCACTACATATTCAATTGACATATTGGAAATTTCTTTTAATTCTAAATATTCTATATCGTTTTTTAGCAGGATGCAGACGCCGCCTCCGGTGCGCGATGTTCTACAATACGATGCGGCTACTTGGTAGTCGGTTAAATGTATCAGTTCGAGTTTTTCCGGAGATAGCCATGTTTCAGTAAAGCATAATATCTGGTAATCGGGATTACTTTGTACAAAGTCT
The DNA here is from genome assembly GCA_029286625.1 of Parnassius orleans. Taxonomy (NCBI): domain Eukaryota; kingdom Metazoa; phylum Arthropoda; class Insecta; order Lepidoptera; family Papilionidae; genus Parnassius; species Parnassius orleans. The sequence goes on from JAGSMP010000191.1 coordinate 1,179,833, forward strand.
TCTAATATATCCATTTTATTGTAGATGCTCTGAATGTTCTGGATAAGTATTTTGTCTTGTAAGTCTTTGGTTTCGAAAAAAGGATTTATTGATGTTTTTGTCGTATGTATCTTCGTTATCGATGTCTTTGTTATTTGTTGTATTTGTATTCAATAGTACCTTTTTTCCTTCTATGTAGAAGTCATCTCGTCGTCGGAATCAAGAAGAACGTTCTTGGGACGTCTCCTGTAGGGAGCAGCATCCCTCTCTGGGGAGTACGAGCCCGCCTCTTTCACCAACAGATTGTTATGATCTTTGATTGAATCGAAGTATCTTAAGGATAATTCCTTAAGATACGAATGGATGGTGGGCATGTCGAGGTCGCGGTGGAGATCTGCGTTCCTCACATAGTAAGGAGCTCCTGTGATTCGTCGCAGGAATTTATTCTGAACAACTTGAAGTTGTCGAAGACGCTTTTTAGTGATGTGGGCAAAGGACACAAGTGCATATGTCATAATAGGACGTACGCAGGTTTTGAAGAGATGCAGTTTGTGTCTCAAGGACAGCTTACTGTTTTTATTGGTTAAGGCCAAAAGACTATACACTACGAATTTTGCCTTATTTCTAACTACTTTAATGTGCTAAGAAATTTAACAGCACCCCCAGGTATTTCACTTCTCGAACTCATGGGATTGGGCTATCGTAGAGGGAGATTGTACCTTTCTTGTGTCTTTTAATTTTAAGGATTAGTTCATTATATAAAACTTTCCTGCTCAACATGATAGCTTTACTCTTATCGGGGTTCAATTCGATTCTCCATTTTCTGCACCAATCGCCTAGTGCATTTGCTGCAGCTTGGAGCCGAATGCAGATTCTGATAGGGTTGCTATCAGAAGAATAAATTCTTGTATCATCTGCGTATAGTGCAAGAGGAGTATTTGGTAACGAAGGGATATCACTCACGTAGAGTGAGTATAGGGTCGGTAAGAGCACAGAGCCCTGGGGAACTTCTGCTCTGATGGGTCTGGAAGAGGAGAAGGTCCCCTCGACTCGAAAACGGAAGGATCGATTGACGGAAGTCTTGAATAATTTTGACAAGTCTTTTAGGCACACCTTTATGAAGAAGTTTAAAAATTTGTCCATTGTGCCAGACTTTGTCGAAGGCCTTAGCCACATCGAAGAACAGAGCACCTGTATAGTATACACTGTATAGTATATACCTATACAGTGTATAGGTAGTGAGCCTGTTCGACTTTGTGGCCTGATCTAAAATGTGCTCCGTGAGGCGGTGCACCTGTTGAATACATAAGTATTTGGCTCGAAAGCCAAACTGCTCGTTAGGAATAAATTTTTTGTCTGGCACGACATCCTTCAGACGGCTGAGCATGATGCGCTCATAGATTTTAAAGGAAATTGCAGGTGGATTGAGACATTGAAAATAGCCACTAGAAGGCAGTCAGTTATTAATGCCGTCAGCGCCTGGCGCTTTTCGAGCCTTGTGATTTTTGATGATTTTCACCTCACCGAAAGTAACGAGAGGGAGGGGATCATCCGTTGATGATGTGGCGGACAGATTAATCACTTCCTCGTCCACCTTATTCAGGTGGACGGGGTCAACCGGCAGGGTGCTAGGAGAGCATTAACTCTGAAAGCTATCCGCCATGCACTCGGCCTTTTCTGAGTCTTCGAACGCTAGCTGACCATCAGATCTCACTAATATGGGAATCGAAGCGACAATTTCTGATTTCAGAACTCTCGCCAACAGCTGGGCCATGCGTTCCTTGACCTCTCTAGAGAGGTGGCGCAGGTTGGACCTACTATTGACGGTTCTATAACGATCATAGGCCCTAACCGCAGCACTTTTCTTTCTCAGTAATCGCCGTACGTCCCCGGGGAGTTCAAAACGATGATCACTCGACTTCCTTACCTGCATCGAAGATTCTACGGCGACCACCTTTATGTGAGAGGTGATATGAGAGATGGCTTCTAAAGCCATCTCTTTAGTATCAATTACGTTTGGTACTTGATCTAAATATTCTGAATTCATAGATTTGAGGTTAGCCTCAAACCTATGCCAAACCTATGCCGTTACAGTTTTGATTGTAAGAACCTCACTGCTGGACTGACCTAAAGTCATGAGGACCGGGCGATGGTCCGATCTTAACTCATGCATCACTTCTATAGAGCGTAACGTTAAGGATACGTTCCTGAAGAGTGCTAAGTCGATTCTGAACGAGCTATGAGACGGAAACATTTAGTATCTAGTGTCTTCAGGAAGAGTTATTATGTCGAAATTTAGATTATCACTGAGAGCTAATAGGTCATAACCATTAGTAGTGTTTCTAGTATTATGCCAGACTTCATGCTTGCAATGAAGATCGCCAGCTATGATAACCGAGTTACTGAGATTAAACAGTGCTTCGAAATTGCCCTTTAGTACTTTTTCTTAGGAGAGAGATACACAGAGGCTACCATGATCGGTTGGTGACCGGTCATGGCTATTCTGCAAACGGAGGCCTCTGAATTAGTTAATTGAGGCGTATCAATGGGGACGACGTGTAAGAATGACTTATAGTAAATAAGTGTCCCTCCAAGCTGTGCCCCTTTGCGATCGTTTCTGACAGATCTATAATTAGCTATTTTGAGGTCTCTAATGCCAGGCTTGAGAAAAGTCTCTTGCACAAGCAATATATCAATCTGATGATCAGTGAGGAAGGTTCGGACTTCGTCAATTTGATCTTTAAAGCCGCACGCATTAAAAAAGGCGACAGCTATCGACCTAGGTTTTTTTCTAGCTGTCGGTGGTATATCCATTAAGATGGGCCAGAACAAAAATAGGCCAAATTAACAGTTAACAAGGGCTTCACACGATACACGGGGAGAAAGCACCGCCAACTTTCGTCCTGACTCCGGGCTGCTACTGAGAATTTCTTGACAGAAAACCCAATAACTGATTTTGATCAGGATTATAATTCATATTTAGCAGCATTTGTGTGCGTGTATAATAATAATATAACAATAATTATTATTATTAATTGAACACAGATATATGTATGACGCGTATGACAAGCAAAATTGCAGAACCTAGGGTGCTTCACATATTTTTAGTGTAACATTAGGTTCGTATTTTTTTATAGGATAGGGTGACAAACGAGCACACAGTCCACCTGATGGTAAGTGGTTGCTGTGGCCCATAGACATCTATATCTATCCTCAATAAAGAACCAAAATGCAGGTGCGTTGTCACCCGTGAGAACTAGGATGGAATGCCTCTTTTCCAGTAAAAAGGATCTCCGGTTCTCTACACTCACCATACGAAACATAGCAGTGTTAAGCTGCTATTTAACGCTGGTATTCTGTGAGAGCGTGGTCCTTCCCCGGTCGAGCCGATGCTACAAATAAAGTACTAATATAGTTGCAGCATGGCTCTACCACGTATAAATACCGCGTTTGACGATTGTTTAATAATATTTACATTGCTTTATATTAATTGGATGCTTTTTATGTAATAACATCTAATTATTTTAATGGTTTTTTGCAATGATTTTTTCAATCAACTTTTCTAATTACCTTTCTAATTGCCGTGTAGTGGCGGTTAAGAATATCCACTACCCCATATCTTCCCGTGGGTGTCGTAAGAGGCGACAGTGGGAAACAGGCAGGAGATGTGCAGCAGAGTCTTCCTGATGATAACAATACTACAATAAAAAAACTGCGGTTGCCAACCCGCTCGCCAAGCGTGGCAACTATGGCAACCATCCCCCCATGACGAAAGTTACGAAGAGACGGATCCCAGTCCCCGGCGGCCCCGCTATTCCTAGCTACGGTGGCGACCATGGTAACAGCAGGGAAGGGGCTGCTAAGAATCTCCGGTGGAGGTTCGGTTGCCACCTAAGACGACTCGACCTGGCAACATACAACGCACGCATCCTGAGGACTGAAAAGAAGATCCTGGAGCTGGAAAAAGAGATAGACAAGTTGCGCTGGGATATTATAGGATTATTTTAGGTCCGAAGAGAGAGGGAGGACACGGTAATCCTCGAATCCGGCAACTTGTTTTATCACCGGGAGGGCGACCATCTGTCCCAAGTATCTCGTTAACAACGTTGTAAAGATTGTGATTGTGTCGACGAGGGTTGCGTACCTTATACTCAGAATTACCAAACGGTATTCGTTGAAGGTCATACAGGTTTACGTACCAACCTCAGCACATCCCGATGAGGAGGTGGAGGAAATGTATGAGGATATCTCTAAAGCCATGCATTCCTCCAAAACCCACTATACATTGTTAATGGGAGACTTCAACGCAAAACAAGGCACAAAAGAGAACGGTGAGCTGAATGTAGGGAAATTCGGAATAGGGCAACGGAACTCAAGGGACAACTTCATGGAGAAAAGAGGGACTCTTTATAATGAACTCTTTCTTCCAGAAGCGGCCCCACAGGAAGTGGACCTGGTCGGGCCTTGACGGTTCGACAAAAAATGAGATTGACTTCATTATGACGACTAGACGCCAACTGTTCAGTGATGTCTTAGTAATCGCGAGAGTGAAAACTGGTAGCGATCACCGAATGGTTAGAGGCACACTGAACCTAAACGTTAAGTTGGAGCAGTCTCGTCTAATGAAGTCAACGCTCCGTCCCCCTCGTGATCTAATCCAAAGTCCCCAAACCTATCAGCTCGAGTTACAAAACCGTTTTCAGAGCCTAGAAGATTGCAATGCAGTGGACGATAAGAATGACAAGCTCGTGGAAACTGTCCATGCGGTCGGAGCTAAGTTCTGCAAGACCCGCCGCAGAATAACACAAAAACTCTCCAATCACACTCTTAATCTCATGGCTGTTAGACGGGAAATGAAGCTTCAGTCTTCAACCAGCATACAGTCAACTGAGCAGAATCCAAATGCATGCGGCGAGACTTACGCAACTTCAATACAGCTCGTATTGAAGAAGCGATCGAGCGGAACCAGGGACCAAAGTCTTTTCCAGAAATCTGTCTGCCAGAAAGAGCTAACTGTCATAGGTGAAGACCGAGTGTGGCAGCATCGTTTCCGGGACACCTGAGATTTTGATTGAGATTGGGAATTTCTATGGGCAGCTGTATACGTCATTGTTGGAGCCACAAGCAAGTATGAGTAACGATCAAAGAGCAAGTCTTATCCGGCACTATTCCGATGATACCCCGGACGTCAGTCTGAGCGAGATTAGAATAGATCTCCAGCACCTTAAAAACGGCAAGTCCCCGGGCGAGGATGGAATTACAGCGGAGCTTCTGAAAGCGGGTGGAAAACCGGTGCTTGAAGTCCTTCAGAGAAGCTCTTTAATTCCGTCCTCCATGATGGGACTACTCCGGAGGCGTGGAGCAGAAGTGCGGTGGCCTTGTTCTTCAAGAAAGGCGACAACGCTCTCTTGAAGAACTACAGACCGATTTCCCTTCTGAGTCGCGTCTACGTGCTGTTTTCGAGAGTCATTAGGAATCGTCTAGCACGCAGACTCGACGACTTCCAGCCTTTCGAACAAGCCGGTTTCCGAAAAAGGCTTCAGTACTATAGACCACATACATACCCTTCGGCAAATTGTACAGAAGACTGAAGAGTACAATCTGTCACTTTGCCTAGCGTATGTTGACTATGAGAAAGCCTTTGATTCCGTGGAAATTTGAGCGGTGCTACAGTCCCTTCAGCGGTGCCAAGTTGAGTGTCAGTATATCGAAGTGCTAAAGTGTTTCTACAATAGGGCTACGATGGCTATCCGAGTACAGAACCAGAGTACAAAACCTATCCAACTGCAGGAAGGTGTAAGACAGGGTGACGTTATATCCCCGAAACTCTTCACCGCTACATTGTAAGATGTTTTCAAGCGACTGGACTAGAAAGGATACGGTATTAACATCAATGGCGAGTACATCACTCACCTTCGATTTGCCGACGATATAGTCCTTATGGCAGAATCGCTGGAGGACCTAAGCACTATATTCAAGACCTCAATATTGTCTCCCAATGGATAGGTCTTAAGAGGAACATGAACAAAACAAAGATCATGTGTAATGTCCATGTCACACCTATGCTGGTAGTTCTTGGGAGCACTAAGCTCGAAGTTGTTGATGAGTATGTTTACCTGGGACAAATAGTCCGACTAGGTAAGTCCAACTTCGACCGAGAGGTCAATCGACGCATTCAACTCGGCTGGGCAGCGTTCGGGAAATTACGACACATCTTCTCGTCAGGTATACCTCAAAACCTGAAAACCAAATTGTACAACCAGCGTGTTGCCAGTGATGACTTATGGATCTGAGACGTGGTCCTTCACTGCTGGCCGTATGAGGACGCTCAAGGTCGCTCAGCGAGCTATGGAAAGGGCTATGCTTGGGGTTTCTTTGCGTGATAAACTTAGGAATGAGGATATCCTCATTAGAACCAGAGTGGCCGACATAGCCCAACGGATTAGTAAGCTGAAGTGGCAATGGGCCGGCCATATAGCTCGAATAACCAACAACCGATGGGGAAGAAAGGTTCTCGAGTGGCAGCCTCGTACCGGTAGGCGAAGTTTAGGGCGAAGTGGAGGCCACAAACCACGTATTGAGGTCGCTGGTGCATTGTATCCTCACATTTAAGGCAACCACACCCACGACAGTAATTACTTATTGCTATTGAATTTGACTTGGTCGCGATCTCAAGTAAGACATGTGAAAGAAGCTTAAATAGAGGTAATTGAGGGAATCATTTCTATATTTATTTTAAGCCAGCGTTCTTGGCACGATACCGCGTGGAGTAGGACTATTTGATAATTAAATTACTAGTTTTATTTTATTTTTTTATTATAGTTTTTAATATTGTATATAATAAAATATTGTATATTATATTATGTAAATATATATTTTAAGAAAATTATACAAATAATAATATAATATAGATACTTTAAAGAGAGAAAAATATTAAGAATTTACTGCTCAAATACGCCATAAGCGATAGTTAATGTGTTTTCTCCACTACATAGTTGACCAAGCTTTGCCCGGCACTAGGAAAAAATCTCAGGAAAGACAGATAGCTACATAGACTTGGAAACATTGTCTTCCATTTCGTTAAAGTTGTTTCCTAGGAACCAACATATCATAAATACATGATATATACAAGAATTGTTCACTTAAAATATTTTATATTCTAGAAACAAATGCAAAATTGAGTCCATAAGAAAACGTATGAAAAAGCTCATACATTATAAGCATTGTAATTAATCAGTCTCTTAGAAATGAGATAAGGCCTGCGCCTAGCAGGGAGATGTACCTGATGGCAAATGGATGCTTGACCCATAGACATCCATTTATCCTCGGTTAAGAATCAAAATGCAGATTAGGACTAAGATGGAATGCCTTGTTTCCAGTAAAAAAGTGTGTCCGTTTCTCTACACTCACTATACAAAACACAGTAGCATTAAGCTGCTATTTCACGCTAGTATTCTGTGAGACCATGGACTGTAAATTTAGTTTTTTCTTCGTCGGCCTGCAAAACCCACTTGACATGGACCTCTCATGTTGTAGGGAAAATGTAGGTACCTTAATCATCACGCTTGGCAGGCGAACTATAATCGCAGTGCCAGACGTCTCGTACTTTTGACGCTGCTGTTACTTCTACTTTACTATATATTAAGAACACTTGCACGCGTGGTAGAGTGACGCAGCCTCTAATAGCTGCAGCACGAATGGGCGAGCAAAACCACACTCAAAAATAATAGTAAAATAATGCTGTTGTGTTTCGTTTGGTAAGTAACGAGAACCGGGGAACCTTTTACTGGTAACGAGGCATTTCATCCTAATTGTTCATTTCAGCCGCGTATTTGTTCTTAATCAAGGATAGACGTAGAATGCTACATAATACAGTCACGAAAACCTTTCTCACTCGTCGGTTTCCGGTTCTTCGGGGTGTATCATCACGCCATTGATAATTCCAGCTTACTGCTCCGTTGGACTATGTCGATTACTTTGGTTTTACTGCGAATCACTACTCAATTCTATTTTTATCAAGCAGAGAAACTCCGAGCATTATGAGCGTAATGATAAAATAAAGATAATGAAAAATATTTTTTTTGTTTGACATTAAATATGGTAAGCAAATTCAAGTTCATAATAGTAGTTTTAGAAATTATTAAAGAAGAAAGGAGAGTAGAATCATTGCCATAAAACTTACTTATGAGAAAAACTACGTTTGGATTTTGAAAGTACAGCAAGCTTTACACTTAATATAATCTATGGGGAAATGCGGCTCATTTAGAAACTATTTTTGTTTTGCAGAAGAGGGCCATAAGAGCTATTTACAACCTTAAACCGAGAGAGTCTCTTAGAGAAAAATTTAAAGAAATAAATATCTTAACTTTGGCCTCTGAGTATATTTACGAAAATTTAATGTATGTTCACAAAAACAAAGATAGTTTTAGTAAAAAAAGTGATATACACTCTGTAAACACTAGGAACAAACACAAGCTAGTGATACCAGTCTCTCGAGTCCATAGAGTCAGTAATTCATTCTTGGGGCAATGTATACGCTATTACAACAAAGCCCCAGGAAATATACAAGGTGTCTCTATTACCAAGTTTAAATATTTAATTAAACAAAAACTGTATAAAAAGGGTTATTTTAGTATAAATGAATACATGGTTGATAATAACCCCCGGAAATGAGGTGGTCGCTTTCAAGCTGTTTCTAAAATAAATTTTGTAAATAGTTTGTAATCATTTATATTGTAAAATTTATTTTAAAAAATAGTCTCGCTGGGTTTCTTGCTGGTTCTTCCCAGGACAGAAATTTTTCGAACCAGTGGTAAAGTAAAAAAAAATACTTTCAATGCAGTCACGCCCACGACCGTTGAACCAACGAGGTAGTTATTTAGAGCGAGTTAACAGCCAGTTAGTTAAAAGTTTACCTGTAAGGCACTTCCGCGGCGAGGAAAATATAGGTTGTATGTAGCAAGCCGACTTGGAAAGCGACCAGCGGGACCAGGGCATACATCTTCAGGTGGAATAGACCTGCTTGTCCCAGCTGCTTCAATACAGAGTCCGCCTACACCGAGCACTTGGTGTTTGTTTTGTTCTTAGTCTCACTTGTCATTTTGATTTTTAGGTATACTACAATTAACTACTTCACTAGTTCTATGTGGTTTTATCGCGTCACTCAGTCACTACACAACGAACAAAATAACTCCCTATACGGAGTATCTACTGGTTAATATCTCACTAAACTATGTAGCTACGGTTTATATGCGCGGTGTTGTCATGAGTCTGACAATAATACTGTGAGTCGAACGCAGGCAGGCGCGGCACTGTGTATACACAGCCTCCCTCAGGGCACCGATGGCGTTAGAAATACCACCGGGTCAGGGCCATTTCTCTTCAGTGACTATAACAATTGCCTCGCTGCTTTAGAAAAATTTAACCTACAAAATTATTTTTAAAGAACATTACCTTCACACAAAGATTTTCTCGTGGAGGCAGTTTAAATGTATACATTTCACAAGGACAAACAGAACCGGAACAATTATTTGTATGCCATACAAATATTTTTTCCGTGCGGGTATTGAACCCGCGCCTCACAGCGCTGCAATTCATTACTAAGCCACTTATCATCATCATTACAGCCCTTCACAAGTCCACTGCTGAACATCGGCCTTCCCCAAGGAATGCCACAAAGCACGGTCCTGAGCCACCTGCATTCAACAACTTCCTGCATGTTTACTAGGTGGTCACTCCATCTAATGGAGGGTCGCCCTACACTTTGCCTGCCGGTACGACGCTGCCTTCGAGAACCTTTTTTCCCCATCGGTTGTCGGTTCTTACTCACACTTGCTTGTGGCTCCAACGATAATGTGTACAGCTGCCCATAGAACCTCTCAATCTCACTCAAATTCTCAGTTGTCCCGGAAACGATGCTGCCACATTCGGTCTTCAGCTTCGATAGTTGGCTCTTTCTGATAGACAGATCTCTGGCAAAGACTTTGGAGCCCTGGTTCCGCTCGATCGCTTCTTCAATACGAGCTGTATTAAAGTTGCGTAAATGCCGCTGCACGCATTTGGAAATCTGTCTGTTCAGTTGCCTGTATGCAATCAAACCTGCTGAAGACTTCAGCTTCATTTCCTGTTTAACAGCCATGAGATTGAGAGTATGATTTTTTGTGTTGTTCTGCGGCGGGTCTTGCAAAACTTAGCTCCGACCGCATGGGCAGTTTCCACTAGCTTGTCATTCATATCGTCAACTTCATTGCAGTCTTCTAGGCACTGAAAACGATTTTGTAACTCGAGCTGAAAGTTTTCGGGATTTTGGATTAGAGCACGAGGGGGACGGAGCGTTGACTTTATTAGACGAGACCTCTCCAACTTAACGTTTAGGTTCAGTGTGCCTCTAGCCATTCGTTGATCGCTACCAGTTTTCATTCTCGCGATCACTGAGACATCACTGAACAGTTGCTGTCTAGCCGTCATAATGAAGTCAACCTCATTTTTTGTCGAACCGTCCAAATTTCCCTACCTTCAGCTCACCGTTCTTTCTTGTGCCTAGTTTTGCATTGAAGTCTCCCATTAACACCGTATAGTGGGTTTTGGAGGAATGCATGGCTTTAGAGATATCCTCATACATTTCCTTCACCTCCTCATCGGGATGTGCTGAGGTTGGTGCGTAAGCCTGTATGACCTTCAGCGAATACCGTTTGGTGATTCTGAGTATAAGAAGCGCAACCCTCGTCAACATACTCCCAATCTTTACAACGTCGTTGACAAGAGACTTAACATAAACATAAACACTCACGCCTGTCACCCAGAGGGGTAGGCAGAGACTACGGACTTACATTTGGCACGATCCTGACACACTTCTCTCGCCTCCTTTACATCCATATATCTACGCATACACGCTCGTCGGTTAAGGGTACGCCTAATCTGGCCCATTTTCAATATATCGCCAATTTGGTCGATAAACCTTCGTCTAGGGCGTCCCTTCCCGACTCTTCCGTTCACTTCTGCAACATAAATTTGCTTTGTCACTCTTTCCTCGTTCATTCTTTCTACATGACCAAACCACCGAAGCATTCCTTTCTTAATCCTGGTCAAAACGTCATCTTGCAAGCCACACTTTTCTCTTATCACACTATTTCTCACCCTGTCATTCAGATTCAACCCTAGCATACTCCTTAATGACCGCATTTCTACAGCATTTATTCTACTCTCATGCTTCTTCTGCCAGACCCAACTTTCACTACCATACATTAAAGTAGGGACTAACACAACATTATGAATTGCCAAACGTGCCTTTTTTGACACATTCTGACTCTTCATAATAGCGTGTAGAGCCCCATTCACTCTATTTCCTGCGTTCATTCGTCGTTCTATATCCTTATTATATCTACCATCCCTGCTAAATAAACATCCCAAATATACAAACTCATCCACTTGCTCAATCAACTCCCCTTCTATTCCTATTTCACATAACGTTTTACTTTCTTCTCTTTCAAAAACCATCACTTTCGTCTTATTTGCGTTCACTTTCATACCCCTTTCTTTTAATGACCAGTTCATTAAAGTAACCATCATTTGTAACTCGGCCGCCGACGATGCAAATATGACTTGATCATCGGCGTACAAAAGGCATTTGACGGTTAATTCACCCATTCTCAACCCACATTCTTCAACTTGCAAAGTTTGCAAACAACTGTCCATAAATAGGTTAAACAGCCACGGGGAAGCTACACAGCCCTGTTTGACACCTTTCTTGATGCCAAACCAGTCCGAGTAGACCCCGTTGATCCTAACACAAGCACTAGAGTCCCTATAAAGAGACCTTAACGCCTGTATCAAACCAGCGCTCAACCCAAATGAGTTCAGTGTTTGCCATAACACATTCCTGTCCACTCTGTCATAAGCCCTTTCCAAGTCCATGAACGCACAAAAACTTTCTGGTTTTGGCCAAAAACTTCTCCGCAATCATGCGCATGGAAAAGACTTGGTCATACACCCCATCCCTTTCTAAATCCAGCTTGCACATCCCAAATTTTCCATCAGTTTCTTCCATAACTTTTCAATTAACACCTTAGCATACCGTTTACCCACAATGCTAAGCAAGCTAATCTACGGTAGTTTTACAGTCCTGCTGTGACCCTTTTCCCTTATATATTGGGACTATAACGGCTTTGCACCAGTCTTCCGGTACCCGCTTCAGTTCCCAACATATATTAAACAAGGTGTACAGCAGGCCTGCCACCACTCCCTCTCCAGCCCTTAGCATTTCGAGTGATACTCTATCATATCCGGTAACCTCTCTATTCTTATACGCTGTAACGCAGTGGTAGACACAGATGTCCGATGCCGCCAACGCTTGAATAGACCATTAATTCGGCATAAGACCAACTAATGATCCGTCCCTACGTTGGACCCCCGCCAAACCCTTGTATCTACCACTGCGCTCCTCATTCTTTCATCCACAATTATGAAATCTATCATGCTTCTATCATCACCTCTTTCCCATGTATACATGTGAATCCTCTTATGGCGAAAGAAAGTGTTCGTCACAAAAGATTCTTTTCCACATACGGTGAGGAGGTCTTCACCATTCTCATTTATACTTTCATCTTAAACGTTCCTAATATCCTTTCATAACCAGACCTCTTCACCCCAACCCTTCCATTAAAATCTCCTAACATAATAAATTTTCATTTACCTTACATTTCATCAACACCATCCTTACCATGTCCCAAAACTGCTCTCGGATAAGTGGGCTTAGAACATATCTGGGGCGTACACCCTAGCACAAACAAATTCTTTAAGCCCACTTTCATTCGTATCCATAGCAGCCTTGAGCTTACACATTCATACTCTTTCACATTGACCCATTCTTTCTGAAAGGATGACACCAACTCCTGGCATGCCGCTCGGTGTCGTCTACCCCAGACCAGTAAGCGGTATACATGCCATGTGCAGTGACATCCTTTCCCTTTCGTTCGTCTCATTTACACATAACACATCTATTCCTCTATCATTCATCATTTCGCATACTTCATCCATCTTATCATTCATTGCTCCACACACATTCAGCGTAGCCAGACGGGCCTCCGCAATCCACTTTTCGCCTCCGGGAACAGAACGTGACGGGTGGCGAACCTCGTCGCCAGTTTTCCTCCCGGAGATTCTTCGCACCCTGCCCCATTAAAGGGGCACCGGGAACTCAGGGCCATTTCTTTTAATTGCTGGCTCATGGTGCAATTAAGGATGGTAGCTTTTACGCCGCTACCATACGGCGAGGAGCCGAGTCTATACTTTCGGCTTTGTCGCTCGTTTAGCACCACCCGGGGGACACGTGTAGGGTGGGCCTAGGGTTAGGTGGTCAAAGCCTACGGACGCGAGCGACTCATCGTCCACAAGAAACTTGTGGACGATAAATCCAAGACCTCCTTGGGACAGATTGTCGCCCTCCCGGTGATAGAACAAGTTGCTGGATTAGAGGATTACCGTGTCCTCCCCCTCTCTTCGGACCTCAGATTATCCTATAATATCCCAGCACAACTTGTCTATCTCTTCTTCCAGCTCCAGGATCTTCCCGTCAGTCCTCAGGGTGCGTGAGTTATATGTTGCCAGGTCGTCTTAGGTGGCAACCAAACCACCACCGGACATTCTTAGCACCCCCTGCCCCGTCGTTACCATAGTCGCCACCGTAGCCAGGAATAACGGGGCCGCCAGGGACTGAGGCCCCGTAATTTTCCCCGTAATTCGTAAATCTTATCATGGGGGTATATTGCCATAGTTGCCACGCTTGGCGAGCGGGTTGGCAACCGCAGTTTTTTTATTGTAGTTTTGCTATTATCAGAAAGATGCTGCTGCCCATCTTCTGCCTCAGTTTCCCTCTGTCGCCTCTTACGACACCCACGGAAAGGTATGGGGTAGTGGGTATTCTTGCCTGCCACTACACGGGAATAAGCCATTGCGGCCAAAATAATAATAAATATCCGAATATTTTATTCAAAGCTTACATATATTCATTATCATTACAGCCGTTCACAAGTCCACTGCTGAACAAATGCCTTCCCATAGAATACCTCATATTTGACATTTGCCATAGTTGCCACGCTTATTAGCAACCGCAGTTTTTTTCTCTCTCTCTCTCACTTACTCTCTTACGTTGAATTTAAATCGAAGGCAAGACATTCTAACACACCTTAGTCCTAATGGGCGACAACGCATCTGCGTTTTAATTCTTAATCGAGAATAAAAGATTTTGAGGGCTTCTTACCATCAAGTGTGCAGTCTGTGTGCCGTTTGTCACCCTTACTTCTATTTTTTCTTTCTCCCTTTCGCTCTTTCTCTAACTTACACAGTTTCTTTAAACAGTTTTTTGTTTAGTTATTTATGACTAAATTGTAATGTCTTAAATAGTTCGATATTGCTGATCACTGCTCTACTTAAAATAGTTTTTAGAGTTTAAGTAATTCCAACTTATGTCATTTTGTAATATTGCATATGTACTAAGTCCTCCTTCACATCTCTCAATTTTGTAATTTATCCTATAAATTATCGGAGGCTGGAGATGTTGGCTTCAATTTATTTAAATCTTAGGATTAAGATTGGTTATTAACACATTCACTGTCCGGCTTTCAGACACAATAGTAAGACAATAGCAATGACCTATATGTAGTGTACGGGACAGCGAAAGGGTTAATCTTCTGTGAAGTAATTTACTGATCCTTAAATAATATTAAAATAAAAACTCTCTTTAACTCATATCGTTGAATTTAAATCGAAGGCAAGGCATTCCACCTTAGTTCCCAGGGCCGTCAACGCATCAGCATTTTCATTCTTAATCGAGGATTAAATGTAGGTGTATGAGGGCCACTTACCATCAAATATTCTGTGTGGCCGTTATCACACTGAAGTCTATAAAAAAACTCAGCGCCTTTATTGATCTAAGGGCCGTAAGGACAATTTGGGTTGGATTGCTCATTATATAATAACAGGCGCCTGTTTGTAAAAATAAAAAATAACTTTTAACGAATCTTCAAAATCAAGACTCAATTGGCGAAGATATCGCGTAACATGAAACAAAAAAAACAGTCGAATTGTGGATCTCCTCCTTTTTTGAAGTCTTCTCAAATTAAATAACAAGATGTTTGTAATTTGAGCAGACATTACAAACATCTTGTTAGTGTTTTAGTCGACAATGTTTATTTATGAAATAAGGGTCTTATTTATAGAACAAACGAGCACACACTCCACCTGATGGTAAAAGGATGTTGCGGATGCGTCATCATGAGGATTAATATGAATGCCTCGTTACCGATTCTCGTTACTCACGCTAGTATTTTGTGAGATCATGGTTATTACCCGGTCGAGCAAACTCATTCGTGCAAAAACCATAATATAGCTGCAATGACCTGCCTGCCTGCCTGTCAGCCTGGAATGACCTGCCTGAAAAGTTAAAAGTTAAGTTAATATTATAGTAGTTTCTCAGTTTTAGTTTAATCGGTAGATATATTATGTATCTTATATTTTCTTATAATATTTATATATTTGTGTATATGTTTATATTTATATAAATGTATATATTATATATAGTTATGTTTTTTGTAACCGCCTTCGTAGTTTTATCACTGCCCTGAGGTTGACTGGCAGAGAATGCTTTTAGCATTAAGTCCGCTTTTTGATCCTGTACTTATGTGAGGTTCAATAAAGTTTAAATAAAAATAATTAGACTTTCTTAGACTTAGACTTTCTTAAAGTAGAGAAGATTTGATATAATCACCACGTTTAGCTTTAGCGTTCTTTGTGGTGCTTCTTCGTCCTTCTGGACAAAGGTCGTTTCAGAAATGCGAGTCAGTATTTATACTTAGAAAGTTGTCCCAAGCTCTTATTCTAAGCAAACTAATCGGTGAGTGCAGAGCTTAAACTCAAAAAAAGCCGAAACTTTAAAATTTGGGTCCAGCGTTTTTAAATAGTGTCGTGTGGTGGCGTCGTAAGATAGTCCATCACCCCATTTTGTCCCGTGGGATATGACAGAAAGGTCTTATAGCATCCAATAAATGGCGGTATATCTATCTCATTTACGCCAGGCGTAAAATATCTGACTGACTATGGATAACAGCGTTAAAGGTGCGAGGAGTACATATCCGGTGGTGGTTTTACGTGCTAATAAAGAAGAAGAAAAAGTTGATCGATCATCCGTCATCAGTTCGTTCATCAGCAGCAGCGCTTCTAGATGAGATTTGCCTTTGCGGAAAATGTAGCATAATTATTCCGTCTTACAGTTTTTAATTAAAAAAACTTTATTCAATATTTTTATTGCTGGCAACTAATACTTGTCGAAATTGATAACAACTGCAAACGACTTAAAAAAAAGAAAACGCGAATGGTATAGTTAAAATATATTATATTATTCATATTAATTCAACCTTTTCTTATAAATAAAAAATATTTACACTAAATACAACTATATTTCTTTCTCAAAAATACAATTTCCGTAATGCATTATATGCTCGAACATTTGACTTTCCACAAAAAGAGATCCCTTTGGTTAACAATGTCTTAATAATTCATATTTAGCTACGAAGAAGCGTAACAGTAAAAAAAGTCTTTCAGAGTGATTGCAACACATGCATAATGTTGTTATACTGCGTTATGTTTTTTTTTCATTATAAAAATTAAGAACACCGTATAACTTAAGCTAAGATATGAATATAAAATAACATTATGTTATAATCGATACAGATTCATTTACACACAGTACAACGAAACCTCAGTCCTCCCCGTGACCGAAAGTATTCGAAACGTCTGGAATATAAAACAAGTTAATTAAACGCGACAATATTCATAAAAACTAGTTTAATTAAAAGTATTTGTATGGCGTACAAATAATAGTAAATAAACGTTTTCACAACCTAATCTGATTTAAAAAAAACATGTGTGCAGTTCACACGCGGTAGAAGTGAAACTCGGACCAGAGCAAGTATGAGGCTGTGCAATATAGATACTATACTCACTATAGGACACCTTTTCTCTCGGTTTAGCTCGGCAATGTGCAGGCGCACACAAGAACACATATGTACAACGCTTCATAGAAAAGAGTGCTACATAGCACCGAACAAAGACGAGACCGAGATAATAGGAAACACTGCCTACTGTATTCTATCTCATTTTCTCGCAGGCTAAATCCTATAGATGTATATATGTTTGTCTCTTTTTAGTGTTGCTTTTTCGTTTTATCAATTTTCAAATCACAACGATTACAAAGAAGTTTTCACTTTAAAATTATTAATGGCCTCCATACGGCCTTTATTCCCCAATATTTAATTGACGCCATTATTTAATTGAGGAATTGTTCGTATTGATTCCAGCCGCCAAATTTCACCAACGCATATCGCGTCAAAACTCACGTTATCATCCGCATCATCTGGACGTTTGGTGGTCCACTACTGTGTGTATTACTAGGAGTTTTCTTTCTTGCATGACTTCTCTGTGGAACCGGTGGTTTTTCCGGACCAATGCGGCTTAGGGACTTTCAAGAAACGAGCTTAATCCTTTTTAAAAGGCCGGTAACGTTCCTGCAATTACCCTGGCGTTCCAGTTCTTCATGGGCGGCGGTCAACACTTACCATCAAGTGAGTCGCATGCTCGTTTGCCCTCTTCTATAAAAAATTAAACATGTCTGCAGTTCACACGCGGTAGTAACTGAAACCTTCGGAAAACTAAACTTCGAGAGAATGAGACGAATGCAGTGTATCAGGAGTAGGATTATTGTAGGCCTTATGTAATTCAAATATAAATAAATTTATAATAAACACTGTACTATAAATATAATAATATAATATAAAATAAATTTATAATACATTCTATCTCATTCGTTCGCATGCTTAACCCTATAGATATTTATGTTTGTACCTTTTTAGTGTCGCTTTTTCGTTTCATCGAATTTCAAATCACAACGATTTTAAAGAAGTGTTCACTTAAAATAGAATACGCTTCTACACATTACTGGGTGAGGGTTTGGAGTAGGGGTGAGTCCGACGCGACGTCCGATGCGTCCACTTGAAGGCAGCTGTAAGGTCAGCAGTCAGGGCAGCAGCTGGTGGTGGCGCAGGTCGCGGAAGCGGTCGGGCAGGCGGCGGCCGAGCGTGTCGGGCACCAGCCGCGTCAGCGCCGCGCTCGCCAGCGGCAGCGCGCCCAGCAGCGTCGCCGGCACCCACGACCCGTACACAGCCTGCCTCCACATCGCTCACATTAGCTCATTAACTCTTTAGCCCGTACTGCTCAGTGGAACTGACTCCACCGTATGTCAAAAGAAAATGTTTTTTTATATAGAATAAGGGTGACAAACGAGCACAGTTTACCTAATGGTCAGTGGATGCTGTGGCCCATACACATCTACATCTATCCTCGATTAAGAATGAAAATGCAGATGCGTTGGTCACCTAGTACTAAGACTTCGTTCATCACTATTAATGCGCGGAACCCTAATTATTTTTTAAAATTAAAATAGCCTTAGTCATTCCTTATAACATCAGCTATCTGCAAGTGAAAATCCCGTCAAAATCGATCCAGCGATTTCGGAGATTAACTGGAGTAAGCAGACAGATAGACAGAAAGACAAACATTATAAAAATTGAATAAAACTATTTTTACGGATTTTATCGTGTTTAATTTACTTATTTTAATTCCCGTCGTTTCAGGTGCTTTGCAGCAACCCATGGTCACGGGGTGACTGAGATGTTTGACATTCCGATGTCACAGTTAGCCCGGCTACCTTCAGTTTTTGAATATTGATTTTTGGTTCGATCTACGCAAAATGAGCTTACAGTATCTTGAGTCCAAACCCAAGCCCAAGCATACCACTGCAAGACTTCAAGATATTGTAAGCTCATTCTGCGTAGATCGAACCAAAAATTAGTATTCAAAAACTGAAGGTAGCCGTGACATCGGCTAACTGTGATATCGGGACGTCAAACATCTCAGTCCCCCCCGTGACCATGGGTTGCTTTAAAGCACCCGAAACGTCGGGATTAAACGCGATAAAATCCGTAAAAATAGTTTTATTCAATGTGTAGTGTACGCGCAAATATAAAAATTATTATTTTAATTTTTTTTGTTATAAGTACCGTACTTTCATAGTAAAAATCTGTTATTTTGTCATTACAAACAGACACATCAATTTTATTTACTTGTATAGATTCCAAGCCAGCGCTTAGCTACTACACCACCTGATGGTAAGTAGTGATGAAGCCGAAGATAGTGAAGCGCACTGCCTTAACAAAAACCTTTTACTCGTGCCTCGAAGACACCGGCGTTGTTATCGGATGGAAAAACAGATGCTGGCAACTTATTTCATTCCACAACTTATTGCAGCAAACATTTTGTTGTACGCATGACGAACGATGTAGCAAACCCTTTGGTCCGAGTGCGTGGTAAGCCCACTTACATAAGCTCAATACCTTTTTAGGCCGTAATAATGTCCTTAAGATCGAATTTCGGTCACGGCGACTAGTCTAACGGATACTAACCATCTGCGCAGGACAATTTATGCGCAAGCGTAAGTGCACTCTCTATTTCCTAACTCTCATAGTCCGAGAGGACGGTAATCCGACACGACCGGGGAGAGATGGTGTCGAAGCGGCTTATTCCTCCATTCTAAACGGGCTATCTCGTACCGAAGCAAGGGAATAGCAGCGGCACCAAGATGGCGCCGAGGCATCTAACATCTCCACTCTGTGTACGGACAGTCTCCTACAGAAGTAAAGGCGTGGTATTGCTCACTAGCATTGGCGTGGGTGGTGCGAGGATGACTCCGAGGTGGCTAACTCCACTCTAAACGGGCTGTTTAGTACAGAAGCAAGGGTATGTTGCTCACCATCAGCTACGCGAGTAGCGCGAGAATAGCGTCGAGGTGGTTAAATACACTCTGTGAACGGGCTATCACCTACAAAAGCGAGGGTGTGGTGCTCACCAGCAGTGAATTGAGTGGTGCGAGAATGGCGCCGGGCAGCTAGCGTCCACTCCCTACTACACTATGTATGGACTATCACCGACAGAAGTAAAGACGTGGTCGTGCTCAGCAGTCGCGGCGTGAGGGTGACTCTGAAGCAGCTAACCTCCACTCCTTACTTCACTCTGTAAACAGTCTGTGTCTTACAGAAGCAAGGGTGTGGTGCTCACCAGCAGCGGCGTGAGTGGCGCGAGGA